>CM060357.1:136761730-137970107 GCA_030545235.1 Helianthus tuberosus
CAAAAGCGGTAACTAAACTACGTGTCACCGAGCTCTACCGAATCGTTAACCGAACGATTCGACGGTAGGTTGTTAATTTAACGAAAATGACTAAGTTAAACTTTTTCGCCCCGAGAAGTCGTTTGTGTATATAGGAATATTCAAATGAAAGTAATATATAATAAACTTGTATTATATATATATTGCGTCTCTTATATATTTTCCAAAACATATGTATATGCCGTTTCGGCATTTGAAATAAATATAAAAGTTATTTTTATTTTATAAGAGAATCCTCGAGTTATTGTGTTTGAAATAAATATAAAACTATATTTATTTTTATAAAGGAATTCGTGTGGTACGATACTTGAAATAAATATAAAAACTATATTTATTTTATAAGACGAAATCGTGTTGTTTGATATTTCAAATAAATATACAAACTATATTTATTTTTACAAAACGAAATCATGTCATTTGATATTTGAAATAGATATCTAAATTATATTTATTTTAGAAAATAATTCGTAGTGTTTGATACTCGAAAGAATTGAGAATAATAAAAGAATTGAAAATATTATATCACATTTTATTTTATAAAAGCATTGTCGGAAATAATATCCAAATTGTCGTTTTCGTGATGTTGTAAAGTGTTGTCGTAAGTAGTTACATACTTGTATTTGTTTTTATAAAAGTTTATTTGGATCCGATAGTTTGTTTTATAATAAAACGCGCTTCGTTTTTACGGATTTGCTCTAAAAAAAAGGGCAGAGTTTCCTCTGTTTTTGGACGGCCCCGACAACACCAGTTGTCGTTATTTTTTCAAAATTCAACAATATAAGCAATAACTATGTAAATATTTTCATCAAAAGTATCAAAATGGAAGCTATAATCAAATTGATTCGAGCTCGTTTGTCACGTAAGTTTAAGCTAGAAATATAACGCAACAAAATCATTTCTTTAATCTATTACCGAAACTCTCGCGTCGCTTAGTCGAGTAGGCTGACCGAGTTGACTCGGTTTGACCGAGTCAACCCGAACCACGAACCAAACCGCAGACTTATGTTGACCAGACCAAAACTGTTGATTCAGAAACCCGAACCCGCTGGCGCGAACCATGACCCGAACTGTTGACCTTTGACCGACTTTGACCGATACCCGAACCACTGAATCTGAACCCGAACCGGCTTACCCGAACAATAAACTGGACCGTAACTCGATTCACCACCAAACTTGAAGCCAATCCATACTTGAATCTGACCCGCCATGAACAACACCCGATCCAAACATCATCAGCCAACATACTAAAAGAAATGAAGAAAATCGGGAGGGGTTTGGTCCTTACCGGAAATCACGCCAGAACGAAAGCATCACCACCGCCGTTGCGACTCCGCCGCTGACGGCGGTTCGTCGCTGGAGACGGCACTTCACCGTCGATATCTTCCCCTCTCTACTCTCTCTCTCTCATCGCCTCTCTCTCTCTCTCTCGTCTGCCCTTTTCTCTCCATTTCTTCGCCGCCACTGCCACCGCCGTGAGCGGCGGCGCCGCTCCTTCTGTCGACGTCCTCTCTCTCTCCTTCTGTCTCTCTCTCTCTTCTGTGTTAGAGCCGCCGTACACCACCACCAGTTGGTGGTGGCCGGCCAAAATTCTGCAACAAGCGGGTGTCATGAGATTTTTTGGAGAGATGAGGTTCTCGTCTAGTTCATATGTGTGTAGATGATATTGTTTCAAAGAAAGAATCAGACATGATTTATGTCTGTGTGTGTGTGTGTTTTGATGTGTAGATCGAGAGTGAGGGAGAGTAAAAGGGACCAGGTCCTCAATTGTTTCTCTGTATTTGATTATGAGTGGAGAAGATTGGAGAGGGTAAGGTTTTATACTCATTCATGTGGGTATTGACTAATGAGATTTCTTTTTGTTCTGTGTGTAAAGATCGACAGAGATCTCATGAAGATTTAGGCAAAGATTTGTAGAGATCTTATAGAGATTTCTTAGATCTTGATAAGATTATTAATGAAAAGATCTAATATATTATGTGCAGGTTTAGGCTTGTGGGTTTTGGGCTTGGGTCTAGGGCCCACAAGCCCATCTCATGTTTAAGTGGCCCGTAATTTCTACGAGACACGTTTTTAAAACCGAAATTACCGTAGCCTAGTAAAGTAATATTTCAGAGTTAAAAACGTGTAAAAAAAATAATGTCGGTATCTGTCGTAGTCGCGCTAATCGTCTGTTAATCACGTAATTAGGAGCCGTAAATCACCGGTTGTCACAGATTTGACCTTTGAAGTTTCCATTGTAGCATTTTAAAAAATGAGAACTATCTCTATTTGTCCAGCCATCCGGTCGGATGGTCATCCGGACGGATGGCCGTTCGATCGGATGGTGATTCGCTTGAGTGGTAGTTACAAAGAATTACTCCTCCGCCCGGATAGTCATTTGATCGGATGGTCGTCCGGTCGGATGACTATTCGTTTGGGAGCTAATATTCTTTGAAGTTTTTGCAAAAATAGTTTAAGTGTTGAAATCTCAAGTCACCTGGTCGGATCGTCGTTCGATCGGATGGTGATCCGATCGGACGGCAATTCGTTCGACAACCTGTTCGTTGAGAACTTGTAAAATTTGTTAAGTTTGGAAAGTCTTGCGATTGGACCAAGACGGTATGAAAAAGTGTCAAACAACGGGAACCCATCAGGTCTAACTCATCCGGTCGGACGGGAATCACCCCGTTCAATCCGAACCAGATGTTCATGATGGTGTGTCATGTTCAAACCGTAAATCGGTTGTCTCTTTGATAGTAATTCGTTCTCAGACCGGAACTTCACTAGAAAAATGAGTAGAAGGCCTGAACGAGCTCAGATTCTATCGGTTTTGAGTAAAAGTGAGGAATGTTTGAAGAAAAGTTTGAAACACTTTGATTATGCTTAGTTTTAGGTGAAATCAGTGTTTAAACATTGTAGAAATCTATTAGATCTGAGTTATTCTTGGTGAGATGAGATCATACTTCGATGTTTATATGAACCCGTGATGACATCACTCGATAACATCCCAAATCAGGTGGATTTCGTAGTTAAAAGTTTTGATTTGATGGTGAAATTGATGAGAAAGTGCGTGTAGATCAAGGAAGTACAAGATTTGAGATGAAAACTTACAAGAATCGCGAGGAATCGAGAGAAAAGTAGCCTGAGAGTGCGTGGGTCGGAGGGGAGCTGTCACATCATGAACAGTGATGTGACAGGTGAGTATTTATACGTGAAGAGGAGAAAAGGCAGTGTGGAGTGATTCGATCGGAGGACCTTTCAATCGGATGGCCATCCGATCGGATGGCTGGAGTGGGTTGGTTTTCCGACTTTCGTTTTGTGCGTTGAGCTTTGCGATGCGTTTAAGCGGGTGTCGAATAAGCGATGCGATAGTATTAAATAATAGTTACACAAATAACATAACTAACATACAACAACATAAGTAACCTTGCGTTTCCAGTTCGCGATGAGATTTCGTTGCAATAGAGTTGCGATTGCGTTTGCGAATAACACCTTTAAACATAAATAAACATGCACAAGTAACACATAATAGCACACACACGTAAAACAATATCCAGAACTGTGATTCAAGTTGTGAAGCGATATCGATGAGATAGCTTTAAGTAGATTGGCATTTAATTGCGTTTAATACATTGTTACTTCACATAATACAACTAAAATAACGTAAACTAAAGTATCGATTATCGAGTCAAAGAGGACAAGTAATAATTTAGCAAGAAATGTCAGATCTGATTAGCAATCTTTTCTTCCTTTGACTTTGACTTGTACTTTGACTTTAAAAAGTCGGGTTGTTACAGCCTCCCCTACTTTAGGGAATTTCGTCCCGAAATTTAGGCGCAGGCGTAACGATTAGCTGTGTATACTTAGCCTTCATGTCGCTTTCGAGTTCCCAGGTGAACTAGGCGCCGCGTTTGCTTTCCCAGAGAAACTTCACTATGGGAATGCGTGAGCATCGGAGCTTCTTGGTTTCTCGATCCATGATCTCGATTGGCTTTTCCACGAAGTGTAATGTTTCGTCCACTTGTAGATCCTCAAGTGGTACATGTAAATTATGCTCGGCTAGACACTTTTTGAGGTTCGAAACATGGAAAGTCGGGTGGACGTTGCTAAGTTCCTGCAGTAGTTCGAGTCTGTAGGCCATTTTGCCAATTCTTTCCGGAATTTTAAAGGGTCCAACATATCGAGGCGCGAGCTTTCCTTTCTTGCCGAATCTGATCACCCCCATCCAAGGTGAAACCTTTAGGAGTACGTGATCGCCAACGTTAAATTCAAGGGGCTTGCGGTGACTATCGGCGTAACTCTTTTGACGACTCCGAGCTTTCAGGAGATTGTCTCGAATCTGGATGATTTTGTCAGTCGTTTCTTGCAACAACTCAGGACCGGTAATTTGCGCATCTCCAATCTCGTGCAAGACAATAGGTGATCGACATTTTCTTCCATACAATGCCTCAAATGGTGCCATTTGAATGCTAGAATGATAACTATTATTGTACGAGAATTCGACCAAAGGTAAGTGCGCGTCCCAATTACCACCGAAATCTATGACACACGAGCGAAGAATGTCTTCAAGGGTGCAAATCGTGCGTTTAGTCTGACCGTTGGTTTGGGGATGGAAAGCGGTACTTAGATTAAGAGTTGTACCGAGAGCAGATTGAAACGTTTCCCAAAGACGTGAGGTAAACCGACCATCGCGGCCAGAGATGATATCACGAGGCGTCCCGTGGCGCCAAATGATTTCGTTGGTGTAGATCCGTGCTAATCGTTCTAACTTAAAGTCTTCTCGTATCGGCAGAAAATGAGCAGACTTAGTAAGACGATCAACGATAACCTAGATGCTATCGTGACCTGATGGCGTGCACGGAAGTTTCGTTATGAAGTCCATAGCTATACGCTCCCATTTCCACATGGGGATCTCGGGTTGTACAAGTAAGCCAGAGGGTCTTTGCTGTTCTGCCTTGACTTTCGAACAAGTCAGGCACTTCAAAACATAGATAGCGATATCCTTCTTCATTCCTGGCCACCAATACCGAAGACAAAGGTCATGGTACATTTTTTCGGCATCGGGATGAATGGAATATCGAGACTTGTGCGCTTCAGTCAACAATATCTCCCAAAAGTTATTGCGACTTGGAATCCAGATGCGATCGAGATAGTAATAGATACCGTTCGATTTGGTGACAAATTGAGTTTCAGCACCACACTTTTTCTTTTCCTCTCGCAAGGTATTCTCAATTAAGCAGGCGTGCTGAGCGTCACGAATTAGAGCTTCGAGGTCGTGCTGGGCGTGTGTATTACGAATGTTATGCAAATAGCTTCGTCGACTTAGAGCATCGGCAACAACATTTGCTTTGCCAGGATGGTAGCGAATCTCACAATCGTAATCGTTGAGAAGTTCTACCCAGCGACATTGGCGCATATTCAGTTCCTTTTGGTTGAGGATGTGTTGGAGGCTCTTATGGTCGGTGAAGACCGTACACTTGGAACCATAAAGGTAGTGTCGCCAAGTCTTCAACGCAAAAACAACTGCACCAAGCTCGAGATCATGGGTTGTATAGTTCTTTTCATGGATCTTGGGCTGACAAGAGGCGTACGCGATAACCTTGTCCTGTTGCATGAGAACACAACCGAGACCGAGGTTAGAGGCATCGCAATAGACTACGAAGTCATCGTTTCCATCGGGTAATGCGAGGATAGGAGCATTGCAGAGCATATGCTTCAGAGTCTGAAAGGTTGTCTCTTGTTCAGTTCCCCAAACAAAAGGCTTATTTTTATGCGTGAGAGAAGTAAGCGGCACGGCGATTTTCGAGAAATCTGAGATGAATCAGCGGTAGTAACCCGCCAATCCGAGGAACGAACGAACTTCGGACGAGGATTTTGGTGTAACCCAACTCTTAACAGCTTCGATCTTCGCGGGGTCGACGTGTATACCTTGACTATTGACGATGTGACCGAGGAATTGAACCTCCTCTAGCCAAAATTCACACTTGCAGAACTTGGCGTAGAGTCGATTCCCTTGGAGTAATTCGAGAACCAAACGTAGATGTTGCACGTGTTCCGCTTTCGATTTCGAATAGATCAGGATATCAACGATAAACACGATGACGAAACGGTCGAGAAAGGGTTTACACACGCGATTCATCAGATCCATAAAAATCGCGGGCGCGTTGGTTAAACCAAAGGGCATAACAACAAATTCATAGCGGCCATATCGGGTTCGGAATGCGGTTTTGGGTATATCTTCCAACTGGATTCGAAACTGGTGATAGCTTGAGCGTAAATCAATTTTCGAGAAACACGTAGCGCCTTGTAATTGATCAAATAAATCATCGATTCGGGGCAGGGGATAGCGGTTCTTGATAGTCAGCTTATTCAATTCCCTATAATCGATGCACATCCGTAACGATCCGTCCTTCTTTTTGCCAAAAAGGACAGGTGTGCCCCAAGGAGAGGTGCTAGGACGAATGAAGCCTTTGTCAAGCAATTCCTGGAGTTGACTCGAGAGTTCGCGCATTTCAGATGGAGCGTGGCGATAGGGAGCTTTAGCAACAGGATTAGCTCCAGGAATGAGGTCGATTCGGAAATCAAAATCACGACTCGGGGGTAAACCAGGTAAATCGTCAGGAAATGCAGCAGGAAAATCACGAACCACAGGTACCTTATCCATTGCCTTATTTTCCATTTCCTCCACTACTACGATGTGTGCCAAGAAAGCTTTGTATTCCTTTCGGAGATACTTGCTCGCTTGGATACACGACATGAGTTTGAGATCCTTCGATGAGACTTCGCCATAGACACAGAGTTGATCATCATTCGAGAGAGAGAAACGAATCATTTTATCAAAGCAAACGACTTCAGCACGATTTTCGCGAAGAAAATCCATGCCTACTATGATATCAAAACTACCAAGCTGCATCGGGATAAGGTCGATAGGGAAAACGTGATTGTTGAGTTCAAGCGTACAATCACGGAGAACAGAATGAACAGTGACGGTTCTTCCAGTGGCAACTTCTACGTCAAACGTCGTAGGGAGATTAGCGCGTTTACGTTTTAGGTGCTTTTCGAATTCTAACGATACAAAACAGTTATCGGCTCCAGTATCAAATAAACATGAAGCATATATACCGTTGACAAGGAACGTACCATTAACCACATTGTTGTCTGCTTGCGCCTAGCGGACGTTGATGTTGAATGTTCGTCCGCGGGCTGCTGGCTGCTGAGGCTGCTGCTGTTGATGTTGATGTTGTGGCTGCGCTGGTTGCTGTTGTGGCTCTTGCTTCACCACTCTGTTCAGGCAGACTTTTGCAAAGTGGTTGGGATCACCACATGCAAAGCAGGCTCTTGCGTGAGCAATGGGAGAAGGAGCTGCTTGTTGGCCCTGGGGAGCGGGAAGAGGAGCTGGTAGTGCAGGATCTAGAACTTGAGCTTGACGGGGACTAGTACGGCAGTTAGCAGTAAAGTGGCCGTACAGGTTGCAGTGAACACAAAATCGACATACGATCCCAACAGGATGATGATAAGTACAAGTAGGGCATAGCGGGTATGGACCAGTATATGCACGCTTAGCTGGTGGTGCATTGGTCACTTGTGCCGCTACTTAGCGGTTCTGGGGTTGAGGTTGGGTAGGCACAGCATTGAGAGGTGCGGCAGTCACAACACAGTTCTTGTTTTTGTTGTTGTTCTTGCGTTTGCGACGTGAAGACTTGGAAGCTTGCGGTGCGGCGGTTTTAGCGGTGGGAGCAACAGTA
The DNA here is from genome assembly GCA_030545235.1 of Helianthus tuberosus. Classification (NCBI taxonomy): domain Eukaryota; kingdom Viridiplantae; phylum Streptophyta; class Magnoliopsida; order Asterales; family Asteraceae; genus Helianthus; species Helianthus tuberosus. The sequence continues at coordinate 136,769,494 of CM060357.1, forward strand.
ACTTGATGGAGACTTTTGGTGGTATTCTTGAAATAACCAGCCCTAACTCGCTTGTCATTGATTTCTGCAGCGAGTAGATAAGTCTCTTCGATGGTAGTCGTCTTCGCGGCTTGCAAGAAATCAACAACACAATCCGGTAAAGCACGGATGTACTTCTTGATGGTTATGTCAGGAGTAGAGACTTGGTCGGGACAAACGATACTCAGCTGCTTAAAGCGGGCAGTTAGACCGGCATTGTCGCCACACTCTTGCTTGATGTTCCAAAACTCGTCCTCCAGCTTCTGAAGCTCATGGGGAGGGCATAATTCCTTCATCATGATCTCTTTCAACTCCTCCCAAGTAAGCCCATAGGCTGCATCATTCCCTCGCCTATTCCTTTCGGCGGTCCACCAATCCAGAGCCCTGGACTGGAAAACGCCAGTTGCGTTGACAGTGCGGAGGTTATCAGGACAACCGCTTTGGCGCAGAGTGACTTCAATTGAATCGAACCATTGAAACATGGCAGTAGGCCCGTCTTCTCCAGTGAGGTCTTTGGGGCCGCAGACCTTAAACTGCTTGAAGCTAAAAGTGGCGCGGGGAGAGTCGGTCCTAGATTCCTATGAGGACTTGCTAGCGTTTTTATTAAGTTCGCTGACAATTTGCGGAATGACCTTAGCCATTTGCTTTGCGACTAGAGAAGCGATACCCTTGTCAGCGTGGTTACGGCGGGAAGCACGAGCAGTGTGCGATCCAAATGACGACATTGTCTGCAACAGACATCGCCATTGGACTCAGACACAAGTCGATTAAATCTAGTATATTCTAGCGTATCTCCACGCCCGACTTTTATATATAAAGCTCAGGAACACGTTCGCACATAGGCATACAATCACATAGGCACATAAACACATAGCACAGAAGCACATAGAGCACAGAAACACATATTCAACTATATTTTGCACGTATTCACCTATATATATTGCACGTATTCTCCTATCATTCAAGTTCGCGAGCGCGTTCGAGAGTAGCGATTGCGAGTAGCGAGTAACATAAGCGAGTAGCATAGCGTAAGCGAGTAATATAGCATGCGGTGGTTCATAGAATAGCAGCAATTTGTTAGCGCATTGAGATAGATGTGTAGTGCGAGTTGTGCGTGTTTATCAAAGCGAGGAGCGAAAAGCGTATAAATCTCCAAAATCAAAACACATAAACAGGTAAAACCACATAAAACACATTAAATTACACATAAAATCGTAGAATTAGTGGTCGCGAGCTCAAAATCGAGATGCATAAACACATAAAATTAGCGATTGAAGCGTCTGGGTTTTGTCAGAGCATGTCTCACACCCAGGGTGATTCGAATATTCTCAAGGACTGCGAATACACGCTTTGGCCTAATAGACTGTGCTCTCTCACCAGCATACGGTGAGCGGCACGCATCCTTTCGGCTATACACGTAACTCAATTCCTTGGAATCCGTCGAGACTTTGGTGAGAGTTTTGTAAAATCAACATAAAGAACAGAACAAGTCATCAAGATTCCGGTTTCACCCCTAACTTAACGACTACATTCCTGTTTTTGTGATAGAATCACGAGAGAGAGAGGGAGATTTGCGTCGAAGTATGGATTTCACTCCTGATTCAACGTAAATTCTCGTGTTTAAAGTAAAAAGGCGCGTCGAATGAACGATCTAGTTGAGAGTTTGCGGTTTTCACACCTAATCTCTTCCCAATCACTCGTTGGTTTTTGAAAAACCGTGTGTGTTGTGCTTGCCTTAGGAAAGGCAAAGTGGTAATGTTCCAGCCTTAGGAAAAGTTGGTTTGCATGAAGCTGTAGTATGAGGTGTTTCACGCAAGGATGAGTTTGAGAAATTGAAATAGGCTCGTGCAGAACCCCTACTGGGTTCGCACAAGGTGGTCTGTTGGTACTTAGACTATAGACTAGGTCGTTTCTAAGACATCGACCCGGACTAAGTCGAGTCTTGCCTAATTCCCTATAGTTATGGCTCTGATACCAATCTGTCACACCCCAACCGATGGCGTAAATATCGGGGCACGACACTGAGCGAAACAGATTATCCAGGAGAAATCCATAACAACTAATATTACCAAATATTTAAAGTTACGTCTCATACCATAACATATCCAGTAAAATAGTTAATACATACACAGTATCTCAAAGACAATTAAATTCTTTCGACAACTCAGATTTCTTCTATTCACGAGCTCATTGTCCGACGGTGTCCAATTAGACCTTGAAGCTTTAACCCCCTTTCCAACCATAACTGGTATCTCGAATCTGTCATGTCTATCTCGCTTCGTCTCCGATCCGCGAACCTCCGATTCCAGCAGGTCCTTGTTATTACATTTGTCACCCTTAGACATGAACTCCCATCCACCACCTTCTTCTACAAGAATTCCCTGATTGTCGACCGAATCCGGTATCCAATCCCCCCTTTCTTCTTCAACCTAAATCCTGAAACATTTTCCATTTTCAGTAATGATGACTTCTTCTTCGATCCTCTTAACCGAGTGCGTCATAACACACACGCATCTGAAGTTAAAATGTTGTCCCCCGGTTGTCTTTGTGAAGCATGGATAACTTTGCCGAACCGTCTCCCTACTGAATCGCAGGTTTTGTTCTTCGACAAATGGAGTGGTACTCCGTGTATGTTCAACTGTCTCCCTACCGAATCGAAGGTTTCGTTCTGCGGCTGATGGAGTGCTACTCCATGTATGTTCAACCAGGCAAATCTCTCGAAAGCAACCGATTGTCCCCTCCATATCTCCACATTAACGAACCAACCGAAGCCTGGAGAGTTGGCTCTAAAGCTATCAGCCTCTATAGATGACTGGAAAACCAACATGACATTCAGCCCGCTTAGATACTTAATCACCGCTTCCCCATAATTCGCTTCCTTCAAAACAATATTTAACTTTCTCAACGTCCACAAATCCTTCACCTTGCCGACAATCGCCTTACCATAAAGATCACCGTAATCTTTAACATAACTGGATACCACCAACTCCTTCATTCTGCCTGAGCCGTTAAAACTCCCTGTCACGGTATCAGCGTAAGATCTTCCACTGTTGGCAAAATTGCTACCACTATTCCAATCCTGTTTTTTGAAGGTATGAAGCTTTTCTCCCTGATCCAAAACTGCCCCTTCTTCTTCCCCATGTTTTCCTCATTGTCCCTCCCCCCTCGTTTTCCATAGCAAACCTTGCCACATTGATGATGAGCCTATAGTTTCCCATCCAAATGTTTCTCATCTCCTTCTCTAACTTCACCACATCTTTCACCCCTTTGAAGCTAGCAAATCCGAAACGATACCCCCGCTTGTCTCTCTTCCTAGCAATATAAACTCCCTCGACTGTCCCAAAGTCTCCTAAAGTTCCGAGATATCCTTCGAATTACACCTCTTCGGTAGCCTTAAGTCATAACATTTGAGTATGCCTAAAAATAATAATTTCCTTAATAATACTATTTATTGTATTTACGTGCATTAAATAAAGCAAGAACATCAAAATTCCATGCTGACACGAAAGCCACTTAATGTCTAACTAAGAAATCGAGTAATACCTAGGTTTGAGAATTTATAATCAATCTTACTATCACAATACTCTAAATCCTATTTTGACACTCGTTTATATGTTTTATATGAAGTATATATACGTTTATATATGCTCTGTATTGCTTAATATGGAGTGTATATTCAACCTAACCAAACTTGGTATCTGTCAGTTCTAGTTCTGGTCGTTCAAGATTGGACCTATATGCTCAATGTTGCCAATATGCAGCGTATAAGACCATGGGGTGTGGTTTGGGTAGTCCCTTTGGAGACTATGCGCCACGTGGGCGCCACGTCACATTGGGTGGAGGATCATCCCTTTGGGGACTACCTCAAGGGTGTGGAAGGTTGTGGAGGACTACCCAATTTAATTAAAAAACCAATATATAATTGAAGGAGAGAGAGAGAACAAGCCTTTGCAGGCTCGTCTCCACCGGCATATTTCCGCCGTTTGCGACGTGACGAGGGGAAGGGGGGACGACGATCCCCCCACCCCATGGTCTAAGCTTCTCGACCTGATTTGACAGCTACCAATTCTGATCGTTTAGAGTTAGACCTATATGCTCCATATATAGAACATATAGATGACTAGGATATCCAAATAGATTTTGTGACCGTCTAGTAGATGGGGATGGTTCAAATGAAAACCATTTTTATTGTGAAAACTCGAAAACTAACTAAAAAACACACCAAATTTTTTTTTTCAATTTTTTTATAAAAATCGCAGGTTTTTTTATATAAAAAAAAACTTTTTTTCAAAAAAAAAAAATTTGTAGTACACATGTGTAGTATTACACATGTGCACTACAATTTTTTTTTTTTTTTTGAAATTTTTTTATATATATAAAATGGCGAAAATTTGTATGCAAAAAAAAATTTGGTATGTTTTTTTGGCTTTTTTAATTAGTTTTCGAGTTTTCACAATAACTAGTGGTTTCATTTGAATCTTCCCCTAGTAGATGAAGTCATTTATAATATCATATTCGTATTGTTTTGTCATGTATAAAAATAAACATTTATAAATAAATTATGCGTTTTTACTTATTAACAAAATTCTCAATTCATTTTTTAATCATATTTTTTATTTTAAATGAAATTTGAGTAAATCTGTGATGAGAGAAAATTTTCCAATATGATATCAGGTATATCAGAAGCCGTATATATAAATTTTTATCAAATACTTAGATACATAAATATTTATTATATGTTTTTCTAAAGTGTACTTGTGAAAATACACCAATCTATATAAACTACTAAAACCTTCAAAAATCTTCTACGTTAAAATAATCTTCTTTACATTTTCTCAATGAAAGTTTTTATTGTATAAGAAGTAAAAAATAGTTTATGAGCATGTTTGCTTAGCTTATTTCTGACTTTTGAAAAGGACTTTTGTCCAAAAATAAGTAAGAATTTGTAACTTATTGACTTATTCACTCACATACATACAAAACCCAAACATTTTCAAAAGTCTTTTTTCCCCAAAATAAGTCAATAAGTTGAAATAGAAGCTAAGCCAAACACCCACTATGTATTTTTAAAATGTTAAATACTTTTCGTTACATGGATTTTTTTTTGTTTTTAGTGTAAGGAGGTCGGGGCGCCCCGTGATACGCCAAAGTTGACGCGTCAATCCACGTGATACACCGCCGCGTCCTTAATTCATCACGCGTTGATTTTTGAAGAATATGACTGTTGTGATGATGATCGTTGTGATGACAACCGTATCAGGGAGGAGAATTTTATTAAAAAAAAAAAAAAAAAAAACCTTCTGTTGATGCTATATATATACAATCATCAAACTTTCAACCTAACAAAATACAAAAAAAAAAAAAAAAAAATCTTTCCATCTACAAAAATACAATCTTTCAACCTACAAATAAATTCAATCTTTCAACCCAAAAAAATTGTGATTTAAACGTCTTATTACAACTGCACAACACTCTTGACGAACCTTTTAAGTCGATCATACTTCAACACAAACGCGAAATATGTGAAAAGTGAGGTTGGGCAATGCCGTAGATTTTTTTCGTTTTTTTAATTTGCAATGTTTAGTGTTATTTTTTTAGTTTGTAATTTAGATTTATTTAATGTAATTTTTATTTAAATGAAATTGTTATTGTTAATTTATAATTTAAAAAATGAAAAAAAAACCATCACTAGTGATTTGCACCCCTAGTAAAATCCATCACTAATGATTGAATCAAGCTTAATGACGTGACGGACAAAATTGGGTGTGGTGAGTGATGGAAAGTGAAACACCCCAACCCCCTAAATACATTATTTGTTTTAATTGTTTGTATACCTTAAAAAACAGTTTACTTAATTAGGAATTTCAGTTTTCTTATATCTTCAAGAATAAATATTGTTATATAATAATCTAATAGTGTAAAATCCAATAGAGAACACTAAAAAAGTAGGGAACCGGAGAACAATATATCTAACATTTTAAATATATCTTAAAAATTCAATTTAAAATGTTAAAATTTATTTTTTATAAATTTATTTCAGAGCTTTGGCATACAAAGATGTGTAGAAAAGCTATTCCAATAAAAAATATTTTTGTATTTTTTTTTACTGTTTTGTAATACTTTTTTTTTATTTTTGTAGTTTTTGAATTTTTTTATTGAAAAGACTTCTACATCTATTTATATGCAAGACCTCTGAAATTTAAAAGAATGATATTTAACATGTTAAATGTATGCAAGACCTCTGATGACTTAAATAAATATTAAAACGCCTCAACTAATCATTTTACCTGTCTTAAAATTAAGTTTAGAATTCGGGTTAAAGTTTACGTTGTTGATTTCCCTTAAAGAAATTAGATGTATAGCATTTATCTAATGGGACTATGAATTATAACCATTTTACATTAAAACATTTAATACGGCCAAAGTTTAATTTTTTTTTGAAAGACTAATTTTATTAAAACCCACTATATATACAACCAAACGGCCAAGAGCTGGCCAAACCAAAATTACATATATAGATTAGAACTTGAAACTACACCATTGATCCCAATCAAACGATTCAATCTTTGACCGATGTTTGACCCATAGGTATCCCAATGTTTTCACTTCTGTGATAATATTTCCCACGTCTAGGTTTTTAGACTTGAAAATTACTTCATTTCTCGTTCTCCATATCAACCAGCACGCAAGAAGTATCACTGTTCTAATCAACCGTTGCTTCAGCAGAGAGGTATCGCCGCCTCGATGTATGACGAAAAGGTCATGCAGTGTGAATGCATAAATGGGGGGGATGTTGCACCAGGTCGAGATCGACTGCCAGACAACTGCCGCAACATAACACGAGAGTAAAATGTGGTCCAAAGATTCATCCGAGTCGCCACAAAATGGGCAAGCAGCAGAGTTGACCTGGATACCCCTTTTCAGAAGTTCTACCTTTGTTGGGAGTCGATTTCTAGCCATACGCCATCCGAATACATTGATCTTCCTTGGAAGCCAATTATTCCAGGATAACCACGGTTCTTCTAGCGGAACACCTGATTCGACGAGGACTTTTTTGAGTGATTTGACTGAAAAACCGCCATTTTTTGAGAGGCCAAAGTTTAATAAAATAAACATTTAGAGCTCTAAAATATAGATGTTGTTAGGCTAACATTTAATATATTCCAACATATATATTGGATTAAAAAACATTTGTATACAAAGTTTGCTCATTTTAAAACAAAAATATAATCGAATTTAATTTTGAAATAATAGTAAAAAATAAAAATAAATCAGGGTAGGTTAGAGGTAAAATCAATTTACTACTTTTGAATAAAGGAAGGAAAGAATATTGGTGAAATGATTCGCAAGGTGATAAAGAATGTCTTGAGCCCTGTGTCAAAGCAGTTGACTCTTCTTTCATTTTTTTAATTTTAATTTCATATCGTTTGTCATGCCCAATAAAAATAACACCTGAAGTTGCAGATAATTTTTTTTTTTAAATAAATATGTATATAGATTTTACTGTATAAATTATTTGATGTTGTTCATGAATATTCAGGAATGAGTGCCAGTAGGTTAATGAAGAAAAAAACAGAAGTTGATTATTTGGACTATGATTTCCAAACTTTAGCTGTGTTTTTAGGTTTAAAACCTTTATATATTCACTTGGTATTTGGTATTGTTGATCTATGTGTGGAGTAAACTTAATGTGATACATTTTTAAAATTGAAGATCGATAAGTGAAGTCTTTGTATGTCATGGTCGTGTAATCAAGCTTGTTTTGTGTATGTAATTATACCACTAGCTACTTTTGAACAATGTGTATGAGAACAACCTACACTCTTCAACTTATGTTTTGTGAACCATTATTTGCTCCATAATGTGAAATGTTTGTAAAAGTTTTAACCTTGAACTATTTCTGCTGGTGCGGCCTTGGGGTGGGTGGGGAGGACCACCGGTCAGGACCCATCATTTTAAGAGGCACAATTTAAGAAAAAATCTGATATATATATAGAAAAAGTGTAACGTACAATAGGGCTTATCGTATGCTCGTACGCAATTGTGAAATCGCATGTTATAAAAAAGAATGTTGAAAATCGCATGTTGGTATTTTTGATGAATTCGCATGTTTTTTTGTAGCAATTTCGCATGTTGGTTTTTTCAGCAAAATCGCAAGTTTAAGAGTGAATTCGCAACAAATCGTACGGCTGGGATGATCGCGAACATTTTGTACGATAAGAGCCATTGTACGTTAATCTGCCTATATATATATATATATAGGTTAGCCCATTTTACAAAACAATTCTTAAATTTTATAAGTTAGCCCATTATATTTAGTTAGCTCAATACCTTTTTGATTTAAAAAATAATAATAATAATAATAAGAGAATATTAGGTCTCTCTTTAGACGACAATTGGAAAAGTGGGAGATTGAAATGACGAACACGAACATCGACGCACAACCTTGAAGGCTTGAACAGGTGAACGACAATCGACAAGGGCTTTGGCTACTGATTCCGGCAGTTGAACGATAATTGACAATCGACAAGGCTTGAATAATTGAACAACATCGACGCACAACCTTGTCACAAGATAACAGGCAACACTGCAATAGCCCACCACAGACCCAACACCACCCTTGAAATTCCGGCAGTCCTTTTGTCACGGCCCCCGTCCCAGTTTCCTGGTTCGAATGCCGCGGGACAGAAAACCCGTGGTATTAGTATTTAATTTGGCAGCGGAAATCTTAACAGGATCATTTAAAACTGAAAACACCCATTTATTTTATTTCGAGTTTCGGGACAAACCCCGTAATTTACAATAAAGGAATTTCACTGGGAAATCCCTTGTTTACAAAAACATGTTTATTTATTTACTTAGCCACTTTATCCAAGCTGGTAGTGCTACACGACACTTTTACTTGTTCATAGTAAATCACCTGAAACATGTTTAAAAAGATTTTATCAGCGGAGAAATACTGGCGAGTCATTCAATTTGCACAAAATGACACATTGTTACAATTTACAGCATTAAGGGTTTTCACATTTGCCCCTATCTTATAATTAGCTGCTTTAGTTGTCACTCGACCGGATCTATGACTGTGGACATATCACTAATTAGGCTCGCCCACCTAAAGTGATAAATCATTAGTAGTAATGTGCACAAAACCCCCACTTACTGCCAGTAATTAAAGATTAGCAAAGACTTAATCACTTCAAAGTATAACTGGAAAACATTTAGGGTTTTGTGAAGCAATTTGATAAAAACAGAATGACTCACATTGCAGTTTTAACTGGACAGAGTTTGCCTACTGATTAAGCCTGGTAACCTAGTTAAATAATGCAAACGAAACTAGGTTAGTAACTTAATACAACATTTACGATAATTTCACGAAATCAAAACCCTCACGACGAATGACAAAGTATAGCCCGAATTCGGGCAGCACTTAAACATCCATCGGATCGGTTTCAATCGATCGGACATTGTATCATAGCAGTGATCGAGTTATTACCCTGTAATCGTAGCAGCGTCTCGACACTTAAACACACGTTTTAAGCAGAATTTTGACCTTTTTTGAAAGTAAATTTCGAACACAGAAGAAAGGCCATGCAACGTCCAATTTATAGCTAATTTTTGAGTTTGTTGCGGCCCGCGAAGGCCTCAAGGCCATTCTACGCGGCCCGCGAGGGTCACCCTAGCTACGGCTAGGGCTGCTGTGTCATAGCCTAGGTCTGCCACGTGTATGACACGTGGCCTTGATCATTATCCGGAGAGTTGCAAGGGTTGTCGCGCCCCGCGTAGATCCCCCTTGGATCATTCGCGGTCTGCAACCAACTTAGAAAATTTGATTTTCTTGGTTGTTCATGAAAATTAGGGTTTTAGGGGTTCGGGTTTCTACTTACGGAGTGTTTTTGGGGCATTTTTGTGCAGGTCCTTACATCCTCCCCACCTTATTTAAAATCTCATCCTCGAGATTTACTGAAACAGGTAAGGGTACTTCCGCTTCATTTCCGATTCCAGTTCCCATGTGTACTCAGTTCCTCTTTTCGAATCCCACTTTACTTTGACCAGTACCAATCTCTTGTGTTTAAGGCGTTTGACCTTTCTGTCTTCTATTTGAAGAGGTTTTTCAACGAATTTCAACCTTTCATTTACCTCTATATCTTGAAGAGGTACTACCAGTGATTCGTTAGATAAACACTTCTTAAGGTTAGATACATGAAACACATCATGTACCCCGGCTAGCTCTTCTGGTAGTTGTAATTTATAAGCAACTGGTCCTATTCGTTGGGTAACTGTGAATGGTCCTATATACCTTGGACTTAACTTTCCTTTCTTACCGAACCGAACTACCCCTTTCCAAGGAGAAACTTTCAAGAGTACCTTGTCTCCAACTTGAAATTCTAGCGACTTGCGTCGATTGTCTGCATAACTTTTCTGGCGATCTCGAGCCGTTTTAAATCTTTCCTTTATTTGAGTTATCTTGTCGGTGGTTTCCTGTAGAATCTCGGGACCTAATAATTGATTTTCTCTTATTTTTGCCCAGCATACAGGAGTTCGACACTTTCGTCCATAAAGTGCTTCGAACGGGGTAGCATTTATGCTGGTGTGGTAACTATTGTTATAGGAGAATTCTATTAATGGTAAGTGGTCATCCCAATTTCCCCCGAAATCGATTACACATGCTCTGAGCATGTCTTCAAGGGTTTGAATCGTCTTTTCACTTTGTGTGACAACCCTCACCAAACCAGGTATCCGTACGAATTAATTAATATTTAATTAATGCTTAATTACTGTGCTTGCTTACAACTGTGGTTAAACTGCTTCTTGATTTCTGATACATACATGCTCATGCATCACATTTTATACTGTCACTCTATTATTTACACACAAACATTAGTGACAACCTTGATGCACAAAAGCACAGTGAGCACACTATACGGATAACCCAGTAAACATGCTGACTTTACCAGCACCAAAACAGACATTGTTCTAAGGCCAGTACGAGCCGGGAATAGATTACTACACTGGTAGAGAGTGTAGGGAGGTGAGGATCATTAAACTGCGTCACTAGGTGATAGTTATAGTGACCGGATGTGCCTAAAACATACTTTAATTGCAAAATTCTGCACTTTAAACAAAAATTTAGCATTTCACTTAACTAGTAAAGTGCAAAAGCATGGGAAAATAATACTAGACACTTTCCAAAGTGTCGGGAATTTATTGTGTCGCTAAAAACACTATAAAAGATACTTTAAAGCTTTGCTTGACACTTTAACGGATCAATATCCAACCGAACAACCGGACTTTACCCGGAACATAAAAATATTGTCAATGACATTGTTTATCCTTTTCTGAGCCGGTTAGGGTCCCCGAACACCCTAACACCCGTTATATTACATAACACACTAATAACCCATTTTAATCTCTAACTAAACTAGCTATCACTTAACTAATTGGTTCAAATCAAACCATAACCCCCCCCCCCCCATGATCCGATCGGTTTCCCCATGTGGGGACACCCTCCACCAATCTTGTTTATTTTATTTGTTGATGTTTAATAACTTGCAAACACATTACACCATGGTTATTAGAGGTTGTGGTCTATAAGTATGTATGAGGGATAAGCATCACATTCACATCAACACTTCAAAAATTTTGCTCTCTCTCCCTCCCTTGGAAACTCTTGGCCGAGATCACAACCATAGCCACCACCATCATTCAAGTTTGATCTTGCTATTCCACATACACACAAAGGTGCAAGGTGACATACGAGGAGGCTCGGTGCTTTCGGAATCTCAAGAACCTCACTACGTTGCTTTTATCCACCTTGTTTTCGCTTTGATTCTTCCCTAGCCACGAGCTAGTAGTAAGTGCTTCTAGACACCCTCTTGTTCTTGTTTAAAGGGGTTAATAATAGATTTAACGGTTAAAACTCAAGAACATGCAAGATCAAAACTAAAAGTCTTGAAAGAATGATGAACTAGATGGATAAAAAGAAACTAGTTGTGTATATCTTGTGAAACTTGTTTAGTTGAGATTATTTTATGTTGTTTGATGCTAGTAGTGGGATAGATCATCATCTAACCATGCTAGATCATGTTCATGGAACATGAACTAGTAGTTTGTTAAGTGTGAAAGTTACAAGATGATGAACTCTTCCACTAACAAAACATGAACTTGTGTAAAGGTGATTTTTCTTGTAAAATAGAGTTCTAAACTAGTAGATCTAAGGATCTACAAGTGGTTTTTCGGAAGAACCAAGTAAAATATACAAGTCTTGTTTAAAAGCCGGATCTTTCATAAACTAAAGGTATTTTAGTGACTAAACAAGTGTGTAAACACTTGTGTAACAAGAAGGTTTAACAAGAAATATTTTTGTAAACCTTGACTAGAAGTTGTAAAACTTCAAGATCTTTAAAAATGAAGTTTTTAAGAAACTAATATTTATCTTAAAGATGACAAGATCCACTAAATATGTTGGAAAGTCACTACGTATTTTTATAAAACTTACAAGTTCATGAGTTTGCGATTTATATTTATTTTGACAAGTTTGATATTGGAATATCGTATGTTGATGATTGGAAAATTGTCGATTGAATTTTGAAAAGAAAATGATACGCTAGTAAGCGTGGCCACCTCCAGTCACAGAGGAAACTCTGGCGAAAGTTTTCCAGAAAATAACACTTAGAATATTTTTGGTGACAAGTGTTTATAAATATATTTTTGATTTGTTTTCCCAAACAAATTTCGCCATGATTTTTATTAAAAAATAACCAAGTGTCGGAGGTGGATTTTCATAAATAAAACTTGTTAAATATATATTTAGAATAAATATTTTATAATAAAACGCTTGTGTGATTTCATGATTATTTTGTGAACTAGATATATTATTTTTAGGGCAAGAATAATATAACTTGGATATACTGAGAAGTTATGATTCCAAAATAATATCGACGCTCTCACAAAAATAAATATTTAAGTTATACGAGTATCGTAATACAACGCGAACTTTAAAAATGTAACTTATGTATTTTTGGAAAATACTCTTAAATGCGTATTTTGATAAAAGTATTATTTTGGAAATCGTATGGAATAAAATATAATATTTTTGGGAAAAAATATGTATATTTTGGAGACAGAATATTTTAGACAAATGAATAAAAATATATTTTATTAAGTGAGACTTAATAATATATTTTTGGAATTACAAAAACGCACCTGTATTAAAACTCCCATCCTTGGAAAGGAATATAATTATTAAATAATTAAGAAGTGGAAATACGAAATAGTTGCCTAACTATTTCCCAAAAACGTTAAACCTTAAGCCAAGGCACGGCCATCCATCTAATAGAAGTTAGTACGTGTAGGTCGTCACGCAGCAGGTTATTTTGGGACGGACTATTTCGAGACGCACTTTAGTGAGTTCATGTCCCCCATTTTCTCTTAACTGTTTTCAGTTTTTATACTTCGGGGGTGAAATACATGTTACTATGATTACGAATACTTTTTACATGGTATGGTTAGCGTAAGGAGGGTTACTACTTAGATCATGTGAGTGAGTAGGCTGAAACTGGAGGCCATTAATCCTCATTGTAGGACCGAGGGTCAGTAGCGGTAGATCTATCTGGGTGTAGCGAGCCCGACTCCAGGCCCAACAGAACGGACCTCGGGGTGACTTTGAGCCCGACGCAAAAATCTGCTAGGTTTGAGTCTTCCTACTGCACTTCACACATATCAATGGCCTTGCAAACCATTGGTGATCTCTTTATTTCCTTATTTGCTACATACCAGGGATTTTATACTTACAAAGGTTTTACATACTCACTTTCACATGAACTCGCTCAACATTTTTGTTGATTTTTCAACTTACATGTATTTCAGGGAATTAGGGATCTGGCGAGGTATGCTATGTTTTCAAGCTGCGTAAGAAGGGTGATGTCATCCAAGTTTAGGGGTTGTGACTTCTACCTGGACAAGTCACAAGTCTTAAGCTATGTTTATTTCATGTCTGTGGTTGTGTCTTTCGAACAAGATTTTATTTAGTTGTGTTGTAAACTCGATGCATGTGTCAACGCTTTAAAACAATGTTGTGGTATTTTGTTTTTATAACTTGAAGTAATGGATGATTATCACGGTTTTACTTTCATATAGCTTTGTTGTGGTTAAGCTATGGTATTAAGAAGTCACACCAAACAAACCCACGCTTCCGCAAAAGCCAGGGTGTGACAGCTTGGTATCAGAGCTTTGATCATAGCGAACTAGGATTCCTTCTCGAGTCTAGACTATGATCACTAGGGCTCTCACGAAAACATTTTTACATTGCATACACTACGTCCAGATCCAGAGTGCAAAATATTTTTACAAACAAAAGTATGAGCATTATTTTTTTTAAAAAGTTATGGCTCAGTCTGAGAGACTGAGGGAGTAGTCTAGTAGGACTAGAGGGTTCAGTCTGGGAGGTTGGGAGGTTAATCTAGTAGGACTAGGAGGTTCAGTCTGAGAGGCTGGGAGGTTAATCTAGTGAGACTAGGAGGTTCAGTCTGAGAGGCTGGGAGGTTAATCTAGTGGGACTAGGAGGTTCAGTCTGAGAGGCTGGGAGGTTAATCTAGTGGGACTAGGAGGTTCAGTCTGAGAGGCTGGGAGGTTAGACTAATGGGACTAGGAGAATTACTTGATTGCTTATTGGTGACTAACATGTTTATTTGATTATATGATTGATTATTTGTGCATGTGTGTGTGTTTGTGTTACAGACGTCATGCCTTCATCAGGTACTGGAGAGTCGGACACTACAGATCCCATGGCCATAGTATCAGACGACATAGTTTCATCAGAGCACGAGGTGTACACTTCTGATACTACCAGCACAGACGATGACGACTTCCAGCCCTTTGCGCTGCCTGATGTCGTAGCAGAGCCTGCTGATGGCCATCTTGTTGGGGATTTACCACTCGCGGTGATCCCTGCTCCTGTGCCCCTTGCCGCTTATCCCGTTGTTGATATGCCCCTCTGACGACGATGTCGATCTATTAGAGGAGGACCCAGTTGAGGGTGAGGCCCATATTGCTGCCAGTGATATCCTACTGCTTGCTGATGCTCCTGCAGAGGAGGCTCCCGTTCATTCACCTGTTCCAGACTCCTTTGAGTCTGTGGCGTCCGCACCTTCGCACACACAGGGAGTGCAGCACCACTCACACGTCGCCGACACTGTTATGGCGTCATCAGCTGCACCAGTTCCCGCACACAGCTTTGAGTTTGATCATGATATTGAGGATGATCCTGTTTTTCCACCTGGTCTTGATCCAGACCATGACATTGAGTTCATACACTTAGACCAGCCCCTGGAGGATCCTGTAACCCCTGTCGATCCCTTGTTTGCTGATCCAGCTGATTTCGAGATGGAGTTTGTTGATCCGGAGCCTGTTGTGGCCCCTGAGCCAGTTGTCGCTCCTGACCCGGCATTAGAGCATGACCCTGTTCATGCCGATGCACCTGCTGTTGCCCCTTTTATTGATGATATACCTGTCGATGATCATCCTGTTGTTGCTCCGCCGTTGGTGGATGATCATGCTGTCGATGCTCATGTTGATGCTCCACATTTGTTAGAGGATCCTGTTGTCGCCCCACTTCCTGATCCTATGCCCAGTGATGTTCGACCGCGCACCTTTCGCGACCCATATTGATCCACGATACGCTCACACCCACAATGGGTGGATAGATGATGACGATGATTTCCCACCTTTCGTGGTACCTGTTACACCCCCTGTGGCACCCGTTTCAGCCCCTATTTCAGCTCCCATCGATGTACCCTTGCTTCCCACACATACCACAGATGTTCACCGCACCGACTTACCTATCACGTTTCTTCAGGACATACCTCCACCACGTCCTGGGGAGGGTTCATCCCGTCAGCCGTTTGGTCATACGCCTTTTATGACAGGTGGAGACCAGTTTGTACCTCAGATTTCTTATCCCACTGTTGTTCCCACTGTTGCACCATTTACTGTACCATCTTTCGCTCCATCTAGTGAGCCGTTCCTTTGGACTACGCCCCCCATTATGCCACCATCCAATCCGTATCACCCATACCACGTGGGGTATTCTACGGAGGATGTTCTCACATCTTTCATGATACAGCAGGAGGCGCTGACTCGTCGCGTACAGGAGCTGGAGAGAGCTCAGCGACCACCGTGTCATTGTCAGACCCCACCTGCAGTATCACACCCTCCACGACCACTTTCACCTGATTCTGCCGCTCGTTTTTGGACTCCTAAGCAGCAGATAGCATACTTGCTACGCGCCTATCGCGCTATGGAGGAGGACTGGCTTCATATGCGATGTTTAATCTTTTCTCGTTTTCCCCCTCCTCCACTGCCATCAGCATAGTCCTTTTTTATTCGACGCAGGTAGACTTTTGGTGAGACGACCGCGATTGTGCAGACTACACAGTTTTTGGAAGACCGCATTTTGGATGATTATGACTTTTGATGATTTGTATATTGGTTGTTGATGTTACTGATTTGATAGTTTGGACTAGGGCGATGTGGCCCATAGTCATTGATGATACAGTTATGAACTTGTAAACCTTACATTGTGGTCTTGATCTATGACAGCGCAATCGCAGTATTCTCATTATATGTGATGTTGATTGATTGTTTATGTTCTATAACATGAGATGTTATGTGGTTGATTTATTTATAACATGAGATGTTATGTGTTGATATTGTTGAATACATACGTACACTTTACTTACTATGACCTGACCTACGTGAAACATCTTTTAGAAGATGCCTCCAAGACGCCAGACGCGTATGCCTGCCAACGAGGCAGAACTTCAAGGAATCATTGCTGCCGCCATTGCGCAGTATGCAGCCTCACAAGGAGGAACAAGCGGAAGTAATTCGAACAAAAACGGCAATAACAACCCACCACATGGTAATGTTAAGTCGTTGAGACATACTACGATACATCTGGATATCTTTAGCACGTTTGCTAATATCATTTGTATATTCTAACGTATGTGCAGGGTGCACTTACAAGCAGTTCCTCGACTGCAAGCCCGTGAACTTCGACGGCACCGGAGGTGCTGTTGCTTTTGTAAGATGGGCCGAACAGACGGAGTCTGTTCTTCGAATGAGCAAGTGCGCTCCAGACCAACAAGTGACTTACATTTCTGGGCTATTTTTGGACGGAGCCCTGTCCTGGTGGAACTTACAAGTGCAAACTCTTGGCGAAGCCACAGCTTACGCAATGACATGGAATGAGCTAAAGGAGCTCATGCGAAGAAGGTACTACTCACGTGCGGAGATTCAGAAGTTGGAAACTGAAATCTGGCACTTGAAAATGGAAGGACCCAAGATTGCTGAGTACGTTCAGAGATTCCACGACCTGTCTCATGTGGTACCTTATATGGTTACACCAGAATTCAAGTGAATCGAGCGCTTTATCTGGGGTTTAGCTCCACAGATCATGAGTATGGTCACTACTTCCAAGCCTGCAACAATCACAGAGGCCATCGATCTGAGCGTGGCTCCTACTGAGGAAGCCATCCGCCTGAACAAGTTTTCGAATGTTGAGCCAAAGAAGAAAGAGACTCACGTAGAGTCGTCTGGTGAGAATAAGAGGAAATTCTCAAACTTCAAGCAGGGAACTAGCGGTGTTGGCAAGAAAGGAGAATCAAGCACACCGGTCCAAGCTGCAACCGGTGCTGGGAAGAAAGGAAAAGGCTATATGGGTTCACTGCCCAAGTGTAACTCCTGCCAACGTCATCATTCTGGCCGGTGTGGGCCAAAAGTATGTGAAGCTTGTGGAAAAGTTGGCCACTTGAAGGATTCTTGCTGGGCTAGTGCTGGCCGGGGAGGCCAAGGAGGTTTTGGTAGTAGGAACAATAATCGTGGTGGTAATGGAAATCGTCCACAAGGGAATAATGGAGGCAATGGAAATCGAGGGAACAATGCAAATCAAGCTGGGGACGCGAATCGAAATCAAAACAACAATCAAGCGGGGAACGGAGGAGGTAATGGTCAAAAATTGGGTTGTTTTAACTGCGGTGACATTGGGCACTTTAAGAGGGACTGCCTAGGATTGAATCCAGCCCGCGGAAGAGTGTTTAACATTGAGGCGAGGGAAGCGCGCCAGGATCCCAATGTTGTTACTGGTACGTTCCCTATAAACCAACGCTTTGCATCCGTTTTGTTTGATACTGGTGCCGATTATAGCTTCGTGTTATTAGAATTTAAGAATATGCTTGGGTTAGCCGCTAGTAAATTAGATATTCCGTACTCAATCGAATTGGCCAATGGAAAGCTAGTCGAAACAAATGAAGTTGTCACTGGTTGTGTAATCGAGTTGGGAGAGCGTGAGTTTACTTTGGATCTACTACCAGTCAAGTTGGGAAGCTTCGATGTGGTAGTAGGAATGGATTGGTTATCGAGCAACAAGGCTAAGATTATTTGTCGCGAAAAGATTATTCGCATCCCAACTGAAGATGGAGAAACGATTGTAGTTCATGGAGAAAAGCGCGATACACCTCTAAGAATCATCAGCTGTCTGAAAGCTAGAAAGTGTTTACGGAAGGGATGTGTTGCCTACTTGGCACACATCGTGGATAAGGAAGCTGCTGAACCGAAGATCGAAGACATTCCAGTCGTCAAGGAATATCCGGAAGTCTTTCCAGAAGACTTGCCAGGATTACCGCCTCAAAGGCAAGTCGAGTTCCACATTGACTTGGTTACAGGTGCCGCGCCTGTAGCCAAGGCACCCTACAGACTTGCGCCATCAGAGATGCAAGAGTTGTCGACACAACTCCAGGAGCTATTGGACAAAGGATTTATCAGACCAAGCTTCTCACCTTGGGGAGCTCCGGTTCTGTTTGTTAAAAAGAAGGACGGTAGTTTTCGTATGTGCATAGACTACCGCGACCCTTTGCCGAGAATCGATGATCTTTTTTATCAGCTGCAATGTTCAAGCTTTTATTCAAAGATCGATCTTCAATCTGGATATCATCAACTAAGGATACAGGAGGAAAGTATCCCCAAGACCGCTTTTAGAACTCGCTATGGACACTATGAGTTTCTGGTGATGCCGTTTGGGTTGACAAACGCGCCAGCTGTTTTTATGGATTTGATGAATAGAGTTTGTAAGCCGTACCTTGACAAGTTTGTGATTGTGTTCATAGACGATATCTTGATTTACTCAAAGACGAAGAATGAACACGAACAGCATCTAAGAGCTATTTTGGAGTTGCTGAAAAAGGAAAAGTTGTATGCCAAATTCTCGAAGTGTGAGTTTTGGCTACGCGAAGTCCAATTCCTTGGACATGTGGTGAATGGAGATGGGATTCATGTGGACCCCACGAAGATCGAAGCGATCAAGAATTGGGAGACCCCAAAGACACCAACTGAGATTCGACAATTCTTAGGTTTGGCTGGATACTATCGAAGATTTATTGAGGATTTTTCAAAGATCGCTCAACCATTGACCTTCCTCACACAGAAGGATAAGAAGTTTGATTGGGGAATCAAACAGGAAGAAGCATTCCAGTTACTGAAAGACAAGCTTTGCAATGCGCCGATCTTAGCGCTACCAGAAGGAACTGATGATTTCATGGTATACAGTGACGCCTCGCGTCAAGGATTGGGTTGCGTGTTGATGCAACGCCAGAAAGTTATAGCTTACGCTTCACGCCAATTGAAAGTTCATGAAAAGAACTATACCATGCATGATTTGGAGTTAGGCGCAGTGGTATTTGCGCTGAAAATCTGGAGACATTATTTGTATGGTACAAAGTGTACAATCTTTACGGATCATAAGAGTCTGCAGCACATATTCGACCAGAAAGAGTTGAATATGAGACAAAGACGTTGGGTCGAATTATTGAACGATTACGACTGCGAGATCAAGTATCATCCAGGGAAGGCGAATGTGGTTGCCGACGCCCTAAGTCGAAAAGAAAGGATCAAGCCCATAAGGGTTAGGGCTTTGGAGATGATTGTCCAGACATACCTCTCTTTACGTGTTCGTGCCACTCAGAAAGAGGCTCTGAAAGAAAGGAACATTGAAGAGGAATATCTCCGTGGGATGGAGAAGCAATTAGTGCAAACGAGGAAGGAACGCTATGCTTCATGAAAAGGATTTGGGTTCCTCTGTTTGGTGGTTTGAGAAAAGTTATTCTTGATGAAGCCCACAAGTCTCGGTACTCAATTCATCCCGGTGCGGATAAGATGTACCAAGATCTCAAGGATTTCTATTGGTGGCCTAGGATGAAAGGCGATGTTGCTGTTAATGTTAGCAAGTGTTTAACGTGCGCCAAGGTGAAAGCTGAATACCAGAAGCCTTCAGGACTTCTACAGCAACCTGAAATTCCCAAGTGGAAATGGGAACAAATTTCAATGGACTTCATAACAAAACTGCCCAAGACGCCCAGAGGTCATGATACTATTTGGGTAATAGTTGACCGCCTGACCAAGTCCGCACACTTCCTGCCAATCAAAGAGAAGGATAACACTAGTAAACTAGCGGAAATATACATGCGAGAGATTGTTGCACGTCATGGAGTGCCTCTCTCGATCATCTCTGATAGAGATGGACGTTTCATATCAAGGATTTGGCAATCCTTCCAAGAAGCTTTTGGCTCACAGTTAAATCTGAGCACTGCATTTCATCCGCAAACTGATGGCCAAAGTGAACGAACTATTCAGACATTGGAGGATATGTTGAGAGCATGTGTAATGGATCTAGGTGGTAGCTGGGATAATCATTTACCATTGGTCGAGTTTTCGTACAACAACAGCTACCACACCAGTATCGGAGCCGCGCCATTTGAAGCTCTTTATGGACGCAAGTGTCGATCACCGCTATGCTGGGCTGATGCGGGTGATAGGCAACTTGTGGGTCCCGAAATAGTCCAAGAGACAACCGAAAAGATTGCACAAATTCGAAAACGCATCGAAGCAGCTCGCGACAGACAGAAAGCTTATGCAGATCCAAAGAGGAAACCTTTGGAATTTCAAGTTGGGGATATGGTTTTATTGAAGGTTTCACCCTGGAAGGGTATGGCACGCTTTGGAAAGCGTGGGAAGTTGAATCCGCGTTACATTGGCCCTTTCAGAATCCTTCAAAGGACTGGGCTTGTAGCCTACAAGTTGGACCTACCTGCCGAACTTAATGGTGTTCACGATACATTCCATGTATCAAATTTGAGAAAGAGTCCAACACAAGAGACAGTGATCATTCCTGCTGACGAAGTTCATATCGACGACACACTCCACTTCACTGAAGAACCTGTTGAGGTTACGGATTGGAAAATTAATAAAACGCGCAGGAGCAGTGTCAAACTCGTCAAAGTTCGATGGAATGCTAGACATGGGCCTGAATTCACATGGGAACGTGAGGATCGAATGAAAGAAAAATACCCCCCATTTATTTCCTAAGACCCCTGCAACTGGAAGCAGAGCCTAAAAATTTCGGGACGAAATTTATTTAACGGGGGGAGAATGTGACAACCCTCACCAAACCAGGTATCCGTACGAATTAATTAATATTTAATTAATGCTTAATTACTGTGCTTGCTTACAACTGTGGTTAAACTGCTTCTTGATTTCTGATACATACATGCTCATGCATCACATTTTATACTGTCACTCTATTATTTACACACAAACATTAGTGACAACCTTGATGCACAAAAGCACAGTGAGCACACTATACGGATAACCCAGTAAACATGTTGACTTTACCAGCACCAAAACAGACATTGTTCTAAGGCCAGTACGAGCCGGGAATAGATTACTACACTGGTAGGGAGTGTAGGGAGGTGAGGATCATTAAGCTGCGTCACTAGGTGATAGTTATAGTGACCGGATGTGCCTAAAACATACTTTAATTGCAAAATTCTGCACTTTAAACAAAAATTTAGCATTTCACTTAACTAGTAAAGTGCAAAAGCATGGGAAAATAATACTAGACACTTTCCAAAGTGTCGGGAATTTATTGTGTCGCTAAAAACACTATAAAAGATACTTTAAAGCTTTGCTTGACACTTTAACGGATCAATATCCAACCGAACAACCGGACTTTACCCGGAACATAAAAATATTGTCAATGACATTGTTTATCCTTTTCTGAGCCGGTTAGGGTCCCCGAACACCCTAACACCAGTTATATTACATAACACACTAATAACCCATTTTAATCTCTAACTAAACTAGCTATCACTTAACTAATTGGTTCAAATCAAACCATAACCCCCCCCCCCCCCCATGATCCGATCGGTTTCCCCATGTGGGGACACCCTCCACCAATCTTGATTATTTTATTTGTTGATGTTTAATATCTTGCAAACACATTACACCATGGTTATTAGAGGTTGTGGTCTATAAGTATGTATGAGGGATAAGCATCACATTCACATCAACACATCAAAAATTTTGCTCTCTCTCCCTCCCTTGGAAACTCTCAGCCGAGATCACAACCATAGCCACCACCAGCATTCAAGTTTGATCTTACTATTCCACATACACACAAAGGTGCAAGGTGACATAGGAGGAGGCTCGGTGCTTTCGGAATCTCAAGAACCTCACTACGTTGCTTTTATCCACCTTGTTTTCGCTTTGATTCTTCCCTAGCAACGAGCTAGTAGTAAGTGCTTCTAGACACCCTCTTGTTCTTGTTTAAAGGGGTTAATAAGAGATTTAACGGTTAAAACTCAAGAACACGCAAGATCAAAACTAAAAGTCTTGAAAGAATGATGAACTAGATGGATAAAAAGAAACTAGTTGTGTATATCTTGTGAAACTTGTTTAGTTGAGATTATTTTATGTTGTTTGATGCTAGTAGTGGGATAGATCATCATCTAACCATGCTAGATCATGTTCATGGAACATGAACTAGTAGTTTGTTAAGTGTGAAAGTTACAAGATGATGAACTCTTCCACTAACAAAACATGAACTTGTGTAAAGGTGATTTTTCTTGTAAAATAGAGTTCTAAACTAGTAGATCTAAGGATCTACAAGTGGTTTTTCGGAAGAACCAAGTAAAATATACAAGTCTTGTTTAAAAGCCGGATCTTTCATAAACTAAAGGTATTTTAGTGACTAAACAAGTGTGTAAACACTTGTGTAACAAGAAGGTTTAACAAGAAATATTTTTGTAAACCTTGACTAGAAGTTGTAAAACTTCAAGATCTTTAAAAATGAAGTTTTTAAGAAACTAATATTTATCTTAAAGATGACAAGATCCACTAAATATGTTGGAAAGTCACTACGTATTTTTATAAAACTTACAAGTTCATGAGTTTGCGATTTATATTTATTTTGACAAGTTTGATATTGGAATATTGTATGTTGATGATTGGAAAATTGTCGATTGAATTTTGAAAAGAAAATGATACGCTAGTAAGCGTGGCCACCTCCAGTCACAGATGAAACTCTGGCGAAATTTTTCCAGAAAATAACACTTAGAATATTTTTGGTGACAAGTGTTTATAAATATATTTTTGATTTGTTTTCCCAAACAAATTTCGCCATGATTTTTATTAAAAAATAACCAAGTGTCGAAGGTGGATTTTCATAAATAAAACTTGTTAAATATATATTTAGAATAAATATTTTATAATAAAACGCTTGTGTGATTTCATGATTATTTTGTGAACTAGATATATTATTTTTAGGGCAAGAATAATATAACTTGGATATACTGAGAAGTTATGATTCCAAAATAATATCGACGCTCTCACAAAAATAAATATTTAAGTTATACGAGTATCGTAATACAACGCGAACTTTAAAAATGTAACTTATGTATTTTCGGAAAATACTCTTAAATGCGTATTTTGATAAAAGTATTATTTTGGAAATCGTATGGAATAAAATATAATATTTTTGGGAAAAATATGTATATTTTGGAGATAGAATATTTTAGACAAATGAATAAAAATATATTTTATTAAGTGAGACTTAATAATATATTTTTGGAATTACAAAAACGCACCTGTATTAAAACCCCCATCCTTGGGAAGGAATATAATTATTAAATAATTAAGAAGTGGAAATACGAAATAGTTGCCTAACTATTTCCCAAAAACGTTAAACCTTAAGCCAAGGCACGGCCATCCGTCTAATAGAAGTTAGTACGTGTAGGTCGTCACGCAGCAGGTTATTTTGGGACGGACTATTTCGAGACGCACTTCAGTGAGTTCATGTCCCCCCTTTTCTCTTAACTGTTTTCAGTTTTTATACTTCGGGGGTGAAATACATGTTACTATGATTACGAATACTTTTTACATGGTATGGTTAGCGTAAGGAGGGTTACTACTTAGATCATGTGAGTTAGTAGGCTGAAACTGGAGGCCATTAATCCTCATTGTAGGACCGAGGGTCAGTAGCGGTAGATCTATCTGGGTGTAGCGAGCCCAACTCCATGCCCAACAGAACGGACCCCGGGGTGACTTTGAGCCCGACGCAAAAATCTGCTAGGTTTGAGTCTTCCTACTGCACTTCACACATATCAATGGCCTTGCAAACCATTAGTGATCTCTTTATTTCCTTATTTGCTACATACCAGGGATTTTATACTTACAAAGGTTTTACATACTCACTTTCACATGAACTCGCTCAACATTTTTGTTGATTTTTCAACTTACATGTATTTCAGGGAATTAGGGATCTGGCGAGGTATGCTATGTTTTCAAGCTGCGTAAGAAGGGTGATGTCATCCAAGTTTAGGGGTTGTGACTTCTACCTGGACGAGTCACAAGTCTTAAGCTATGTTTATTTCATGTCTGTGGTTGTGTCTTTCGAACAAGATTTTATTTAGTTGTGTTGTAAACTCGATGCATGTGTCAACGCTTTAAAACAATGTTGTGGTATTTTGTTTTTATAACTTGAAGTAATGGATGATTATCACGGTTTTACTTTCATATAGCTTTGTTGTGGTTAAGCTATGGTATTAAGAAGTCACACCAAACAAACCCACGCTTCCGCAAAAGCCAGGGTGTGACACTTTGTCCATCTGTTTGGGGATGGTATGCAGTACTTAGATTCAAGCGTGTCCCCATGGCTTCTTGGAAACTCGTCCAGAAATGCGAAGTGAAACGACTATCCCTATCTGACACAATGGAGAGTGGAACTCCATCTAAGGATACTACCTCATCTACGTACAACTTTGCTAATCTTTCCATGCTAAAGGTTTCCTTCATTGGCAGGAAATGAGCTGATTTGGTTAATCGATCCACAATCACACAGATTGCATCGTTACCCTTCCTGGTTTTCGGCAATTTAGTAACAAAGTCCATTGTTATGAGTTCTCATTTCCATACAGGCATTTCTAACTATTGAAGCAACCCTGAGGGTTTCTGGTGTTCTGCCTTAACTTGTGAACAGGTTAGGCACTTTGAAACGTATCTGGCTATGTCCTTTTTCATTCCTATCCACCAGAAGTTATTTCTTAAATCCTGGTACATCTTGTTATTACCAGGATGCATCGTATATCTAGATTTATGGGCTTCCTCTAAAATCTTGTCTCTTAAATCTCCTTGCTTAGGTACCCAAATCCTCTTCTTATGGAATCTCCAAATTCCATCAGTTCCTTGTTCTAACTCCTTTATCAGTCCTTTTATTCCTTCAGCATCATCCTTGATTGCTGTTTCCTGAACGTTCTTCAGTTGTTCCATTAAATCTAATTGGAGATTTAATCTAAGAGCACGAACTCGCCTTTGCTTTTCATGGTACTTACGACTTAGGGCATCTGCTACTACATTTGCCTTTCCTTCGTGATACTGAATATCACAGTCGTAGTCAGTTAGAATCTCCATCCATCTTCTTTGCCTCATGTTCAATTCTTTTTGCCCAAATATGTATCTTAAACTCTTATGATCTGTATAGACCGTAAACTTACTTCCGTACAGATAATGTCTCCAAATTTTAAGGGCAAAAATTATTGCTCCTAATTCTAAGTCGTGAGTCGTATAATTCTCTTCGTGCTTTTTCAACTGCCTTGATGCATACGCAATTACCTTTTTGCGTTGCATTAGCACACATCCTAATCCTAGCTTAGAAGCGTCACAGAATACTTCAAAATCTTCTGTTCCGTCTGGCAAGGCCAGAATTGGGGCATTTGTTAACTTTTTCTTTAAAATCCTAAAGGCCTCTTCTTGCTTGGGTCCCCATTCAAACTTAAGATTTTTACATGTTAGCTTAGTTAATGGAACAACTATCTTAGAAAAGTCTTTAATGAAGCGCCTATAATAACCTACTAACCTTAGAAAACTTCTAACTTCGGTAGCTGATTGTGGGATCTTCCAATTTGTGATCGCTTCTATCTTGCAGGGATCTACGTGAATGCCTTCGTGATTCACCATGTGTCCTAAAAATTGCACCTCCTGTAACCAAAATTCACACTTTGAAAATTTGGCGTACAACTTTTCCTTCCTTAATAGAGTTAAGAGTGCATGTAGGTGCTCACAATGCTCGTCCTGGCTTTTGGAATAAATAAGTATATCGTCGATGAAGACAATTACGAATTTATCCAAATACGGCTTACAGATCCTATTCATCATGTCCATAAATGCTGCAGGAGCATTCGTTAGTCCAAATGGCATGACTGTAAACTCGTAGTGACCATACCTAGTCCTGAAAGCAGTTTTAGGTATGTCTTCTTCTTGCACCTTCAATTGATGATATCCGGAACGCAAGTCTATCTTAGAGAAATATCTAGCTCCCTGAAGTTGACCAAAAAGATCATCAATCCTAGGTAATGGGTATCGATTCTTGATTGTAACTTTATTCAATTCGCTATAATCGATACACATCCGCATGGAACCATCCTTCTTTTTCACGAACAACACGGGTGCTCCCCAAGGGGATGAACTAGGTTGTATGAATCCTTTGCCTAACAATTCGTCTAACTGCTTTTTCAGTTCTAACATTTCTGTGGGTGCTAATCGATAAGGTGCCTTAGCTATTGGTGTAGTTCCAGGAATTAGATGAATTCTAAACTCTACTTCCCTATTGGGCGGTAATCCTGGTAGCTCTTCTGGGAATACATCCGGGTATTCTGACACTACTGGAATTTCTTTAAGTTCCTTACTTTTAGTGTTAATGATTACCGAAATCATATACACTAGTCCTTGTTTTCGTTCATAACTTGCAACTTTCATAACTGAAATGAACTTCATTGGTTTACGCGGCTTATCTCCTGAAATTACAATTACTTCTCTTGCTGGTGCATAAATTTCTATGGAATTTTTATCACAGAGGATTTGAGCATGGTTGGCTACTAACCAATCCATTCCTAACACAACATCGAATCCGGCTAAATTCATAGGTAGCAGGTTTGCAGAAAATTTATGTCCTGAAAGTTCTATTTTCCCTTCTTGCAAAACCTTATCTATTTTGACAGAATTACCATCTGCCATTTCTATCGTAAAAACTTGCCTAGGTTTGGTTAAAGGTTGCTTAAGAGCTTGACAGAATGAAGTACTTATAAAACTTTGGTTTGCACTAGAGTCAAATAATACTTTTGCGTAAACGCCATGTACAAGGAATGTACCAGCTATCACATCGGGAATCAGATCTGCTAGAGCGTTGTCAGCTGGAAGGCTCTTGCATTCTTCTTATTTGTTCCTTCGGCAGGTTTGGCTTTGTTATCAGCTGGCTTAACCAATTTTGGGCAATCGGGCTTGAAGTGTCCTGTTTCGCCGCAGTTGTAGCAGATTACAGATTTCTTCCTGCATTCCTCCTCTCGGTGGCTTGGTCTCTTGCAGAAATTGCAATTTTCCTTACATTTTCCAAAATGTTTCTTTTTACAATTTCCCCAAAATGGCGGTGTGGACGATTGTCCGGTTCCCTTTTTCCTGAAATTATTAGTATTATTACCCCCACAAAATCCTTGGGTAATCTTTTGGGCCAATTCCTTTTTCCTGTTTTCTTCTCTCGTGCGCACCAGTCTGTCAGTCAAGGTGTTGGCCAGTTCGACCGCATCGTCAATTGTGGGGGGTCTCGCAGCTTTGAGTATATCACGAATCTCGCTAATTAGCCCCCAAATGTAGCGACAAATAAGCACCAGTTCTGGCGAAGCCAGAGTTTGTACAATTCTAGCATACTCGAAGAATTTCGAAGTATACCCTCGACAGTCAACGTCCACCATCCGGTGGTTCAGGAACTTGTTTGTCATTTGTTCCTTTTCATAGGCGGGACAAAATTTTCTTTCTACTAATTCCTTGAATTCCTCCCAACTCATGGAATAAGCCACGTCACTTCCCTTTGCCTGCAGCACCGTGTTCCACCATTCTAACGCCTCTTTCTTGAAAAGGTGGGATGCATACATGACCCTGTCTTCCTCAGCACATTTACTTATTTTAATTACTGCTTCAGTCTTTCTAACCAACGCAGTGCGGCAGTCGCCCCTTCATTGCCTGCAAATTCGACTGGCTTACAGGCAAGAAATTCTTTATAAATGCAACCAGGTGTTGCAACTTTCATTTTCTTAAATATTGGGGCTTGAACCACATTATTGTCATTATTGCCGCCTCCATTTACACTGTTACTGAAATTATCATCGCGAGTACGTTTACTATGGTTGGCTTGGGAAGGTTCAGCAGGATTCTTAACGGCAACAACAATTGCCGGGATAGCATTGGCTATTCCCTGAGCAACGATATTTTCTATATCTTGCCTATTAAGAAAATGGTCTTCATTATTGGGTTCAGATTGATTAACTTCGTTTGCCGGTTGATTTTCTACGTTTTCCATCTGAATCATTAGCAATATATATTATTGTCACAAAATGGATAGCAACCAAACACAACAGGGTAATCACACATAATTAAGTCAACACATATAGCCAAAATCATCGACCTTGCGACATTTATATTTTTATATAATATTATGCATCAGTACAAGCCATATATTTTACATATATGTTATTTTAATATTATTATGCATTATATAATTATTACACATATATATATATATATATATATCTAATACAAATAAAAGGGTATACTTAATGCCAAATGGCATTCTCATACTAATAAAAGAGTCTACATAATGCCACATGGCATTATTCTCTCCTTCAATTCACTAATATTATTATTATTAATTAATTAGTTAATACAAAACAATGAAAAATTCCTTAACAACTTAATACTAATAAATGTTTTATTGTCTACTTAGATATTGATCATTTACTTTTGAATTATCTAAAATATATAATTAGGTATTAGTAAGAATTCTACTTATAATAAACAATTTCAAATAATATTAATGTGACAACACCTTCTTATTCTTTAAAAGTATTTTTTGCTATATGTTTAAAACATCTGTTAAATAAATTATTAATTTATATTATAGGGGAGGGCTATATAGAAAACCCACTTGAGTTGAGAAAACCCAAATAAACCCTATGTAACATTTTTATTTTTTTCTAAAAAAAATAGGGAATGTAATATATATATACACGGACCTATTTATGAAAAAAAATGTAAAAAACGCTTAATAGATTTTTTTTTTAAAAATGTTGAAAATTTGTATGTTACATTTTTTTTGGACATACATATTATGTAACCTGAAATTTTCAACATTTTTTAAAAAAAAAACTACTCAGTGTTTTTTTGTGTTTCTTTTTTAAAAATGTTCAAATATATGTATATTACATTTCCTATTTTTTTTAGAAATGTATCTTGAGTTTACATGGGTTTTTTACAAAGGTTTTCAGGGTTTAGTCAACTCGAGTGGGTTTTCGATTTATCTTTCCCCTTATATTATAATAATAAAAATAGTAAAGAATAGGTTAATTCGATACTTGAAAACCAGTTTACTTCTATGCTTTAAAAAC
This sequence comes from Helianthus tuberosus, assembly GCA_030545235.1. Classification (NCBI taxonomy): domain Eukaryota; kingdom Viridiplantae; phylum Streptophyta; class Magnoliopsida; order Asterales; family Asteraceae; genus Helianthus; species Helianthus tuberosus. Next base: position 136,799,328 of record CM060357.1, read on the forward strand.
ACTTTTAATGTTATTAGACTCGTGTAATACACGGGTTTTAGAATAGAATATCTTCATAATAATTTTGATGCAAGTCTATACTCACCGGATGTCCTGATGGAGTTATATTGATCGAAAGAATAGTTTATATAATGAAACTCTACTGCATGTCCTATCACTGGGTGATCAGGTTATTGAGGCACTCACATTATCCGGAAGTAATACTAGAACTCGAATGTGCATCCCTAGATTTTGTTTAATACTACCAAACAAAAGGATTACGTTTAAATTGAAAAGAAGACAGTTTCCTCTCGCCCTATGTTTTGTCATGACGATAAATAAAAGTACAAGACAATTTATATGTGAAGTTGGTTTGTTTCTAAACGAATCGGTTTTTACGCATGACCAACTCTTGCGTCATTTATGGAAAAAAATCACTTATTTAAATTTATGAATACAACATAAAAGTAAATAAGTTATAATTTTATATCCTTAAACCCGTGTAGTACGCGGGTCTAATAATCTAATATATATATATATATATATATATATATATATATATATAGTTTTTTTCACATATTATTATTATTATACAAAAACTTTTTAACTACAGTTAACTGGCTTCTCAGAAACGACGCTCCCTCTCGCCGTACTTCCACGTGATGTTTTCCCCCACTTTCCGAATCCGATTTCCCGCATCCACCAGTTCCTCGCCGTAGCGGCGTAATTCAGCAACGTTCTCTGAGCTCATAGGTGGGAATGGTGCAGGTTCAGGATCAAACTGGGGAAAGTAAACATTTGGGTTATTCATGAAATTCTAAAAATGCCAGTCGCTCGTCCACCATTCTTCCAACTGCCCTGTAAAAGGTTGAGGGTTGACAATAGGGTCCGGAATAGCAGGTTCCAAATTAATTGGAAGTTCTGATTGGGCGGGGAAATTGAAAAGGGTTTCGTCAGCAGGTCCGATGAGGTCACAGTTTGCGAGTTTTCTATCGAATTCTTCCTAAGTGGCAACTATTGGGCTTGACCAGAGCTCTCCCCTACTTCCTTTCCTTTTCCCTTTGGATCCTCCGCCTTTTTCATCATTTGGGCAGCGGGCTTCTTCCTTCGTCCTCGTTTCCAGTCCAGAAGTCTTCTCCTCTTCTTAGGTTTGGGTTTCTCCTGAGGTTGGGCCTGAAACACTAGTGGCTCCTCGGTATCGGCCTGATAACCGGACTGGGTTCCGGAAATCTCCATAGCAGAAGTATGGATAGTGAAACTTCGGAGGGCTTCCGATAGTTCATTCATGTTGTTAGCACACATGAAGAAACACACAAAAATTCAAATTAAAATTTTATTTATTGTAAATTAAATTTTCACAGAATCACAAAATGACAATCTAAAAAAATTAAGTATTTCTAAATACTTAATTGGCTTAAATTAGTGGCTCTGATACCACATTTTTCTGTCACGGCCCCCGTCCCAGTTTCATGGTTCGAATGCCCCGGGACAGAAAACCCGTGGTATTAGTATTTAATTTGGCAGGGAAAATCTTAACAGGATCATTTAAAACTGAAAACACCCATTTATTTTATTTCGAGTTTCGGGACAACCCCCGTAATTTACAATAAAGGAATTTCCTTGGGAAATCCCCTGTTTACAAAAACATGTTTATTTATTTACTGAGCCACTTTATCCAAGCTGGTACTGCTACACGGCACTTTTTCTTGTTCACAGTAAATCACCTGAAACATGTTTAAAAAGATTTTATCAGCGGAGAAATACTGGCGAGTCATTCAATTTGCACAAAATGACACATTGTTACAATTTACAGCATTAAGAGTTTTCACATTTGCCCCTATCTTATAAATCATTAGTAGTAATGTGCACAAAACCCCCACTTACTGCCAGTAATTAAAGATTAGCAAAGACTTAATCACTGCAAAGTATAACTAGAAAACATTTAGGGTTTTGTAAAGCAATTTGATAAAAACAGAATGACTCACATTGTAGTTTTAACTGGACAGAGTTTGCCTACTGATTAAGCCTGGTAACCTAGTTAAATAATGCAAACGAAACTAGGTTAGTAACTTAATACAACATTTACGATAATTTCACGAAATCAAAACCCTCACGACGAATGACAAAGTATAGCCCGAATTCGGGCAGCACTTAAACATCCATCGGATCGGTTTCAATCGATCGAACATTGTATCGTAGCAGTGATCGAGTTATTACCCTGTAATCGTAGCAGCGTCTCGACATTTAAACACACGTTTTAAGCAGAATTTTGACGTTTTTTGAAAGTAAATTTCGAACACAGTAGAAAGGCCATGCAACGTCCAATTTATAGCTGATTTTTAAGTTTGTCGCGGCCCGCGAAGGCCTTAAGGCCATTCTACGCGGCCCGCGAGGGTTACCCTAGCTACGGCTAGGGCTGCCGTGTCATAGCCTAGGTCTGCCACGGTTATGACACGTGGCCTTGATCATTATCCGGAGAGTTGCAAGGCTGTCGCGCCCCGCGTAGATCCCCCTTGGATCGTTCGTGGCCCCCGGCCAACTTAGAAAATTTGATTTTCTTGATTTTTCATGAAAATTAGGGTTTTAGGGGTCCGGGTTTCTACTTACGGAGTGTTTTTGGGGCATTTTTGTGCAGGTCCTTACACCATTGGCTGTCGGCGCACGATGCACGCACACTAAGCCACTGCAGCGACTCCCAGAATTTCCACTCAACACTGATCAGCTATGATTATTGATTAGTTAGGTGTTATTTGGCTAATGATTGCCAATTATTTGCGTTAATTTGTCGATTATTAAGATTATTTAGGCATTAATTTGTTAGAACCTTTGTTAGAAAAAAAATAGTTTGCATTATATATTTCGTTAAGGCCTATGGGGCATATTTTTTCAAGCTCGGACATGACACTTGAATTCTTAAGGCCGGCTTTGTATTTCTGGATCCAGTTGGGAATAACTCAGTGATGTTGGTGAGTTAGATAGAGTTTAAGGTAGTAAGCGGTTATGGGTTCAATCTCTACAGTGTGCAAATTTAGCTATTAAAAAAAGAAAGAAAAAAACCATTTCATTTAAATGGCGGAATCATTAAAATATTCCTCTAAAAGTGTTTTGAAATATGGATGGTATTGATCAAAGCCATGACCCGAGAAGAAAGTCCATTTCTTATACTTGAAGGAAGGACCTTCTAGATTATTGCCGAGGTGGCTGATGTATTAACTGACTCATGTGTGATTTGATCATTTGTGTGTATCATTCTTAGTAAGTAGTTCACTTGCACTATTAAAATTTTAGGGAACCTATTAGAATTTGAGTTTGCCGATAGTAAGAGTTTCCTTGTTATGGATGGATATCCTAGTTGTGTTTGGAGATTGATGATAATCCATCCCTTGTTGATCCAATTGATGGGCGAATTCTACATTGTTGTCGATATGGACAATTTGTCCACTTATGGAGCTAGGTAGCTAGCATTGTGTGTGATAAGAAGATTATGCATTTTTCTGCGTCCAAGCAAAAAATGAGGTTTGAATGTGAAGATTATGCACTATTCTGAGTGATAAAAGGAAAATCGATTCAATCAAGAAGGTTGAAAATAAGAACGAAAAAGTTTTTGTGAATAATGACAAAGATTTTCCAAAACTGAACGATTCGTATTGTGTCACGATACCCAAGGTCAAACATGCCTGGGTTGCATTATTCAAATGATTGAGTTGTTTGAATGTGCAGGTGCTCCAGAGGTCAGCTGAATGTCAAGACAAGAAGCGGAGTAGCCAAGCACAGGAGGAGGATCCCTGTGGATGAGTTCAGGGAGTGTTTGTTTGGTTAATAATAATAATAAATAAAACATAAACCAAAAACAAAATAAAAATAGAAAAATATAAAAATGAAAAATTGTTGTTTTTTAAATTGTTAAAAAATCAAAAAGTTTTTGAAAAAAAAATATTGAGTGAATTCGTCGAAACCCTCACGGCTGAACAAACATGATATTGGAAAATATCAATGTGTTGTAAATCATGGGGGTACTTTATGCAAAACAGAGCATGTGATGCAGAGAATTGATGGCGAGATAAAGTTATCTACATCGGTTATCAAATTTTCTATATATGTTTTGGATTTTAGGGGGGTGGGTGTAAAAATTTTGAAAATACAAAAACATTTGAAAATTTGAAAACAACAAAAACATGAGAAAAGTCAAAAGAGTGTTGTGTAAAAAGAGAATATGATAGTACATCTGTAAGACAGTCACAACATGCTAAAGAAATGGAAAGTCAAAATGTGATAAACGGTTTCACTGATGTGCCAGTAGGTTTTTACACATTTAGTATATTGATTTCGAGATATAAATCTAAATCAATAACTTTCTTATCTTGTGGGGAACATCTCTCGGATATATGGACTTAGTACTCCGAAATTTCGTTTGAGAGATTGCCTGATTCTGCGATACTAGGTCTTTATACTTATTGATATCTGGGGTATTATACTTGGTCTTCTGATTTTGCCTCAGCAATGACCTAGACCTCGTATAATGCTTTTGAGCTTAAAGCTTTCCCTCTGCATAAAAATTGAGAAAATATCGAAAGATATATATCAACTGCAGTTGTAAAGAAGATTCCTAAGTGGAACACACCTTTAAGTCAAGTCTTCATCTCTTTGACTAAACAGAAGTTCTAACCTGAGCTCTCAAGGCCTCGCACTAACCCAGAGTGCAGATATCATTTAGGTATATTCACCTGTAAGACTGAATCTAGGGAATCTTGATACGGGAGTATATTCTGAGGTGGGACACGCGAATAAGATAAGTTCATAAAACATTAAATCTCATATCTTGAATCAATTGAAATTTGTATGAAAATTTAAGTGGATCGGTATAATGACAATCTAAGTGAATTTAAAACTTAAAGTCTATAAAAGGTCAACGGTGCTAGTGATTTGTCATAAACTGATATGATCCTCTGACACGAACTTAACAAAAACATGTTTGTAAATATTTCTTTATGGCAGTTCAATACCGAAAAATTACAAAAATATTTCGAGTGTGTTTTAGCATAAGCTTTATAAAATACAAAAAGATTTTGTTTCACGTCGACAACCGATGTTGGAAAGCCGAGTTTCAAAATCTAAGTATGTTGAACATGTCTCAGAAATTAAACAAGTTCATTAAGTTGAAACTTGAGGTTTTTAAATGAAAAATCCAACAACAGTTTATGAAGTCTCTAAGGTCATTAATTTGGACTTGGTAGATAATCAGATGAATCAAGGTCATTAAGTTGAACTTGATTATCTGTGAGAGGGTTTGTAGAGATTGGATGCTTTGAATGTCAAATATATAATTATTGACAGGGGAGAGAGCCAGGCAATTTCTTTCTGGATTTACAAATTTTTAATCCTGCATTGGAGCCAAATTACAAATTCCTGGATGATCTAAAAAGCTTTAATTGTCAAAATATTTGTGTTTAGAGCTAAATTACCATCCTAGAAATCTCTAGTATGTTTAATTGTCAAATGAAGTTTATAGAGAGCCAGGTTTCTGTTTTTTAAAAGTGAAATTTTCTCAAGTATTGTGAATTGTCATATATATATATTTATATATACAGATAAGAGCCATGTTACGATCCCAGTAGTTGAAAGCTGAGAGCTTAAGGCAAGGGGGAGCCTGGAGAGAGAGTCTGTCGAAAGGGGGAGATGCTGAATCAGCACGCAGATCAAAGGAGGGTTTGTTAAATCAAAGGGGAGTCTGTGGTGCTGTAACTGTTAAAGCTTCATGAAGACTCAGATGGAATAAAGAGCTACGAGATTGACTACAACAATATCCAAGGGGGGGGGGGGGGTCTGTGAGTGCATATGTCTATCGCTTGCATCAATCACATATCGTAGCTAACAGATGAGTCAAGACCAGGTTAAATAGTGTTGAAGTATAATGTTCATATGTCAAACATGGGTTCGCACGAATGGGGACTTCTGGATCCGCACGAATGAAGAAGTGCGCGCTTCTAGGGTTTTGATTCTTGATCCGTACCTGCGCAGTAGATCCGCACGGACTGAGTCCGTCCGTAGTTAACTAGTTCATGCGCATGTACAAGTATGAGGTCTTGTACGAACCTAGAACTTCTATATATAGGTGCTTAGGGTCTTGTTCATTTGTATCTTTAGAGACGGAGAGGCGAAGCTCTGCTCGTTTGTTTTCATGGTGCTGTAACTTTCAATCAGTAATAGAAAACAACATTTAATTAGTTTGTTCTTATCTGATCCATACTCGTACTTGGATTCCGCACAAGATATGAGATCTACGCAGTCAACAGTGTGACGAAATCGATCTTAACACGAATTCACATTTATGTGGTGATGATCCGGAGTATAGACACTACAATGGCATGCATCAAGGAGTGAAAAACTGAATACTGATGTTTGTTCATATATTTGTTTTAATGCAGATGGACATTAGGGACAAGCCTCAATCAGGGAAGCTTTTTGCCTCCATACAAAGTATACTTATTTACTCATTGTTGTATTTTGTTTTTACTTTTTATAGATATAAAGAGGCTTAAAAGTAAGTGAGAATGTGGATTAATTGTTATGTATGTTTGATCAAAGTGTTAAGAAGCCATTGATGTATTATAACAATAATGTTAGTGGTATTTTTAACTCTGATGAAAGTTCATGGCTTCAAAAAGACATTATGTTTGTTTTAGCATTAAAATTTTGAACGTATTAAAAATATACAATATATATACTTTGTTAATTTGTATGTTAGTAATATTGTCGTACTTTAGTTTTAATTTTTTTCATATTTTTTTCAGTCCCAAGGTGCGTTCAAGGTGTTAGTAAGATAAAGTGGCGACTGGCGACTCGTGCATATTTGTAAGTAATTTATGTAATATATGTTACTATGTTTGTATTTCTTTTATTTGTACATATTTTTTTATTAATGTAAATTAAATTTTGAGAAAAATGCCCGGATAGTCCCTGTGGTTTCGCCTTTTTTCACCTATAGTCCCTATCTTTCTAAAACTACTTGAATAGTCCCTGTGGTTTTCCATTTTGTTCTCGGATAGTCCCTGGGTCTAACTTCAGTTACTTTTCTCTGTTAAGAGGGGTGTGAAATGACAAAAATACCCTTTCTTAAAAGGCCAAACCATAGGGACTATCCGGGCATCTTCTTCATACTAATATATAAAACCCCACCACCACACTTCATCTTCAACCTCCACCCACCATCACCCTCCTCCACCCTCCACCATCACCGCCACAGTTTTAGAAAAAACCCGCCCGTCTAAAGGCCAGCTGCGATCAAAGTTGGGCTCGGTCCCGAACCGACCTCAAAACTACATCACCATCATCACCCCCCACTCATCCCCTTCCTATTTGTTTCTTTGTCTCTGCAACCTGCAACCTGCAAACACCACTGGCCCACCATCGGACGACCACCTGCCATCACCACTGGCCCGCCATTATATTGTCGCATCATGTGTATTTGGGATTTAATGTCAGAATAAAAAAGAACAAGTTCACATAATCAAATAGTCACTACAGATTTTTGGCATAATCAACACTTTAGTTCACAGTTGCATCCGTAACAAATCTGACCCGGAACCTACCGGATTTGACCCGCAACTGAACCAACTAAGCCGAGACTATACCGTGCCTGAACCGATCACAGAACCACCATAACTCAGCGGCCGGAGGTCATCTTCGACTTGACCGTATCCGACCCGAGCTCGAAATACCCAAATAAAACTCGAAACTCACTTGAAAAACCCGAACCAAGAACCAATCAGAATCGAACCTGCTGGATCTGGGAGCCGAATCACCACCGCCGCCATTGTCGGTGCTTTTGGTCGTCGGTCCGACGACTCGTCGTTTTCTGTCGTTGCCATTGTGTTCCGATCATCACCATCACTCTCTGATTTCACCCTCTCTCTCGATCTATGTCTCTCTGTGCTCAAACCAGCAATCCGACGACACCACATGCCACCTCCGCCACTGATTTAGGTATGTTGTGGGTGGTTGTGGCCGGCCGGTGACCTCCGCCATCTCTGTCTCTCTTGCTCATCTTCGAAATCGGAGGTGTGTGTATATGAATAAGATTGTACAGATGATGGTGGTGGCGGTGACAGGTTGATGGTGGTGGTGGCGGGTTGATCAACGGTGGTGAAGGTGTTGAGAGGTGGGAGAGAGAGATCTCTGTGTGTGAGAATGGTAGAGAGAGGGGAATAGAGAGAGAAGATAGTTGTGTGTATATATATAAATGAAGAAGATGTCCGGATAGTCCCTATGGTTTGGCCTTTTAAGAAAGGGTATTTTTGTCATTTCACACCCCTCTTAACAGAGAAAAGTAACTGAAGTTAGACCCAGGGACTATCCGAGAACAAAACGGAAAACCACAGGGACTATTCAAGTAGTTTTAGAAAGATATGGACTATAGGTGAAAAAAGGCGAAACCACAGGGACTATCCAGGCATTTTTCTCTTAAATCTTCTTGCCTGTAAAGTTCACCAATTATAAAACCATGAAAAGAAGACAACCTATATACATCAGCTTTTACCATTAGCTTCTTTTAGATGATACTCCACCAACTAAGATTTATAACTCTTCTTTTAGCGAAGACATAAATATGCCAATCTTTTTGTATGGTTTTAAGTATGTATTAGGCATAAGTAATAGTTAATAAAAATAACTTGCTCGAGCCTAGGAAGCAATCCCGGGTGATAACCTAGAACTACCAGTAAAACATGTTATTGGTTTAGCATGCCGCTTTCCTTTCTTTATAATCCATTTTTAATTAAACCTTAAAAAATGTATAATCATTTGTTGTTTAATAAAATGTGGTATGCATGGTTTTCTAAAAACCACCCCTGTTTGCACACGGGTTTTACATCTAATAATTTATCATAAGCTGTTCACCCATTTAGGTTCTTACAAACTCAAAGAAGTTAACATTAAGGTCATCTAAGATGTGAAGGTCTCATCCATCAAATAACACATGTACATCCCTAACTTCCTTGATATATGGTGGTTTATGCATGGGATGACATGTCGTTAAGGGGGTTGCTGTAAATATACGATGTCCACTTTTGTAAAGCATGATAAATCATATCTCAGACCACATCTCATCTTATGACAAGGATTGTTGCCTAACCATAAGAGTGTGAAATGTCAAATGCCGAAACAACATGGCCAACGTGGCTCCGCTTGTCATCTAGACTATTAACCATGACCGAAAATGGATCCTATCTAACAAGGTTTGTTGGGCTACATTGAACTATCTCATATGTTACGTGCTACACCTAACTATATGAGTCGTTAATGTCAACGGGGACTTGTCAAAACCTTAACATAACATTAAGACCGTTGTAATTATAAATTAAAATTAAGTAGTTAAAAACACTAGAGAGCTTGTATCCTAGCGGTCTTAAGGCATGGAAAAAATGTGTCCGTCTCAATGAAATTGATGGTTCAAATTATGAGTTAGTCAGAAAAAAAAAATATTCAACTAAAAACTACAAGAAAAAAAAAGCACACACAATCAACACGGGGATAGGTCAAAATAGTGTTCTCACAATATAACATAAAAATAAAAATAATCCGTAATAATTATCACATGAATTACAAAATTGTGCTCAACACTAACCACATGACCCCGTAACATATATGACTACCACCTAAATGATGAAAATGAAATCCACAACATAATCAACTCATATACTCTAAAAGTTACTTCAAGTTGTCACTTTAATCATTTCAATAACTAAGTACTTCCCAATCCCATATTACATGTTTTGGTGGATATAAGAAGTCGATGGTATGGATATATTATGCACAAGAGAGAATTCAGTACGAAGCATAGGTGAGAAGGAGGGAGTGACAAATGTCATTGACATGAAGGGTATTTTAGTCTTTTCTTAAGTTAACTAGTTTCCCTCTTGATTTTCAAACGGCTATAACTTTCTCATACGTTAATATTTTTTTATTGAGTATTCAAAATCCTCCAATTTTTTAAGAAAGCTATAGTAATATGCTGCTCGAATTAAAGAGAATGAAATGTTGTTAATACGTGTAATTTTTATAAAAAAAAATATTAACGTATGAAAAAAGTTATAGTCGTTTGAAAATCAAGGGGGAAAATAGGTTTATGAGTCAACAATATTGGATTTTCCTGTTTTGCCCTTTTCCCGTTTCCCTTGTTTTATGTGAATTCTAAATTTGGGTACCACTTAATCTCAACCATTGATTTTGAAAATCAATGGCCAAACTTCTCTCTTATACTTCATACACTTCTTTCCTCCTGTACAATAATCTTTCTTTATATTTTAGATATGTAAACATATTTAAGTATAGAGAGAGACAACGTATACATGTTTAAACCTAAAATTACTCATAGTGTTAAATTTAGCGAAAATTTCTAATATTTATATTTTTTGTTTTGTAAAATATTGGATTATTAAGAGACCCCCACCGATTTAGATTTTGAGAGTTTGGCCGCCACTGAGTTTTTGATCAAGCTTCGCCACTCTATTTATTTTACATGCCAGTAACATGTAAATCATATACCCAAAATAAGAAACTTATAAACATGGTCTTTTTGATGATTTGGGGTCCTCATAGGCTCGGATGTTCTTGTATGAGATGTAAAAGGAAGACGACTTACTAGTTATTGTTATCGGTTCATTTTTCTCGCTGTTTTGTTATTGATTTTCTTGTCTAAGTTAGAGGTTTCCTGCTGAATTTTGTGCAGCTTAAATAAGGGGTGTTGCAACTATTCTCGAGACGTAAAGCGGACTCTAAATTTGATGCCTTTATCATAAACAAATTGTATGTATGTGTGATAGTAAAATCTAGTTCACTACTAACTGAACACTAAAGGGGTACTGATCTAGCGGTATGAAGAAGACTTTCTCTAGGGGAGCTCGTTGGTCAAAGTCTTGTTCGTGATAATATGTCATGCACAAACAGTAGGTATTCGGGCGGTGGCTATTTCTGGAATTAGTGACGGGCCGGGTAACGGGCACTGTCCGCGATTACGAGCGTGGGTGACTTTTTGCCTATGAGTGTACTTGATCTTGTTTAACGTTAAACAAAAAACTACTAATAAAAACGTTACCCTTCCTTTATTTTGGCTTGGAAAAGGCACTGGTAAACTAAAGAATTTTATCGTTGTAATAACTTTAATATGTAAAAAAATATTACACACTTTTTTTTGAACGACAAAGAATCTCACATGGAAACCCACCCTGTTTAGGGCTATATCCAAGGTCGACTCCTCGACCGCCATGAGATCGTGCCCCCCGATGCGCTGGAACCGGATAGAATCCGTAAACCCTCACCACCCGTCAGGTTCGAACCCAGGATTAAAGCCCCGATTCATCCCTTCACCCAGATGTCCCTTAAAAATAACCCAAACAAGAATCAAACATGCGTCCCCACTTAAACATCACTTATCTTCACGGAGATGACATCATGACATTCTTAATCTTGTGATGGTACTAATGCAAAAAGTTAAAAATAGTTTTTTTTTTTTTTTCAGAACAAAAGTATTCTCTACATATACATTTACACTGAAAAGGAATAGTGCCAGGCAGCTTGCCTGACACATTCCTATTGGACCAACCAATTTTTAATTTACTTTTATTCCAAGTTTAAAATTACGCTTTCCTCCTTTGTATAGAATTATGATTTTGCCCCCCGCTAAAAAATAAAATTATAATTTTGCCCGTAGCTAAAATTACGTTTTCGCCCCCAGCTCAAAATAAAATTATAATTTTGCCCTTAGCTCAAAATTACGCTTTTTCCCTCGATTTTCATTTTTAATTTTGTTCCCAGTTTAAAATTACGGTTTCGCCCTCCGTTTAAAATTACGTTTTTGCCCCCAGTTCAAAATAAAATGTTGTTTTTCCCTCTAATAGCTCAAAATTACGATTCTACCATCAGCTCAAAGTTACGTTTTTGCCTCCGGTTCAAAATAAAATTATGTTTTCCCCTAGCTCAAAATTATTAGTTGCCTGTCACTTCCCTATTGTACCAACTCATTTTTTTTTATTTTATTCCCAGTTTAAAATTACGCTTTCGCCCTTCGTTTAAAATTACGTTTTTGCCCCCAGCTCAAAATAAAATTATAATTTTGCCCTAGCTCAAAATACGCTTTTGCCTTCGGTTTAAAAACTCTTTTTTAATTTTGTTCCCAGTTTAAAATTACGGTTTCGCCCTCCGTTTAAAATTACGTTTTTGCCCCCAGTTAAAAATAAAATGTTGTTTTTTCCTCTAGCTCAAAATTACGATTCTGTCCTCAGCTCAAAATTACGTTTTTTTTCCCACAGTTAAAAATAAAATTATGTTTTCCCCCTTGCTCAAAATTATGATTTTGCTCTCAGTTTAAAATCATGATTTCGCCTCCTGTTCAAAATATAATTCCGATTTTGCACTCTGTACAGATATAAATGTTATAAGAGAGAAATATTTGTCCTATTGCCCCGCAACGCGGGCGGGGCAAAAACTAGTTTTTATATAGATGAGTGATAATTACAATAACTCATACCAATAATATAACTTAGAAATATATGCTAAATCAGTGTAACACTGTTTTTTGATGTTTAAAATTCCAAATTGCTATTTCGTATTTATCCCTTTGACTCTTGACTTTCAAATAGCATATCCCACATGCCCATTCTTGGGTCATCCAGTCTTTGTCAGCATGGGCGAAGCTTTTATGGGTCGAGAGGAGGCGGCCGACCCCTCGAACTTTTCGCTCAGTAATGGAGAGTATGTAGTTTTTTATAGAAATTTTTTGGTATATACGTTTTCGTCCCCCCAGTTTTATAGAACTTTTTAGGTCCGATAATTTCCACCCTCGATCAGAAATCTCAAGCTATGCCATTGTTTGTCAGCTCATCATCCTTCTTCCACAACAAGAAATAGAGTAACATCCAACCACGTATGCACTTAAAACAATATTCTAATTTAATAATGTAAGAAGGATTAAGCAATTTTACAATTTATAGATTCTCTTTCTTTTCTTTTCTTTTACTCACTCAACTAAAGTATACACTCTCACTCGACTATCGGATACAAACATAATACATAAAATATATCTAAAGTATCACGTGACACCGATGCTCCCAACCTAAGTTTGCGAGTTACATATCTAAGAGCATTCACATCCAAACCATCAAATTATACATACATTCCATTAAAAAACAACTTCTATATCAATATATTTCCACTAAAAACAAATACTTTTTCTCTCTCCTTTTCAATTAAATAATATTATCATCACATTTTTCTCTCTTCTTCACTCACAACCACTTTCAATATATATTAAAAAATTATACTGGGTGAACAGTGTCCCCCCAAATATACAGATGAACAGTAACATTTTCTCTCTCCTCCACTCACAACCACTTTTTATACCCTTTATAATATAAAAACTCCCACTCACATATTTTGATGGATAGAATTTGAATGCTCTAAGAGCATTCACATCCAAACCATCAAATTATACATACATTCCACTAAAAAACAACTCCTATATAAATATATTTCCACTAAAAACAAATATTTTTTCTCTCTCCTTTCAATTAAATAATATTATCATTACATTTTTCTCTCACTTCCACTCACAACCACTTTCAAAATATATTAAAAAATTATAACGGGTGAACAGTGTCCCCCTAAATATACAGATAAACAGTAACATTTTATCTCTCCTCTACTCACAACCACTTTTTATACCCTTTATAATATAAAAACCCATCCTCACATAATTTGATGGTTAGAATGTGAATGCTCTCTATTAGACCACCCGTAGTGGGGCGGTATTTTAAAAAAAAATTGAAAAAAAGGGTACCATTACACCCGGCGTTTTTGGGCGTTATTTTCGAGAAAAAATGGGTATGGCGTTGTTTAAAAAATGCTTTGAACAACTTTGACCGACCAATCATAAATCCCAACGGCTATTTCTTTATTTATTTATTTTTTTTTAAACCTTTTACCTATATATATATATAAACTCATTCAAAAATAACCAAAACTCTCTCAAAAACACTACAATTTTATAAAAAAACTTGATGGATTCCCCTAGTTCTTCATCCATGGTAAATTTTTACTACAAAGAGTTTTTTGAGGATGGCGATGATTCCACCGATGAGGAGGTTGAGCAAGAGGCGGTTACGAGTGCTTGTCAACTAGCGGTGAGATATGTTAATCATTGTCGTCGGCCCTAACCAGAAAAAAATAAAAGAGGTTATATTGAACGAGACCGACGCGCGGCACACGATCGTTTGATGAAAGATTATTTTGATGAGGCGCCGACATTTTCGAACGAAATGTTTAGGCGTCGTTTCCGAATGAGTAAGCGGTTGTTTCTACGCATAGTCGACGACTTGGAAGCCAACTACGATTATTTTAAACAAAAAACGGATGCGAGAGGGGCACTTGGATTTACCGGTATCCAAAAGTGTACGTCGGCGTTACGAATCCTTGCTTATGGAAACACAACCGACATCAACGACGAGTATCTAAAAATGGCCGAGAAAACAACGCGAGATACCTTGGAGCATTTTTGTCGCGGTACAATTCCTATACTTTACTATTTTTTTTTAAAACAACGACTAGTATGTTTACATTTTTTTTTTGAAGCTTATGTTTGTGTATGTTTTTTTATAAATGTATTATTGATGTGTATGGTGCGCGTTATCTTAGAACGCCCACATGGGACGATCTTCAAAAGATCTACGAGGTACATTCGGCGGAGCATGGTTTGCCTGGTTTGATCGGGAGCATAGATTGCATGCATTGGCGTTGGGATAACTGCCCGACCGCATGACGAGACCAACACACACGGAGTGACCAAAAAGGACCCACTATTATTCTTCAGGCGGTTGCTTCACAGGACCTTTGGGTATGGTCGGCTTACTTTGGCGTGGTCGGGTCATGCAATGATATCAATGTTTTTGAACAATCTCCGTTGTTAGAGGAGTGGATTTCTGGCAAAGCTCCAAAAGCGTCGTTTTACTCAAATGGAAACTACTACCCTCATGGATATTATTTGAGCGACGGAATTTATCCTAGGTATTCGATTTTCGTGAAGACGTTTAGTGATCCTATTGATGAAAAAGGAGCATACTTTAAAAAGGTTCAAGAGTCTTCACGAAAAGACATTGAGAGATGCTTTGGGGTTCTTAAACAACGCTGGCAATATTTGAGAAATCCTTGTCGTGCATGGAGCAAGCAAAAAATGAGAGATGCTATGTACGCTTGTATAATCATGCACAACATGATTTTGGAAGACGAAGGAAAGGCGATATGCCAGAATTATGTGCCAGAAGCCGTTCAAGAGGACCATCCACAGGCGTCAATGGAAGAAAGAGTGAATAATGCGCGAGAGTTGCGTTACGAACCGTACCATTCCCAGTTAATGGTTGATTTGGTACACCACGCATGGTTGGTTCGGTATGTACCACCTGAGGGTGAGGAAGAAACGGAGGACGAGGAAGACGAAGTTGGCGAGGGTGAAGAAAGCGAAGACGAAAACTAGTGTTTTTTTTAATTTAATCGGATTTTAATTTTTTTATTTCTAGTATTGTATTTTTTTTTAATTTAATGAAGTATTTAAAGGTTAAAAATAATAATTGTGAAATGATTGCATGGGCGTTATTGGAATAATGCCCCACTACGCCACTTTTGCAATAATGCCCCATGCTGACTGGACTGCCACGTGTCAAATAATGCCCCATGGTGGGGGCATTATTTTGTTTAACCACTACACATGGTCTTATAGTCGTTCCTTGGTTTGTCACATACTATCCAAAAGTAATTAGATTTACACAACTATTATTAAGAAGAAAAAAACGAAAAGAAAAAGTGTAAAGTAAAAAAAAAATGCATTAATACGCAATAATTAAGCCTCTCTAGAGCTAATAAACTTAGGATGGTCCTTCCACTTGGTATTATTATGTAGTCTATATTCCAACCCTTTCCCTTTCACTCCTTTTGCTTTCTACGGGGTGTAAATAAAGTTTTACCACCCTCTAACTACATATTTAACATCTTAAAGTTTTAAACAATTATAAACGGTTTCAGTTTGGCTTAATTTTTATTTAATTGGTTTCTAACCAGAACACGCATACAGTGGGGAAGCTTAAGATTTTCGACCGGGGGTCGAAAACGTATATACTTAAAAGAAATATAAACCGGGGGTCGAAAACGTATATACCTAAAAAATTATATATGAAAACTACATACCGGAAACTACTGAGCGAAACGTATATACCTTAAAAATTAGTAATGTGCATTTTTGTCATTTCTTTGACAAATTCCGTTATTCATTAAAAATATTAGACAATTGCACTTTAATTACACTACCATATGTAATACACTACTTTTTACATTACTAATATTAGAAATGCACATGTGCATCTATATGTATCAACATGAAATAAGGTGTTTTGGTACACCACTTTAAATACACTTTCCCTTTCATCTATCATACCATCCATAATACACTATCATTACCTCATACCATCTATAATAAAATACCATTACCTCCTACCATCCATAATACAATACAATTACCAATATTTTCACTTTATTACATGTATATAAACACCATTTATACCATCCAATCAACATATTACATCATAAATTGACAACTATAACCAAACCATCAACCACTAGATATAACTAACCAAAAAACATGTATATGGGTCTACTTCTTCATTCAAAATCACAATTTTTTTGTATCAAACCACATTATATCATGGTTATATATAATGGGGGAAGGATCCACTAAAAAGAGGATTTTGCCTAAGTAGCCTAATAAGGAATCTTAACCATTCATTTTTCAAATCAATGGTTAAGATGAAAGGGTAGGAGAAAGGAGGAGTGCAAGGGTATCTTGGGAAAATCCTATTTATGGACTTTCTCTCTCCACATGCAAGTCACATGCATATTCCACCCTCATTTTTTAAACGTTCATAACTTTTTTATACGACATTATTTTTTCATAAAAATTTCACCGTAAAATCGAGCGTCTTTTTATCTTTAATTTGAGTACCATATTGCTATATAAAATATGAAGACTAAAAAAACCCACTTAAATGTGTTGTATTTCTATGTTATATAACATTTTTTGTGCTGAATTTTTGTACTATATTTTTGTGCTAAATTTTTTGTGCTGAATTTTTTTGTCTAAAATTTTTTTTCCTCAATTTTTTTGTGCTAGATTTTTTTGTACTACATTTTCTTGCTAAATTTTTTCGTGCTATATTTCTTTGTGCTAGATTTTTTTTTGCTATATTTTTTTGTACTACATTTTTTGTGCTAGATTTTTTGTGCTAGATTTTTTTTGTTTATATTTTTTAAAAACAAAAGGGGTGACACATGTCATTTTCACTCCTATTTATAAGGACCAAAATGTCCTTCATTCCTACTTATTAGGAGTGCCACATGTCATCATCACAATCCTTCTTAGGCTACTTAGGCAAAATCCACTTTTTAGTGGATCCTTCCCCATATATAATGATGCACATGTGCATTTTGAATATTAGTAATGTAAAAAGTAGTGTATTACGGATGGTATTGTAAAATAAAATGCAATTGTCTATTACTGATAATGTATTACGAAATTTGTCGAAGTAATGATACATATGCACATGTGCATTGATAACTGTTATTCAAAAAAAAGTTTTTTTTTTTTTTTTTTGTAACGAAATATAGCGATTTTTTTAAAAGAAAATAATTAAAAAAAAATTTGAGTGCTTTTTTGATTTTTTTAGATTTTATTTTGTGTTCAAATTGGTTCTCGCGGTTCTCACAATAAAGGTGGTTCTCAAATGAACCTTACACTATATATATATATATATATGGTAGGGATCCTAAGAGAAGTCTACCCTATTTGAAAACTTGAGAAACATTCTGAACCACACTTTTCCCTAAGCTTTTCGTAATATACACATATGTATATGGTATATTTAAATTATACATATGTGTATATTACATAAAGCTTAGGAACAATGTGTGGTACATAAAATTTTAAACTTTAAGAGATTTAGCCCAAATTATTAGTACGATAATAGTTATTGCTTAGAGTTTTCCACGATAGGATGCATAATAAGCAAAAGTTTTAAACTTAAAGAGATTTAGCCTAAATTATTAGTACAATAATAGTTATTGCTTAGAGTTTTCCATAACAGTACCTGTCATGGAAAACTCTAAGCAATAATTATTATTGTACTAATAATTTGCGCTAAATCTCTTTTAAGTTTAAAACTTTGTAAAGTTATCTAATGTGTTACGTTGCTTAAGGCGTTAAAGCTACTCTCTCTCTCTCTCTCTCTATATATATATATATAGGGTGGGGTTCGGATACAAAGTCCATTCTTCCTACAAAGTGTACAATGTCATAAAACACCACAATTTCAGCCATAAAACACACTCAAAACCTACAAATAACTTAGTGAAGATCACTAAAACACAATATCCAAACCCTAATAGTCCTTAAAAACTTCAAACATACCATCGTACAACTATGAATATAAAACACAACATGATAATCAACATAAAATACACTAATATTAGTCATTCGATAATCAAAACCTTATCATCCAAAACACAATACAAAACCCACAAATATGTTGTTTTAGTAATCTCCACTATGTTATTTGTGTGTTTTGAGTGTGTTTTATGGTTGACATTATGGTGTTTTATGACTTTTTACACTTTGTAGGAAAAAATAGACTTTGTAGCCAACTCCCACCCTATATATATATATAGGGGACCGCTAGAATGAGAACCACCCCGAGTTATGAGAACCGCGAGAACCATACCATCCGGGGCGCCGTTGACCAAATTTTTTTTTACAACTAGATGTGTATATTGTAAACACATTCGTAAAAAAAAAATTTAAAAAAAAGGCCGAGGGGGTAGTTTTTTACACCACAAGTTTGGTGTAAAAAAAAACAAAAAAAAAAATAAAAACACCAAACTTGGGGTGTAAAAAACTACCACCTCGGCCTTTTTTTTTTAATTTTTTTTTACGAATGTGTTTACAATATACACATCTAGTTGTAAAAAAAAATTTTGGTCAACGGCGCCCCGGATGGTGTGGTTCTCGCGGTTCTCATAACTCGGGGTGGTTCTCATTCTAGCGGCTCCCTATATATATAGGAAGTGTAGAATACAAATCCCTTAATCATACATTACGTACGCGATCATAATAGCCCTACACGTGTCTGTGGTTCAGTTTTCCTATATAAGGGTATATCAGACAATCTGTTCAATCAGTAGAGGGAAAATTAGACAATTCCTTCAATAACCATATCACAAGTTCGTTACACCACTATCCCGGTAATTATGAATCGTATCAGTTTAATCGATTGTTGTTTTCAATGGATCCATAGGGCAACACTGGACGAAACACAGATGTTGATTTTTTTATGACGATGAATTCGTCAGTGAGCATTCCAATAGAAATTAATTTCGCATGTTATTATTTAAACAAATCGCATGTTATGAAAAGCATGAAATACAATTTCGCATGTTATACAATTTCACATGTTTATAATGTCGCATGTTATACAATTTCACATGTTTATAATGTCGCATGTTATACAATTTAGCATGTTATACATTGTAGCATATTATACAATTTAGCATGTTATACAATGCAGCATGTTATACAATTTAGCATGTTATACAATTTAGCATGTTATACAATTAATTTCGCATGTTATTATTTAAACAAATCTCATGTTATGAAAAGCATGATATACAATTTCACATGTTTATAATGTCGCATGTTATACAATTTAGCATGTTATACAATATAGCATGTTATACAATTTAGCATGTTATTCAATATAGCAGTTATACAATGTAGCATATTATACAATTTAGCATGTTATACAATTTAGCATGTTATACAATATAGCATGTTATATAACTTAGCATGTTATATTATTTCATGTTATACATTTTCGCATGTTGTTCGCATGTTATACAATTTCGCATGTTGTTATGGAAACCCAAATTCGCATGTTACTTACAAGTATTTGCATGTTAGTTACAAATTTGCATGTTATACATTTTGTACATTAGTTACAAGTATTCGTATGTTTGATTTGTGGTCGGTCGTTGTTTTTCTTGCTCTGTTGCTCCCGCACAACTGACAAGAACAATAACATCAAAATTTTTATTATTCTAGTAAACATTGTTGTCGATTGGAGATATAATACCTCCCAAAGCTGTTGTAGTAGTTATAATTGTCAGATGAACAATCGATTGGATGAAATCGCACCGGCGGACGTTGATTGCAAAAGAGTCGGTTGGAGAAGAAGAAGGTACCGAACGAAATTACCGGTATTTTGATAGAGGAATTGTCAATTTTATCCTTCGCAGTTGGTTTTATGTATATTAATTTGATTAATTTAATTATATAAATTAATTTCGCAGTGTTCAATAGATAGAAGATCGGACGGCTGGGCTTATCGCGTACATAATGTAGGATAAGATGTATTGTACGTTAACCGGCCTCTCTTTCTCTCTCTCTCTCTCTCTCTCTATATATATATATATATATATATATATATAGGGTTAGGATCGTGTGAAAAATACTAGGCTAATTGAGAAATTCGAGAAGCTTTATATACCACACATTGTTCCTAAAATTTTCGTAATATACACATATGTATAATCTAAAATTGACTATACACATATGTATAATTTATGATAAATCATTGGAATTTACCTGACTTGCTTTTGAAATACTAGACAGAAATCTTCAACATATAATAAGCTTAAATGTGCATCAAATTGTAGGCAATAAATGTTACGTTCCCACATGAATCACAAGGGTGAAGGGGGCGCCTTGCAGGTTTAATGCAAGGGTTGTTACCCTCGTCGGGTACAACACTGTCACTCATACGGGCTGTCTTGGCAGGTTCGATTCGAGAGTAGATGAAGCCGCTGAAACTTGGTCAAATATGATCGTTGATGAACAGTCTTATTACCATTTGGGTTATAAAAAATAATTTTATAATTAAATAACCTTTAAATAAAATCACTTTTCTCATTTCACACTTCACAATCTCCTTTATTTCAAATGGCCGAATAGACGGAATACGAAGAAATCACATTGACGAGGGCTTGAGTTAGTCTCGCCGAGAACAAGGTTCAAGGCTCATGTGAGACGTGGCTTCAAATCCTTGATGTATTTCATGAAAAAAATGGATAACAAAACACGCAAGTTATACTTGATCATGAACAGGTGGCATATAATCCAAATTAATGGTACCCAGTTTGACACACTGCTGAAAGAAGCGATGGAAAACGAACATATGCAAAACGAGGAGGACGCGATTCTGCTGGCGCTTCGTGAGTATACATGGACATGCGAGCCCAAATAATTTGATTCTCACTTTGAAGCTTGGAAGATTATGAGAACTCATCCGCAATAGAGACTTTTTTAAATTTTAATTTTAAGTATTTTATTAATTTTAAGTTATATTATTTCTAAGTTATGTATTATTTTTATTTTTATTCTTAAAGAGGGAATAATTTAGTTATTTTAATTTGTTGAATCTGTTTTATATTTAAAAAAAGGTCTAGGCTAGTTGAAAGGAGTGTTGCCCGTGTTTTGATGGTTTGAGTATGATTTAGGGTAAAAATGATGTGGTCATGCAAGATTGAAGGGGGCTAGAATACATAAAAGGGACACCCCTCCACCCTAAAATACTATTCTTAAATAAATATTGTCGCAACCCCCGCCCCCTTATCTGTCCCGGGAACGGGCGGCCGCGAACACCAGTGTCGGTGGTATCATTTTGTTTATTATTTTGGCAGCGGAAATTTCATCAGGATCGTAGTTAGGAAATGTTTATCAGAGTAAAACCACCATATTTTATATTAATAACCACATGGGTAAAACCCAAGTTTCTTATTACAACATAGGGATAAACCCTATTTTATTGAATTTAAAACATCGTCTTTTAGGTAACTTTTATAGCCACATTTTTCCAAGCCGTCAGTGCTCTCAAGCTGGCTTTCTTCTAATTTGGCTTTCACATTTTGTTACCTGAAACGCGTTTTAAAAACATTTGTCAGTGGGAAATACTGGTGAGTGAATCCCAGTTTAATCAAGAAGAGTTTTATCAATTAACACAGTATTGAGAGCTATCACATTGTTTATTTCTACACAATTACTCATTCAGTACTGTCAATCCTGACTGGTGGGTCATATTACACATTTGCTAACTCGTTGTCCAATTGTAACGTGTTCCACATTTTGTATACAAAACCCCAACATACCGGCAGTAATTGAAGAACTACAAAGACTCAATCACTGCTTAATCACATTGTAAAATATTTAAGGTTTTGTAAAAACAATTACAAAAAGGTTTACAAAAAGAGGATAAACTCACATTGCTGTCTTAGATTTCTTCTAAGGTTTCCTGGTGAAAATCTATAATTTACACAAATGTACATATGTTAGTATAATAACCCTTTATTTATATTAACGATACCCTCCCCGAGACGGTATTCCAACAACTACGTCGGGCAGAACCACGACAGCTGTTACGGAACCCTGGATTAATCGGGCAGCGTATCTAATACGTAACCGGAGTTATAATACTTACAACGGAGCAGAACATCGTTAATTAGGGGGATATTATACCCAAGTATTATGCCTACTATAAGAATTTCGAGAGAAAGAGTCGAGAGATGAACGATTTCAACTTCAAGCCGATGCCTGCTATTTATAGGGCTGTAATTTCGTTTCCTCGCGGCCCGCGTAAGGTTAGACCTCGGGTTACGTGACCTGGTTAATAGGGGGTCTAGGCCGTAGCTGATCCGGGTCACGAATAGGTTCAACACGTGTTGACACGTGTCAGCACCAGGTGCGGCCTCGTTGTTACTCGCTCGCGGCCCGCGTAGGCAGTAGCCAAAGGCTACGCGCCCCGCGACAACCTATAAAATTTTGTTTTTTAATTATTTTTAATGACATTTCATATTTTGGGCTCGGTTTTCACGTACGGGGTGTATTTTGAGACATATAGGGGTATTTTAAAATATATTAGGGCGTCAGAAAAATTTCAGGAGGGTTGTTATATCCTCCCCACCTTGTTTTAGAGCTCGTCCTCGAGGTCTACTAGAACAAGTGTGGATATTTCCTTTGCATTTCTGATTCAAGCTCCCTTGTGTATTCTGGTCCTCTTTTGGTGTCCCACTTCACCTTGACCAGAACTAATCACTTGTGTTTGAGATTCTTGACTTTCCTGTCTTCAATTTGTAGAGGTCTTTCTACAAATTTTAACTGTTCATTTACCTCTATATCCTTAAGAGGTACTACGAGTGATTTATCAGCTAAGCATTTCTTGAGATTAGATACATGAAATACGTCATGTATTCCTGCCATTTCCTCTGGCTGTTGTAGCTGATAGGCTACAGGTCCTATTCTTCTAATAAACTCAAAAGGTCCAATATACCTGCAGCTTAGCTTTCCCCTCTTGATGAATCTTACCACTCCTTTCCAAGGAGAGACTTTCAATAATACTTTATCTCCTACTTAAAATTCCAACGACTTTCGTCTGTTATCAGCATAACTCTTTTTTCGATCACGTGTTGCTTTCAGTCGTTCCTTGACTTGAATTATTTTGTCTGTTGTTTCTTGTACTATCTCAGGTCCAGATAGTTGCTTTTCTCCAATTTCTGCCCAACAGACTGGCGTTCGGCACTTTCGTCCATAAAGTGCTTCGAATGGTGCAGCATTGATACTTGTGTGATAACTATTATTATAAGAAAATTCTATCAATGGTAAATGATCGTCCCAATTACCTCCGAAATCAATTACACAAGCTCTAAGCATGTCCTCCATTGTCTGAATTGTCCTTTCGCTTTGTCTGTCTGTTTGAGGATGATAAGCGGTGCTTAGATTTATCTTGGTTCCCATTGCTTTTTGGAAACTTGTCCAAAAATGAGAGGTAAAATGACTATCTCTGTCAGAAACAATTGATAGAGGAATTCCATGTAAAGAAACTACTTCATTTACATATAATTTAGCTAATTGTTCCATACTAAAAGTTTCCTTCATTGGTAGGAAATGAGCTGACTTGGTTAGCCTGTCTACAATCACCCAGATTGTATCATTACCTTTTCTTGTTTTGGGTAATTTAGTAACAAAATCCATTGTTATTAATTCCCATTTCCAAACAGGCATTTCTAACTGATGCAATAAACCTGAAGGTTTCTGACGTTCAGCTTTGACTTGTGAACATGTTAAACATTTTGCAACATATGCTGCTATATCCTTTTTCATTCCTATCCACCAAAAATTCTTTTTTAAATCCTGATACATCTTATCACTTCCAGGATGCATCGTATACTTAGACCTATGGGTTTCTTCTAATATATGGTGACGTAGGTTTCCTAATTTAGGTATCCACATCCTTTTCTTATGGAATCTCCAAATTCCATTTGTTCCTTGTTCTAATTCCTTAATCATTCCTTTCAATTTTTCAGTATCGTCCTTAATTACTGATTCTTGTGCTTTTCTAATCTGTTCATTTAAATCTACTTGCAGATTTAATTTAAGTGAACATACTCATTTTGGCTTTTCATGATACTTTCGGCTTAAAGCATCAGCAACTACATTTGCCTTTCCTGCATGATACTGGATATCACAATCATAATCACTAAGTAATTCCATCCAGCGTCTTTGTCTCATATTCAACTCCTTTTGCCCAAAGACATACCTTAAACTCTTATGGTCTGTAAAAATGGTAAACTTACTACCATATAGGTAATGTCTCCAAATCTTAAGGGCGAAAACTATAGCTCCTAACTCTAGATCATGGGTTGAATAATTCTCTTCATGATTCTTAAGCTGTCTAGAAGCGTAAGCTATAACCTTTTGACGTTGCATTAATACACATCCATAACCTAATTTAGAAGTGTCACAATAGATTACAAAATCTTCAGTTCCTTCTGGTAACGCTAATATGGGTGCATGGGTTAATCTTTGCTTAAGGATTCTAAAGGCTTCTTCTTGTTTTGGTCCCCATTCAAACTTAACTGATTTACAGGTCAGCTTAGTTAAGGGAATGGCTATTCTAGAAAAATCTCAAATAAATCTTCTATAATAACCGGCCAATCCTAAGAAACTTCTAACCTCGGTTGGTGATTCAGGGGTTTTCCAATTGGTTATTGCCTCGATCTTGGTGGGATCTACATGAATTCCTTCATGATTGACTAAATGTCCAAGAAATTGTACATGTTCTAACCAAAACTCACACTTCAAAAACTTATCATAAAGCTTATCTTTTCTTAATAAACTTAGAAGTACGTGCAAATGCTTTGCATGTTCCTCTTTACTCTTAGAGTAAATGAAAATATCATCTATAAAGACAATTATGAATTTATCTAAATATGGCTTACATATTCGGTTCATCATGTCCATTAATGCAGCTGGGGCATTAGTTAAACCAAATGGCATGACAGTAAATTCATAATGGCCATACCTTGTTCTGAAAGCGGTCTTAGGAATGTCCTCTTCCTGTACCTTTAATTGATGATATCCTGATCTTAAATCGATTTTCAAGAAAAATCGAGCTCCTTGCAACTGATCGAACAGATCATCTATTCTTGGTAATGGATACCGATTCTTAATTGTAACCTTGTTCAATTCACGGTAGTCAATGCACATACGCATTGATCCGCCTTTCTTTTTAACGAATAAGATCGGCGCTCCCCAGGGTGATGAACTTGGCTGTATGAATCCTTTCTCTAACAATTCATCTAATTCTTTCTTTAGTTCTTGCATTTCTGCGGGTGCCAAACGGTAAGGTGCTTTGGCAATTGGTGCTGTCCCTGGTATTAAATGGATTCTGAATTCAACTTCCCTATCTGGAGGTTGTCCTGGTAGCTCTTCTGGAAATACATCTGAAAACTGGGATACTACTGGAATATCCTTTAATTCTTTTCCTTTAGTGTTAGTGATTATAGAAATCAAATACACTAATGATCATTTCCTTATATAACTTGCTGTTTTCATCACAGAGATGAATTTAGTGGATCTAGAGATTTTATTTCCTTTAATTGTGATCTTTTCACCCCTTGGTGAATTTACTTGAATTGACTTTTGATCACGTAAAATACTGGCTTTATTGGTTACCAACCAATCCATTTCTAACACAACATCAAATCCTGCCAGATTCATGGGGTAAAGGTTTGCAATAAATTTTTGATTTAGAATTTCTATTCTTGCTCCCTGCAAGATCTCAGAAATCTTAATAGTTTCCCCATTTGCTGTCTCTACCAGACATTCTTGTGGAAGTTTAGTTAATGATTGATTAAGAATTTTGCAAAATGAAGTATTAATAAAACTTTGGTTTGCACCAGAGTCAAATAATACTTTAGCAAAAAAACATCATTAACTAAAAACATACCGGTGATCACATCCGGGATCATCTTTGCTTCTTCTGCAGTTAGAACAAATCCTCTAGCATTTTTAGTATTCTTGGTGTTTGTAGCTGGAGCTAGCTTTGGACAATTAGGCTTGATATGGCCTTGTTCTCCGCAGTTGTAGCATATCCTGTTGCTAATCTTTTTCCTGCCATTTTCCTCCTTGTGTCCCGATATTTTGCAAAAGTTACAGTATATGGAGCATCTTCCGGAATGCTTACTTTTGCAATACTTACAGTACGGTGCAGAGGTAGAACCTACATTTCTCCCACGGTTAGAATTTCCAGAACGGAATTCTTGTGTAAGCTTCTGGGTTAGGTTCCTCCTTTGATCCTCTTCTCGTATACGGACTAATTCATCTGTCAAGGTATTGGCTAGTTCTACAGCTTCTTCTATAGTTTGGGGTCTAGATGCCTTGACTACATGCCTTATCTCTCCAATTAATCCTCAGATGTAACGGGAGATTAATACTGGTTCAGGTGAAGCATGGGTTGGCACTATTCTAGCATATTCAAAGAATAACTTAGTGTACCCCTTACTATCCACACCAGTCATTCTAAGGTTTAAGAACTTGTTTGCTATCTGTTCTTTTTCATTAGGAGGGCAGAATTTCCTTTCTACCATGTTTTTCCCATTCCATATTGTAAGTTTTATCACTTCCTCTAGTCTGGAGGATAGTGTTCCACCATTCTAGTGCTGAATTCTTAAACAAATTGGAAGCAAACATTATTTTATCCTCTTCGGCGCATTTACTTATTCTTAAGACTGCCTCAGTCTTTTCTATAAAGCGTAGAACTGCAACGGCCCCTTCATTACCCGAGAATTCCATTGGTTTACTGTAACACCTCGAAATTTCACGTCCTATAATGTATTGACACGTGTCATAAGCTTGAACGTGTGAAAGAATGTTCTAGAGGGACTAAAGTTGACAAACATAGAAAGTATGTGAATATACGAGTTCAAAATGTCAACACTGAATAAATATACTTTACAATAACCCTACATGATGTTTATACCATCAAACGAATAAATCATGGATCATATAAAGTAAAATTTGAAAGAAAGTGAGAGATTACAAACTACTGGGGTTAAATGTGTCAAAATGTTTAAGTAATACCTCTGAGTGACCTTTTAGCAAACCCGAAGCTTTGTAACGGTAAATTATGCTCACTAGAATGCACGATATAAATTTCATAATGTTTCGTTATCGTATGAGAAAGTTATGATCAAATTCGTATATGAGGGGTTAAAAGCGTCAACGATGAAGTTTATGACTTTTCGGGTAACAATAAAGTTAACCGAGGACTTAACAAAATGGGTATAAGTCTTGAAGCCCTTCTAATCCAATTTCAGGGACTCATAATGCAAGATAAAATGTCGAAACAATGTTATAAAGGACCAAGGACCAAAACCAAAGAAATCAAAAGATTGGATTTGATCAGAAGGGGCATCGCGTCACGCGAGGCACCCTAGGGGGGCTACGCGTGACGCGAGGGGCCCTCTGATCCGAAATCTTTGGGCTAGTGTCTGCCAATTCCATTCTAACCGACTTAAAATGATTTTCCTCATCTTGGACGACCCCTAAACAACCCCTAGGCCCTTAGGGACATCTGTGGATGATCCATGGCCATTGTTAGGCTTGTGTGTCAACAATCTATGAGGTTTTGAACACTATATAAAGGCCCTTGTTGCAACCATTTTGATCACACCTCACTTCTGCATTTCTGATCATTTCTGGAGCTCCAAAGCAGACTCAAGTGATCACTAATCGTGCATAGGACTTCAGTAAGTATGCTTAACCTTTCTTAGTTAAGTTTTTGCTTAGTTTTAGCTTAAAAGTCAAACCGTCTTAATTACCGTTTGACTTAGCGATTAATCATTAATGGTCCAGTGATTAGTCGAATTGAAAGTAGTTATAAGTTGGTAATTTTGTGGGCAATAAACCCTTAAAAGGGCTCCCTCTGATTCCCACTCTAACTAGGTCAAATGTCGGGTCAAACTTGTTATTAAAAAGTCAACAGAATGCTTATTTTCCAATTTATGCATAATTAGCAATGAAGAACCCTTACAACCTGTTTGATCATTAATATAACTTGGTAATTAGTGTAAGAACATGTCTAAACATGTTCAACCCAACAATTTTCAGTAGAGACCCGGTTCGGAACCGAAAGTCGCATAATTTGACTTTTGCTTTGACTTTCAGTTCTGACCCATTTAAGCATGTTTTAGAAATGCCTTAGAGCTTTAATTGGACCAGGTTACATGCTAGTATAACCCTCTGTGATTATACACCTCGGTTCATTAGTTAACCAATTAATATGCATGATTCCGTTAATTGCCTATATGTTGACCATTATGCCCTTTACACCATAAAACGTGATTTTTAAGAATGTAAAAGAGTAGAAACCTTAGTTACTGATATATAAACTTGTAACCAAAATTTGACATCAGTTTGAGGTGTAGATTGAGAGTTATGCTCATTAGCGTAAATAGAAAGCTTTTTAGCGATTAAACGGCATAATTAGCATATAGCCTATTTAAACCCACTTTTTGATATCAAACTTGTTACCCACTGATCTAATATTTTATTTTGGGATTTTTGAATATTTTTAATTAATTTTAGGCCGAGCATAACTTAGAGTTATAAGCTTGACTCGATAATTGTCGGTTTTGCCCTTTCGGGCTATAAAATGAGTTTTACATATCTTTTTGACCCCAAACCTTTTGCTACTGATTTTATATAATAAATAAATTATTTTAAACTTTATGGAATGATAAAAATATCAGATTTCTATATAGAACCCGGAAACGGCTTCTAATCGCTCATTTAAGCGTTTTTAACGCGTAGTATGTACTAAAACTATTTTAAACATACGAGGGTTGATACCTACTGATATTTTATGTAAATTATAATATTTTAACAGTAAGCAAAAGTTGTTTAACTCAGACTTCAGTTTTGAGCTTTTCGGCTTATGTGAAATTACCAAAATGCCCCTACGGTGCATAGTTTGGTTATAATTGATAAATTTCACATATATGCATTACCCTACTGTTATAACTTATCAAATTAAGTATTTTTTCTGATCACATCAGACCTGTAACTCAGATTATTATTCAAACTCTTTTATAACCTTATAAATGACTAAAATACCCCTTCGGGGCATAATTTGAGTTTAAACTCATTTCGGGCATGATAAAAGATATCTTACTAATGTCACAACATATTTGAGGCATATTAACTTAGGAAACCTGTATATGGCTCTTATGGTTACCCGTTACGCCTCTTGCGCGTTCGGTTCGGTTTATGTAACTAGTTTACATAAATTAGCCGAAACGGGTCAAACCTTATCGTTTTTATCTCAAAATCCAGAATGTGTTTAGATTACCCATATAAGACAAGTCTTCAAACTTGTCGGGTCTAAATCACATTCTATTCCGATATTCGCTTAATCACGCGTTCGAACCGTATCGTTCCTTAAAACTAATCGGTCTAAGCTTAAGCTTAACTAAAGACCGTTAGGTTTCTAATAGGTTATTATAAACCTTTGTTCCAGAATAGGAGAACTGGTAAAAGCTACCCGCATTTGCTAATTGTGAATTATACTTGCAAAGGTAAATACTTTTAACTTATTTTCCCTATACGGGCTTGGGGTACGGTATATAAAATACCGCTTGGTCGGGCATTAAAGCTTCCATCGTATGGTGGTTAATTGATATTGATCGGCCCGTTTAAATTGTTTTGTTTGCTTAAAGCCTTTGGGAGGTTAATGACCATGTCCCGGATATCCTTGGCATCATTTTACGAAATGGCCACGACCTAAGCGCGGGGTATAGGCGTACACCCGTCAGTGCCAAAATATATAATGTGGTGTGTCTATTGATCTTTAACCCGGCACGATCCGGGCTACTGAACGCATAAGGAACATGTAATTCTTTTACGAGATTATATATTTAAATAATTATCCCAAGTTATAAAATGTTTGTGCCACGTGCATTCAAACCAATTTTATTAAACTTTTCAAAATGAGTCGGTTAATTGTATTTACCAGTGTAAACTGACGTATTTTTCCAAAAAGATTAAGTGCAGGTACTACTCGTAATAGGCTGGATTTCTCCTTAGCATCAAAAGGGTCTCGCAAGCTTAAGATGCCTAAAGTCTGTTGAACTACTGTTTCCTATTTATATTTATCCACCTGTGGATTAATTTCAACTGTCGTGATACTTGATATTACAAATTATATTCGGTTGAAATATATCTTTCATTTGCTTCCGCTGTGTATATTAAATATTGTGTTGTTTGACTGTAATGTTGCCAACCACGTCACGATACTCCCCCACCGGGCCCACCGGTCAAACGTGGAAATATCGGGGTCTGACATTTACAAGACCAGAATTCTTTATAAGAACAACCGTAAGACACGGTTCTCCTTCTTTTGGGAATGGGCAGTTGAAGTACGGGTCCATTGTTCACGCTGTTTTCAGGTTTAGGGTGTCGCTTACTATCACGTCTACTTTTATTTTCGGCTTCCCTAACCGTTTGAAAAAATATATGGCATTGCATCTATTATTCCTTGGGCCACTACGTGTTGGATGGCACTGTTATCCACTTGGTTTCCATTGTTGTTGTTCGGATTTTCATTACCCGGGTTATTGTTACTCTGGTTATCGTTATTCAGATTTTCCTGATTCACTTGGTCGGTCATCTGAATTTTAAACATTTACCAATTATTAATATCACAAAATAATTAATAATTTTAGGCAACAATCACACAACACACATATTGGTCAAAAGCGTCGAGCATTGCGACTTTAGTCTTTCTATTATAGTATGCGTCAAATACACACTAATACTGGAATTAAAATTACAACACTACTATGCATCACTAACCACAAAGTGGTCTATACTACAACATATATTATTATTACACATATTATTATTATTATTATTATTATTATTATTATTATTATTATAAAGTTTTTTTTTCATAAAAACATATTATATATTATTATATTATTATTATTATTATTATTATTATTATTATTATTATTATTACCAACTCCACCATCCCCTTCACTGGTCTAGATTCATCCAGTAATCCATATTGCGCTTGTCATATTTCCAGACGAGTCGCTCTCCTACCTGCCTCATCCTCTCACTACTCTCTAAGATTTCTTCTCCGAAAGTTCGGAGCTCATGCACATTTTCTCACTCATTGGGGGTGCAGGTGCTGGTACTGGATCTGGGTACTGGGGCATGGGATTCTCCTGAGGGTACGGATTCTCTAAGATTTCCCTAATGTATTCATCGTTATCGTAGTAGGGATCTAGAGGGTCCAGACCTGGATATGCTGCTAAGTTCGGCATGGTTTCATCGTTTAGGTGGTAGCGTGGCACATAATCCCTATGATCATCGAACCATGGATCATTATTTGGATCTAAGGGATTAGGGGCTGGTATCCTAGGTATCTCCTCAGGGTTGAAATCATGCATTTATATCTCCATCGGCTGAGTGGGGAACAAAGGTAAAGGTTGTGGGGCTACTAGTTGTTCCAAATTTGGGTCGGCAGCAGTTGTTGCTAGGATATGAAAATTGGCTAAGCTCCTATTAAGCATATCCTTTGTATGGGCATCTGACTCTCGCTTAGCGGCTGCTAGGACTCTTTGCTATTGCAACTTTCGCATTCTTTTCCTACGCTCAAATGCTCCCTTACTGAACCATCCTCTCTTTTTCTGAGGGAATGTCTCTTTAGACTGAGCCTTAATGACAAACATCCCTTCTTCATTATCAGCTGCATACCCAGAGAGGGCAGGCTGTGAAGAGGTACCTTCACTCCTAGGTGAATCGGACAATTGACGATACACGTCTGAGGGTCCTTGATCACTCATACTGTAAATTAAAAAAATAGTCAAATAACACATAACAATAAAATACATATATGCATATATTTTCATAATTTATTTCCTAACAATTTGGATAATATATTGATGTCAGCAGAACACTTCTGTGGCTGAATCAGTGGCTTAGCTCTGAAACCACCTTATGTCGCAACCCCCGCCCCCTTATCTGTCCCGGGAACGGGCGGCCTCGAACACCAGTGTCGGTGGTATCATTTTGTTTATTATTTTGGCAGCGGAAATTTCATCAGGACCGTAGTTAAGAAATGTTTATCAGAGTAAAACCACCATATTTTATATTAATAACCACATGGGTAAAACCCAAGTTTCTTATTACAACATAGGGATAAACCCTATTTTATTGAATTTAAAACATCGTCTTTTAGGTAACTTTTATAGCCACATTTTTCCAAGTCGTCAGTGCCCTCAAGCTGGCTTTCTTCTAATTTGGCTTTCACATTTTGTTACCTGAAACGCGTTTTAAAAACATTTGTCAGTGGGAAATACTGGTGAGTGAATCACAGTTTAATCAAGAAGAGTTTTATCAATTAATACAGTATTGAGAGCTATCACATTGTTTAATTCTACACAATTACTCATTTAGTACTGTCAATCCTGACTGGTGGGTCATATTACACATTGGCTAACTCGTTGTCCAATTGTAACGTGTTCCACATTTTGTATACAAAACCCCAACATACCGGAAGCAATTGAAGAACTACAAAGACTCAATCGCTGCTTAATCACATTGTAAAATATTTAAGGTTTTGTAAACCAATTACAAAAAAGGTTTACAAAAAGAGGATAAACTCACATTGCTGTCTTAGATTTCTTCTAAGGTTTCCTGGTGAAAATCTATAATTTACACAAATGTACATATGTTAGTATAATAACCCTTTATTTATATTAACGATACCCTCCCCGAGACGGTATTCCAACAACTACGTCGGGCAGAACCACGACAGCTGTTACGGAACCCTGGATCAATCGGGCAGCGTATCTAATACGTAACCGGGTTATAATACTTACAACGGAGCAGAACTTTGTTAATTAGGGGGATATTATACCCGAGTATTATGCCTACTATAAGAATTTCGAGAGAAAGAGTCGAGCGATGAACGATTTCAACTTCAAGCCGATGCCTGCTATTTATAGGGCTGTAATTTCATTTCCTCGCGGCCCGCGTAAGGTTAAACCTCGGGTTACGCGGCCCGCGTAATAGGGGGTCTAGGCCGTAGTTGATCCGGGTCACGAATAGATTCAACACGTGTTGACACATGTCAGCACCGGGTGCGGCCTCGTTGTTACTCGCTCGCGGCCCGCGTAGGCAGTAGCCAAATGCTACGCGCCCCGCGACAGCCTATAAAATTTTGTTTTTTAATTATTTTTAATGACATTTCATATTTTGGGCTCGGTTTTCACGTACGGGGTGTATTTTGAGACATATAGGGGTATTTTAAAATATATTAGGGCGTCAGAAAAATTTCAGGAGGGTTGTTATATCCTCCCCACCTTGTTTTAGAGCTCGTCCTCGTGGTCTACTGGAAAAAGTGTGGATATTTCCTTTGCATTTCTGATGTAGGCGCTATGTTGGACGGAAAAAGTGGTGTGGTCCCTGCCATGTGTGCATGGAATTAGGACCATACCTGTAACAACCCTCAGTAAAACCGACACTCTCAAATATTTTCGACACCCTATTATATTTTAAATTGTTCTAATATGTCTTTAAAATACACCCAGACGTGAAAACCGAGCGCGAAATATAGTATTTCATTAAAAAATAAATTAAAAATCTGAATTTTTGGCTGAGGCGGGCTGCGTAAGCCCCACCTCAACCGTGACGCGGGCCGCGTAAACTTAAAACGGGGCACGGCCCTGGGCCGCCACGCGGCCCAACACCTGGCGGGCCTACCTGATGACCCAGCTAAGCTACGCAGTTGACCGGAGTCAACGCGGGCCGCGTAAGACTTAGCTTACCTTTACGCTGGCCGCGTGAAGACCAGATTCCGCACCTATAAATAGAACGCATCGGATTTCATTTCGAATTCGCTCACAACGACTTCTTTCTCTCAAATTCTGATAGTAGGCTTATAATACTCGGGTATTATACCCCCTAATTAGCGAGGTTCTGCTCCGTTGTAAGTATTATAACCCTGGTTTTGTAATAGATACGCTGCCCGATTGATTTAGGGTTCCGTAATAACTGTCGTGGTTCTGCCCGACGTAGTTGTTGGAATACCGTCTCGGGGAGGGTATCATTAATATTTTCAAAGGGTTATGATACTAACCAATGTACATTTGTATAAATTATAGATTATATCCAGGAAACCCTTACGCGAAGTCTAAGATAGCAATGTGAGTTTATCCTCTTTTTGTTAACCTTTTTGTAATATTTTACAAAACCTTAATTGTTTTACAATGTGATTAAGCGGTGATTGAGTCTTTGTAGTTCTTCAATTACTGCCGGTATGTTGGGGTTTTGTATACAAAATTTAC
Organism: Helianthus tuberosus; assembly: GCA_030545235.1. NCBI lineage: Eukaryota > Viridiplantae > Streptophyta > Magnoliopsida > Asterales > Asteraceae > Helianthus > Helianthus tuberosus. Next base: position 136,834,137 of record CM060357.1, read on the forward strand.
TACACTGTGAGTAGTAAGTCGGGATGACAATACATTACCATTGGAAAATGAGTTAGCCAATGTGTAATATAACCCACAAGTCAGGTTTGACAGTACTAAAAGGAGTAATTATGTAGAAATAAACAATGTGATCGCTCTCAATATTGTTTTAATTGATAAAATGTTTCTTGATTAAACTGAGATTCACTCACCAGTATTTCCCATTGACAAATGTTTTTTAAAACGCGTTTCAGGTAACACAATGTGACCGCCAATTAGTAAAAAGGCTGTTGGAGAGCACTGAAGGCTTGGGAAAAACGTGGCTATAAAAGTTACCTAAAAGAAGACGATGTTTTAAATTTAATAAAATAGGGTTTATCCCTATAAACGTATTGTAATAAGAAACTTGGGTTTTGCCCATGTGATTATTAATATTAAATATGGTGGTTTTACTCTGATAAACATTTCCTAACTACGGTCCTGATGTAATTTCCGCTGCCAAATTAACAAGCTGATACCACCGAAAATCTGAGTTCGCGTCCGCCCGTTCCCGGGGATCCGGGATCGGGGGTTGCGACAATACCTCTTCAAGTCCCCCAGTCAAGTGTGCCTTCTAGTTGAGTTGATCGTCTAGGAGGGATTCTTGACTTATAAAGGTAGTGGTCTTGTTATTTGTCTTTGTAAGACGCATGATGGTGGCCTTGCGAAGTTGAGCCAAAACGGCGCATGGCGCATGATGGCAGCCTTGCGAAATTGAGCTAAAATGGCGCATGATGGCAGCCTTGCAAATTTGAGTCAAAACGGCGCATGGCGCATGATGGCAGCCTTGCAAAGTTGAGCCAAAACAGCGCATGACGCGTGATGGCAGCCTTGCAAAGTTGAGCCAAAACAGCGCATGGCGCGTGATGGCATCCTTGCAAAGTTGACCCAAAACGGCGCAGGGCGCGTGATGGCTACTTCACTTTTTTGGAGGTTCCTTCCAAGGGAAGTTTCTCTGTGCTGATTAGGACAACTGACATGATTGATGTTCCGTCTGAGCTGGCTGTCTTTTCGGAGAAATGAATAGTTGCTTTTTCAGGGCTGTCAGGCACGTTTTCGCCGTCTGTCAGGCGCGTGGCGGCCACTCACCCTAGAATCGAGGTGACGGTTACTCTCTTTCCTGACGTGTCGATTCCCTACTAGGTTTCCTTCTGTCTCCCTGACGGTCCACTACCCATCGCATTTAATGCGATGGGTATAAATAGATGGCGGTTATCACTTTCTTCCACTTTCAAAATTCAAACTCCTCTTTTTTCTCTGAATCTTTACTGAATCCTCTCCTTTTTCTCCTTCTTTGTTGAATCATGACTCCTGCTCTGAAATTCGATACTACTACAAAGAAGAGGAAACACAGGCCGAAGAATCCACCAGGACCAGACCAAGCAGTCATTAGTTGGAAAGCAGATGAACTGAATAATCTTATTCAGAATTTTGGCCTTTCTTCTGATTGGGGCATTCAGTTTCCGGCTCCAAACTCTACTGCCCTTGATGCTCCTCCGGGATACATCTCACTGTACGCCGATTTCTTTTGGGAAGGGAACCTTCGTCTCTGTAACACCTCGAAAATTCACGTCCTATAATGTGTTGACACGTGTCATATGATTGAACGTGTGAAAGAATGTTATAGAAGGATTAAAGTTGACAATCATGGAAAGTATGTGAATATACGAGTTCTAAATGTCAACAGTGAATAAATATATTGTACATTAACCCTACATGATGCTCATACCTTCAAACGAATAAATCATGGATCATACGAAGCTAAATATGAAAGAAAGTGAGAGATTACAAACTACAGGGGTTAAATGTGTCAACATGTTTAAGTTATACCTCTGAGTGACCTTTTGACAAACCCGAAGCTTTGTAACGGTTAATTATGCTCACTAGAATGCACGACATAAATTTCATAAAGTTTCGTTATCGTATGAGAAAGTTATGATCAAATTCGTATACAAGGGGTTAAAGCGTCAACGTTGAAAGTTAGGACTTTTCGGGTAACAATAAAGTTAACCGAGGACTTAACAAAGTGGGTAAATGTCTTGAAGCCCTTATATGTCAATTTAGAGGTTTCAAAGTGCAAGAAATAATGTCGTAGCAAAGTTTCCAAGAGCCAAGGACCAATGCATAAAAAATCAAAAATATAAGATTTGTTCAGAAGGGGCGTCGCGCCACGCGAAGCCCCAGGGGGGGTCTACGCGTGCGGCGAGGGCATGTCTGGTCCGAAAACTTTGGGTTCTTGTCTTCCATTTGCATTCTAACCGACTTATAATCGATTTTCCACATCTTGCACGACCCCTAGGCAACCCCTAGACACTTAGGGACATCTGGAAGTGATCCATGGCCCTTGTTAGACTTGTGTGTCAATGATCCATGAGTTCTTGAGCACTATATAAGGCCACAAGGTTGCAACCAATTCTTCACACCTTCCTTCAGCATTCCTGATCATTTCTGGAGCTCCAAAGCAGGCTCAAGTGATCACTAATCATGCAAAGGACTTTGGTAAGTATGCTTAACCTTTCTTAGTTAAGTTTTTGCTTAGTTTTAGCTTAAAATTCAAATCGTCGTAATTAACGGTTGACTTAGCGATTAATCACTAATGGTCCAGTAATTAGTCGAATTGAAAGTAGTTATAAGTTGGTAATTATGTGGGCAATAAACCCTTAAAAGGGCACCCTCTGATTCCCACTCTAACTAGATCAAATGTCGGGTCAAACTTGTTATTAAAAAGTCAACAGAATGCTTATTTTCTAATTTATGTATAATTAGCAATGTAGAACACATACAACCTGTTTGATCATTAATATAACTTGGTAATTAGTGTAAGAACATGTCTAAACATGTTCAACCCGACAATTTTCTGTTTAGACCCGGTTCGGAACCGAAAGTCGCAAAGCTTTGCCTTTTGCTTTAACTTCAGTTCTGACCCGTTTTGGGATGTTTTAGAAATTCCTTAGAGCTTTAATTAGACTAGGTTACATGCTAGTATAACCCTCTGGGATTATACACCTTGGTTCATTAGTTATCCAATTAATATGCATGATTCCGTTAATTGCTCATATGTTGACCATTATGCCCTTTTCACCTTAAAACGTGATTCTTGAAAATGTAAAAGTGTAGAAACCTTAGTTACTGAATTATAAAATTGCACCCAAAATTTGACATCAGTTTGGGGTGTAGTTTGAGAGTTATGCTCATTAGCGTAAATTGAAAGCTTTATGTTAATTAAACGGCGTAATTAGCGTATAGCCTATTTAAACTCACTTTTTGATATCAAAATCTTTACCCACTAATGTAATATATTATTTTGGGATTTTTGAAGATTTTTAATTAATTTTAGGCTGAGCATAACTTATAGTCATAGGCTTAATCCGGTAATTGTCGGTTTTGCCCTAACGGGCTATAAAATGAGTTTTACATATCTTTTTGACCCCAAACCTTTTGCTACTGATCACATATGATAAATAAATTATTTTAAGCCTTCTGGAATAATAAAAATATCAGCTTTGTGTATAGAACCCGGAAATGGCTCCTAATCGCCTTTTTAAGCGTTTTTAACGCGTAGTATGTACTAAAACTATTTTAAACATACAAGGGTTGATACCTACTGATATTTTAGGTAAATTATAATATTTTAATAGTAAGCAAAAGTTGTTTAACTCAGAATTCAGTTTTGAGCTTTTCGGCTTATGTGAAATTACCAAAATGCCCCTACGGTGCATAGTTTGGTTATAATTGATAAATTTCACATATATACTTTACCCTACTGTTATAACTTATTAAAGTGAGTATTTTTGCTGATTACATCAGACCTGTAACTCAGGTTAATACTTAAACTCTTTTATAACATTATAAATGACCAAATTACCCCTACGGGGCCTAGTTTGTGTTTAAATTCGTTTCGGGCATAATAAAGGACATCTTACTGATGTCACAACATATTTGAAGCATATTAACTTAGGAAACCTGTATATGGCTCTTACGGATACCCGTTACGCTTATTACGCGTTCGGTTCGGTTTATGTAACTAGTTTACATAAATTAGCCGAAGCGGGTCAAACCATATCGGTTTTATCTCAAAATCCAGAATGTGTATGAAATACCCATATTAAGAAAGTCTTCAAGCTTATCGGGTCTAAATCACATTCTATTCCGGTCTTCGCTTAATCGTGCGTACGAACCGTATCTTTGAAACTAACCGGTCTAAGCTTAAGCTTAACTAAAGACCCGTTAGGATTCTAATAGGTTATTATAAACCTTCGTTCCAGATTAGGAGGACCAGTAAAAGCTACTTGCAATTGCTTATTGTGATTATTACTTTGCTCAGGTAAATACTTTTAACTTATTTTCCATATACGGGCTTGGGTTACGGTATATAAAATACCGCTTGGTCGGGCATCAAATCTTCCATCGTTTGGTGGTTAATTGAATAATTTGATCGGCCCGTTTAAATTGTTTTGTTTACTTAAAGCTTTTGGGGGGTTAATGACCATGTCCCGGATATCCTTGGCATCATTTTACGAAATGGCCATGACCTAAGCGCGGGGTGTAGGCGTACACCCGTTAGTGCATAAACAAATAATGTGGTGTGTCTATTGATCTTTAACCCGGCACGATCCGGGCTACTGAACGCATAAGTAACATGTAATTCTTTTACGAGATTATATATTTAAATAATTATCCCAAGTTATAAAATGTTTATGCCATGTGCATCCAAATCAATTTTTAATCATTTTTTTAAAATGAGTCAGTTGATTGTATTTACCAGTGTAAACTGATGTATTTTCCCAAAAAGATTAAATGCAGGTACTAAGCGTAATAGGCTGGATTCTCTCCTTAGCATCAATAAAGAGTCTCGCAAGCTTAAGATGCCTATTTTTTGTTGAACTACTGTTTCCTATTTATTTCGATCCGTCTGTGGATAAACTTTCAACTATTTGTGATACACGATATTACAATATTTTATTCGGTTGAAATATATCTTTAAATTGCTTCCACTGTGCATTTAAATATTGTGTTGTTTGACTATTATGTTGCCAACCACGTCACGATACTCCCCACCGGGCCCACCGGTGACACGTAGAATTCGGGGTGTGACAGGTTGGTATCAGAGCCAACACTGAGTGATTTAAACACTAGCCTTTTGTGTTTAATCTCAGTTACACAATTGCACATTTCAAAAACTTTCGAGTCTAGACAAATAACCTAGGACAAATTCTACTTTGTTTTGTTTTATTTTGTCCTTTATTTTATATATTCTTGTCGTTATTTCATGTTGTATTGACAGGTTTAATTATGCCGCCAAGATTCTTTCGACGAAGAGGACGAGGCAAGGGGCCAATCACCGCCCCCAATGACGACGAGGCAGGACCTTCGCACACGCGAGCTCCTACCACCACTGCGAATGCCGACCCTAGAGAAAACCGGAGGAACCTTTTTGAACCGGCTAGACGATCTGTATCGCACAGTTCGACGCCTCATATTCACATCTCATATGGGCCACAGTCGGAAAATGAGCCCGACAACCCTCAACCTTCTTACATACCTCTTCAGCGATCCTTATCGCATACTTCCTTTGGTAACCCCACACCTGTTTTTAGGGGCCGGTTTAACCCGGCAAATTACATACAAGAACCAGTGGGTTTTAACCCATTGGGGCCAGAGGATCATTACTCCGGCGATCATGCAGAGGATATGGACGAGGACACCGATCCCGTCGAGCCCGCAACCGGAACTCCCAACCATCCCATCGAGGTCTCGGATGGTTCGTCTTTTCATGGATCACCCTACCATGGTCCGGACAGTTATCAGGCACGATTTAATCAACACGAGTTGTATTTTACACCCTCGCATCATTCGTCGCCTCACCAGCAGCAGCAGCAGGATCCCTCCGAGGATTCACGATTCGTGGCAGTCACGCCACCGCCTCCACCGCCACCAGTTCAGCCGGCACCTCCGCAATCGCCGAGGAGTAGGAGAACCGGAGCACGTATGTCTGCACGGGGAGGGGACTTTCATTTTAGCTCTCCTCGACAATCAAGTGGCAGTCATTATCCGCCACTTCAAGAAGATCCACAAATGGGTGGACCTTCGAACCCAGTTGCACCGCAACCACCACCGATGGGTTTTGATAACCCGATTCCAGCATACACGGGTTCGATGACGTACAACCCGTTTGGGCCGCCGATTCACACCAACTACAATTACGCTGAAGCCGACCCATACTTGGTAACGTCCAATTACAACGCCTTTAACCCAGAAGGACCGTATGGAGCTCCTTAGGGAGCAGGGTACCCAACTCAGGGGTACCAGATACTTGCCAGACCTATAATACGGACACAATCGCAGCCGCCACGGTTTTCTCCCCCAGAACGGGAGGAAATTCTTCAGAGACTGGACCAGGTCGAGCGAGACTTTCACCGAGATCGCAGGGAGCGACAGACTTTCTTCCAAGGATTGACAAGCCTAATAAAAGGGAAGAGCAAGAAGGACTTTCTTCCAAGGATTGACAAGCCTGCGTGGGCCTGTCTTGCTGTATTAGCCCCTGTGTGGGTATATTTGTTTGTTTTGACCCCTGCGTGGGTCTATCTTTCTGTTAACCCCTACGAGGGTATGATGTTTGTTTAAGTCCCTGCGTGGACTAGTATGTTGCTTGACCCCTGCGTGGGTAACTTGTTTGTCTAAAAAGTCCCGTTTAGGGCAGTATGTAATCTTTTAATAATTAATGGAATGTTATATTTATAAATTTCATTTTGCTATTATATGCATAAATATATTACATGAAATAAATAAATCAAAATCATTCATTTTAATAATAATCTGCCTGTTTAATATTGAATAAGAATCTTAAGAGTGAAACCTAGCCTGAGTGTCATTATAAAGACCTGGCCATGATGGTAAGACCTGTTTAAAAGATTCGTATCCCTGTTAACATCTAAAAATATGTTAACACTCCTGGCAGACGTGATTGGTTAAAATCACACACGTCATTCTTATATAAGGATTCTTCAAAAGATTTCTAACCCAACTTAATGATATCTGAATCATGGGTTTAGATCATTAATTTAGATGATCATATTGTGACCATACATTGGTAATATAGTGCCTACGGGCCTTGCTCATTTCTACATGAGCCAAAAGACAGTGGTAGCTATGACTCCCTGTCCGAAAAAGGTAATGAACTATGTTCAAGCCTTAAAAGCTTTGATTCTCTGAAATCATAGCTTATAATTTATAAATGTCCTTGTGACTAGGCCTTTTTGTGCCACAAATAAAACTATTATTGTTTTATAATTAGGATAAATTATAATAAAAATCCTAAATAAATATGATTAACAAATTAACCAAATATGGTTTATGTATACCATGGTTAATGAATTGCCATAAAAGACAATTCCATAATAAACTCCCAAGTAAACTATTGTCCTTGTTTTATGTAACAGTTCAATTAAAATGGCTGACTCGGATGAAATTAATAGTTACCCAGTGGAGAATAATGATAACGCCCGAATTAATCTAACGGGTGCTGAATTGAAAGCGTTGGTAGACGACGCAGTTACAAAGGCCTTGGAGCGGCAGTACGAAGAATATAGTGGGACTCGAAGTAGGACCCTATCTACACCGCATTCGAAGCCACCTTCCAAGAAGGAAGAACCGAAGAAAGATGATGATCGACTCTCCTCAAACCACCACAGTGCTCCATCTCAACAGATTGTACTAAATCAAGAACCCCGTAGTAAGGGTTGCTCGTATAAATACCTTGTTTCTTGAAAACCCAGAGATTTTACTGGGGAAAAAGGAGCCATTGACTGCATGACGTGGTTAGATGAGATGGATATAGTAGTGGATATCAGCGGGTGCGCTGAGAGGGATATAGTCAAGTTTGTGTCGCAATCTTTTAAAGACGAGGCTTTAGCCTGGTGGAGATCACTGATTCAAGCCACTGGGAAGATCCCATTGTACAACATGTCATGGGAACAATTCGATGCCCTCATCAGGGAGAATTAGTGCCCTCAGCATGAGGTCGAGAAGATTGAGTCAGATTTTCTTTCGTTGGTAATGACCAATCTAGATTGCCAAGCTTACCTCACGAGCTTTAATACAATGTCGAGGTTGGTTCCGTATTTGGTGACTCCGGAACCCAAACGAATAGCTCTTTTCATTGGGGTTTTAGCCCCCGAGATAAAGGCAAGCGTGAAGACCTCTCGGCCAGCTACTTTCAGATCTGTAGCTGACATATCTCTGTCCCTCACTCTGGACGCGGTCAGACAAAGATCGCTGAGGAACAAAGATGCTGAGAAAAGAAAACGTGAAGATGATAATTCACGGAGGTCAAACAAGAAGCACCGAGGAAACGGTGACAACAAGAGGGGGTTTGAGTCAAAGAAGGATGGGCATCAGTCTGGTGATAAGCCCAAGTGCAAGATTTGCAAGAAACAACACTTTGGAAAGTGCATACTCGAATCGAACTCGCAGACTCAGTCAAGAACTTTTGCTTGCGGGATATGCAAGTCCAAGGAACACAAGACCTTGGATTGCAAAAAGATGAAGGATGCAACGTGCTACAGTTGCAATGAAAAAGGGCACATTAAAACCAACTGCCCTAAATACGCCAAGAAGCCTGAAGAGGCCAAGAAGACCAATGCTAGGGTCTTCAGAATGGATGCAAAGGAAGCGGTTCTAGACGACAAAGTGATTACAGGTACTTTCCTTGTAAATGATATCTATGCAAGAGTACTTTTTGATTCAGGCGCTGATAAGTCTTTCGTAGATAATAAGTTTTGCAAATTGCTGAATTTACATGTCAAAGCCTTAAGTGTGAATTATGAGGTGGAGTTAGCAGATGGCACCATAGAAACCGTCTCAACTATGTTAGATGGATGTGTTATATCCATTAAGAACCACTCTTTTCCTCTGGCCCTACTTCCCTTTAAATTAGCCAGTTTTGACATAGTTTTGGGTATGGACTGGTTATCTCGTAACCAGGCCCAAATTGTCTGCAACAAGAAGCAGGTGGTGATAAAGACTCCGTTTGGTGAATCACTTACCATTCAGGGAGATACCCAGTATGGGCTACCTGAGCAAGTGACTATGCTCAAGGCTTCAAAGTTTTTAAAGAAGGGTTGTGTCATCTACATGGCACAAGTGATTATTGATGAGCCTAAACCAAAGATAGAAGATATCCCCGTCAATTCTGAATACCCAGAAGTTTTTCCTGAAGAACTACCTGGTTTACCACCAGATAGACAAGTCGAATTCAGAATTGACATCATCCCTGGAGCAGCACCAGTTGCTAGAGCACCTTATAGGTTGGCACCAACGGAGATGAAGGAATTGAGAACACAACTGGATGAATTGCTAGCTAAAGGTTTCATTAAACCTAGTTCGTCTCCTTGGGGAGCACCAGTCTTGTTTGTCAAGAAGAAGGATGGATCGATGCGTCTATGCATCGATTACCGTGACCTTAATAAGGTCACAATAAAGAATAGGTATCCTCTGCCCAGGATCGACGATCTATTCGACCAACTTCAAGGGGCAAGTTACTTCTCGAAGATTGACTTGAGGTCAGGCTACCACAAACTGAAGGTTAGAGATGAAGACGTACATAAAACTGCATTTAGGACTCGTTATGGTCACTACGAGTTCCTAGTGATGCCTTTTGGGCTCACTAATGCACCGACCGCGTTCATGGATCTCATGAATCGCGTTTGCAAGCCGTACCTAGATAAATTCGTCATCGTTTTCATCGACGACATTCTCATCTACTCAAAGAACCAAGCTGACCATGAGAAACACCTTCGCTGTATTCTTAAACTTCTACATCGTGAGAAACTCTACGCCAAATTTTCTAAATGTGAATTCTGGCTTCGAGAAGTCCAATTCCTTGGACATGTGGTTAGTGAGCGTGGTATCCAAGTGGATCCTGCTAAAGTGGAAGCAGTTATGAACTGGCAGGAACCAAAGACGCCTACAGAGATTCGTAGCTTCCTAGGCTTAGCAGGATATTACAGGCGTTTCATTGAAAAATTTTCAAGGATTGCTGCACCCTTAACGTCCTTGACCAAGAAGAAAGTAAAGTTCGTTTGGGGCCCTAAGCAGCAAGAATCCTTTGATATCCTTAAACAGAAGTTGAGCAACGCTCCTGTACTGACATTGCCCGAAGGTACCGAAGAATTCATAGTTTACTGCGATGCATCACACACTGGCATGGGGTGTGTGCTTATGCAGAAAGGCAAGGTTATTTCCTATGCTTCAAGGCAGTTAAAGGTGCACGAAAATAATTACACCACCCATGACTTGGAGTTGGGTGCCGTTGTATTCGCACTAAAACTGTGGAGGCATTACTTATATGGAATCAAGTGTGTGATCTATTCTGATCACAAGAGCCTCCAGCACCTATTTAATCAGAAGGATTTAAACATGAGGCAGCGCCATTGGATGGAGACTTTAAATGATTATGATTGTGAAATCAGATATCATCCCGGCAAGGCGAATGTAGTCGCTGACGCCTTGAGTCGAAAGGAAAGGGTGAAACCCATCCGAATCAATGCCAAGAGCATTGAAATAAAGAACAGTTTGAATGAAAGGTTGTTAGCTGCACAGAAGGAAGCGGTGTTGGAAGCTAACTATCCTAACGAAAAGCTAGGAGTAACTGAGGAGCAGTTATCTCTTGGCAAGGATGGAATTCTGAGATTGAATGGACGAATTGGGGTTCCAATTTATGGAGGACTCCGGGATGTTATTCTCTAGGAAGCCCATAGTTCTAAATATTTCGTTCATCCTGGAGCTGATAAGATGTACCAGGATCTAAGGGCAAACTATTGGTGGATAGGCTTGAAGAAGTCTGTAGCTACCTATGTAGCTAAATGCTTGACGTGTGCACAAGTCAAAGCAGAACATCAAAAGCCGTCAGGTTTGCTACAACAGCCTGAACTTCCTACGTGGAAGCGGGAAATGGTAACTATGGATTTTATCACCAAGTTACCTAAGACAAGGAAAGGAAATGATACCATTTGGGTGATCGTAGACAGACTGACTAAGTCAGCACATTTCCTACCCATTAAGGAGACTTATAGCTCCGACATGTTAGCCCAACTGTATGTAGATAAGATTGTAGCTTTACATGGCATACTTGTGTCTATTATCTCTGACAGAGATACTAGATACACGTCACATTTTTGGAAAAGCTTCCAACAATCTTTGGGCACGCGCTTAAATTTCAGTACGGCTTACCACCCTCAGACTGACGGACAGAGTGAGCGTACCATCCAAACATTGGAAGACATGTTACGTGCATGTGTAATTGATTTAGGTGGTAGTTGGGATAACCACCTACCATTGATTGAGTTCTCTTATAACAATAGCTACCATACCAGCATCAAGGCTGCGCCTTTCGAGGCTTTATACGGTAGAAAGTGTAGAACGCCCATTTGTTGGGCGGAAGTTGGAGATGTCCAATTATCAGGACCAGAGATAGTCTTTGAAACGATGGACAAGATTGTCCAGATTCGTGACCGTCTCAAAGCTGCCCGAGATAGGCAGAAGAGCTACGCAGATCCATAGCGTAAAGCTATGAAATTTGAAATTGGTGACAAAGTGTTGCTTAAAGTATCACCCTGGAAGGGAGTGATGCGATTTGGTAAGAAAGGCAAGTTAAGCCCGAGATACATAGGACCGTTCAAAGTCATCGAACGTGTCGGATCAGTTGCCTATAAGTTAAACTTACCTGAAGAGCTCAGTGGTATTCATAATGTATTCCACATCTGCAATCTGAAGAAGTGTTTCGCTGACGAATCACTGGTTATACCACATACAGATGTGCATATAGATGAGAGCTTAAAATTTGTGGAAAAACCATTGTCGATTGAAGATCGACAGGTTAAGAAGCTTCGAAGGAAGCATGTGCCTATTGTAAAGGTAAAATGGGATGCCCGTAGAGGTCCCGAATATACATGGGAGGTTGAGTCCACAATGAAAGAAAAGTACCCTTATTTATTTCAGTAAATCTCGAGGTCGAGATTTATTTTAAGGGGGTGAGGATGTAACACCTCGAAAATTCACGTCCTGTAATGTGTTGACACGTGTTATATGATTGAACGTGTGAAAGAATGTTATAGAAGGATTAAAGTTGACAATCATGGAAAGTATGTGAATATACGAGTTCTAAATGTCAACAGTGAATAAATATATTGTACATTAACCCTACATGATGCTCATACCTTCAAACGAATAAATCATGGATCATACGAAGCTAAATATGAAAGAAAGTGAGAGATTACAAACTACAGGGGTTAAATGTGTCAACATGTTTAAGTTATACCTCTGAGTGACCTTTTGACAAACCCGAAGCTTTGTAATGGTTAATTATGCTCACTAGAATGGACGACATAAATTTCATAAAGTTTCGTTATCGTATAAGAAAGTTATGATCAAATTCGTATACAAGGGGTTAAAGCGTCAACGTTGAAAGTTAGGACTTTTCGGGTAACAATAAAGTTAACCGAGGACTTAACAAAGTGGGTAAATGTCTTGAAGCCCTTATATGTCAATTTAGAGGGTTCAAAGTGCAAGAAATAATGTCGTAGCAAAGTTTCCAAGAGCCAAGGACCAATGCATAAAAAATCAAAAATATAAGATTTGTTCAGAAGGGGCGTCACGCCACGCGAAGCCCCAGGGGGGGGGGGGTCTACGCGTGCCGCGAGGGCCTGTCTGGTCCGAAAAATTTGGGTTCTTGTCTTCCATTTGCATTCTAACCGACTTATAATCGATTTTCCACATCTTGCACGACCCCTAGGCAACCCCTAGACACTTAGGGACATCTGGAAGTGATCCATGGCCCTTGTTAGACTTGTGTGTCAATGATCCATGAGTTCTTGAGCACTATATAAGGCCACAAGGTTGCAACCAATTCTTCACACCTTCCTTCAGCATTCCTGATCATTTCTGGAGCTCCAAAGCAGGCTCAAGTGATCACTAATCGTGCAAAGGACTTTGGTAAGTATGCTTAACCTTTCTTAGTTAAGTTTTTGCTTAGTTTTAGCTTAAAAGTCAAATCGTCGTAATTAACGGTTGACTTAGCGATTAATCACTAATGGTCCAGTGATTAGTCGAATTGAAAGTAGTTATAAGTTGGTAATTATGTGGGCAATAAACCCTTAAAAGGGCACCCTCTGATTCCCACTCCAACTAGATCAAATGTCGGGTCAAACTTGTTATTAAAAAGTCAACAGAATGCTTATTTTCTAATTTATGCATAATTAGCAATGTAGAACACATACAACCTGTTTGATCATTAATATAACTTGGTAATTAGTGTAAGAACATGTCTAAACATGTTCAACCCAACAATTTTCTGTTTAGACCCGGTTCGGAACCGAAAGTCGCAAAGCTTTGCCTTTTGCTTTAACTTCAGTTCTGACCCGTTTTGGGATGTTTTAGAAATGCCTTAGAGCTTTAATTAGACTAGGTTACATGCTAGTATAACCCTCTGGGATTATACACCTTGGTTCATTAGTTATCCAATTAATATGCATGATTCCGTTAATTGCTCATATGTTGACCATTATGCCCTTTTCACCTTAAAACGTGATTTTTGAAAATGTAAAAGCGTAGAAACCTTAGTTACTGAATTATAAAATTGAACCCAAAATTTGACATCAGTTTGGGGTGTAGTTTGAGAGTTATGCTCATTAGCGTAAATTGAAAACTTTATGTTAATTAAACGGCGTAATTAGCGTATAGCCTATTTAAACTCACTTTTTGATATCAAATTCTTTACCCACTGATGTAATATATTATTTTGGGATTTTTGAAGATTTTTAATTAATTTTAGGCTGAGCATAACTTATAGTCATAGGCTTAATCCGGTAATTGTCGGTTTTGCCCTAACGGGCTATAAAATGAGTTTTACATATCTTTTTGACCCCAAACCTTTTGCTACTGATCACATATGATAAATAAATTATTCTAAGCCTTCTGGAATAATAAAAATATCAGCTTTGTGTATAGAACCCGGAAATGGCTCCTAATCGCCTTTTTAAGCGTTTTTAACGCGTAGTATGTACTAAAACTATTTTAAACATACAAGGGTTGATACCTACTGATATTTTAGGTAAATTATAATATTTTAACAGTAAGCAAAAGTTGTTTAACTCAGACTTCAGTTTTGAGCTTTTCGGCTTATGTGAAATTACCAAAATGCCCCTACGTTATAGTTTGGTTATAATTGATAAATTTCACATATATACTTTACCCTACTGTTATAACTTATTAAAGTGAGTATTTTTGCTGATTACATCAGACCTGTAACTCAGGTTAATACTTAAACTCTTTTATAACATTATAAATAACCAAATTACCCCTACGGGGCATAGTTTGTGTTTAAATTCGTTTCGGGCATAATAAAAGACATCTTACTGATGTAACAACATATTTGAAGCATATTAACTTAGGAAACCTGTATATGGCTCTTACGGATACCCGTTACGCTTATTACGCGTTCGGTTTGGTTTATGTAACTAGTTTACATAAATTAGCCGAAGCCGGTCAAACCTTATCGGTTTTATCTCAAAATCCAGAATGTCTATGAAATACCCATATTAAGAAAGTCTTCAAACTTTTCGGGTCTAAATCACATTCTATTCCGGTCTTCGCTTAATCGTGCGTACGAACCGTATCTTTGAAACTAACCGGTCTAAGCTGAAGCTTAACTAAAGACCCGTTAGGATTCTAATAGGTTATTATAAACCTTCGTTCCAGATTAGGAGGACCAGTAAAAGCTACTTGCAATTGCTTATTGTGATTATTACTTTGCTGAGGTAAATACTTTTAACTTATTTTCCCTATACGGGCTTGGGTTACGGTATATAAAATACCGCTTGGTCGGGCATCAAATCTTCCATCGTTTGGTGGTTAATTGAATAGTTTGATCGGCCCGTTTAAATTGTTTTGTTTACTTAAAGCCTTTGGGGGGTTAATGACCATGTCCCGGATATCCTTGGCATCATTTTACGAAATGGCCACGACTTAAGCGCGGGGTGTAGGCGTACACCCGTCAGTGCATAAAGAAATAACGTGGTGTGTCTATTGATCTTTAACCCGGCACGATCCGGGCTACTGAACGCATAAGTAACATGTAATTCTTTTATGAGATTATATATTCAAATAATTATCCCAAGTTATAAAATGTTTATGCCATGTGCATCCAAATCAATTTTTAATCATTTTTTTTTAAAATGAGTCAGTTGATTGTATTTACCAGTGTAAACTGACGTATTTTCCCAAAAAGATTAAATGCAGGTACTAAGCGTAATAGGCTGGATTCTCTCCTTAGCATCAATAACGAGTCTCGCAAGCTTAAGATGCCTATCGTTTGTTGAACTACTGTTTCCTATTTATTTCGATCCGTTTGTGGATAAACTTTCAACTATTTGTGATACACGATATTACAATATTTTATTCGGTTGAAATATATCTTTAAATTGCTTCCGCTGTGCATTTAAATATTGTGTTGTTTGACTATTATGTTGCCAACCACGTCACGATACTCCCCACCGGGCCCACCGGTGACACGTGGAATTCGGGGTGTGACAGTCTCCCGATGTCAAAGTTCATCGGAGAAGTGTTGACTGGCTATGGTTTGCATATTTCTCAAATAAGTGCCTTGGGTTTACCTCGAATTACCCATTTTGGGTTTATATGCCGTGCTAACCGTGTTGAGCCGAGTTTCGAGAAGTTCAATGTTTTTTACTTTGTCACTTACACCGGTGGTTTCTATTCCTTCAGCTCTCGTACCACTGGGGTCAACCCTTGTAGCGGAGATCCACCGAAGAGTCTCCACGATTGGAAACGGAAGTTCTTCTACATCCGTCGTGGTGTTATTCCTCTTGATATGTACTACAGGGCTGAGAGTGAGGGAGTTCCACGTGTGAATGTGTCAGTGGATTTTACTGAACAAGAATGGTATAAGGTTTTAACCCGGAAGGTCACTCCTATTATCCAACTTGAAGAGAGGGCTCTGGTTTCCACTGGGATGAGCATGTTATGGGCTCCCCAAAACCCTAGGGGTTTTCTGATCTGCGGGTACCAAGGGAAAGGTAACATTGTTATTAATTCCTTTGGTTTTTCTTTTAGTTTCGTTATACGTTCCTTCACATTCTTCCTACGTTTTGCAGCAGGATACAGTTTGATGAACGTGTTTGATCCTAAGGCTGGTGGTGCCATGGTTGTTGCTGCTTTGCCTGAAGGGAGGCCTCTATGGGTTGACCAAATAAGAAACAATTTCTTGCACCCTACAGGGGAAAGCATGGCCGCTTATGCCAACGTTGTCTTAGGTGAAGATGATGGGGATGATATTGACGTTGATTCTGATCCCACTCAAGAGGAGGTTATCATCCTTTCGAGTGAAGGGTCTGAGGAGTCGCATCAAGATCTAATCCATCGTTCCGCGCGTGCAGGTCCGCAACGAGAGACTGTTCATGAGCCTGTTACTGATGATGTTGAAACCCCGGTTGATACTGCTGAACAGTTAGAAACCAGTAAGAAGAGAAAAAGAGACAAGACTGAGGAGAAGAAGGCTGAGGATCCTGTGCCGGAGAGCCCTCTTAAGCCTCCTTCTAACTCCTTTTTCTTGGACTATGTTGTCGTATCTGACACGCTGTCTGGTTTAGACGCAGGGGTTAAACGTTCAGAGCGTGATCCTGACGACGCTGCCACATTGACTGAAATCATGCAAAAGAAGAAAGCACTTGAAGACAAGAAAAAGGAACTTGATGCGCAAGCTGCTGCTGCACTTCCTGAGAAAAAAATCCAAGCTGCAGAAAGATACTGCCACTGCCCCATCTGAATCGGAGGTTGATTTAGGTGTTTTCAGTGCAAAAGCTGGTAATCTGTTGGAAAAAATGTATAAGTCTGCTTCTAGTTCCCGAGGTATGACTTTCTTTGGCGAGTGTATTTGTTTTTGTTGTTGTTTTTTTTTGACTGTTTGTGTTATTATGCTGCAGCCCCCAAGTATGGTAAGGGTGCCCGCAAGATTGATATTTCCAAGATTACTCCCCCTGCTTCTCCTCCGTCTAAACCTTTGGATTTATCTCCCCCTCATCCTGACACGAGGGGAAAGGAAAAGGAGGATGAAGTGGAACAAGTGACGAAAGTTGCAAAAGATGTTGCCGTTGGTAGTGGGGGAGGTGAGGACTATATTAAAGGTGTTGAGACTAACATTGAGTCTAGTGAGGCCACTCCCTAGCAGGGCACTATTTACACAAAACGTGTGCCAGGTTCCGGGGAAGGTGGTGCGTCTGGGATCCGCAAGAGTCCGGAGTTTACACATGTTCAGAGTGGATTTTGGGGCACCCAAAATCCTGCTTGCGACGATCTTCTGCATGCACCTCATTGGAACCTGACACAAGGTTCTTGGATGAACGACATTGCCAACTTTCGGGAATTCTACTCTTTGTCGCTCCCCCCAACTGAAAGAATGTTTCAGAAAAAAAATGCCACCGGCTGGACCTCTTGGATGATCATATTCATGCCAGTGTTAATTTTTATGCTACCTGCCAAGAGATTGTACGAGAGTGGCAGTTGATGGGAGAGGAAACCATGGAGTTTGAAGCTGCCAAGAAGGAGTTGGCCGAAGAGAGGGAACAGTTTAATGCGGAGAGAAAAGGTTTGTTGTGGAGAGTTTCTGATGCTGAAGAGAAACTTGCCAAGGAAAAACAGTTCAATGCGAACAAACAGAAGGAATGGGAGATCGCCTGTGAGCGTACCAACCACGAAATGCAAGCTGCTCGTGATCAGATTGTGAAGTTAAAGGGTGAAAAAACTCAATTAAGCAATGAGCAGGAACAGGAGCGTGCTATGTATCAGAAGAGAGAAGATGAATACATCCAACGCATAGCCAAGTTGGAGAAGATTGCTTCTAAGAAGGTTGCGGAGAGCAAGGCTTCTAAAATCTTGGCTGAGGAGACTGCTGCTGATTGCAAATGGTTGCTTGCACGCGCAGTTTCTCTGGTATTGTTTCCTTTGTTTGTTTGCTTTTGTCTGCCTCTGTTATTTTTCTCTCATATTTATATCGCTTTTTGTAAATTTCTGAACGTATTGTTAAATCTAAAGAACTTGCCAAATATATGTTTGAGCTAGGTCAAGCTGCATATAATAATGGACGGAAAGATGGCTACGGTGAGGGTAGGGCAGCAGTTGCGAAGAATGAGAAAGACTATTATTTTGAATTATACAAGCAAGACTGTACTGCTGCCTATACCGCCAAGCGCCGAGAGTATGAGTTTATTGAGTTTGGTGTTGTTAAGGCTATTGAAAAGTTGTCTCGAAAGGCCAATGCCATTGAAGTCTTGAAGAAGGCTCTTGGGGATCAGGATCCTGAAGGTGGGGATGCGGGACCCAGTCATCGAGATTGATGATTTCCGGCTTGCATGCCGTGTATAGGCCTGCCGGCCTTGTAATATCTTTGAACAATTAACTTGCCTCTCATGTTTCGTGAACAATTTACTTCCTGTTGCTATGGTTGTTGGTACTTTTGATAGACTTTTGATATATTTATGCTAATCATAGGTTGTTAGTTTATTCATTGTGAATTTTGTTTTTGTTACAATATGTGAATGTGTCCAATTACTTTGATTAGGTATCGCGAATGAATGATGGCTGTGACAGGTTAATTTGTGTTAGTCATCTTAGCTTTGCACTGTATTGTGCTATGCTTGGAAGACTTTACAATGTTTGTTCTGTCGTTAAGCACGTAGTTTTATTCGTGTATACAAAGTGATCGTTTTAACAGGTTATTGTGTTGACCCGGCTGTGCTCAGCCTTGGAGGTCTTACAATGTTTGTTTTACCATGTCTACGATGTTTTCGTGTGTAAGTGGGCACGAAGTGGCACTTGGCTTGACATGCTTTGGTTGTGTATGTTTGACCCGGCTCTGCACTTGGTTGCAACGAGCCTTTGAGGTCTACAACGTTCCCTATGTCTTAGCCATTGGTGTTTTCGTGTATGCCCGAAGTAATATATGCAGTTGTAACAAAAATTCACCGAAGATAAAATAGCCAACACTTCTTGTATTAAAGTCTATTGTGTTGGGCGCGTAGCCATTCATTACAAGGAAAGATATTCAAGGCTTCTAAGCACCCTCAAGTGAGTACATAGTCCCCTCTTTTACTATTTTTCAAACATTTTGGGGTGAAACACATGTGCCTAGTACATTATTTTCATAAAACATGCTTACATTTTGGTATGACATTTGGTTTGTTTAAATGGCTCAAAAATACATTCATTAACATTAGCTACGCCGTTCGTTAGTAGGTAGTGGTACCATAGGAATTGACAACTCCCGTTCCTGACGTCCTAGGTATGTTTGGATGGAAGGAATGACCGAATTCGATACACATAACTCAGATAAATCTTTAATTCGTTTAAGGGTTTATCGCCACAGTCTCAAGGCTTGAATGTATGCAATTTCACAATACCGCATAGATGTTTGTATCAGTAAAGCATGCATTATTCTACAAAACATAAATTTTGATTATAATTTATCAAATGCATTGTTTTGTACATTTCTTTCTTATAGGGTCGAGTAAATGCTTTTAATCAATAAAGGCTTATTATTCACTCTACATTACATCTGTTTACACAATAACATTTCAACATTTGTTTAAACATTACATTTAGTTATTCATGAACATTTTTACATTGGTGGTTTGTTTGGGTAAGTGATTTAAGTAACGAGACGTGTGTAATATGATAAAAGCATGGTGGATACGCCGCTGGTACTTCATATATATCAGTGCTTTTATGATATTACAAATCGTAGCGTTATTTAAACCATTTCAATTTTGACATATTACATTTTTCACAATTAACATATCTTTACAAAACATTGTTTTACAAACAACACATTTTATACAAATTCATTTTTACTTGGTTATTTACTTAACCATACATATCTCTTTTATATCATCTGTTTCCTTATCGATTTTTATATGATTTATAAAACAAAAACATTTTACAAGGTTCATGACTACTTTTGTTAAACATTTTCTTTAAACTTACAAGTCATGAATCCTAAATAAATAAGACCTATGTATCTCACAGGCATTTTTATGCTGACGTACCTATTTTCACATGTGTTTTCAGGAGATGATGCATAGGATTGATCAAGTTATACTTAGGCGGACTTGGGCTTTAGTGACAATAAAAGATGCAAGACTAGTTAATTATGTTATGCTTCCTTGTTGTTAAGACATTGTAATTTCTTTTAATCAATAAAAAAAATTTCAAATTTCCATGTGTTATCAAACAATGATTCTGTTACAACACTCCCCGACGTTTCCGCCATGATTTGTTGTTTTACGTGGTCGGGGTGTGACATCCCCCTCCTCTAACTTAGACGAAATAATGATGGGAAAATCGGACCCCTCACCAAGGAAAGCATACTCAAAGTGGGATGGGAGAACCTTAAGTTCTAATGGGGCGGGTTTCTCTAAGGGTGTACTCTCAATCTCACTTTTCACTTCACCAAACTCTAACACTTCTGGGACCCACTCGGTCTCTTCTCCTTCCTCACTCTCACTCACAACTTCCTCCACTTTTTTAACTACCTCATCTAACTTAACCTCAACTAAATCGGCTCCACTAATATAGTCAAAGCAATGGTCGACACATGATAGGAAAGACTCTATGAAATAGACCGAATGACAGGGACTATTAAGATCATCGGAACCACTAGGGTGTTCCATGGAGCGTGCTATCTCGAAAGTGACTCTCTCCTCACCGACTTGGAGTGTGATTTTTCCATCAAAGACATCAATGATAGCCTTGGCGGTACACAAGAATGGGCGTCCTAGAATGATAGGAACCTTCTCATCGGCTTTCATATCAAGAACGACAAAGTCTGCGGGAAAGATGAATTTGTCCACTTTAACTAAAAGTTTTTCGATTATGCCACGTGGATACTTCACTGATCTATCGGCTAATGACAAAGACATGCGTGTAGGGGATAACTCTCCTAGGCCTAACCTCTCGTACATGGAATATGGCATGAGGTTGATACTCGCTCCTAAATCGGCTAGGGCCCTACACTCGGTATCACTCCCAAACAAGCATGGAATAGTGAAAAGGCCAGGATCCGTCTATTTTTCGGGACCTTGCTCAAAACTACGGCGGAACACCCTCCACTAAAGGGAATGTTAGAAACCTCTCCTAACCTATCCTTACGTTTTAGAAGATCCTTTAAGAATTTTGCGTATTTAGGCATAGATTGAAGGTTGATCCTAAGTTGCTTAAAGATCTCTAAAAATTTCCCGTACTCCTTAGAATAAGTTTGGTTTTTAAGACGGGATGGGTATGGAGCACGGGAAAGATCAACAGTGGGTGATGGAACGATTTGTGTGGCTCGTTTCTCTATACTACTCTCACCTTGAGGCCCCCCGGTGTGTGCGGTACTTGCTGGGATTAACCTAGGTTGCACTTTACCAGGAGCCTCCATTTCAATCTCTTCATCTACGAGCTCCTCATCTTCTACCTCAACACTCTCGGGTCTCACTACCTCTCCTAAGGTCTTACCACTACGGGTCAAAATTGCCTTCAAAGTGCCAGATGGGTTGGGCTTTGTGTTTCCCGAAAATTGACCTTGAGGTCGTTCTTGCAACTGGCGTGCAATATCCCCAACTTTCCTTTGAAGGTCTAGGAAATTAGAGTGGTTATTCTTGAGGAATGTAGCGTGTTCTTCTAAGGTACACTGGGTGGCCTGGTCCTTGACTACTAACTGGGTAAGAAGGTCCTCTATCCTAGACAAACTACTATTTGAACCCTCATTCCTAGGCTGACCCTCTTGGTTTGACCCCTCACTTCTGAACTGCCCCCCTGAACCTGAACTAGCAAATTGACCTGTTTGACCCGAACCCCCACTAGAATAGAAACCTGCCCCCCTGCTTTGATATTGACCTGATGGGAACCCAGGGGGATTGCCAGAAGAGCGATAATTATTAGCACGCAAGTTAGAGTTACTATTATTAAACGGATTAGTTGGACCCCTATTTTGACCTTCTATGTACTCTACCTGTTCTAGGGTAAGTGTTGGACAATCTACGGTATCATGACCACCCCTACAAACTTCGCACCTATCGACCTTTTTCTTAATTTCTAACAACTCTTTGGTGATATAGTCAAGTTGAGATGCAACCTTTGAGTCTGAGACGACTTGGTTTACTCCTCGGGAGGATGAGGAAGTAGTCACAGGAATGGAATTCCTGCTGGTAGCACTATGATCTATATCAGCATGAGCGAAACTCTCAAAGAGATCATTGCAGTCGGCCACAGATTTCTTTCCCATAAGATGGCCTCCTGTAGATGTGTTGAATCGGGCCTTACATTCAGGGGTAAGACCATTGTAAAATTTTTCTACTAAAGCCCAATCGGACAACCCATGTTGGGAACAACGCGAGAGTAAAGTTTGAAATCTTTCCCAAGCTAAGTGATATGGTTCATCAGGTTCCATTCTGAATGAATGGATCTGATCTCGAAGGCGAGATGCCTTCGTAGGTGGGAAATACTTAGCAAGGAAGGCATCCCTAAGTACAGCCCAAGTAGTAAAGGTACCTGCAGGCTGCGAATCAAGCCACGTGGCTGCGCGGCCAGCAAACGAAAATGGGAAGACTTGGAGATAGCGGGCATCAAGATTAACACCTTCAATACCGAAGGTGCTGCAAAGACGGGTGATATGTGCAGGCGCATCCTCATCATCACGGTCGTGAAACTGTCAAGAGTTATTGATGGCGGTCATGATGTATGAGGGAATTTTCCAGGACTTGTCATTTGTGATTTCGGGTATGGTAATGGGTGAGTTTGCAGTAAAACCCACGGTGGAACGTTGGTGGACAGTTTGGTTTTCGGCTATTTGGAAAGCTGGTGGTGGACTAGGTGTATGGGAACGGGAGGGTGTTGGGGTGTTGTGGGATGACGATTTCAGGGTGAAGTCAAAGTTTGGTGGTTTAGATTGTAGTGTAGAATCAGAAGGGGCAGAAGATGAAATTAAGAATTTTCTAACCTGTGAACTAGATGTCGAGAAGGAAGACTTGTCGATCGGCGGCTTCACTGGTCCCTTGGAACGCGTGTGGGGCATTAACTGCAAAACCGAGAACAAACAAGTAAGAAGACTCTAACAAAAGATTCTAAAAATAAAAAGACACTAAAATTACTTGGACTCTATGACTCAAAAACACAAAAAGAACATATAGATGTCAAATAAAATTCAAACAAAGTAATTAACGCAATTGCCAAGAATCCTCGGCAACGGCGCCAAAAACTTGATGTGCTATAAGTAGTTCAAATAAAATCAACTAAAATAAACCTAAAATTAGACTCAAGTAATAATAATCTAGACTCTCTAACTCGACTAAACTACTCACCGGCAAATGAACCGGTCGACTCTAGTAAAGAAAAGCAAGTCCGGATGCCGAACCCACAAGGACTCTAATTAACTACGTTAACGACTTTATTTAGACTAACACTGACTTAACTATTTTTGTGTTTTGGGGGGGGGGGGTTTACTAAAATCCTAAAATTGAAATTAAATTAAAACTAGACTATGACACGAATAAGAACTAAGGTTTAATTCAATAGAGATTAACGACTACCTAGGCTTGAATCCAGTTTAACTAGGAATGGATTTCTAACGGTACTACTCTGATATGGAACCGGGATCGTAAAGTACTAAACCCTAAGGTATCTCTGCTAAGACCTCCCGACCCTTCTCAGGAAGAAACCTAGGAGACCCTACAAGGCTGTTATAAACACCGGTTGTTAGACTTCCTCTCAGTCCTCTAACGTCTCTAAAAGTGCCCTAATATGACAATCTACCTCTCAGCGCGAAAGTCTAAGGCAACCCTAGATTCTAACTTGGTTTAATAGACATAGGTGCGATTAGTGAACTAAGACCGACTTCTCTCAAAACCTATCTTAGCTATATATCGTACCGAGACCTACTAACAAACGCGAGCCTCTCAGTGACAAGTTAAGCATAATACCTAGTTCTAATTATATTTTAATTACTGCTTCTAAGGCTCTCGGCCGATTTACCCAAAGATTACCCGAACCGCAAAGATACGAATAATCAACACAAATTCATTATGTGAAAGACATCCACCAAAACTTATGTGAAACAGCAAATAATCAACAATCAAATCTAAATACGCATACGCACCAAATTAAAGGTTCTAGAATTATTTACTTTCAAAGATCAATCCATAACCTAACAATAGAAAACCATTAAAAATCCAAACTTCGTTAAACTATCATCTAACCTAGGTTGTAACAAGAGTTTTAGCCGGAAAACATGATGTCTAAAATCAAAACAATAAGTTCAAAACAAGAGTTCATCATTAAAGTATTGAAAACACGAAAATAATGAAAACAGGGAGATAAGACCAGAATAATCTTCTTTCCTATGCTCCAAGCTTCAACCGGATGATTCTTGCACGCTAAAACACTTCGGAAACCGTAAAATCTGCTCTGAAAATAGCCTATGTGTTCCTTGATTCGTAACTAGGGTTTCTTGATTGATTAATGACCTTTTATACCTAACCCCTGGTTAACGAACAAAGATTTGCCGTCAAACCAACCCGTCGCGTCGCGCGACGGGTATTTGTCTTTGAGGTCGCGTAGCGCGACGACCTATTATGCCAGAAATTATTAATTTAATGCTAGCGGGCCGCGACTGTGATGATGGTTAGCCATGGCGCGAAGCGAGCCCTTGATTTTCACAGAATGATTCGTTTTTTTTATTAGCTTCAGCACTCCAAACTCTCAAAAATCATTCTAACTCCCAAAAGCTCATTCTTCATCGTTTTGCTACATTTTCAGCATTAACGACCTGTAAAACGAGATCTAATCAAAGTAACAAAATTCGAACTAAAACTAAACTAAAAGAATACAAAAAATGTACAAACTTTACACGAATAAGAGATGTATTTTGCAATACATCAAGGACCAACCATGTCTATTCCCCACTGCTGAAACGGCAATGTCGTTGTTACGGGGACTAGTTCATTCTTTGTGCGCATTGTTTTTGGGGCGTGTAATAACCCGCGTTCATTACCTTTGCTACCACCATTCTTGGTCCGGCGTGAATGCCACAGATGCCCTCGTGTACTTCACGAATTAAGTAATTGGCATCTTCTGGATCTACACATCCTAGTAACGGTCTGAGATACGATTTCCTATACAGAATGTCGTCGGACATTTGGTAATGTTCAGACTTGTACTGTATCTTTCTTGCTTCAGCTTTCTTCTCCGGCAGAATTATAGACTGGAGATACATGATGATCGGAGTCATCCAGGATGTTGCCCCAAGTTGGATGACGTTTACTTCCCTTAATGGTAACGATGGGTTGCTCAGAACTTCAATGCGCACGTCTTTTGCCAGATGCTAGAAACTGGTTGACGCAATTTTGCTCAGTGCGTCTGTTGGCTTCTTTTCACTCCTGTTGATGTGATGCACCTTGTATGAATTGAAGCTTTGAAGCAGAGTTCTTGCTTGTTCCAGGTATAATGCCATGACGTCTCCTTTGGCATTGTACTGACCATTGATCTTTCCTGCTACGAGCATAGAGTCTAGGTGCGCTTCTATGTGTTTGACCCCCATCTTGATTGCTAATCGCAACCCAGTAAGAAAAGCTTCATACTCGGCCTCATTATTTGTGCTTTTGAAGTCTAACCGGATGGCGTATGTAAACTCATGTTTTTCCGGACTTACCAACTTAAGTCCTGCGCCTGCACCATCTTCGTTAGATACGCCATCCGTATATAACAGCCATGGTTCTTATGAGTGTTGCTTTTTAGCTTTCTCCATTTCTTTGCATTCTCTGTCTTTGTCATCGGGCACCTCTGTCAGGAAATCAGCCAACACCTGACCTTTGATCGTTGGCCTTGGTCTGAAAACCACGTTATGGCCTCCCAGTTCTATAGCCCACTTTGCTAATCTTCCTGATATCTCAAGTCTTGCGACGATGTTACCGATGTTGTAATTTGTCAGAACATGAATGACATGGTTAGCGAAGTACCTTCGCAATCGTCTGGACGCGTGAATCAGTGCAAGGACCAGCATTTCCATTATCACATATCTTGTTTCTGGGTCATTCAAGGTGCGAGATACGTAATACACTAGCGTTTGCACGCCTTGTCGATCGACCAGTAGAACTGCTCCTACCGCTTTTTCTTATGCTGACACGTACATGACCAGCGGTTCACCTTTCATTAGTGTTGTTAGCGTTGGCAATCGTATGAGACAGTCTTTCATTTCTCGGAATGCATGCTCAGCTTCAGGAGTCCATTGGAACTGGTTCTTCTTTACGTAGTTGCGGATGGTTTTGATGAATGGAAACGATTTTGCTGCGTGGTTGGCAAGGAAGCGGTTTAGTGCTGCTAACCGTCCGGCCAACTTCTGCATTTCTTTTATCGTTGATGGTGAAGGCATCCGCTCTATCGCTTGTACTTTTTCAGGATTGACCTTGAACCCATCCTTGGTGACAATGAAACCCAGGAACTTCCCCTCTTCCATCCCGAATGAGCACTTTGCTGGATTCAGTTTAATGTTTACCCCACGCAACATATCAAACGTTCTGAATGTTCACCAACATCATACTTTCTTCCTTACTCATGATGACCAGGTCATCCATGTATACTTCGATGTATTTGCTGATGGCGTCGCTGAATGTTTCGTTCATCAATCTTTGATAAGTTGCGCATGCGTTCTTTAGACCAAAGGGCATTTTTATATAACAATACAACCCTGTTGGCGTGCGAAATGCAGTTTTGTCTTCATCTTGGATAGCCATCTGCACTTGATGGTATCCTTTATAACAATCGAGGAAACATTTCCATCTAAAAGACGCTAGTGAATCGATTTTCTCGCCAATCTCTGGTAGAGCATAACAATCGCGCGGGCATGCTTTGTTCAAATCTTGGTAATCCACGCACATTCTCCAATCGCCATTTCCTTTAGGGACCATTACTGGGCTGGCTACCCAGGTTTGATAACGAACTTCTCTAATAATACCAGCGTTTAGTAATTCTGTGATCTGTTCTTGCATGGCATCGTGCTTTATGTCCCCCAGATGACGTTTCGTATGTGCCACTGGTTTGGTGTTTTCAGAGACATTCAGTCTGTGTTCTGCTATGTGCCGTGGAACGCCAACCATATCGGTCGGTGTCCAGGCAAACACATCCATGTTCTCGAATAGCAACTTCTTTAGCGCCGTGCGCGTAAGATCGGACATTGTTGGGCCCAAGGTGACAGTTTGCTCTGGATACTTGTTGTTTAGTATCCATTTTTCAGGTTCTGCGCATGGTGTGCGCTTGCTTGTTTTTGCTGGTCTGAATTCATCGGTCGCGAGGACCTCTTTGCTCGCATAAATTATGGATGTCCCTGTTTCGGTTGGGAAACCAACAGCTGAATGTGGCCCTGAACAAATCATGTTAAAATCTCCTTGGGACTCCCTTCCCAAAAGGATATCATGTCTTGAATTTGCTGGTAACACCATGAACGTGACTTCTTCCGTTCTTGAATTCTTTCCATCGGAGAGCAGCACCGGGAACGATATCTGACCAAGAGGGAAAACGACCTCGTTGCAGAAACCAGTGAGTGGGTAATCCACTGGCTCTAGACGCGCTTTGTCTTCTTGGTCGAGTTGGTTAAAACATTGTTCATAAATGATATCTGCGGTGCTCCCTGGATCTATAAAAATGTAGTCAGTCTAGTAAAGGCCGAACACACCAGGAATGACTATAGGTCTTCGCTCTCTTGGACCTCCTCGTACCACAGGGAAGACGACTTGCCTCTCGCGCCAAGAATCATCTTGGGCGCACTTGTTGTAGTTCTTCCATGGTCTTCTTTGACCACCTTGGATCATGTGAGTTTCCAGCTTTCGAAGCTTTTTGTTATCTGGGCCTTCTTCCCTTCTTTGGATCTAACGATTGTCTCTTTTTCCTCCCTTTACTAGATGTGTGAGTTTGCCATTTTTCAAAGAGCGTTCTATTTCTTGTCTGAGGCTGAAGCAGTCAACTGTGAGGTGACCTGTGTCTATATGGAACTCACAGAAGAGGTTTGGGTCTTGCCCCCTCTTGTTTCTCATTTGCAAAAGAGGTTTGAACTGATGATTTTCTGTTTACAGGATCTCAGAAGGGGTTTTTGTCAAAGGTGTCCATTGCTTTTCTCTATTCTCTTTTTTAAATTCTTTTTGATGACTGATCTGGTTGATCGTGGTGCGCGCGTCCTCAGCTGGCGGACTTCGTTCTCTATAACCATATGTTTTCCAAGGCTGACCCTTGCCCTTCTTGTTTCGTCTATCATGCTGGTTATAATTGTACTGACGGCTATCATCGCCGGTCAGTTGTTTGTCGGTTCTTGCAATTGTTTTCGCTGCTTCGATGAAAGTATCCCAATCTTTAGGACCCCCATCTCTTCCTTTAACTCTTTTGATCAGATCATCGCATTTTACAGCCCTCATAAAGTGTGCGCGCATCATGTTCTCCCCTACGTCCCCGATTTCTAGGCAATCCTTGTTTTATCTGGTGATGAAGTCTTCAACACTTTCAGGATCTTTCCTCCAGATGTTCAGACAGTCTGCTGGGTCTCTGGTGTGCCTGCGCTGTTGGGAGAAATGTGCGAGAAACTTGTGTCGAAAATCCATCCAGGATTTGATCCTTCCTTCAGGTAGACTGTCAAACCAGACGCGTGCCGCGCCGACAAAGGTTTGCGCGAAAAGATGACACCAAGTGGGTAATGTCCAACCACATACTAACCCCGCGTCGTTGAAGACTTGGAGGTGGTCGTCAGGATCTGTTAAGCCAATGTACTTGCCCACATTGTGTGGCAGTTTTGCCTTGTCTATATCAGCTGTTGCGATCTCTCTGATGAACTTCCACTTTTCAGCTATGCCTTCTGGGCGATAGCTTAACGAATAATCATGTTCCGCATTTGGATTGTATCCTGCGCGCTTGTGGGGTTTATACGCCTCATGGTTTGGTGGTAATCTGCTGAATACCGTGCTTTCTCTCTTATACGTCGTGTCATCATCTTCATTGTAACTGTCCCATTCATCGTTTATGTTGCGCGGGCCCAGATGGCTGTGTACCGATTTCTTCTGTTGGTGAGTGTGTTGCACATAGTTACTTTCAGTTTCACCATAAGTGTCACGCGTGTCATGCAAGCTTTGTCTTCACATGCTGGGTATTTTCTCATGTTGTTGGTTCCGCGCATGTGTTTGCTGAGGGATATGGGTGCTTGGTGGCTTTTGTGGTGGAGTAACAAAAGCAGACTGATTAGCTTGCGCTTGGAGCAAAGCTTGCTGTGCGCTGAGTTGCGCATAGACAAGGTTCAGAGACGCTGTTTGCTTGGCATACCAGGAGGCCAGAGTTTCTCCTTCAGGTAGCCCTAAGAGTGCTGAGAAGTTCAACTGTCCTTGGCCCGATGGTGCTGAAGGACCAGCCCCATGGTTTGGTGTTGGAACTTCTGGAGGTGGTTGGTTAACTACTCCAGGTGGTGTTTGGAAAGTAGCTCCGTTTGTGATTTGGTTGATAACTCTGGAAGTGCTTCCAAAGATATCGGGTATTTCGTTGGTCACTTGTCCTTCTCTTTCGGGCCCGTTCCCTTGGTGCCTTTGGACGTGCGCCGTGTCCGTAAGCAGCTCAAAGGAAGAGCTATCTCCGTCTACGTGAGGAGAAGGGTTTGGTTCAGTCATTTAGAGAGTGTTTTTTGAAGAAAAAGGAGATGAAAATGCTTTGCAAAAGACGCGGTGGGCGCCAATGATGAAACACTGGTTAACACCAAGGTTAATTAGCTGGGTCGTCTCTTATGTGGGTTCAATCTCCTTCTCTACTCTCCTAAGGCTGTGATCCTACAAAACAGCATCATCGTTAGCTCGTTAAGAGGAGAATATGGGGGTTTCCCTCTTAACCGGGCTCCGGCGTGAGAATAAGTACTGATCTGAGGAGAAAATAGTGCGTGTTGTAGGTGAAATGTAAGGAGAACAGAATGTTTAACCTGAATGATGAAGGGTCCTATTTATAGCCGAAAGGTGAAGGAGGGAGAAGAGACCTTGCCAGCTGCTACCGGGCGCCAGTTGTCCGACCGAGGGGAATATCCTCTTGGTCTCCTCTGTTGTGGTCAGGGTAGTGGTACACGTGGCGCACCGTTATTTGCCCAAGCAGGATAATTGGTACTGCAGTTGTCGGTCTGCCCCCAGGTAGTGTCGCAGGTCTACATGGCGTCCGATTATTGGTGACACGTGTTGTCCTTTTTGTCAGGAGGAGCATCTTCGGTGCCACCTTGACGTCTTCCAGAAGAAGCTTCTGGATTTGCTTGCTGATATAGGCGCCATGTTGGACGGAAAAAGTGGTGTGGTCCCTGCCACGTGTGCATGAAATTGGGACCATACCTCTTCAGAACCACACACCATGTTTGCGGAAGGATGATGAGATGGAATGGGAGAGTGATGTGGCGTTGATATGGACATGGGAGAAAGGGAACCACCAGAGCCGGCCCAATGGGCTTCCCACCCTAGGCACAGGCCTAGGGCCACCCAAAATTAAAGGCCTCCAAATATTTTGATGGATCTTTATATACTAGGCCCATTTTTTTTATTTTATACTAAACATAAATAATAAGCCCAAAGAAGAGGCCTGAATCGGCTATTGAGAAGAAACTAAAAGGCCCAAATCGTCGCCTAAACTTCTGAAACATTGAAACACGCTGTTGTCTCGGGCTCCCACAACAATCACGAATCGTCGCCTGAAACTTCGCACAGAGAGAAGGACATAATGAACGGCGGCGACTTTACAGGTTGGAAGTCACGATGTCGTCGCCTGAAACGTCGCCTGAATCGCCGATTTGTTACAGGTATTCACGTCTATATATTCTTCTCCATTCAGTTTTGTCAGTTATCAAATAAATTAACAAACTTACAAACTCTCAGTGCTTAGTTCTCGATTGATATCTGTTCTCGGAATATTGATTTGTGGCAGACGTGGATTATCAGTTCTCGGAACTAAGTGGCATAGAGTCTCAGATTCTCGGAACTCGGAAGTGTGACTTAGTGGCACAGGTTAGATATTTGATTTTTTTTCCTGAATCAAGTTGTTTTTTAGGGAATTAGGGCTTGTTCTTCTTTCATAATTTGTTTTTTTTTCCTGAATCAACTTTTTAGTTTATAATTGCCGGTCCCAAGCCCGGATAAAGGAGGAGGGTTTTGTTACTAAATATGTTGAAAATGATAATTTTGCAAAAGGGCCACCACTTTGTAGTTCGATTAGGGCCTCCGAAAACGTAGGAACGGCTCTGGGAACCACAACCATGGTCTAAACAAGTAACTGATTTTTTACTCCATTTATAATATAGTAGAGTGTTTCGATACCATAAAAGCAAACCAAATTGTAAGAGTGACGACGTCGGAAAGTTGCTTTCGCCGGAATATTGTGAAGGGTCCTGGGTAACCATCCTTAACTAGTCGCACCGTTCTCCCTATCTTGGCCGGAGAGTCTTTCCACGTCTGCGAGGTGAGTTCTCAATCATTCAGTTCTGTTCGTAGCATCTTCTCCTGGCCTCCTTTCCCACAGAGTTCGTACAGTTTACCGGAGGGCTTAGCGGGTCTGATACCGGTCGCGGCTATCCGAGTATAGTTAAGCTAGACTGGTTCGAATCCCATTAACACCTCTGGGGCTGTTCTGATTCTGGTCATTTGCTTTCCCGGAGTAGCCATGGAGAGAGAGAAACAATACACAAGGAAAGATGCAACGACCTTTTATATCGCTAATATACATCCACAAGTGTCAGACAATGAGTTCTGGATCGAGTGCAAGAACTATGGACATCTGGTGGATGCATATATAGCTAGGAAAAGAGATAAATGGGGGAAATGCTTTGGCTTTCTAAGGTTTGTTAACATAAAAGACGGAGAAAAGATGGCGAAGTCGTTAAATAACATTGAATTCTATGGATGGAGAGTAAAAGCTAAGGTGGCAAGGTTCGTTAAGATAGAGAAAAATTCTGCGGGAAGAGGAAAACAAAGCTGGGTCAGAGAAGAGAAAGCTGAAGCAAGAGTATTGAACGTAACGGAAGATAATGAACGATCGAAGATCAAGGAAGGTATTTCATATGCTGACTCAGTTAGGGGTATAAGACCACAGGTGAAGGAGAACGAAGTAATGAGATTTGCAAATGAATCAGAAGCATTCAAGGAATGGAAAAACAAAGCGCTACTATGTGAATTTCACAGTATCAAGCATTTGAAGAATGCAGACAAATGTGCTATGGACCTGAGGATTGAAAAGGGGGTGATGAGATATCTAGGTGGTCTCAAAGTACTAATAACATTTAGTAATGTAGAAGACATGGAACCGCTAGCCAGTAAAAAAGAGGAAAGATGGAAGGATTGGTTTCACACAATGGGGATATGGAAAGGGCAGATATTACCATATCAGAGAGTAGCATGGTTAAAGATTAGAGGGGTTCCAATTCAGCTATGGTTGGGTGAAGCTATGGACGTAATCGCAGGGAAGTTCGGAAGAATTGTTCAAAGTTCGGAAGC
Organism: Helianthus tuberosus; assembly: GCA_030545235.1. Classification (NCBI taxonomy): domain Eukaryota; kingdom Viridiplantae; phylum Streptophyta; class Magnoliopsida; order Asterales; family Asteraceae; genus Helianthus; species Helianthus tuberosus. Next base: position 136,866,737 of record CM060357.1, read on the forward strand.
AGACAAGTATGATTTAAATTTACAATTTGACGTGATAGGTGTTGTGGTCGATCATGGATCAAGTATAAACGAAACAGTTCATATAGAATGGAAGGGACAATTATGCAAAGTTTGGGTGTCGGAGGTCAAGGAAAGCTGGATTCCCGAGTGTATCATCAATAGGAGAACATTAGCTGGTGAGACAAGGAAGATTGCCGATGAAAACAAACTTTACGAGAACGAAAATGAGGAAAACGGTAACAGTATTAATAGTCCGCCGGAAATAATGGTGGTTGATAAATCAAACTCGCCGGAAAAAGTGGTAGACCAACCGTCTGAGAAGCAGGTAATGGGTGAGACAGTTGAAACGTCGAACGTGCAAAGGGAAACGGAAAAGACTGATGGCGGTAATCCCATGGGAAATGACGGCATATTTAATAAAGGGGGTGATTCCAACACATCCGGAATAAAAGCACAGGAACCAGTGGGTGAACAAAGTCAATATGGTGGGGATAAGCAATTTAATAACGTAGGGCCAGAAGAAGGTGGACCAAACAAAATGCCCTCTGTTGGGCCGGTGAAAACCCAATTGAAAAAAAGAAAGAGAAATTGCCTTGCAAAAATGAAGGCCCAAATCCTAAAACCCAATTCGAAAATAAACAAAGGGAGGGTTCCAGACTTAAATGTGGAGTTGCCAGATGTGTCTACAACCCATCACCGTCAAAAGTATCCAATAAAAGCTAAAAGAAAAAGTAAAAAGAAAGTGAGGGTGCAGGAAATATATGATGACATACTCAATGAAGGTGTGGGAGGATCGGTACCGGAGGATGGATTTAATTCCGATTGGGAGGAGGAATCGAGGTCAGAAGAAACTTTAGTAGAAGACACACAGAATATCGAAGAATTATCGGCGGAAAAAACGCAGTTAAGCTTAAATGATGAGATCAGGAAGACGATGAAAATTGGGAAAAGTGTTCGGATAGATCTCGAAGGTAAGGAAGATTTAATCAGGAAAACAATTGAGGAAGAACAGGCGGATGTTGGTCTACAATGAATTTTGGGACATATAATATTAAAGGGGCAGGAGGGGTGGGGAAGTCAAAGGCAGTAAGAGGTTTGATATCGAAGTTTGGATTAAACTTTATAGCGATACAGGAAACTCAGTTCCGTGATTTACAGGAAAAAACAATCAAAAGGTTTTGGAATAACACACCAATGGAGTATGTGAAAGTAAATGCAACTGGGAGGTCAGGGGGTTTGTTATCGATTTGGAGTACAGGTGCTTTCAAAAAAGAAATAGAGGTGACTAATAACAATTTTATTCTAGTAAAAGGTAAAGTGACAGGAGAACAAGAAGACATGGTGGTGGTGAACATCTATGCCTCAACAAATCAAAACAATAGAAGACAATTATGGAACGAGATATTGGAACTGAAGCAAACAATCCAAGGAAGATGGATCCTACTAGGAGATTTCAATGAGGTACGTTATCCGGAGGATAGATTTAATTCCCAGTTTGATGTGGGGGGAGCACTGTGTTTCAATAACTTTATTATGAATGCCGGTTTACAAGAATATAATATGGGCGGGAGGAGATTCACATTTATGTCGGGAGACGGGAAAAACCTAAGCAAAATTGACAGAGTGTTAGTGTGTGGAGATTTTATATCGAGATTGTCGGATGCAACTTTGTTGGCTCTAGATAGAGACGTGTCAGATCATTGCCCATTGGTCTTAACAATAGTCGGTAATAGTTTCGGCCCAGGTCCCTTTCGGGTTTTTAACAGCTGGTTGGAGGCCAATGGTTTTGATGAAGCAATTAAAAAGGGTTTAAATGTGCATTGTGAATCAAGCTTTAAAGACGAGTATATGGCAACCAAACTCAAAGCTATAAAGGAGGAACTAAAAAAGTGGAGAAATAGTGAGAAAGCTAAGGAAGAAGAACAAGTGGCTATCGCTAAAGATAATATTATGAAATTAGAGACAGTGGCGGAGTCGAGATCGCTTACTGACCAGGAGATTGATAGTTGGCAAGGATACAAGAAAACGGTGAAAAAATGGCAATTAGCAAAAACAAAGGACCTGATTCAACAATCAAGAGTAAAGTGGATTGCTTTGGGTGATGAGAATTCGTCGTTTTTTCACGCGGTGGTAAACAGTCACAAGATGAGAAATAAGGTGTATGGTTTATGGATAGATGGGGTTTGGGTCACAGAAGCAAACGTTATTAAGGAGAGGTTTATGCTAGCTTTCAAGGAAAAGTTCAAAGAACCGATACATAGAAGACCAAGAATAGGCATGGAAGGCTTTAAAAGATTGTCGGAAAACGAAAGTTCAAAGTTAGTAGAGCAATTTAAGGAAGAAGAAGTAAAAAAAGCAGTATGGGAGTGCGGTGGAGACAAGGCCCCGGGTCCTGATGGAATAAATTTTTCGGTAATAAAAAAATACTGGGAGGAGTTGAAACCGACAATCATGGGGGTGATGCAACAATTTTTTGTTCATGGTTCGATTCATCATTCCTGTAGTTCTTCTTTTATCGCACTTATTCCAAAGGTAAATGATCCGCTTGTGTTCTCCGATTTCCGCCCCATTTCGCTAATTGGGGTAGTAAACAAAATAATATCAAAGGTGTTGGCAAACCGGGTAAAACTAGTTTTAAATAGTGTGGTCTCAAATGCTCAATCGGCTTTTATATCAGGTCGGAATATTATTGATGGGCCGCTTATTATTAATGAAGTGGTTGGGTGGGCGAAAAAAATGAAAAAAGATATCTTTGTATTCAAGGCGGACATCGAGAAGGCCTATGATACGTTAAATTGGAAATTTCTTATTTCCGTTCTAACACACATGGGTTTCCCCTCGAAATGGAAAAATTGGGTTATGGGATTACTGTATTGTGGGAGAGGATCTATCTTAATAAATGGTGCACCAACAGGTGAGTTCCAATACAAACGAGGGTTGCGACAAGGGGATCCTCTTTCCCCATTTCTTTTCATTATGGCGATGGAGGCACTACACGTAATGATGATTAATGCCGAAGCATCGGGGCTATTCTCGGGAGTTAAGTTACCAAGAAATGAGGTAACTATAAGTCACTTACTATTTGCGGATGATTCTATTTTTGTGGGAGAATGGAGTGATGTTAATATACAGAATTTGAGACGGATACTAAGATGTTTCTATCTAGTATCCGGTTTAAAAGTAAACCCAAAGAAAAGTCAGATTTTTGGGATAGGTGTCGATGAAGAGGAGATAGTCTCTAAGGCAAACAGATTTGGATTCAAACCGGGTAAATTCCCATTCACGTACCTGGGGCTGAAAGTAGGAGCGAACATGAACCGAATCCAAAACTGGAAGGAAGTAATAGATACGTTCAACAGGAGATTATCAAACTGGAAAGCAAAGTTGTTATCTTTCGCGGGAAGGGCAACATTGGTGAAATCGGTACTCGGTTCGTTACCTAACTATTTCCTTTCTTTGTATAAATGTCCGGTGGCGGTAATAAAAGTCTTAGAAGGTATTAGGAGGAAATTTCTTTGGGGGGGAAATAACACGAACAGTAAGATGAGATGGATTAGATGGGAAAAAATCGTAGCTTCCAAAAAGTTTGGGGGGTTGGGTATAGGAAGTATTAGAGATTTAAACCTAGCATTACTGGTTAAATGGTGGTGGAGACTGAAATCGGAACCGAAGCAGCTGTGGGCGGAAGTTATAGGTGCAATCCATAATAATAAAAAGAAAATCACAACTGTTCCATTGAAAACCGGGCATACGGGGGTTTGGAAAAATATAGTAGAGATCAGAAAAGACATGAGTAAAAGGGGTGTAATAATTGAAAAGAATCTCAAAAGCAAAGTAGGTGTCGGCGATAAAACTATGTTCTGGATCGATGTATGGTTGGGCGAAGTAGCATTAAGAGAAAGGTTCCCTTTACTTTATGATTTAGTAAAAATCAAAAGAGCTAGAGTGGAAGAGTGCTACAGACGAAACAATGGGGGCATCATTTGGGATTGGTCTTGGTTGAGAATTCCAGCATCAGAAGACGAAAGAACACAGGCTACTGAACTAATGGGTCTATTACATCAGTTCCGGGTGTCGCTAGATAAAGATAGATGGGTTTGGGGTGAAGATAAAGAAACAGGATTCTCGGTAAAATGCGTTCGAAACACGTTGGGGAAAGATATAAATCTAAATGTAGTAGCGGATAACTATTTCTGGAACAATTGGGCTGCACAAAAATGCGCCATGTTTGTTTGGAGAGCGTTGAAAGGAAGGATACCGACGGCAACTCAGTTAAGAGAAAAAGGAGTTCCGATTCCATCGGACTTATGTAAGTTGTGTAACCGGGACCAAGAATCACCGGACCATGTACTCGTCAACTGCAGAGAAGTTAAGGAAATCTGGAATCAAATCGGTTTATGGGTCAAAGCCCCGTCAATCGTTAAACAGGGAACTCTAGGGGAGATTTTCAGTACATTAGAGGATCAAAACTGGCCGAGGAAAAGAAAAAAGGCGGTTCATGCAATTTTTGTATTAACAACTTGGATCATTTGGAAGAAACGGAACGAGAAGGTTTTTCAAGGGAGAAATGGTGAAGTGTTCAAAGCAATAGAAGAAATAAAGGCAGAATCATTTTTATGGATGAAACACAAATCGAAGGTGCAGTTATCCTCCTGGGAGAGTTGGGTATATTTTACTTGTTTCAGTTAGTATGAAGTTATAGTTATTACTGTAAGTGTTTTGTCTTGATGTTTTGGTTTAAACATTGATGTACTGTATGGCTCTTTAAGCTTCTTGCTTTGGGCCGGGTTTGTTTTGAGGAATAAAAGTTCTGTCCAGTTATTCAAAAAAAAATTTATAATATAGTAAACGACATTAATGAAAGTTATGGGGAAATGAAGTTACTTTTCCGTTATAGTGAGATTGGTTTAACCAACCAAAGTGAGGACTAGGCATTTCATTGGTCAAGCTATAATGAATATTAAGGACTAATGGATAATAATTTGAGTGTATCGGGTCCATGGAAGAACATTTGCTTAATTAATAGAGATCTCAATAATTTATCAATTGACATGGGTGAGCCGAGCCTATCAAAGGTTGGTGAGGTATTACCTAAGCAGAGGAAATAAGATGTTACATGTGGTGTTCCTTAGTGTTCTATAATGCTTGTAGAAAAGAAGAAATGAAAAAAAAAATCAAAAACAAGGAGTTTTGCATGAGGAGAATTGTGAAGGAAGTCAATGTGCTATCTTTCCTTTGGAGATTAAAATAGAGCAAAATTATTATGGTTACATTGAAATCAATGGTGTAAGTGTTCAATCGGTGAGGATGAGTTTTTTCTTAAAAGGGTGTTGATGGAAAAGTTATTTATCAAAATGGGTGATTTAAAAAATAATTACTAAAATGGGTGTTTTTCTATAATTCTTTATTTTTAACTAATATTTTGTCGCAACCCCCGACCCCTGCCCCGGAAGGCGGGCGGCCGCGGCCTACTCAGAGATGGTGGTATCGGTGTTTCTCATTAATTTGACAGCGGAAATTTCATCAGGACCGTAGTTAGGAAATATTTTATCAGAGTAAAACACCACATTTTTATAATAATAAATATATTGGGATAAACCCAAGTTTCCATTACAAAAATGTTTATAGGGATAAACCATAATTTATTGAAATAAAACTTCTTTATTTATGTAACTTTTATAGCCACTTTTCTAAGCGTTCAGTGCTCTCCAGCTGGCTTCTATTTGGCTTTCACATTTTGTTACCTGAAACGCGTTTAAAAACATTTTATCAGCAAGAAATACTGGCGAGTGAATCCCAGCTTAATCAAACAAGGTTTTATCATTTTACAGCATTGAGTGCAATCCAGCAATTACATTTGTTTATATCTACTTTAATTATCACCCACGGTACTGTCAATCCTGACTGGTGGTAATGTTACTACTCACAGCGTCGTAACAAATTTTGTATACAAAACCCCAACATACCGACGATAATTGTAGAATACAAATATTCAATCACTGTTAAATATAAATTAAAACAATTGAGGTTTTGTAAAAACACTTTGTGAAAAGAGGAATCACTCACATTGCTAATTTAGGTATTTCCCTTGTGACTTCCTGGTTATAATCTAATAAATTAAACAATGCACACGCGTTAGTATAATAACCCAAATTTACATTAGTTATACTCTCCCCGAGACAGAACTCCAACGACTGAGTCAGGCAGAGCCTCGACATTCGTTACGGAGCACTAGATCAATCGGGCAGCGTATCTAATACGTAACTGGGGGTTATAATACTTACAACGAGGTAGAGCTTCGCTAATTAGGGGGTATTATACCCGATATTACTTCTAGTATTCAGAAATTTAGAGAGAGAGATCGATTGTGAATGATTTGCAATTGAATGCCGATGCCCTCTATTTATAGGGTTGTTCGGCTGGTTTCTCGCGCCCCGCGACGGAGACAAAGGGGGCCGTCGCGCCCCGCGAGCTAGGCTAGGGTAGGCCCTAGCTTGGCTGAATCATCGACTTGGCTTGACACGCACATGCCACGTGGCGGCACCGGGCTGTGCCACTTATTCCTGCGCTCGCGGCCAGTGACAGATCAAGAGGGATCTGTCGCGCCCTACCAGAGCCCTTTAAATCTTTTTTTTATTTAATTTGTATAAAATTAAAGGTATTTTTGGCCGTTTTTAGTATACGGGGTGTATTTTAGGACGTATAGGGTGTTTATAAGTATTTTAGGAGGGTTGTTATATATGTTATAATTCTTCTATTTTTGTTTAATCAACCTATCACATTTGTATTCTCTTCTTCCATCTAACTCATTATATAGATTTTTTAACTAACTTATTAATTATTATATATTTTTTCTTTTTTTATAATGAAACCCATGTTAAAACAAACTGAGATGAATTCATTTGATTTTTAAATGCCAATACTTCTCATCTACTGTTTTAATTTAATTTTCTTGAGAGTAATTTTTCATTTACTATTGTCCGTGTAGTTGATTACCAATTCAAATGAAAACCCATAATATAGTGTTTCCTAAAGTTACATAAATTTTATTAACAACCAGTGGGCAACATATTTACGTAGAATGATTGGTTCGTAATTTTATTGGCCAACTCAATACTTATTATTTTTTATTATCAACTTATTTTTTAATATTCACAAACAATATTTATTTCATTCAGTTAATGTAAACATGAACACATGTCTCGTTTACGAAAAAGAAAACCATGTTTGTGTTCGATTGTTTATTCGATTAAAGTTAAATAAACGAACATGAACGTGTTACTTTAGTGATCGTTTACATCTCTAAAAGTAGAATGATTTAGCTTACATAAATGTAAAAGGAAATAAAAGAAAAAGGCATTATGAAAAAAGAATTATATTTCGGTTGGTTAAAAAGTAAATACAATATAAAGAGTAATTGTTTGGAGAAAATAAATTAAAAACATATTAGGTTAATTGAAAAAAAAAGAAAAAAATATAATTGATTAGTTAATAATAAAGAAATAAGAAATAACACTCATTTTAATAATTTTTTTAAAAATCACCCATTTTTGTAAATATTTTTTCTATCCTCACTAATTTGGGAAAAAAATTATTGAAAAATATCTATTTTGGTAATTATTTTTCAAATCACCTATTTTAATAAATAATTTTTTTACCAACACTTTTTCGAGAAAAAACTCGTAAGGGCATCTTGCTAGTCCATGGTTGTGTTAAACTTTATTTTATCTTTTATTTACAATTTAGAAAAAAAAAAAAAAAAAGCACTCCCATGGCCATGAATCCATGATGTGTGGCTCTTAGAAATGTCTTACGTCACCCTTTTTGTTATACCAGAGGTGTTGACTTTAAAACAGTACCTCGTCACTGTAGTATTTCCCTTTTACGGTATTATTTAAAACAGATATATAATAATAATAATAATAATAATAATAATAATAATAATAATAATAATAATAATAAACACTAATCTTTAATCTATATGGAGTGATCTCAATTATTTTTTCTCGCCTAAATAAATATATATTATAATTATTAACTAATTTAAAGTCATCTATAAGTTGGTTGAAAACACAAATTTTAGAGATATGAATAACCCTTAGGGTGTTCGGTGTGGTGTCGGCAAAGGGTGCGGCAAAGGGTGTTGCCGCGCGGCAAACACCGCCGCCAACCTTTTGCCGACACGGTTTGATGAATGGATCGGGGAGACAATGCCGACGCGGGGAGTTGTGTCAAACGGCTCTAATGCAGTTGGGGATTTAATAAAAAAATTTCCTTTTTACTTTTATAAATTAAACAATTTCAATTCTATTTTCACCAAACATTTCACTCTCATCCATTTTTACTACATTTCACTCTCATTTTTCAAATCTTTTCAAAAAAATGGAAGGCTCAAACAAAGGTGAAGGTAAGAAAAAAATAGTAGGGTCCGGTTCGAGGATCCGGGAAATTATAGAGCGGATACACCGAATGTCGAAGTCTCGAGGGGATTCGGTATTCCCGACATAAACGAGGATCCCTCGCCAAGACGACAAACGAGAAAGGAGAAAAAGGACAAAGGGCCGTCTTCAAGAAACGAAGATCCAAGAGATATAACACACAAATTCGAAGAGTACAAGGCCTTGAAAAAAGAGATAATGGAAATTAAACGTATACGGGAAGAAAAATACTTGACCTTGGCGGATGAGCAACGAGAGGTGTTGCGACAAACAATGTTCGACAAGGACTTGGAGACGTTTAATAGGCCTACTGACCATGTTCACCCTGCGATGTTGGAAATCACACTCGCTAGAAAACGTGAGATCACAAAAAAATATGGATGGCCTTGTGATTTTTAGTTTTTTTAAACTTAGATTTTATTTAAAATATAATGCTTTATAATTATTTATAAAACTTTGATTTTTTTCCATTTTATCTTAAATTAAAAAAAAACAGAAAATAAAAAAAAAAGTTTACCACTTCAGCAAGTGTTTAAACCATTGCCAACACTTTTCAGCAAAGTTTAAACACTTTTGACAGATTGACATGGTGCACTCTGATTGGTTGTTTTTTTGGTTTGCCACTCTAAGGTGTTTAACCACTCCTTACACCCTTATGTATTATTTTATCTTTTTATCTTTTACTCTTTTGTTTTTCATATTTATTAGGTTATCTGATTGGATGAATGATATCAATAACAAATATACAGGTTACGAATGTGATAATATTATGATACGTTGGTTGATATAGAAACTCCCATATTTATAGCTTATCAAGCTGTCAAAACATTTATAAGTAATTGTATTCTATATAATAACATGGCATGCTATGGCAACACATATTTTGAACTGGGGTAGTCCAGTTGGCCACCGACACCCACCTCTTCCCAGAGGTATCGGGTTCGAATCTTGGGAGTGACATATGTTGCCCAGGGTAAGAACTTGGCAAGGGGAATTTACCGCGGAGCTAGCTTGGTCGGGTAGCGGCTCCCGGAGTGGGATCACTCCGGCGGTTGGGAGGACCGTGCTCCATCCCCCCCCCCCCATATTTTGAACGTTTTATGTTACTTTTTTAACACCAATAATCCTAAATCATTTTTTTACCCACGTTTAACCCGGAGACCTTTACTCTAATAGGCATGTACCTGAACCAAGTTTGATAGCTTCACATTGGCATGCACACGTTATTTATTTATTTATTACAAAATCATCATTCATAAATTTATATATTATCATTTGAATTGGTGCTTCAAAACATTTTATTAAAATACTAATAAAGGTTTACTTATTATTTTCAGAATTTTTATTTAACTTCTATTGATTCAAACGATTTTCCTCTATGTAGAATATATGTAATGCGTAATTTGAATTATCATAAGCATTTAAAGATTTTTTAATAATATATTATTCCACCCGTGTAATACATTGGGTTTTAACCTAGTATTATATATTCCAAATAAAAATGTATTTTTACCTTGCATACAAATTGTAAAAGAAATATATATCATAATTAAAAAAGAGTTTAGTTGAAGAAATATAACTAGCTTTTATAAAAACCAAACGATAAATCAATAAGATGGTTATCTGAAAATAAAAAATGGAATATTGAGGCATTGCCTTTTTTTCTCATAAATAAAATATATGTTAATTAAAAAAAACATTTTAAGATATATTTTACGTTTTTATGCATGAAATAATGTACAGATTGTTAGGAAAATACACCAAAGTTTACTGCAGTGTGTGTTAAGGTGACAGCCGTTGAGGTAGTGACAGTGAAAAGCAAAGGAGCACCGTCTGGTTGAATCAAATGAGTGATTGATTGGATGGAGATTAGGTATAGTCTTGAAACACACTATTTCCACTTTTAGTTGATAGATCTGCTTGCATGGGTTTCGACTTTCGAGTGGACAAACAAGTTTAGAACGAAATTTAATTAAAGAGTTAATAGCCAAAATGGTCCCTGATGTTTGCTCACTTTTGCCACTTTAGTTTAAAATCTAAATTTTTTACATCTGGGTCCCTATGGTTTGCATTTTGTTGCCATTTTGGTCCAAATCTCAAATAAGGTCAGATTTTCAAAAAAAAACCCTGCTATTTTGTCTTTTTCTTCAGGGGTATTTTAGTCATTTTAAGTATTAATATACCCAAACACCCCTAAAATCACTCTGCACACACACACTCTCTCTCCAAACACCCTTCTTTCTCTTCTCTCACTCATCTCTGTCGAACACCACCACCACCACCACCGCACCGCCACCACCACCATCGCCACAGCACCTCCACCACCGCAACCATCTCTGTCTCTCTCTCTTCCGCAACCACCACAACCAACCACCACAAATCAAAAGAAACCCCCCATCAATCTCTGCATAATGGTTCTGATCTGGCTGTACATATCCAAAATCAACCCAATTCTTCACTCAACCACAAACCCTCCATCAATCTCTGCATATTTCACCAACACCACCTCCTCCACCACAATCACCACAGACTAAAGATAGAGCAGCTTGCGGTCACTCATTCAACATCCGATTCACAAAAATCATCATCGATTTTCACAGATTTGGTAACATTTGAGAGGAAAACGAAATCGAAAAACCCTTCAGTGAAGCTTTGCGGTGAAACATCCGGTGATTGTGAGTCTGTGACGGTTTTGGATAGGTGGAAACCTCCGATTTTGGTGGCTCTTGGTGGTGTTGTACAGGAGAAAGAGGGGGATGCCGGCGGGTTGGTGTGGTGTTCTTGAGAGAGAGAGAGAGGGAGAGGGGTCTGGTGGGTTGGTGGAGGGTGGTGGAACATGTGGTTGACACTTCGATTTAGGGTTTAAAGAGAGAGAGAGATGAGAGAGATGATGGTAGTGGGATGGTGGTGTTGGCGGCAGTAGGATGGTGGTGGTGGGGTTACTGGTGGGGATGATGCAGTGGTGGGGATGGCTGTGTTTTAGTGAGAGAGAGAGAGAGAACTGAGAGAGAGAGACTTGAACAGGTGGTTTGTTGCAAAGAAGAAGAAGGATTTTTATTCAAGAGAGAGAGGTAAAATGACTAAAATACCCCTGAGCATAAAGACAAAATAGCAGGGTTTTTTTTGAAAATCTGACCTGATTTGAGATTTGGACCAAAATGGCAACAAAATGCAAACCTCAGGGACCCAGATGTAAAAAATTTGGATTTTGGACTAAAGTGGCAAAAGTGAGCAAACCTCAGGGACCATTTTGGCTATTAACTCTTAATTAAAACTACCATTAATCGATCATACCAGAAGAGCTTATAAAATAAAAGAAATAAAAAATTAAAGAAAACAAAACCGAACGAAAGTTGACGTAAAAACATTGAACCACGCACGCCCGTTGCGGCATGTTAATATACAGAAATTAAACTAAAACGTAAAGCACAAAAAATAATAACTAAGTCGACTTAGAACTCGCGTGTTTTGTCAATGCCATTAAATGGGAAAGAATGTTAGATATTTTAGTGTAATCGGGATTGACTTTGCTGATCAAAGTGAATTATAATACACGTTAAACAAGTTAGGAGGCGCGGGAGTACATATTTGTTCAAATTGTTATATTTCTGAGTGTTCAGGCGAAGCCCGAAAGCGGGGGTCCGGGGAAAGTGCCCATGGGAGCAGGATCCAATGGGCAACAGCCCCTGGCGGGGTCCAAGGGCCGGAGCCCCTGACTGGAGTCGAGTTTTGTGGAAAATACCTTATAAATTTTATTTTCTTAAAATTGCCCTTATTTTTTAGATGAAAAATAAAGGCATTTTTGAGGCAATTAAATAAAAATAATAATAACTGCTTAGTGGCAGTTATCTACAAGATCATCCTAATTCGAAATTAAGGTTTTTGGTTACATTCTGGTTCATACGAATTCAATAACACAAACATATGAGTTCTTGTCCTCGTAATTCTGAGTTGTATTCGATTTGAATTATTTGGGAGAACCACCAAAATAATTTGATCTGAAAGTAATCACACACCTCTCAGATTTTTCGTGGTATATAAAATGCACCAACAAAGAATAGACGTGATAACGTTGGATCACACATGCACGATACAGTGTGTTAACTCGTAAAATTTTGACCGACAAGGTAAAATGAAAAATGTGTAAAAGGTGAAGAGTATAGAGGACCAATGTTAAAAGTGAAAAAGCGTTTGGGATTTAAAAATGAAAAATGTTTTGTAACAAATTTGTAAAAGATGGAAAGTATAGCGGTTGAAAGTAAAAAACATAAAAGAGAAAAATAACAAAGCACAAATGGGTACAACAAATCAAGCCTTGGGTACAACCAACATTGCATAAGCAAGTTGGTAATTAACATATACTAGTATTTAGGACCCGCGTTTTGCAGCGAGACTGTTAAGTTGAACAAAAAGTAAACATAAAAACAATGAATCACGCACGTACGGTGTGGCATGTTAACTCACAAAAATTAGAAAGAAAAAGTAAAAGATAGAAAACGAATAACTAAGTCGGCTAAGGATTTGATAGTTTCGACGAAGCCGCTAAACCGTAAAAAATAGACATAAGAACGTTGAACCTCATATGCACGTTGCAAAAGATGTAAAGTACAGGAGACCAAAGTAGAAATTGGAAAAGTGATGAGATTAAAAATGAAAAATGTATGTGACAAGCATGTAAAAGATTAAAACTATAGGGTTAAAAGTGTAAAAGATAAAAACAATGGGTGTTATGTAAAAGATGAGAAACTATTACATTACAGTTACAAGTGTAAAAGATAAAAAGTTAAGTGGTCATAAGTTAAAAAAAATGTAGCAAATAAAAGCAAAAAAATCAAAGGAAAATGAATAGTAATATTATGAGGGGGAGTTGTTAGGAAACTTATTGTAAGTGTTGAAGAAAAATAGGATCATTCTGATTATGTCGTGAAGATGATAAAGTCAGGAGATCATACAATAAGAAGATACAAGATAACAAGACAAACTGCATCTTTAACAAACATCAGAAATTGATTACAAGCAAAGAAGAATGAAAAGAAAGAACCAATCTAATAAGTATGATGATAAATCTGATATTTATCATCAAAATCTGGTGAAATCTATTCATCAGAAATCTGGTGACCAAGTCAACAGATTTCTGGTAAGTTATTCATCATAAAATCTGATGAATCAACTTGTCAAAGAGATAAGGCTCTCCCACCATAGTAAAGTAGCAAGTGGACTTTGGATGGATTCAATGAATATGCCAAAAAGCTACTTTTTGCCGACAAGTGCATGAATAAAAAATGTTTATTCATGTCAAACATTCTCTATAAATAGAGAACCCAACACCGAAGGGAGAATAAGTTAAGCCAAACATTTATTACATACTACAAAACTTCATTTCCCTTCATTGAAGAATTCTTAAAGTATTCGTTTGTACTAGCCAATAACCTCATAATCACATTGTAAACCTTGTTTCAAAGTGATATAAACTTGAAAATTCTGTAGTCGTGTTTCTTGAAAGTTTGATTTCTGTTTCCGCACACTATTCTCATTTGTTGAAATCACTTGCCAAATTTAGAAAAGAGCATTGTTATCTGGGATCAACAATTGGTATCAGAGCAGATTAAATAAACTATTTTCAAACGATCAGTTGCTCAAAGTTTTCTTTAACTTTTCTTTATCTAAATATGGCAAACTTTCAAACATGGAAAAATGCTTTCAATATAGGGTCTATGTCAAAATCTCTGACTCTGTTTCAATCTATTGAGAGAGGAACACATATACCCAGTGTTGAAATTCCAGCAGTTCCAGCAACTGAGCAAAAACCAGAAATACCTGCCTCTTGGGCTCCAAAATAGGAAAGAAATTGGAGCAAAGAGGACAAGGATAAGGTGGAAGTTGATGAAAGGGGCAAATCACTTTTGATTATGGCACTTCCTAACGACATATTCTCTCAAGTTGATGCATGTGCATCAGCTAAGGAAATATGGGATCAGTTAGAAATCTTTGTGAAGAAGGAGAAAGAATGAAAAGAAACAAACGAACAAATTGTGTCTCTTGTTATGAAAGGTTTAAAAGTCTTCCTGTGACATCCCGCAATTTCAAGTAATTACCGTAAGTTTTACCCATTTCAAATTCCTTTTGAATTATCGAGTAATTAAAACACACGACGTAGTTTCGTGGCAATGTTTGAAATTAACGAAACATGGGGGTTTATCTCGTGATTATAGAAAGTTAACTTGTTAACTTCTTACACAATAATTGAAAACCTAAAAACATGAGGGACTTGTTTTGTCACTCACACAAAGTTACTTGATGTAACTTTCTGCACAAGTTTGTAACTTGGAAACTTGGGGGACCATTTATGCATTATTTGAAAGTTGGTTTAAAAAATAATAAATCCCAACCCTAGCCCCCATCAATCACGTACCCACCCTCTCCCTCCCTCTAGGTGATTTCAAGAAACAAGAAACCCTAATCTTGTTTGATCTCCTTCTTCATCTCTAAGCTCTCCCCTTGCTTTCGATAATCATCTTCTTGATGTTATATTACCATTATAAGTATGAAACTTGAAGTTCTTGATGTTGTTTGGATTCTTGATGTATGAAAACTTGATGTCACATGTGTTAGGGTTTGCTAGAATCATGTACTTTAATGTGTATATGATGATACTTGTTAGTTAGTGGTTCCATGATCATGTATGCATGCTAGGGTTTTGATTATGTTTGATTTTGATGATGAAACTTGATGCTAAATTCGTTTATGTGGTGTTGTTGGGGTTTTGATTGCTGAAAATAGGGGTTATAGTGTCATAAACATGTTATAATTGAAAGCTGAATCCAAATAGAACTTGATCAGAATTTACAGCCGACTTGTATTGGCTGTAACGTGGACAAAACCTGACAAAAACATGTGTTTCTTGAGTCTAAAATGTAATTCCAGGAAATATCTTTAAAACCCCACTGGAATTGCATTTTTTCGATGAAAATTGAATGTTTTATGAATTTTTCGGTATCGAAGATTCAGGCTGCGTTTTCAGGCAGAATTTGCAGCCCATTACGAATGTCATAACTCAATATAGGAATTTAGTTATGATATGAAATTTTTACTGTAAGTAACTCAATGTTATTCCAAAAATCTCCAACTAGAATTTCATCAATCAGATAAACGAGGAATTTTTAATGAATTTTTCCGTAAGCTGCAGTCAGAAGTGACGAATCTGATTGCAGGTTAGTAAATGAAATTTTATGAATTATTGGTAAAGAGTTAGACGTTGAAATTTTAACACAAGGCCTACCCCTCCGAACGGTACATCACATAAAAAATAATAATTTTTGAAGACTCGTAAATAGGTTAAACGGTTCACCCAAAACAGCCTATTTTCAGTGATTTTACTATGTAGTAAAGCATGAATGCATAACGACCAAACTTGCTACTTTTAGTATCCATGCTTGTTTGATAATTGTATAGATAGCATATTTAATATCGTAGAAAGGTTGTGAACACGGTTATGGAACCATATGATAGACATGCTATGTGAATGCTTGTTTGTGTGCTAGTTGCTAGACATGTGTAGGACTTTCGTGCAATGTCTAAATAACGTCTAATATACCATGGTAACTATTATAGGGCATGGTCGGTCGCTCTAGAATTCATACACTTAATTTAATCTACCGAGCTAATTTAAGGTGAGTTCACACTTTTCTAAAAAGCATGTAATTCCCGGTGGTTTGGGAATGGGGCAAACAACAACCATCCCCCTTAGGTGGGATGCAACCTACGTATTCTCCTTGGGTAGAATACGGGCAACCTCATCCCCTTGCGAGGGACGGAAACCGTTAATTTACTATTTATTTAACATGTCTTAAACGGACTAGACGGAACTCTAGCTGAAAGTCCCTACACATTTTATACCGATTAATCGCTGGTGTCACACCCCAACCGATGGCGGAAACATCAGAGTGAGACGAAATAGATTGATCGAGACATCATAACACTAATAATTGTGACAAGTATTTAAATAATAAATTTCATTCCATTTTTAAAGAGTCAATTACAATGATTTGAATCAAATACAACAACATAAATAATGAAATACAATACAATAGGAGTACAAAATTTAAAGTGTGTATCTAAGCATCCTACTAGATTCCATGCATCACCAACATCATCGTTAAACCTGCAACATGTTTTAAAAGCATAGTTCAATACAAAGGTATTGGCGAGTACACTAGTTTTAGATTCGTGACATATGTATAAAAGGTATTTTCAATCCAACATAGCAATTTGGTATACAAGGTCAAACTATCATGCAAAACTAAAACTCAAACCCAAGTGTCCACAAGAATAATAGCATCTCTCGATATAGCAATATCGAGACCGTAAAACTTAACAAAACCTCGTCGGGTGGTGTGCTACTCCTATAATGCTATAATTGTTAAGGCGGGTTAACAAGTAGTATGAATTCTAGCATAACAAAGCATATATAAGGATTGATTGAATAAAGCATGTTTGTGAATCATTCATTTTAACAAGTAAAACATTTTGCACCCAAAGTGTTTTAAAAGGAAAATGGGTCAAGTGTACTCACAAAACTGCTAAGTCTTTCGATTATCCAAGTGTTGACGAGTGTATGAGATTGGGAGGATGAATGTATAAGGGTTAAAGTTCAAGGTATGTTTAGAGTCAAGATTTGGAATTTAAACGGAATATGGAAAGTACATATTCAAAAGTAATCATCTAGTCATATAATTCTTGATTGACACTATGAAACCCCAAGGGTTAGAATGCTTTCATGGGTTAATTACCCATTAGAATCATAAAAAGTTATTAAGTCTTAGATGATGTAATCTAATACATTGACAAATGAACACAAATTCATCATCAAAGGTTCGATTATTTGGATAATATATAAGTATTATATAATGTTCATGTAGTCATATAGGTCAAGCATGATGTAGGAGGATGAATCCCCCATTTAGGTACCTCTTTGTTTATCATAGACGTCATGTAGGAGGTAGGGAGAACAAGTCTCCCATTTAGGTACCTCTAGGTGTTCACCACTACACTTGATGTTATGAACATTCAAGGAGGGTCATGAACATACAATAAGAAAGGAAATAAGACAACTAATCTATGAGAAAACATCAAGCAATGTGTGGATTTTCAAGTAGGATAGCCCAAGCTAATCCTAAATCACACAATCATCAAGCTTTAGGCATGAACATCACTTGTGGGTTAAACCCTTAAACAAAACAGAAAGTTTGTGAGGTTTAAACCTCTGATTTTACATGTCTTAACCTTGTTTTTAAGCCCAACTAATCATAGAAGTGGTTATGAGCATAAGGACATTGGTTTGAGATGAGATAACTCAAGTTTAATCAAGTTTAACAAAGATTGAATAAAAACAGAAAGATCAGTCAACTTTGGAGTCTTTTTGGTGACATTCCAGACCTTGGTTTTCTATGGAAAACCTATGGAAATGTTCCTAAGGTCAATCCAAGTAAGTGGGAAAAAGAATCAAGTGAAACGGTTGACAAATGAGTGAGTTATGCTTTCTTTTGTAAGAGGTGCTGAATCTGCTCGAACTCTTGATCTCACCCGCGATTTGGAGTGTTTGAGAGTGAATGGGAGTGTTTAGAAAGTGAAAAATGCTTGGAGTAGGCTTGGGTTATATAGGGGATGGATTAGGGTTTCATTGGGTTGGGCTTTGGTAGTGTTTAGTAGGGTTAATCATTGAAACAAGTCCATTAAACCCAGCCCAAGGCTGTTAACAGCCATAAAATACCCTTTTTTTTCTTTGTGTGACATATAATTGATGTATTTTAGTGAAGCATAATATGTATTTATGATATACAAGTTATTGAAGGTTGGTTAGTAAAAAAACAACTAAAACTCAGCCATAAGGGCTGGTCGCAAGTTGTTATTAACAGCTTTATATATATATATATATATATATATATATATATATATATATATATATATATATATATATATATATATTTGTTGTTTAAATGTAATCAAAGGTATAAATGAGATGCACTTTATATAAATAAGATGTTACATAATGTTTGGTGTATAATTCACATGTTATCAAGGTCTAAAGTGCATATTAAACATGTTTTAAATTACCAAAATGTGTGATAAAAATACATGTATGTGATATATCAAATGTAACAACTATGTTTGATTTATGATTAGGTATAATCAAGTGAAAATATATAACTTAATCTTACAATCGAATAACCAAGTATTTGAATGTATGTAGATTTGAGAATTACGAATACACGATCAATGTTTACGAGTTAAACTTACGTTTAAGTGAATTACGAATCATGTATCAAACGAATGCACGTATTAATGTATAAACAACGGTTTAAGTGAAATTGTCGTGAGATATTTACTAAAACATGTATGAGCACGTATAGTTGTTTGAGCAAAACGTTGAGTTTATCAAATCAAAATAGATTGAGTTTGACTTGTAATATAGAATCTAGTTTATGGATGTCAAAAGTATGTAAACGTCGCAACAACCGTCCCCTAATCACCCGGGAACGGGCGGCCGCGAGCCAGTATCAGTGGTATCAGTGTTTTATCATTTTGGCAGCGGAAATTTCATCAGGACCGTAGTTAGGAAATATTTTATCAGAGTAAAATACCATATTTTTATAATAATAAACACATGGGTAAAACCCAAGTTTCCATTACAAACATGTTTATAGGGATAAACCATATTTTATTTAAATAAAACATCTTCTTTATTTAGGCAACTTTTATAGCCACTTTTCCAAGCCTTCAGTGTTGTCCAGCTGGCTTCTAATTGGCTTTCACATTTTGTTACCTGAAACGCGTTTAAAAATATTTTGTCAGTAGGAAATACTGGTGAGTGAATCCCAGTTTAATCAAAACAGGTTTTATCATTGTACAGTATTGAGGGCGATCTCGCAATTATATTTGTTTCCAATTCTTACTTTAATTACCACCCACGGTACTGTCAACCCGACTTGTGGTCATGTTACTACTCACAGTGTAGTAACAAATTTTGTATACAAAACCCCAACATACCGACGATAATTGTAGAATTACAAATACTCAATCACTGTGAAATATAACTTAAAACATTGGAGGTTTTATAAAAACAGTTTACAAAAAGGTTTAACAAAAAGGAGATTACTCACTTTGCTATTTTAGACTTTTCCTTGTGGTTTCCTGGTTATAATCTAATAATTTAAACAATGCACGCGCGTTATTATAATAACCCAATATTTACATTAGTTATACCCTCCCCGAGACAGAACTCCAACGACTACGTCGGGCAGAACCTCGACAATCGTTACGGAGCACTATATCAATCGGGCAGCGCATCTAATACGTAACCGGGGGTTAAAATACTTACAACGAGACAGAGCTTCGCTAATTAGGGGGTTATAATGCCTGGGAATTACTTATACTATTCAGAAATTAGAGAGAGAGTTGTGTGAATGAGCATCGAAAAACGAAGGCCGATGCCTTCTACTTATAGTTCTGTTCGATCACCATGTCGCGCCCCGCTTAAGCCGAAGGCTATGCCTTCACGGCCCGCGAGACCTACTAGGGTAGGCCCTAGCTTAGCTGACTCAAACCCTAGACCCAACACGTTTGTGACACGTGGCGCGTTGGGGTGTCGCCCTAATATAGAGCTGTCGCGCCCCATGAAGAACACCGTCAACATGGTCGCGGCCCGCGAGCGACCTTAGGTTTTTGTTTTTGTTTTATTTTTATAAAATTAAAGGTATATAGGGTCATTATTCGTATACGGGGTATATTTTAGGACATTTAGGGGCGTTCTAAATATTTTAGGGGTGCCGGAAATAATTTAGGAGGGTTGTTATATCCTCCCTACCTTGTTTTAGAACTCGTCCTCGAGGTCTACGGGAACAGGTGTGGGTATTTCCTCTGCATCTCTGATTCAAGCTCCCATGTATACTCTGGTCCTCTCTGGGAATCCCATTTTACTTTGACTAGAACTAATCTTTTGTGTTTGAGATTCTTGACGTTCCTGTCTTCAATCTGTAGTGGCTTCTCTACGAACTTAAGCTTCTCATTTACCTTTATATCCTTAAGAGGCACTACTAATGATTAATCGGCTAATCACTTTTTGAGATTACATACATGAAATACATCATGTATTCCTGCCATTTCCTCTAGCAGTTGTAGCTGGTAGGCTACAGGTCCTATTCTTCTAATAATCTCAAAAGGTTCAACATACCTGGGGCTTAGCTTTCCCCTTTTGATGAATCTTACCACTCCTTTCCAAGGAGAAACTTTTAACAATACCTTGTATCCAGTGGCGGACCCAGAAATTATCTGTTGGGAGTGCGGATGAGGTGTTCAACCATATTTTCAAGGGGTGCAGTCGGGTTTTTTGCCTAAAATATACGCTAATTTTTTTTTCAAGGGGTGCGGCCGCCCACCCTGGCCAAAGGCTAGGTCCGCCCATGCTTGTATCCTACTTGATATTCCAATGGCTTACGTCTGTTATTAGCATAACTCTTCTGTCTATCGCGTGCTGCTTTTAATCTTTCCTTGACTTGAATAATTTTGTCCGTTGTCTTTTGTACTATTTCTGGTCCAGATAGTTGTTTTTCTCCAATTTCTGCCCAACAGACTGGAGTTCGGCACTTTCGTCCAAAAAGTGCTTCGAATGGTGCAGCATTGATACTGGTATGATAACTGTTATTGTAGGAAAACTCTATTAATGGTAAGTGATTGTCCCAATTTCCTCCGAAATTAATTACACAAGCTCTAAGCATATCTTCCATTGTCTGAATTGTCCTTTCGCTTTGTCCGTTCATTTGAGGATGATAAGCGGTGCTTAGATTTAGTTTGGTTCCCATTGCTTTTTGGAAACTAGTCCAAAAATGAGGGGTAAAATGGCTATCTCTATCAGAAACAATAGATAAAGGAATTCCATGTAATGAAACTATTTTATTTACATACAATTTGGCTAATTGTTCCATACTGAAAGTTTCCTTCATCGGTACGAAATGAGCAGACTTAGTTAACCTATCTACAATCACCCAGATTGTATTATTACATTTTCTTGTCTTGGGTAATTTGGTAACAAAATCCATTGTTATCAATTCCCATTGCTATATAGGCATTTCCAATTGCTGCAACAAACCTGAGGGTTTCTGATGTTCAGCTTTAACCTGTGAACAGGTTAGACAATTGGCAACGTAAGTTGCTATATCCTTTTTCATTCCTATCCACCAGAAATTCTTTCTTAAGTCTTGATACATTTTATCACTTCCAGGATGTATCGTGTATTTAGACTTATGGGCTTCTTCTAATATTTGGTAGTGTAGGTTTCCTAGTTTAGGTATCCAAATCCTTTTCTTATGGAATCTCCAAATTCCATCTGTTCCTTGTTCTAATTCCTTAATCATCCCTTTTAATTTTTCAGTATCATCCTTGATTATTGATTCTTGTACTTTTCTAATTTGATTATTTAAATCTATCTGCAGATTTAGTTTAAGAGAATGTTCTTTTCTGAGTTTTTCATGATACTTTTGACTTAAAGCATCAGCTACTACATTTGCTTTTCCTACATGATACTAGATATTACAATCATAATCACTAAGAAATTCCATCCAGCGTCTCTGTCTCATATTCAGCTCTTTTGCCCAAAAATGTACCTTAAACTCTTATGATCAGTGAAGACAACAAATTTATTTCCATATAAATAGTGTCTCCAAATATTAAGGGCAAAAATTATGGCTCCTAGTTCTAAATCATGTGTTGTATAATTTTCTTCATGATTCTTAAGTTGTCTAGAAGCATAGGCTATAACATTTTGATGTTGCATTAACACACATCCATACCCTAACTTAAAAGCGTCATAATAGACTACAAAGGCTTCAGTTCCTTCTGGTAATGCTAGTATGGGTGCATTGGTTAATTTTTGCTTAAGAATTCTAAAGGCTTCCTCCTGTTTTGGTCCCCATTCAAACTTAACAGACTTACAGGTTATCTTAGTTAAGGGAATGGCTATTCTGGAAAAATCTCGGATAAATCATCTATAATAACCGGCCAATCTTAGAAAACTTCTAACCTCCGTTGGTGACTCAGGGACTTTCCATTTAGTAATTGCCTCAATCTTTGTGGAATCCACATGAATCCCTTCATGATTAACTAAATGTCCAAGAAACGGTACTCCTTCTAACCAAAATTCGCATTTTAAAAATTTAGCGTAAAGCTTTTCTTTTCTCAGCAAATTTAAAAGTATATGCAGATGCGTTGCATGTTCCTCTTTACTCTTAGAGTAAATTAAAATATCATCTATAAAGACAATTATGAATTTATCCAAATATGGCTTACATATTCGGTTCATCATGTCCATAAATGCAGCTGGGGCATTGGTTAGACCAAATGGCATGACAGTAAATTCATAATGGCCATACCTTGTTCTGAAGGTGGTCTTAGGAATATCCTCTTCCTGTACCTTTAATTGATGATATCCTGAGCGTAAATCGATCTTTGAGAAAAATCGAGCTCCTTGCAATTGATCAAACAGATCATCGATTCTCGGTAATGGGTACTGATTTTTAATCGTGACTTTTTTCAATTCGCGGTAATCAATGCACATACGCATCGAACCGTCCTTCTTCTTAACAAACAGAATTGATGCTCCCCACGGTGATGAACTTGGCTGTACGAATCCTTTCTCCAAAAGTTCGTCTAGCTGTTTCTTCAGTTCTTGCATTCTGCTGGCGCTAAACGGTAAGGTGCTTTGGCAATTGGTGTAGTTCCTGGTAGCAGATGAATTCTGAATTCAACTTCCCTATCCGGCGGTAATCCTGGTAATTCTTCTGGAAAAACATCTGAGAATTGAGATACTACGGGAATATCTTTCAATTCTTTTCCTTTAGTGTTAATGATTACGGAAATCATATACACCAGGGATCCTTTTCTTGCACAACTTGCAGTTTTCATCATAGAGATGAATTTCGCTGGTCTAGTTGGCTTATCTCCTTTAATTGTGATCTTTTCACCTTTTGGTGAATTCACTTGTATTGACTTTTGATCACATAGAATACTGGCTTTATTGGCTACTAACCAATCCATTCCTAATACAATATCAAATCCTGACAGATTCATTGGATAAAGATTTGCAATAAACTTTTGATTTAAAATTCTATTCTTACTCCCTGCAAGATTTCAGTAATCTTAATGGATTCTCCATTTGCGGTTTCTACTAAACATTCTTGTTGAAGTTTAGTTAATGGTTGGCTGAGAAGTTTGTAGAATAAAGTATTAATAAAACTTTGGTTCGCACCAGAGTCAAATAATACTTTAGCAAAAACATCATTAACTAAAAACGTACCGGCAATCACGTCCGGAATCATCTTTGCTTCTTCGGCTGTCAGAACAAATGCCCTAGCATTCTTAGTAGTCTTGTTGTTCATGGTTGGAGCTAGTTTCGGACAATTTGGTTTGATATTCTCCACAATTGAATCATACTCCATTACTGGGTTTCTTTCTACAGTCTTCTTCTTTGTGTCCTGGTATCTTGCAGAAATTGCAGTAGGTGGAGCATCTTCTTGAATGCTTTCTCTTACAGGCTTTACAGTAAGAGGTAGAGGTAGAACCTATATTTTTCTCACGGTTGGAATTACTGTAGCGAAATTCCTGGGTAAGCCTTTGAGCTAGGTTCTTTCTTTGGTTTTCTTCTTGTGTACGTCTTAGTTCATCAGTCAAGGTATTTGCTAGTTCTACAGCTTCTTCTATGGTTTGTGGTCTAGCTGCCTTAACTACATGTCTAATTTCACTGATTAATCCCCAGATGTAACGAGAGATTAACACTGGTTCTGGTGATGCTAGGGTTGTCACTATTCTAGCATATTCAAATAATGTAGTAGTGTAACCCTTGCTGTATACTCCAGTCATTCTAAGATTTAAGAATTTATTTGCTATATGTTCTTTTTCATTGGGAGGACATAATTTCCTTTCCACTATATTCTTAAACTCATTCCATTCCATACTATAGACCCTGTCACTTCCCCTAGTCTGGAGAATAGTGTTCCACAATTCCAGAGCCGCATTCTTATTACTGATAGGGGTTCATCCAATATTGCATGTTGCGCTCGTCATATTTCCAGACGAGTCTCTCCCCTATCTGTCTCATTCTTTCACTTCCTTCTAATATCTCCTCACCAAAGGTGCGGAGTTCTTGCACATTTTCAGTGCTCATGGGTGGTGCGGATGCTTGTATCGGGTCAGGAAACTGGGGCATCGGTTCTTCGTGTGGGTATGGGTTCTCTAGGATCTTCCTGATATATTGGTCATTATCAAAATATGGGTCTAGAGGGTCCAAGTTGGGATAGGGTGCTACTAGGTTTTGCATGGGTTCCTCTATTGGGTAAAGTTGTTGGTAATCCCTATGGTCGTCAAACCATGGGTCATAGTTTGGAGGATGGGGTGCTGGGACTCTAGGGATTTCAGCTGGGTCAAAAGCAGGAACTGGAGGTTGGTCTACTGGGTTTTGTTCAATTTCCATAGGTTGTGTGGGAAATAGTGGTAACGGCTGGGATGCGATGAGTTGTTCTAGATTTGGGTCTGCAGTTGTGGTAACTAATATATGAAAATTAGCTAATCTCCTATTAAGTATATCCTGGGTTTGAACAATCATTTCTTTATTGGCCGTTGCTAAGGCCCGCTGTTGTTGCAACTTTCTTATTCTTTTTCTACGCTCATGAGCTCATCTGCTGAACCATCCTCTCTTCATGGGAGGGAATGGCTCTTTAGATTGTGCTTTGAACACGGAAATCCCTTCTTCGGTGTCAGCCGAATACCCCGAGGAGGTAGGCTAGGAAGAAGTTCCTTCGTCCCTAGGAGAGCTGGACAATTGACGGTAAGCGTCCGAAGGTCCTTGATCACTCATTCCGTAAATTAACAAATTGTCAAATGACACAAAATAATAATATACACATATGCACATAGTCTCATTGGTTATTTCCTAACAAAATTGACAATTTCAATGTCAGCAGAACACTTCTTTGGCTTAAATCAGTGGCTGTGGCTCTGATACCACCTTCTGTCGCAACCCCCGTCCCCAAATCACCCGGGAACGGGCGGCCGCGAGCCAGTATCAGTGTTTTATTATTTTGGCAGCGGAAATTTCAACAGGACCGTAGTTAGGAAATATTT
This sequence comes from Helianthus tuberosus, assembly GCA_030545235.1. Lineage (NCBI taxonomy): Eukaryota > Viridiplantae > Streptophyta > Magnoliopsida > Asterales > Asteraceae > Helianthus > Helianthus tuberosus. The sequence goes on from CM060357.1 coordinate 136,892,344, forward strand.
TATCAGAGTAAAATACCACAAATTTATAATAATAAACACATGGGTAAAACCCAAGTTTCCATTACAAACATGTTTATAGGGATAAACCCTATTTTATTTAAATGAAACATCTTCTTTATTTAGGCAACTTTTATAGCCACTTTTCCAAGCCTTCAGTGCTGTCTTGCTGGCTTCTAATTGGCTTTCACATTTTGTTACCTGAAACGCATTTTAAAATATTTTCTCAGTGGGAAATACTGGTGAGTGAATCCCAGTTTAATCAAAACAGGTTTTATCATTGTACAATATTGAGGGCGATCTCGCAATTATATTTGTTTCTAATTCTTACTTTAATTACCACCCATGGTACTGTCAACCCGACTTGTGGTCATGTTACTACTCACAGTATAGTAACAAATTTTGTATACAAAACCCCAACATACCGACGATAATTGTAGAATTACAAATACTCAATCACTGTGAAATATAACTTAAAACATTGGAGGTTTTGAAAAAACAGTTTACAAAAAAGGTTTAACAAAAAGGAGATTACTCACTTTGCTATTTTAGACTTTTCCTTGTGGTTTCTTGGTTATAATCTAATAATTTAAACAATGCACACGCGCTAGTATAATAACCCAATATTTACATTAGTTATACCCTCCCCGAGACAGAACTCCAATGACTACGTCGGGCAGAACCTCGACAGCCGTTACGGAGCACTATATCAATCGGGCAGCGTATCTAATACGTAACCGGGGTATAAAATACTTACAACGAGGCAGAGCTTCGATAATTAGGGGGTATAATGACCGGGAATTACTTATACTATTCAGAAATTAGAGATAGAGTTGTGTGAATGAGCGTCGAAAAATGAAGGCCGATGCCTTCAATTTATAGTTCTGTTCAATCACCATGTCGCGCCCCGCGTAAGCCGAAGGCTATGCCTTCGCGCCCCGCGAGACCCACTAGGGTAGGCCCTAGCTTAGTTGACTCAAACCCTAGACCCAACACGTTTATGACACGTGGCGCGTTGGGGTGTCTCCCTGATATGGAGTTGTCGCGCCCCGCGAAGAACACCGTCAACGGTCGCGGCCCGCGTGCGACGTTAGGTTTTTGTTTTAATTTTATTTTTATAAAATTAAAGGTATATAGGGTCATTATTCGTATACGGGGTAATTTTAGGACGTATAGGGGCGTTCTAAATATTTTAGGGGTGTCGGAAATAATTTAGGAGGGTTGTTATAGTAAAGCATCTATTGATTATGTGAGATGTACTTTGTAAAAGAACGGAAATGCTACTCTTGTTTTAAAAGAATTTACATACGTTGAAAATTGTCGGTTCCTATGAAGTTTTCTTGCCCACGTGTTTTGAATTTAAATGACATATTAAGGGGTGTATAAAAAGTTCTTTGTAAATAATAAGTTTGCATCATTTCAAAGGATCTTGCATTAAAATAAGAAATTTAAAATTTGGAAGTTCTCATGAAAACGTTGATTCTTAAAAGAAATTTAGCTAATGAACTTAGTGATCATTGAAAAGTGTTTTAGTAAAATGATTTATGAACATTGAAAGTAGTTTTAGTAAAACGATCCTATAATAACTACAAGATCTCATAGGAATGTGAGATAAGTTGGTTTGATTTTCGATTGAGGATGAAAGTCCTTAGTATAGTGATACAATGTGAGTGCGTTTTAGTGATTACGTCGAGTATGAAATTTGTGTTCAAGAGATTCATTAGACCGATTAAGTTGATGGGTAGCATTTCGTTGTATTTTGAAAATCGGGAAGCAAACGTTGGTGGTATGACTAAGTATTTCACGTATGTGATGTACGTGAAATAGATTACGGGATAAGGAATACGTTTGATAAAACAATGAATTTTGAAATTTGCATAAGTAGGGATTTTTACATACGATAAACGATTTAGGTATAAAACTTGATCGTGTTTGCATAATAAAGTCTTTTTGAAGGAAAATTTTGGTAACGATCACCTAGATAAGGGAAACACCCCTAACCCATTGGTGAGGTCGTTTTAAGAAAAGAAAGGAGCGGAGATAATCGTCAAGGTAAGGAAATCACTCCTATCTTGATGATATGTCTCCATTTTGGTGTTACAGGGAATGTAAATAAAATTTGAGTGTCGTTTTGAAATCATGCATGTGTATAACGTATAAATGTATTAGGAGATTTACTATAATGTGTGTGTGAGGAAATAATCTCGAAAATAGATTTGAATTTGAAAGATTGCATCACATAAGATTTATAATAGAAAAATATAGGTTTGGTTAAACTTGGATGGTTCCTAAACTGAACTTTGACTAACCAAAGTGGTCGAAAAGTCTTTTGAATTTAAGAAGCATGCTTTGGCCTAATAGGTGGAATACTCTCGCCGATATGTCGGTTAACGGTATTCACCCTTCCGGTTACTACATGTCCCAAATCAATCGAAAATTCGAGACTTGGCGGGATTTATGAAAAATCAAGGAGTGGAACTAGTCGACAAGGTGTGGGTTTCACCCCTAACTTGACGATTTCGTATCCTAAGTGTGGTTGGTACTCGTCGGGTCAAAAATTTAATTTCAACACTTTGACGAGGGTCCACTAGAATTTGGAGATGGAAATTCTCCATCAAGGTGAGGATCCCACTCCTAACTTGGTGGCGAATTTCGTGTAAAAAAGGTGGATTGAGAGTCTTTCACCAAATTGTGGGTTTCACGCCTATTTTGATGAAGTCGTCTCGTTTATGAAGTACGAATGCTTTTGAGTTTAGTATAGACGAATAAAAAGACGTATATTAGAAATAATATTAACAAGTATGAGCACATAAAGCATTTCAAGAAAATAACACGTAAGTGACATTTCAACAATAGCATATAAAGATGTTTCATAAAAGTAGCATGTTAAGCAAGTATGGTCGAATTTGGTACTTAACTATAGTCTAGGTCAAAAGCATGGCAATTTTCCTAATTCCCTATAGTTATGGCTCTGATACCAATCTGTCACACCCCAACCGATCGCGGAAACATCGGAGTGAGACGAAATAGATTGCTCAAGACATCATAACACTAATAATTGTGACAAGTATTAAAATAATAAATTTCATTCCATTTCTAAAGAGTCAATTACAAGGATTTGAAGCAAATACAACAACATGAATAATGAAATACAATACAATAGGAGTACAAAATTTAAAGTGTGTATCTAAGCATCCTACTAGATTCCATGCATCATCAACATCATTGTTAAACCTCCAACATGTTTTAAAAGCATAGTTCAATACAAAGGTATTGGCGAGTACACTAGTTTTAGACTCGTGCATATGCATAAAAAGTATTTTCAATCCAACATAGCAATTTGGTATACAAGGTCAAACTATCATGCAAAACTAAAAGTTAAACCCAAGTGTCCACAAGAATAATAGCATCCCTCGATATAGTAATATCGAGACCGTAAAGAATATAACTTAACAAAACCCGGTCGGGTGGTGTGCTACTCCTATAACGCTATAATTACTAAGGCGGGTTAACAAGTAGTATGAATTCTAGCATGAACTTAAGCATAACAAAGCATGTATAAGGATTAATTGAATAAAGAATGTTTGTGATCAATCGAGCATTTTAACAAGTAAAATATGTTGCACCCAAAGTGTATTAAAAGGGAAATGGGTCAAGTGTACTCACAAAACTGCTAAGTCTTCCGATTATCCAAGTGTTAACGAGTGTATGAGATTGGGAGGACGAATGCATAAGGGTTAAAGTTCAAGGTATGTTTAGAGTCGAGATTTGGAATTTAAAAGGAATATGGAATGTACATATCTAAAAGTAATCATCTAGTCATATAATTCTTGATTGACACTAAGAAACCCCAAGGGTTAGAATGCTTTCATGGGTAAATTACCCATTAGAATCATAACAAGTTATTAAGTCATAGATGATGTAATCTAATACTTTGACAAATGAACACAAATTCATCATCAAAGGTTCAATTATTTGGATAATATATAAGTATTATATAATGTTCATGTAGTAATATAGGTCAAGCATGAGGTAGGAGGATGAATCCCCCATTTAGGTACCTCTTTGTTTATCATAGAAGTCATGTAGGAGGTAAGGAGAACAAGTCTCCCATTTAGGTACCTCTAGGTGTTCACCACTACACTTGATGTTATGAACATTCAAGGAGGGTCATGAACATATAATAAGAAAGGAAATAAGATAACTAATCTATGAGAAAACATCAAGAAATGTGTGGATTTTCAAGTAGGATAGCCCAAGCTAATCCTAAATCACACAATCATCAAGCTTTAGGCTTAAACATCACTTGTGGGTTAAACCCTTCAACAAAACAGAAAGTTTGCGAGGTTTACACCTCTGATTTTACATGTCTCAACCTTGTTTTTAAGCCTAACTAACCATTGAAGTGGTTATGAGCATAAGGACATAGGTTTGAGATGAGATAACTAAAGTTTAATCAAGTTTAACAAAGATTGAATTAAAAACAGAAAGATCAGCCAACTTTGGAGCCTTTTTGGTGACATTCCAGAGCTTGGTTTTCCATGGAAAACCTGTGGAAATGTTTCTAAGGTCAATCCAAGTAAGTAGGAAAAAGAATAAAGTGAAACGGTTAAGAAATGAGTGAGTTATGCTCACTTTTGTAAGAGGTGCTGAATCTGCTCGAACTCGTGATCTCAGCCGCGATTTGGAGTGTTTGAGAGTGAATGGGAGTGTTTGGAAAGTGAAAAATGCTTGGAGGAGGCTTGGGTTATATAGGGGATGGATTAGAGTTTCATTGGGTTGGGCTTTGGGAGTGTTTAGTAGGGTTAATCATTGAAACAAGTCCATTAAACATAGCCCAAGGCTGTTAACCGCCATAAAATACCCTTTTTTTTCTTTGTGTGACATATAATTGATGTATTTTAGTGAAGCATAATATGTATTTATGATATACAAGTTATTGAAGGTTGGTTAGTAAAAAAACAACTAAAACTCAGCCATAAGGGCTGGTCGCAAGCTGTTATTAACAGCTTTATATATATATATATATATATATTTGTTTAAATGTAATCAAAGGTATAAATGAGATGCACTCTATATAAATAAGATGTTACATAATGTTTGGTGTATAATTCACATGTTATCAAGCTTTAAAGTGCATATTAAACATGTTTTAAAGCACCAAAATGTGTGATAAAAATACATGTATGTGACATTTCAAATGTAACAAGTATGTTTGATTTATGATAAGGTATAATCAAGTGAAAACATATAACTTAATCTGACAATCGAATAACCAAGTATTTGAATGTATGGAGATTTGAGAATTACGAATACACGATCAATGTTTACGAGTTAAAGTTACGTTTAAGCGAATTTCGAATCATGTATCAAACGAATGCACGTATTAATGTATAAACATATATAAACAATGAATAATTCACACGAAAAATTAATTTCATTATGATCGAAGTCTCGGATTTACAATAGCTTGAAACGAAACAAGATTACAAAGGAAACGAGCTTCCAAAAATGGAAATACAAGACATGCTTCCTAAATCAGGAAAGTTACGAAAAAGCAGGGAGTTACAGTCTCTCCTCCTTTAGGAAATTTCAACCCGAAATTTATTTAAGAGGAAGACTTTGAAAAAGGCATTTTGGTTAAAAAGACTGAATGATTAAAATTGAGATTTTGAAGTTTGACACGTGTTGGGAAGGATGTATAAAATCATTGAGGAACGAAGGGATAGGGTTGTGAAAAAAGTTTGTTCAAAATAAGTTTTGAGACATTAATCATAAGTAAAACGTGTATGTGTGTATAGGCAAAGTGGGCTTAAACAAGTTTAAATAATCCAAATGGAGAGGTATTTTAAAATATGCTATCTAAGAAAGAAAACTTTCGTATAAAATGGTATGCATTTTGATGAAAAGTGTGGTCGCTTCGTAGGTTGTAAGAAAGCTTTAAAAGCAAAAGTATTTTAGGTTTTGAGCGTTTAAACCAATTTCTTGTAAACGAGGTTCGTATAAAAACCAAAGAATAACTGGGAACAACGGAGGTATGAGAGTGAACGAACGATCTAGTAGGTGAATGCGAGTATAAGAATGGTGTGAAGGTTGGATACAATGTGATTATGAGTGTTAAGAATGAGGTCTCGTCATGGATAATTAAATATAATGCGTTTGTGAGTTGTTAAAGTTTGTATTAGGTCTAAAAGGTCTGCAAAACACTGAATTTCTCATGGGACGCTTTACGAAAGTTTGGTAACATGGTGAAAACACTTATATATAGGAAGTACCAGCGGCGTATCCACCATGTTTTGACCACGTTACGTCCATTTCGTTATTCGCATCATGTTACGTTCCGTGTCTTACCATACACAGTAGTACACTCTATGGTCCTCTTACGCCTATCACTATAATCCCGTGTGCACCCGTGATTATATTGATTGTCGCATGATCCGCATAGCTTGTACTAGTTGTGTATGAATCAGGGTATACATAAATTGAAAATAAAAATGAGTACGCATAAGGATGTATATTTACGTTTTAGTATGTATGAGACCAACGTAAGCGAATCCCTCGGGTTTCGCTCGCGCACAGGTACGAATGTATGAATTATGAGTATGAATAAAAGTATGAGCATAAGTATAAGTTTAAGTATGAATACGCATGTGAGTAAAAGTATGAATAATAAACGTATGGCTATGAATATGAATATGAATATGAGTATAAGTATAAGCATAAAGCGTATTGTTATGAGTATGAGTGCAAGTACGAATACTAATGATTGCATATATAGTATTATTTGAAACATAACGAATTTAAGCATATAAAACGATCAAAAGGTTGAGTATGTAAAAACAAACGGTTTAAGTGAAATTGTCGTGAGATATTGACTAAAACATGTACGATGATATGCATGTATAGTTGTTTGAGCAAAACGTTGAGTTTAGCAAATCAAAATAGATTGAGTTTGACTTGTAATGTTGAATCTAGTTTGTGGATGTCAAAAGTATGTAAAGCATCTATTGATTATGTGAGATGTACTTTGTAAAAGAACGGAAATGCTACTCTTGTTTAAAAAGAAGTTACGTACGTTGAAAATTATCGGTTCCTGTGAAGTTTTCTTGCCCACGTGTTTTGAATTTAAATGACATATTAAGGGGTGTATAAAAAGTTCTTTGTAAATAATAAGTTTGCAACATTTCAAAGGATCTTGCATTAAAATAAGAAATTTAAAATTTGGAAGTTCTCGTGAAAACGTTGATTCTTAAAAGAAATTTAGCATAATGAACTTAGTGATCGTTGAAAAGTGTTTTAGTAAACTGATTTATGAACATTGAAAGTAGTTTTAGTAAAACGATCCTATAATAACTATAAGATCTCATAGGAATGTGAGATAAGTTGGTTTGATTTTCGATTGAGGATGAAAGTCCTTAGTATAATGATACAATGTGAGTGTGTTTTAGTGATTACGTCGAGTATGAAATTTGTGTTCAAGAGATTTATTAGACCGATTAAGTTGATGGGTAGCATTTCGTTGTATTTTGAAAATCGGGAAGCAAAACGTTGGTGGTATGACTAAGTATTTCGCGTATGTGATTTACGTGAAATAGATTATGGGATAAGGAATACGTTTGATAAAACAATGAATTTTGAAATTTGCATAAGTAGGGATTTTTACAAACGATAAACGATTTAGGTATAAAACTTGATCGTGTTTGCATAATAAAGTCTTTTTGAAGGAAAATTTTGGTGACGATCACCAAGATAAGGGAAACACCCCTAATCCGTTGGTGAGGTCGTTTTAAGAAAAGAAAGGAGTGGAGTTAATCGTCAAGGTAAGGAAATCACTCCTATCTTGATGATATGTCTCCATTTTGGTGTTACAGGGAATGTAAATAAAATTTGAGTGTCATTTTGAAATCATGCATATGTATAACATATAAATGTATTAGGAGATTTAGTATAATGTGTGTGTGAGGAAATAATCTCGAAAATAGATTTGAATTTGAAAGATTGCATCACATAAGATTTATAATAGAAAAATATTGGTTTGGTTAAACTTGGATGGTTCCTAAACAGAACTTTGACTAACCAAAGTGGTCGAAAAGTCCTTTGAATTTAGGAAGCATGCTTTGGCCTAATAGGTGGAATACTCTCGCCGACATGTCGGTTAACGGTATTCAACCTTCCGGTTACTACATGTCCCAAATCAATCGAAAATTCGAGACTTGGCGGGATTTATGAAAAATCAAGGAGTGGAACTAGTCGACAAGGTGTGGCTTTCACCCCTAACTTGACGATTTCGTATCCTAAGTGTGGTTGGTACTCGTCGGGTCAAAAATTTAATTTCGACACTTTGACGAGGGTCCACTAGAATTTGGAAATGGAAATTCTCCATCAAGGTAAGGAACTCACTCCTAACTTGTTGCGAATTTCGTGTAAAAAAAGGTGGATTGAGAGTCTTTCACCAAATTTTGGGTTTCACGCCTATTTTGGTGAAGTCGTCTCGTTTATGAAGTACGAATGCTTTTGACTTTAGTATAGACGAATAAAAAGACGTATGTTAGAAATAATATTAACAAGTATGAGCACATAAAGCATTTCAAGAAAATAACACGTAAGAGACATTTCAAGAATATCATACAAAAATGTTTCATAAAAGTAGCATGTGAAGCCACTATGGTCGAATTTGGTACTTAACTATAGTCTAGGTCAAAAGCAGGGCAATTTTCATAAGTCCCTATAGTTATGGCTCTGATAACAATCTGTCACACCCCAACCGATGGCGAAAACATCGGAGTGAGACGAAATAGATTGCTCAAGACATCATAACACTAATAATTGTGACAAGTATTTAAATAATAAATTTCATTCCATTTCTAAAGAGTCAATTACGAAGATTTGAAGCAAATACAACAACATGAATAATGAAATACAATACAATAGGAGTACAAAATTTAAAGTGTGTATTTAAGCATCCTACTCGATTCCATGCATCACCAACATCATCGTTAAACCTGCAACATGTTTTAAAAGCATAGTTCAGTACAAAGGTATCAGCGAGTACACTAGTTTTAGACTCGTGACATATGTATAAAAAGTATTTTCAATCCAACATAGCAATTTGGTATACAAGGTCAAACTATCATGCAAAACTAAAAGTCAAACCCAAGTGTCCACTAGAATAATAGCATCCCTCGATATAGCAACATCGAGACCGTAAAGAATATAACTTAACAAAACCCTGTCGGGTGGTGTGCTACTCCTATAAAACTATAATTGCCAAGGCGGCTAAACAAGTAGTATGAATTCTAGCATGAACTTAAGCATAACAAAGCATGCATAAGGATTGATTGAATAAAGCATGTTTGTGAATCGTGCATTTTAACAAGTAAAACATGTTGCACCCAAAGTGTATTAAAAGGAAAATGGGTCAAGTGTACTCACAAAACTGCTAAGTCTTTCGATTATCCAAGTGTTGACGAGTGTATGAGATTGGGAGGACGAATGTATAAGGGTTAAAGTTCAAGGTATCTTTAGAGTCGAGATTTGGAATTTAAAAGGAATATGGAATGTACATATGCAAAAGTAATCATCTAGTCATATAATTCTTGATTGACACTATGAAACCCCAAGGGTTAGAATGCTTTCATGGGTAAATTACCCATTAGAATCATAACAAGTTATTAAGTCATAGATGATGTAATCTAATACTTTGACAAATGAACACAAATTCGTCATCAAAGGTTTGATTATTTGGATAATATATAAGTATTATATAGTGTTCATGTAGTCATATAGGCCAAGCATGAGGTAGAAGGATAAATCCCCCATTTAGGTACCTCTTTGTTTATCATAGAAGTCATGTAGGAGGTAGGGAGAACAAGTCTCCCATATACAATAAGAAAGGAAATAAGACAACTAATCTATGAGAAAACATCAAACAATGTGTGGATTTTCAAGTAGGATAGCCCAAGCTAATCCTAAATCAGACAATCATCAAGCTTTAGGCTTAAACATCACTTGTGGGTTAAACCCTTAAACAAAACAGAAAGTTTGTGAGGTTTACACCTCTGATTTTACATGTCTCAACCTTGTTTTTAGCCCAACTAACCATAGAAGTGGTTATGAGCATAAGGACATAGGTTTGAGATGAGATAACTCAAGTTTAATCAAGTTTAACAAAGATTGAATCAAAAACAGAAAGATCAGTCAACTTTGGAGCCTTTTTGGTGACATTCCAGACCTTGGTTTTCCATGGAAAACATATGGAAATGTTCCTAAGGTCAATCCAAGTAAGTAGGAAAAAGAATCAAGTGAAACGGTTAAGAAATGAGTGAGTTATGCTCACTTTTGTAAGAGGTGCTGAATCTGCTCGAACTCTTGATCTCAGCCGCGATTTGGAGTGTTTTTCTGTGTGTGATTAATTTCATTGTGTATAGACGCCCCTCTTATAGGAGTTTTTTGACGCGTAGTTTAGGCGAGACTTTTTTTTTTTTGTAATAAATGATAGTAATAAAGTAACTGTCTTTTCAGTTACTGGTTTTGTTTTTACTGTGTTGATCAGCTTTTATCAGTTTTATAGGTTATAGACGTCTCATCTTCTAAGTTTGGCGTTTTTTTTAAATGGCCTTATGCAGACCAACATGACAAAATACAATAACGGAGTAAATAAAATATTAAGCAGGAAAAATATTTTTTGTTATTTTTGGCGTTTTGTTAGGGTTAACCATTTTTAGTATTATTTTGGCGTTTTGCTAATAAAGATAGAAATATATCATTTAATTATCTTAAAAAAGGAAGATTACATAGAAGAAGAAAAAAAAGAGGAAAAAAATTAAAATCCTTTGTCAGAAGGTTCTTTATCTGAATAGTATCCATCACTTGTGTCATATTCTTCCTCCTCGGAGTCTTCATCTTGATCTTCATCCATGTCATCACATTCACCTTCATCAGCTTCTTGTTCCTGAAGATTCTGAAGCCTCCACCTGAACATGTCTTGCATTAACTCCAATTTTGAGTCTATTTCTGTGTTGGTACAAGTGGCGTTATGCTATTCTTCCATGAAACCCAGTCGCTGCTTTGTCATGATGTTCTCTAGCCAGTAGACTTCCTGCTCTCCGCTGTCGTATGTAACCGTCACCATGTCTGTTTCATCATCAAAACGCCATGATGTCATGACAGGGTCTGGCTTCACACCTTCTTTGATTGGTCCAAATTTGCTGGTTAATGCTTTCATAAGCATATGTGTTTCATGGCATTCGTTGTCTAGAGCGATGCCAATGGATAAGATTTGCCTCTATATCTCTTCTTCCATTTTCAGAATTGTCCTGACCGTCTTAACATACACCCTCATTCTGTTGTCAAAATGGAGGACGTATCGCCTGATTCCCAGAGTGTATCTCCACGAAACGATTGTTGCCATTTTTGGCGTTTTGTTTAAGTTGGCGTTTTTGGTTAACGATTTTTTTGCAGAAAATGGGTAGATTGAAGTGATTATGGAAGCTATGTTTTACGTTTGTTCATATAATGATGTTTTTGGCGCGTAATTTAGGAGGGAATTTCTTCTAATAAATGTTAATAACTGAAATTCAGTTATTTTGTGTTGTTTCATCTTCCTGTAATATTCAACGCGTTTTATTTTTAATTTTTGGCGTATTGTTTTTAATGGCATTTTATTTTTTTGTATGGCGTTTTATCATTTGATGGCGTTTTGAATATGAGCGGTAAAAGACCCCTTTTACCCTTAATGAAGCGCGTCCCACATAATAATATTGATGTTATTTACGAAAACACCACCGCGCAGTCTAGTCCATAGATTGTTTTGATCGGACGATCCATAAGCGTTCTCACACTTTTCACCGTTTTCTCTAAATCCCGACCCTATATATATATATATATATATATTGTTTAAATGTAATCAAAGGTATAAATGAGATGCATTTTATATAAATAAAAATGTTACATAATGTTTGGTGTATAATTCACATGTTATCAAGGTCTAAAGTGCATATTAAACATGTTTTAAAGTACCAAAATGTGTGATAAAAATACATGTATGTGACATATCAAATGTAACAAGTATGTTTGATTTATGATTAGGTATAATCAAGTGAAAACATATAACTTAATCTTACAATCGAATAACCAAGTATTTGAATGTATGGAGATTTGAGAATTACGAATACACGATCAATGTTTACGAGTTAAATTTACGTTTAAGCGAATTACGAATCATGTATCAAACGAATGCACGTATTAATGTATAAACATGTATAAACAATGAATAATTCACACGAAAAATTAATTTCATTATGATCGAAGTCTCGGATTTACAATAGCTTGAAACGAAACACGATTACAAACGAAACGAGCTTCCAAAAATGGAAATACAAGACATGTTTCCTAAATAGGGAAAGTTACGAAAAAGAAGGGCGTTACAGCTGGGCCAATGGCGAACGGGTTATTAGTTAAATAACGCTATTAGGTTTGACAAACCTCACACCGTGCCGCAGAGGACGGGCGTGGACTAATATACTTGGGCACTTAGTCAATGACGATAGACATTGACTCGGGGCACTAAACATAACTACAGTCAGTAGTCGGTATGGTACGGGTCTAGTGGTTTAAAACAACGGGGTAGCTCCCCATGACATGTTTTATAAGAACCGAGTAATTTAACAAACTTATGTTTTTGAAACAACACTAAACAACTGTGAACTCGCCAACATTTTTGGTTGATACGTTACTACATGCTTTGCAGGTCGATAGGTATTATGCTGGAGCTTGTATGGAGGAATGGTTGTTGTGGCGGGGAACCATTTGTTGGTTTCCTGTCAAACTTTATGAACTTAAACTATTTATTGGTTTTTTAAATTTTATGCTTCCGCTGATACTTAAACTTGGTTTTGGATATTAGTTTTTGTAAACACTAATCGTATTGATTGTGGTGGTTTTATTTTACTTTACTTATTGTTCAATATGATTGGTGGCATGATCTTGGTCAGTCACACGCCTCGAGGTAATACTCCGAATGTGGATTTTGAGGGTGTGACAGATTGGTATCATAGCCATTGGATAAAGTGAACTCGGTTTTAAAAAGGGAAAAATCTTTTTGAGAAAAACCAGACTATAACCTGCTCAGTACTCAACGATCCACAACGACACTTCGCTCCTCATGCAAGGCTCAACACTTAGGTAGTATGATTTATGTTTATATTGCCTACTTGATAGTTACTTGGTGTGTTGCTTATGGTATGCTTAGTTAGGGTTTTAGTAGCAAGGCCTCTATTAGCCCTAATGTGATCTCTTTGACACTCAACTGTTTACTTGGAACTCTATGTGCTTTGGTCAAAACTCTTTCCTATCATTCTTTTCGCACCCCTACGTCATCGTTCTCACTTGTGTTTTCTGGATGTGAAGCTCTTGGCGCGTCTATTATACTCTGAACTCCTAACACAAAATGCTAGTAGAATCTTGTTTCACCCATAACTTGACCATACAACATCTCTTTCATGTGTTCTACCTATCCACGCGAATGTCTCAACATACCCGACATTCAAAAATTATCAGTGTCATCAGCTAACGCCGCGGCTGCTGCCAGAACACAGATCCGAATCCCTGTTCGTTCGGTTATGCACGTCAATATTCGAGTAGACCAGAACCGACCCACACCAATACGGATTTGGGCGAATAATATGTCCACGCGTACGTGTCGACGAACCCTATCTTTTCCACCTGTTGCCATTGCCGGAAACAATCGATACAGTTGCCGGAAAACAAAACAGTGGCTGGAATTGTAATTTATAATTTAATATTTTAATGGAAAGGGAGTGGAGGCCACTTTGGGGCCGGTTACAAAAGAGGGGGGGTGGGTTAAGTGTAAATTTTGGGAAGTTAAAGGTTACAAATGTAAGTTAGGGGGTTTAAGATGAAGTTATGTGTGTTTATGTGTTTCTATGATTTTTAAGGCGTTTTATCACCATAACTAGTTTTAAATCATAAAAACAATGTTTCTAGTCTATTTTTTGTGTTTTGGGTAGTGTCCGGTTAATCATTCAGTTATCGGTTCGTTAAAGTGCTAAATAGTGCATTTTTACAAGGTATGAAGTACCGTTTGTGACAGTTTTCATTCCCGACACTTTACAAGTTATTCTGGACACTTAAACATAAATTTTGCATGTTATTTTAGTGATAAAATGCTGCTTTAGCTGATTTTCTGCAGAATTCTGCATTTTAGGTGCGTTTCGGGCAGTTTTTAGTGCTTGTTTTAGCTTCCGGAAAGTGTTTTTGTTATCCCTTGTTCCTGCACTTGGGTTTTATTGTATTTTTGATGCTGGACCTACATCTAGGCCCTAAATCTATCGTTTAACTGCATGCTGAGGCTGTGCTGTCACCGCTTGTCTTACCGGTGAGTTTACTAGTCGTTTCAACGCAACGCTTAATGTAATGCACAATGCGATAATTGAAGTATGAAACATGCATGAATTCATATGTAAAGCAAGTAAGCATATAATGTTGACGTTTAAGCACATAATTGCAGAAAATAAATAATTAGTAAAATAGTACGAAAATTACCGGTTTTGTGCCAGTTGTCACATTGCTGACACCATTTCAGGTGGGTGAACCGAGGAACGAACTGGATTACATACCTCCTATACCGGAAACTAAATCACTGATGTGGATCAACTAGGTTCCAAAGAAAACTAATTGTTTCCTGTGGCGGGCTGTGCTGGATAGAATTCCCACGAGAGAGGCGCTACTCAAGAGGAGGGTGCCACTGCCCTCGGGCAGATGTGTCATGTGCAATCAGGCATTAGAGACTGCGGATCACCTGCTGATCTCGTGCGAAATGGCTCAACAAGTGTGGCTTGCAGTTTCGCTTTGGATAAAAACTACACTTCCGAGGTACCTTGTGAGTGTCGTAGAGCTGATGGTGTTTTTTGGAAATTTGCGAGTAACAGACCATAAGAAAAGGCGGTGTATACAATATTGGCGGCTGTATGTTGGTCTCTATGGAGAGCCCGGAACGACGCAATTTTTAACAACAAAATCACTCAGGTGTCGAAGCTAGTCAGCGATATCAAGGCATTATCATTTCTATGGGTTAGCTCAAGGGCGGTCTCTTTGAAACTGGAATGGAATCATTGGCGCGAGTTTAGTATGTTTCGATAGATTTGTAGGCGTATTGTTTATGTTTTCTTTTCTTTTTCTGTACTGACAACACATTTGAGCAGCTTGATAAGTTATTTCTCTTTATAAAATTGCGGAATTTCAAAAAAAAAAGTAACTTACTATAAAAGCAAACGATCTACTTCAAAGTCCAAACACGATATAAGTGACAAGTGGTCATACATAATAAAAAACTAAGTCTACTTTGTTACATTTTATAAAAAAACAAACTCAAATCTATGATTAGATTATTTGCGAAATCAAGTTAAAAAGAATGTAACAAGAGTTTGTTTTTTAAAAAAGAAAAGAAAGGAAAGGAGAAAAGCAGAGCGTGTTTTCCGGTACAAGGACGAATAAGAAAAAGCTGATGAGATGCCAAGTGGATAGCATAATGAACGTGTGATTGGAATCTGACGGACCAGATTAACCCACTCTTTTGTTTGCAACTGCCAGACAACTGTAGAGGAAATATTGGGAGATCATATAGATTTTCTCTTCTATTCTAGAGAGAGAAACAAAACAAGAGAGAGAAACCCATTAAATTTAGGTAGCAGAGTAAGCTGTTTGCAGTACCTATGGCGGCGTTGTTGCAGGGCGTGATTTTAATGCATCCAAATAACAAAAAGACAGACCATTTAAAAGATTAAAAGAAAAAAAAAATGAATGATCCAACACCAACACCCTTTTTGTTACACTACACTAAAAAATAATAATAATTATTATATTTAAAGTTTGTGTTTATGTTGTTTATGTTTTTCTTTTCTCTCTCACACACACTACACCTTTTTTTCACACACTTAATCTTTTTTTTTTGGTATTTTATAAACCCTAGATGTTTAAGTAGGTGCACTCTCACAACCCTACTGGTTCCGTGAACTGTGAGATTATTCTTAATTAAAATTTAAATTTAAAACCCTTTTTGTTTCTTCATTTTTCTGGATATGGATTTGAGTCAAAAAATATTGGAGAATTTTGGGTTTGGAAGATGTCTGGTTTTTTCTCACTAGGTGGGGCGTTTGGGATCACTAGCAAAGATAACCAAGAACATGTTGAAAATCAAAATCAAAATCAAGAGCAAGAGCAAGAAGATAGTGTAATCACACCAAATAGTTTATATTTGTTCAAAAACGAGGAGATCTACAACAAAGGGTTCGAGCTATGGCAACAATATTACCAGCTTCACCAGCACCGACTCCAGCAACCACCCGCTCCCTCGCATTATGATATAGGAGGCGCGGGTGGTTGTGTTGGGAGTAGGAGGAAGGTTAGTGCTATAGGTGTTGAGGATATCTGCCTCAACACCAATAGCAGTAATACTAACAGTAATAATAGTAATAGTAAAAGTAATAGTAATTTGTACGCGTCTTCGTGGAGAGTGATGAGGCAGGGTGGGTACGGGGGGATCGGAGGAGTCGGGGATCATAGTGGGAGCAGCGTAAACTGTCAAGACTGTGGAAACCAAGCAAAGAAAGATTGTCAATACATGCGTTGCAGAACTTGCTGTAAAAGCCGAGGGTTTCAGTGTCAAACACACGTGAAAAGCACGTGGGTTCCCGCCGCGAAACGGCGGGAACGCCAACAGCAACTCGGGTTGTTGACTCCGCAACAACACGAGTTGGGTAATCAGCAGCTGAGTTTGATGATGAGAGGTAGTGGTAGTGGTAGTGGTAGTGGTGTTGATCAGAATCCGAAAAGATTCCGGGAAGATCAGCAGCTTGTCGCCGCTGCGGGCGGTGGTGGTGGTGGTGGTGGGGTGGTGACAAATTTGTCAACTACAATTAATCATAACACAGGTAAAAGATTGTGTCTTTGGTTTATACATTTTGGAGAAAGAAACAAAACCCTCAAATTATTCTTTGTTTCAATTATTGGGGTTTGGAGATAAAGATCACACGGTTTTTCTTTACCAATGTTTGTTCATGATTTGATGTGTTTGTGTGTGTATATATACATATGTATACATAGATTAGCTTCATATTTCAAGACTTGTAGGCTTTGAAATCAAGGCTACTGTGTGTAGGTGTGTGTATTCTACACATATATAACCCTAAATCTATATTAAAAATCTATGGAGTGTGGATATGGACATGTAGATGTAGTGTGTGTTACTGTATGCAACTGTGTGTGCTTTGAAATATTGCATCACATAGAATTTTACATGCTTGAGCGAATCTCAACGGTAAGGTTATTGTCATATGACTGGACAAACCTCCAGATCACAAGTTCGAGTCCTGGTAACAATTTGACACAAGAACTATAAGGTAAGAATGCATACATTAGACTCCAATCTTGCACTTGTGTGAGCTTGGTACACTGGATTTGCTAGAATTTTGTGTGTTGTTGGTGAAAGGGTTGACTTTATTGCACCAAACCCAAGAAAAGTTTTAAAATTGTTTTGCATTATATGAATATATTTGTACTTACCATTTTCTAAATTTTAGCTATAGAAATGGGTCATTTCCCGGCAGAAGTGAGTTCTCCGGCGGTATTCCGGTGCGTTAGGGTGAGCGCAATGGACGAGGCGGAGGAGCAGCTGGCTTACCAGACCGCGGTTAACATTGGGGGGCATGTTTTCAAGGGAATTCTCTATGACCATGGTGTTGAGGGTCGATACAACCACCCTGGTGGTGGAGGCAGTTCCTCCGCCGGAGGTGATGGAGCGAGCGCTCAACATCAACAACTCAACCTCATCACCTCCGGCACCATGGGAACTGCCGCCACCACCAGCGGGGAACCAAATGTCACTTCTATTGATGTTTCCACCATATATCCAACTCCACTCAATGCTTTCATGGCTGGTACACAATTCTTCCCACCACCAAGATCTTGAAAAATTGGTACTTTAATTTACATGTGCATTTGCATGCTTTGATGTTAATGATCATCACACATTGATTATGTAGCTGGTGTTAGTATCAAACAAACAAAATGTAAGAAAATGTGACAGACTTGTGATGAACCATTATGGCTATATTATGATTAAAACAATGTTATTTGATTCAAGACCATTTAGTTCTTATTATTGTTATTGTTCTTATTGTTATTATTATTATTGTTGTTGTTATTATTATTATTATTATTTTATTATTATTATTATTATTATTATTACTACATATTGATCTTAATGTCATGATTAAAACAATGTTAATTGCTTAAAGATTTAGTTATTATTTTTATTGTTATATTGTTGTTACATATTGATCTTATTGTCGTAATTTAGATGAATTTATTTAACATAAAAACCCATAAAATATTTTTTTCAAAGAATAAAAAAAAACTGGAATTTTAGGTGACACTTGAATTTGTTCTTCAGGTTCCAATATATTCTACTGTTGTGCATCTGGATTTGCGCTCAGAAATAAGAATATTGAAGAGAGTACTATTTAGTTTGAATAATTATTTCATTAATTGTAATTACTTTTGCTTCGTTTTTGAACTCGAGGTAGCTTTTGCACCGGTTACCCGTTTTTTTTTTTTTTTTTTTTTTTTTTTTTTTTTTTTGAACAGCGAGGCGTATACAACCCTATGGAAACCCACTCTTGTATAATTCTCCGCATTGCTTAAGGAAATGCAGCACCTTACTCAGGCCTTGAGGATCGAACCTGAGCACCCGGGCAGGAACCTCCGAAGGAGTAAAACCTTCCCACCTCCTCTTTGCTTGAAGTGGGGATCGAACTTGAGACCTCTCACAAGGTCTAAGTCTTTTCCACCACTCCACCAAAGACTCTATATGCCGGGTTATAATGGCAACATGGTACTTTCAAACTTCATAATTCATTATTTAACAAATCTTTTTTGGTTTACATTTGTGTGTCATTATTTAACAAGTTTTTTTTTGGTTTGCATTTGTCTGTAAGCATGATATCTATGTAAATATGCATGTATCTCCACCAGGGATGAGTATACCCAATTTCTCGTACCGAATTACCGGTACCCACTTTTTAGCATTTTCGATAACTGTACCGGTTCGGTACGGTAACGGTAAAATATCAAATTTTACCTTCAAATACCAGTTCCACGCTCATCCCTAATCTATACAATGCATGTAATGGTGTATGTATGATACTGGATATCTATACAATGCATGTAATTGTGTATGTATGATACCGGATACGGAAATACATCTACGGATAGTCAATGCTTATAGACTAGTAATGCTTAGGGGCAACGTAAGTATGTATCCTATGCATGAACCTAAACCCGTGTCAATGATCGGTAACTTACGACCATTTTCACTTTGATTATGAACGATGGGTTAAATATCATGAAAAACCAACATATTTCATATCTTCATGAAAAGGCACTCAATGTATTTTGGCATGTTAACGTTTATAAACACGTAAAAAACCATGAAAAGTTCTTTAAACTTGTTTTTGCTATATCAAAGTCCCGACACTTGTCTACAATACATGTACTTGCGAAAAAAAAAAGTTAAATTAATAAGACTACCCCTTATGTTCGTCAACATAAGATTATACATTTTTTTTTAAAAAGATGAATGTGCATTATACATATATGCAATGAATTTTATTTATAGTTGAATATTATATGGTAATGAATATAAGTGAAAGTTGAGTTCCAAGAAAGGAAGAATGAAATTAAAGGAGTAAATTTCTGGTGCAATATTATGGTTGTATAAATGCATTTGATGAGTTGTAATGAGTTAATATGCATGCATATTATGCTTCATTTATGTATGCATAAAGCCTGCATAATTAATCCTTCACATATATGTACATGTTTATGTATCTATAATTGCAACCCACAACCTCTCTAGCTAGGTGAGGGTACCTCCTGTGATACCCTAGTTTGTATAACACTTTGAAAAATAACTTTGTATTTTGGGAGTCATTTAATGTTTTGGTCTAGAAGGGTAGGGGTCCTAGATTTGGAGGGTATGTGTAAGGAAGAGTAATTGTTAAACAAAGGTTGCTCCAGTTGATGAAAGTTCTGATCCAAAACAAGTACCCACTTTGATCAAGACCTTACACCATTTAAGGTTATACATACTTCTGACCACAACATACTTTTAGTGACTGTAGTAGGTTATCTTTTAATATCGCATCCTTATTTTAGAATGCATACATTTTCTTAGCAGAAAGTTTAAAATCCTAAGAGGGAAATTAAATCACAAAAAATCAGTATTTTGAACAACTTTTTTTTACATAAATTGTCATTTTGGTATTTTTTTTTTTTGTAAAAAAGACGTGATTGGGCGGAGGGTGAAATCGTCACATCCTACACAAAAACACACCATTTTTTTTTTTGTTTAGGCTGAGGCGTCTTCATGCTTGGGTAAATTAAACACACCATAGGGTATTCATTTTAATACAAAAACCCGTACTAGAAACTGGATCCAATCATACCCGAAAACCGTTTCCGGGTCCAAACCTGAAACCAGGTTTTTTCCATGCACGATCTGGGTATTTTCAGTACACAATATATAAATTTATATTTTTTGATATATTTTTATCTTTGTAATAGTTTTACTTTCTAATATACATGCATTTTTATGTTATTTATTTATATTTAACATATTGATTTTGGAGTTTTACGTAAAAAAAATGGACTCGGAACAAAAAACATGTGCAAGCCATTAAAAAACTCGATCTATACCTGAAAAATAACCCGGCTTTTGATGCCTGAAGCTAAGGTATTTTGATACCCGGGTATAGGGTACACATACTTGAACCCTACCCGGAACCGGTTATGCTACCCTACCCGACCCAGTTATTACCAATACCCGAAAAAACCATGCCCGGACATACCCATACCCGCGTCCATACGAGTTGCTGGGAACTAAAGAACCCGTATCAAGTAGAACCAAATGATACTCAAGCTGATTTGGTTTTCGTTTTGGAATTTCTTTTATATTTGGACTAGACTATAAATAGTCATCATCATCATACTCAGTAAATTCCACCAATAACAAAGTTAAGATAAGGTCTCAGGAGGGTAAGATGCAGACAACCTTATCTCTACCTCGTAGAAATAGAGATGCTTCTTCCAGTGAGACACCCGGCTCGAACTTGACTATAAATAGTGTGTGTTAAACCAGTTGTGTTTATAGTTGGCGGGTTGTGCCTGACACAAAGTTGTACGCGACAAGAAACCGAAAATCAGGTTAGGCAAATGAACAACACAACTTGCGCATTCACGTGTTGACATGAATATGACCCGTTGCCAGGTTTTTATTTGTGTTTTTCAAATTACTACCATAAAATTACAAAAATAATGACAAAAACACAAATGCTATAAAATGAAAGTGTTTAAGCTATGGAACATAACAAAAGTTTCTCTTTAACTTTCACGTTTTGACACAAAATGTGCAGCAATTTATGTAATTACATATATACGCTTTAGATAAATTTATATAGCCAATTGAACGCGTTAAGAGCTACACAAATTAAAAAAAAAACCAACCAGTTGAAGAACCATTGTCGATTAACGGTTTGATTTTGGGATCCACCATGATATGTTTGGGCAATTTAGTTAAGTCAAAATTCGATTTTTCAATCTAAAATGATGTCACATCTTTTGATATATAAGATGCATCGACATTAAGGATATAATCACATATTATATATAACTCGACTGAATAAGAACACTTAAAAATGACTCTTTTTTTAAGTTTAATCACATATTATATAAAACTAGACCGAAGTTTTATCAAACAATACAAGTTTTATGAAAATGTGGAAATGATTTAAATCCATAAAGTTAACAATGATCATTAAAACAAGTTCTATAAAGATATAAGTTTTATACAGACGAATTAAATACGTTTAGAACTTATTAGAGTTGATAAAAGATATGTCAAATAAGACTACAGGGTGGGGGGAAGGGTTCTGGATGGTGAGGTGGCACCCCTTCCTGTCAGGGAACACCGCCCCCGTTCTCCTGTTGGTGAGCTCGGGGCTCCATCACCTCTATCTCTCTCTCTTAATATTGTTGGAAGGGATAGATCATTTCTTCTTGATGGGGAAGAGAAAGGGGAAGAGGAAGGTGGTGAAGTGAAGGTGATGTGCAGGTGTGGGAAGAAGACCATACCCCATAGTCTAAAATAAAAGCATTATATCAAAATGTCTTCTTGCATGTTAGACTATGGGGTATAGGGCGGGGGTTGGGGCGTGGGTTAGGTACAAACGCCCAAGTCACCACCCCGGGTGGGCTTGGGTTTCGGCGTGGCCCCTTTGGCGGGGGTTTCAGCCCGGGCGTTGGGCAGGGCTACGAGCATGACATGGCGGGATCTCATTGGCCAAGAATACTAGCCGTTTGGACTAGCCGTTGGGCATGAAATTTATAAAAAAAAAAAAAAAAACTTTTTTTTTCCTATATAAATACCCTAATATATTTAACATTTTTCTCACACAATATCAAACACATAAAACACAATCTTGCCATGAGTTCTTCAAGTTCAAGTGAATCGTCATCATCATCTGACGATGGTGCGGAAATATTTCTACAAACGATCGCGACGGTGGTGAAAGCTATCATGGAAGACGATGAGGAAGAGACTTCGAAACCTAAACGGAGGAGGTACATCGCTTGTGAACGGCACACCACTAACAATTTGTTGGTAAGCGCGATTATTTCTCAGCCGAACCTAAGTATGATGAAAAAATGTTTAGGCGTCGTTTGCGTATGAGTAGAAACTTATTTTTAAGGATATCTAGGGATCTTGAGGAGAAGTATGTTTTTTTCCAACAAAAACCGGATGTAACCGGGCAATTATGATTTAGTACGTGGCAAAGGGTCACGACCGCACTTAGACAGTTAGCGTACGACAATAGTTCGGACATTATGGATAACTATTTAAAAATGTCTGCACGTGTAGCTAGAGAAAGTCTTCACAACTTTTGTTCGTGTATTATAGAACTTTATAAGAAAAGATATTTGAGAAATCCGTCGTTCGGTGACATGCAACAAAAATTGGAACATCACGCCGATTATCATGGGCTACCCGGGATGCTAGGTAGTTTAGGTTGTATGAAATGGCCTTGGGAACTTTGTCCAACCGCATGGCAAGGCGCTCACACGAGTGAATATCACGGGATGCCAGCCATCATGCTTGAAGCGGTTGCGTCCCAAGATCTTTGGATATGGCATGCGTTCTTCGGTATGCCAGGTTCACATAACGATATTACCATCATAAACCACTCGCCCCTTTTCAATGATCGGGTAAATGGTATAGGACCCAAAGGAAGTTTCTTTGTAAACGGAATTGAGTACGTATATGGGTACTACCTAGTTGATGGGATTTACCCGGAGTGGGGGGTTTTCTTAAAATCGTTTACAAAACATGGTACCATAGATCCAAAGAGATTAAAGTTTAACAGGGTTCAAATGGTTGCACGTAAAGACATCGAGCGAGCGTTCGGTGTTTTGAAGAAAAGGTGGCGAATATTGGCAATGCCTTGTCGACTATGGGACAAGGATCAGATTGGAAACGTGATGTACGCATGTATCATTCTTCACAACATGATTTTAGAGGATGAAGGTAGAGCGGCTGTTACCTACTATGATGACGATGACCCCTAACCAGATAACATAACAGTTACAGACGAAGATAAATCGACAAATGAATTTTTGATCAAGTCAAGGGATATACATCACAACCTTCGATCTGATTTGGTGGATCATGTTTCAACGATTCGTGGGCTCGAAACCGACGATTCAAACGAAGAATGATTGTTTTTATTTTGATACTATGTTTTTTGTAATTATTATATATATATATATATATATATTTAAAAAAAATATAATGATGTGGCTTGGCAATGCCACCCCAGCCACGCCCACCATACCCTTATGAAATTGGGTTTTGGTATTGGGTGCCCCATAATCTACGTGTCAACTCATGCCCCAAACCCCCACCCCACCATACCCCACGGTCTTATAAACTAGTAATCTAACCTCGTGCGTTGCATCGATAGTTCAATGTATTGGTTTGTTTTGTTACAGTATCAAAACGGTATAGACACCCGATATAGCAACAAAAATAGATAGCGCAACATACGTGACTTTATATAAGAAAAATGAAACATGGATGTCAATAACCTTTGTAGCTTAGAGTGTAGAGGGTATCCATAACTTTATTAAAGTTTAGATGTTGTATAAATTTGTTAAAAGACGAAAATATATTTTTATTAAAATTGAGGGGTCGTATAATAAACTTATTAATATTAAGAGGGTGTAAATGAAATTATGAAGTAAAAGACAAAATTCATTACTTATTAATATTATAGTAAACTATCAAAATGGTCCCTGAGCTTTGGTCATTTTTGCCACTTTAGTACAAAACTCAAACCTTTTGAATCTAGGTCCCTGTAGTTTCAATTTTGTTTCCATTTTCATCTAAAATGTCATATTTTTCAGTTAACATCCAGCTATTTTGTCTTTTTCCTCCCTTTTAATGAAGGGCAAAATGGTCATATTTTTTTTAATTCGTTATAAAACGTTAAAAGACCATTTTATCCTTCATTAAAAGGGAGAAAAAAGAAAGAAAAGTTGGATGTTAAGTGAAAAATCTGACCAGCGTTTGATTTTGGATGAAAATGGCAACAAAATTGAAACCACAAGTACCCAGATTCAAAAGGTTTGAGTTTTGGACTAATGTGTCAAAAGTTATCAAACATCAGGGACCATTTTAACAGTTTACTCTTAATATTAAAAGGGTGAAAATAAAATTATGAAGTAAAAGACAAAATTCATTACTAATCTCATCACATAATTAGAAGTACGGTTGTACTTTATGATTGTAAAATTATAAATTAGCATTACCATATTATAAATTAGCAAGATGTTTGTGCTTCTTGGAATGTACTCCAAGCATAGGGAGTCTTTCAAAAAATATTTTTGATTTTTCACTTCTAACCCAAAGGTTTTCGTTCTTTGCATTTAACATTTTTGGTTTTACTTTAAAACCAAAACTTTTCATCTTTTGCAATTTAACCCAAATATATTTTTGTTTTCAACTTTGATCCACGCATTTTTCATCTTTTGCAATTTTTTTGTTTTACATTTCGTTCTAATTTTGTGAGTAAACGCGCTGTAACGTACGTGTGGGTTTCAAAGTTTTTTCGACTATTTTTTCCTGTTTGATAGGACCGTCACAACGCGTCTATTTTTCAATGTTTGACAGGTTCGGTGACACCCCGAAATAGGGCTGTCCAAACTGCTCGACGATCAAGGATCGCTCGACGATCGCTCGAAAAATGCTCGTTCGATTCCCGCTCAGTTTGTAAATGAGCCGCTCGGATCGGTTTGATTCAAATTCAATTCAAGCATGAGCAAATGTCCGCTCGCTCGTCGATTGCTCGATTGCTCGGTTTCGCTCAAAAAATATACTAGCAAAAAAAAATTAAAAGCCCAAAAAATATTCAGCCCAACTTAATAGTTAATAATTAATATCAATATCTAACCCTAAATCCATATTCCTAAAACAATATTCACATAGTCATAATCTGATTGTGCGAAGATCTGCATATTGCCGCTCCACACACACACACCAAAATCTAACCCTAAATTCCTAATTCCAAAAACAAGCCTGCATATTGTTTGAAGATCTGCATATTGTTCTCGTCGTCGCTGCCACATATCAAGCCCTCGTCGTTGCTAGTCGCTGCCATTCTGCCACACAATCAAGCCCTTGTCGGCTGCCAATCTGATTGTTCGATCCAGCTCGGACTCGCTACCAGTTCCACAGGTCCATTCTATTTAAGTTTGTTAAACTTCTGTTCTGTTTGTTAATTAGTATCCTGCCCTGTTTGTTAAACTTTTGTTTATGTTTGTTACACTTCTGTTTATTAAACTTCTGTTTTGTTTGATAAATAGTATGTTGTCTCGTTGTCATATTAATTGTTTTCGGATTAAACATTTATGTGTGTTAAACTTTTGTTTATTAATCTTCTCTTCTCATTGTTAAAGAGTATGCTGCTCTGTTTGTTAAACTTCTGTTTATGTGCATTACAGGGAGCAGAAAACTTCTGCATATTCAACATAAAAGTTGTTATGTAATGTGTAGAACTTAATGGTTTTGTTTAATGCTTGTGTTTATAGATTATATGTTGATTTGAAGTTGAATTTTGTGGATAGAGATGATCAAGCTTAAAGAAGAAATTTATGGTTTTTGAACTAAATGACAATTTGTATTTCGCACTTTATTTTGTGCTTCTTGATATTGTTAAGAACATTTTTAGAATCACGATTTTAGTTATGTATTATTTTGTTAGTAAAGTGTTGGACATGTTTTAATTAAGTTAGGATTTGTTTTTGTTGAACGCAGACTTATAATTCAATCGAGCGAAAACGATCCGCACGATTTTTTTTAGGATTTGATAAAACCGAGCGAAAACGATCCGATCGATTCAAATTCAATCCGAGCATGAGCATCACTTTTGTGATCGGTTTTTCAAATTCGATCCGATCGGATCAGAACGGTTGTAATTCAATCCGAGCATGAGCAGACCCTCGATCGGATCGGATCGGCTCATGAACACCCCTACCCCGAAAACACTTAGCTTATTCAGTGATTGTATGCTAAATTTCGGGATGAAATTTCTTTCAACAAGGGGATAATGTGACAACCCGTACCTTTAACTTCGTGTCATTTCCTTTCGCATTCCACTATATGTTGTAATTATATGAAACTGATAAACATGCCTAAATATATTTGGTTGGTTTATATATACATATATATATATATACATATATATATTAAACTGGTCGCACACTATACTTGGTCGCACACCCTTGTGCTCATACACCATTCCATCCGCACTCCACTGTGCGCTTATATATCCGGCCGCACACCATTTTTGGTGATGGTCCAAACTGAGCCCAAAAGAATGATGAGTTGGACTGCACATTTGCATGTGCGGCCTCTCCCTTTAGTGTATATATATATATATATATATATATATATATATACCATAGCTGGATAAACCCTAGAATGTTTTCCCCAATCATTGACAACAGCTTTTCAGAAATATCCCCCTCATTTTCAGCAAACATTCTCCTATCTTTTTGGGAAACTCTAGCATTCTCTTCCCTCTTTTGAAGATTTCAACAAACATCAGCAGCTTTCCCCTTGAAGCTTCCTCTCTCCTTTTGAAGATCTTTTTTCTATTCTCGCACACTCTTTGATTCACCATCTTCGGGTTAGTATGATTCCACAATTATAGATTTAAGTTTCTTCATTTTATTTCTTGGGATTGAACCCTACAAATGAACAGTTGATAAAGCCAAAACTGGATCAGATCAGTGGATTCATCATAAGCAGTTGTTTGCATCAGATCTTTCCCCTTGAATGTGGCCCTAACATCTGATGACCTATAAGTACTGCTCTTCACAACAACTGCTGATCCCTAAAGACTGTTGAAGATAAAACACTGATGCTCAATCTACTGATATGGTTCAAGTACTGCTGAAGACACAAAGCACTGCTGGAGCTATAACAGTGGAATGAAGAAGTAGTAGTTTACTTTATTCTTTGTATTATACTTGTAATCAGTTGTTTAGTTATCAGTGGTTGTAATAGTCAGTGGTTAGAGGTTGTTAGGAGGTTAGATGTCACTTTCATGGTGACGTCAGCCAAAAGATGCTCAGTGGTTGTTCTGTACTATAAATAGAACATTACCCTGTACTCTTCTATTAGCTCTCTGCATCACCAAGTCATTCTGTACGAACAATCATTGTGAGCTCAGACTGAGGGGGAGATTAGTGCGTGCATGCATTGTAGTTGATTATTGTGATAAATACAATCATTCGATTATGAGATAAACATGTTTGCTTAAAACTATTTCTTCCATTGATTGTGTGTTGAAAGTTTGCTTCATTTATTTCCACTGCATTTAACTCTGTTTCATCTTCATTCTAATCAAACGAACACAATCAAAAGAAACTCAAATCCCAACAATTGGTATTAGAGCTCGGACAGTCAAACTTGATCTAACAATCATTTTGACGTAAAAGTTCAGCTCAATTTCATTGATACTCTCGATTGTTCGGTTTTAGTTGTAAAACAGAGTAAGGTATAATCATGTACAAAGTTGATTATTCAGTGCCTGAAAAACAACCAGAATGACGTCACAATCACAGGATAACACTAATAACGTTGGTTCACTCTTCAAACCACCTATGTTGGTCAGATTTGAATACAACATCTGGGAGCGAAGGATGGGTCACATCTTAGCTCAACAAAATACCGGATGTTGGAAGTCCGTTATCTTTGGACCACATGTTCCAATGGTGCCGAGTGCTGAGGATCTAAAAGTCATGGATCCTAAGAAAATTGAGAACTATACTGACCAGGATTTTCAGAAAATTGAACTGGATGCCAAGGCATTTAGCATCGTTGCATCCGCACTACCCAATGAGATCTATGCTGGGCTGTTACACTGTAACAGTGCCAAGGAATTGTGGGATGCACTTAAGGAACAGTTTGGGGGACTGAAGAAGTAATTGAAAATAATAGGGAAGTTTTGAATCAATAGTATGAAACCTTTTGTCACATTAAGGGTGAATCATTAACACAACAGTTTGAACATTTTAGTTGTCTCAGAAGTGAACTTAAACTTGTTAAAATTGAATTTGCTAAATCAACTCTAAACAGCAGGTTTTTAAGGTCACTTCTTGAAAAATGGGACACAATTGCTTTTGTAACCAGAAATTCAGTTGGGTTCAAAGATTTAACACTGACTCAACTTCATGGTAGACTCCTTACGTATGAAAGGGAGTTGAACCAGAAAAAGAAGTTACAAGAGTCAGGGAAGGTTGTTGATGACTATACATTTGGTAGCACAACACTTCTGGGTCAAGAGGAATCTGGTAGTAGTAAGGATCAGAGTTATGATCATTATATTGACATAACTGCTGGTGGAGCTTTTAATAACTCTGATTCTTACTCAAACAACTATGTTTTCACAGCTAGTAGTGAAAACCAGATTTATGATAATCTCTCTTTTGAACTCAATGATCTGTAGCATTTTGATCCAACTAATTTAGAGAAAATGGACATATTGCACCAACTTGCACTGCTGAGTGTTAGAACCAGCAAGTTTTACAAAAGGACAGGGAGAAAATTTCCAGGGCTACATGGGAACTTGAAAGTAGGGTTGGATAAATCAAAGATAAAATGCTACAAGTGTAATAGGTTAGGTCATTTTGCTAGAGAGTGCAGGAGTCAAACCAATGGACCAATCATCACACATCCTAGCTCTAACCCTAGACCACAAAATAACCAAACCACTGTGCATTATTCTCAATATGCCCCTGCTGCTCATGTAAACACTGCTCACTATGCACACCATGCAACCCCTGTTCCTGTTCACTATGTCTAAACCACTGTTCCTCAGATACAGTATGTCCAGGCCCCAGCTCCTCAGGTTCAAGTGCAATAAGTTGCACCTCAACAAGCTACACCAGCAGTGGTTCAACCAGATCAGCAAAGCTTTTTCACCCAAGGCTTTGTTGAATGGTGTAGCTTACCTGATGAGCTAGGTGATGAAAACTTTGCACTCTATGCTAAAAATGATGCTTCTAGTGATGATTTCTGTTTTGTAGCATTAGAGTCTATACCAGAAGGGCTGGAAACTGAAGAAGTACAGTCAAATAAAGAAACAGTGGATACAATTGCTAAAGCAGTGGTTACTGCTATTGCTGGTGAAATACTGTTGGGAGAAAATTTAGAACCCCTGTTGGAACCACTGTCTGACCCCTGGTCTGAAGAAGAGGAGAAGAAGCAAGGTGAAAAAGAAGAGGAAGTGCCAGAAGAAAGTGAACATGTCTGTGATTGTGCCATGATGGCTGCATCTAAGGTATCATCTCAGGTTCTTAAAAACCTTTGTTCAGACAAATGCATCATAGCATTTGCAAACATCAAAGAGGTGAATGAAAACCTTAGAGATAGATTATTAAATGATGAAGTACAATTTGAAAAATCTTTAAAAGAATTGAAAATCAAATTGTTTGAAAAAGAAAATGAGATTTGCAGCCTCAAACAAGAGCATAGCATAACCAAGGACCAACTCCAGACCATGATAGAAAAATATCAAGTCTGTAAAAAGGAGTTGGAATCCACCCAAATCACTTGTGAAAAATGGGTGGAATCCTGCAAAGGTTATGAGATTATGCTTGAAAAACATATTGAAAGCAATGTAAAATTTGGCATAGGGTTTAGGAAAAATGACCAAGTTGAAAACACTGCTGCAAATCAGTCTGGTTCTGTTTAAATCATACCCACCAACAAGGATGGTCAAGAAGTTAAAATAACTGATAAACTTAGCAACAAAATCACTCTGGAAAGATCTGTGGGGTCCTCAACTTTTGAGGAGATTGAGAAATATCAATTCAAACCCACATGGTCTGATGAGTGTGACATCCTTGAAAATTTCAAACCCATGGATTTCACCACTGTGGATGGTGTCAAAGCTCCAAAGGCTAAGGTCATTCCTCTTAAGGACATCCCAACAGTAGTTCAAAACTCTGTTGCAAAGGAGTCTGAAAAGAAGAAAAGAAGAGAAAAGATTAAAACTTGTTCTGTGACTTTTGTGAAAAGAAAAATAATTTGACCAAAGATTGTTTTCATTTAAAAGCTTATGATCTTAACAAAACAAGTACCATCGTGCCTTCAAAGAGCTGCACCATCTGTGGTAAATCAAACCATTCCACTCAGGAGTGTGTGTATTTAAAATCCTTTGAGATAAAAAAGGAAGAGTACACATCAAAAACACTCATGAGTTCATCAAAACCACAAGTCAAGAAACAACCACTGTTTGTGCCAGTCCAAACACCTGTTACAAAATAGCTGAACCAAACCTCTGTCAAAAGAGAGGTTCAGGTGACTGATGCACCCCCTGCTAACCAATACCAAAGAGGTAAAGGTCAACCACCATACCCAAGTGTCCCACATGTTTATGAGGCTTACAAAAGGCCTTCTAAACCAAGAGTGAACAGGCATCCCTTTGGGTATCAACAGTTGATGAGACAGGACCCCCAACAGTGGTTAGAGAAAAACAGTTCCAAAGCTGTCCAAACACCTAAGCTAACCACTGTCCATCCACCTGAACTTAACACAGACACTGTTGAGACCCCATCCAAAGCCTTATTAGCTTTGGAGACCCTCCTGAACTAATTATTTACTTGATGTGCAGGGAGCTTCTGCATGCTTAGATAGTCTTTGGTATGTAGATAGTGGAGGCTCCAGGCATATGACTGGATGTAGAGCCCTACTCAAAGAATTCAAAACTCATGGAGGGGGTGATATATCTTTCGGGAATAATAGTAAAGGGAAGGTGATGGGTTCTGGTATAATACAGTCTGGAAATGTTAAGTTTGAAAATGTCAATCTGTTTGACAATCTAAAATTCAACCTCCTTAGTGTCTCACAAATGAGTGACAAAGGTTTTGGCTCATTCTTCACTAAGGATTGTTGTAGGATTGTTGAGCCAGAAATGGTCAAAAAGATTGAAGAAATAATAAAAAATGGAAAAACTCAACTTGTTGCTCAAAGAAGTGGCAATGTTTATGTAGTTGATTTGTCAAAAGAAAGCCCCAGGACTGATGCTTGTCTGTTCTCAGTTGCCTCGAACAAAGAGACAAAACTTTGGCACAGGAGATTGGGGCACACAAATCTCAAGACAATCACTGCTTTGTCAAAACAGGGTCTTGTAAGAGGTCTTCCTAAAAAACTGTTCACCTGTCCTGAGCATTCTGTTTCTTGCTTAAAAGGAAAACAACATAAAAGCTTATTTAAGTCCATTGAAGAGTCCAAAACAAGCAAGTGCTTGCAAATGCTGCACATGGATTTGTTTGGCCCAGTAAAAGTCATGAGTTTTAAAAAGAAAAGATATTGTTTGGTAATTGTAGATGACTTTTCTAGGTTTACATAGACTTATTTCTTACATTCTAAAGATGAGACTGCAGGCATTCTGCAAGACTTTGTTAAACAGGTTGAAAAGCAGTTTGACTTGCCAGTAAAAGTCTTTAGGAGTGACAATGGCACAAAATTCAGAAATAGGGAGTTGGATGAGTTTTGTGTGTCAAAAGAAATTGTAAGGCAGTACAGCATTCCAAGGACACCAGAGCAAAATGGGGTTGTTGAGAGAAAGAACAGGACACTGATTGAGGCTGCCAGAACCATGCTTGCTGATTCAGGTTTGCCATTAACTTTCTGGGCAGAGGCTGTAAACACTGCCTGCTATGTCCAGAACAGAGTTTTGATTAACCCCAGGCATCAAAAGACTGCCTATGAAATTCTGTATAAAATCAAACCACTGATCTCATACTTCAAAGTATTTGGCTGCCCATGTTTCATTTTAAATCTAAAAGATTCAATTTCAAAATTTGCAGCCAAAGTAGACAGTGGATATCATTTGGGATACTCAACCACTGCTAAGGCCTACAAAGTGTTTAACACTAGGACTAAGACAGTGGAAGATACTTTGAATGCGAAGTTCAATAAACTTTCTTCAATGATAATCCCTGCAAATCCTGCAGAGTTATTTGATCTTGATAAATTTACTTTTGAAAATGTTTCTGTCAAGACTAACAGTGCAGGTCCATCTCAAAATCCTCCATCAGACAATGGATATGAAATCATCAATCCACAACAAAAGTCTACATCCATTGCTAGAGCAGCAGATGTTCAAAACAGCTGTCAAAGCTCAACCACTGCTACCTCAACAGTTGTTGACCAAAGTAGCCCTTTAACCACTGCTTCTACATCCTCAAACACTGTTGATAAAAATCCTCAAACAGTGGATAAAAATCAACATGTTTCCACACCACTTCCTCCTATTCCTCCACCTCCAATTCAAGACACTGTTGGATCATCAAAGTCACCAACAGTTGTTAGCTCAGATGATTCACATCTGCAGCCCTCAACCTTAAATGCCATTGTTCCATACAAAGGAGATTTAATCTTCTTGAAGTCTCATCCACCTGACCAAATCATTGGCAATATCAGTGAAGGAGTGCTCTCAAGAAGCCAATCCCAAAACATCTGTCTTTTTGCTGGTTTTCTATCACTTCATCAACCTGTCAAGTACCAAGAGGCACTAAAAGACAACTGTTGGGTGGAAGCCATGCAAGAGGAGCTCCAACATTTTAAAAGACAACAAGTATGGGAGCTTGTACCGATGCCAGAGGGTGTGAGTCCTATTGGCATAAAGTGGGTCTTCAAAAATAAAACTGATGAAAGGGGCATTGTTGTCAAGAATAAAGCAAGGCTAGTGGTTCAAGGGTTCAGACAGGAAGAGGGTATTGACTATGATGAAACTTTTGCCCCTGTAGCAAGATTGGAAGCTATCAGATTATTCCTTGCCTTTGCTGTCAACCACAACATAAAGGTGTTTCAAATGGATATCAAATGTGCATTCCTCTATGGTAAGATTCAAGAAGAGGTATATGTTTGTCAACCTCCAGGTTTTGAGGATCCATTTAATCCAAATCATGTCTACAAGCTAAATAAAGCTTTGTATGGCCTGAAACAAGCACCTAGAGCCTGGTATGAAACTCTTTCCACCTTTCTTCTCTCTATTGGTTTCACAAGAGGAAAAATTGACAAAACACTGTTTTTAAAATGGAGAGGGAAAGACTTGATGATTGTCCAGATTTATGTGGATGACATCATTTTTGGAAGCACATGTTCCAAAATGTGTGAAGAGTTCAGAAAACTCATGACAGCTGAGTTTGAGATGAGTGCAATGGGTGAACTACAGTGCTTTCTTGGTCTCCAAGTAAAGTAACTGCAAAATGGTACTTTCATTCATCAAGGCAAATATACCAAAGAAATTTTAAACAAATTTGAGATGAATGATTGCAAACCATGTAGTACACCCATAGCAACCACAAAGATAGTCATGTCTGATGAGAAGGATGATTTGGTTGATCAAACTCTTTATAGAAGCATGATTGGGTCTTTATTGTACCTAACTGCATCTAGGCCAGACATCATGTTTGCAACATGTGTTTGTGCAAGATCCCAATCAGCCCCTAGAAAGTCAAATCTTATTGCTGTAAAAAGGATATTCAGATACCTAAAAGGTGCTCCCGCACTTGGTATCTGGTATCCAGCTGATGGAAATATCAAGCTTTCAGGTTTCTCAGATAGTGATTTTGCTGGATGTAATACAACAAGGAAGTCCGCTTCAGGAGGGTGCCAATTCCTAGGCAGTTGTTTAGTGTCTTGGCAAAGCAAAAAGCAAGCAGCTGTTTCAACATCCACTGCTGAGATAGAGTATATAGCTGATGCAAGCTGTACAGCCCAACTGTTATGGCTTTAAAATCAACTGCTGGATTTTGGTATCACTGCCTTAAAGACACCTCTTATGTTGGACAGTCAGGCAGCAGAAAATATCATCAAAAATCCAGTCTCACATTCAACCACCAAGCACATTGATATCAGACATCACTTTGTGAGGGATTGCTATGAAAAAGGTTTCTCTGCACCATGTTCCAACTAAAGATCAGCTGGCAGATGTGCTAACAAAGGCTTTAGACACATCCACCTTTGTAAGCTTGATCTCTAGGATTGGCATGCTGAACATGGAATAACAGGCAAAATCCTGTTTTTCTATGAATAAAAGCATTAAAATGTTTTCAGAAAATCAAAAATTCATCCTAAAAAATAGCTAAAAATGAAAATTTTCATTAATCCTTAAAAGTCTGCCACAACCACTGTTTTGGTTCAAACATCTGTTCTGTTGATATTATCCACTGCTGAAAGTCAACCTCTGTTCCTTCATTATCCTTGTTAAAAACGTTGTCAAACATCAATGTTTTAACCCACTGATGAGTATCCACTGATGGTTAAAAGTCAGCCACTGTTTTCATTTTTACCACTGTAAACCAATGATATTGACCATCAGTGGTTTCCTAAACAACTGTCCTCCATTATTCATCAGAGGTTGGCACGTGGACAGTACTTGGCCGTCAGATCTTTGTAACCGCTGCCACGTCAGCATTCACTTTTTCACCCTATAAAACCCTGATCAAAACCCCAAACAGGGTTTTCACTGTCGAATCGAATTCAAAATTCATTTCAAAAGTAGTTGTAGGTCCGTTTTTCTCGGAGGATCCGATACGTAACCTATCCTTGTTTATCACTATCACATGTGCGGAATCCCCGTAAAGGTACAAACCAAACAATGTAAAGCGGACAACACAAACAGATAATCAAAGATTCACTTAGATTAAGAGAATGAGAACAAACTGCAAACACATACAAACAATGTTTACAGACTCTCACTAAGTCTCTCTGTGCTCACTCATGGAGTTTCACAGTGGTCTCATGAACTCATTTCTAAACTGTGAAACAACTTAGCTATTTATATTGACCAACGGCGAAAACCCACTTGACGAAAACCATGTGTGACGAAATCAGGGATTTCGCCACACACACATAATGACGAAAACATGGGATTTCGTCATATGAATGTTTTGACGAAAACAAAGGTGATTTCGTCATTCATGGCTTTTGAAATTTCATTGACATCATCATGACATCACTAAGGTGATGTCATGGTGATGTGTCGACGGGAAAGGTCGCAGCTCTCCGTGCTTCGCGTGTCGAACTCTGGGGCGCACGACGGAGGAATGTCGCTACGTCGGGCTTGAGCCGAACCTAAACGAGTCAAACCAAGCCGAGTCGCGTCCACATAAAGTGTATCAACAAACTCCCCCTTGGACGCTACTGTGATGGTTCGTCTTCCATGTCTTTTGTGTCGGAGGATCTTCAAAGTCTTCACGTGACATAATCAGGGAGTGTATCAACAAACTCCCCCTTGGACGCTACTCGTGATGGTTCGTTCTTCACATTGTCGGATCTTTAAAAGGTCTTCACGTGTCGCAAATAGGGAGTGTATCAACAAACTCCCCTTTGAAACGCTACTCGTGATGGTTCGTTCTTCACATTGTCGGATCTTTAAAAGGTCTTCACGTGTTGCAAATAGGGAGTGTATCAACAAACTCCCCCTTGAATGATGCTCGTGAATCTTTTGAACTTCAATACTTTAGATCCTTGTGGTGTTGATGAGTGATCAACTGCAACCCGATCATCTTGATCTTCTGATTGCATCAACGTCGTGTCTTCACTTTACGGCTTGTCATCTGACACGTTCTCTTCACCTTTAGCTGATTCTGATGTCGCATCTGCACATACAAGAAAGCTAAACACGTAATGAGAACAACCGCTTAGAATATAGACAAACTAAACAAAACAACACATATGAGATCAAATCTCAATCAAACACCGACCGACAACAGTTTGAAAGTTTAGAAAATGTTCAATTTTAATCCCTTACTTTCAAAACTTGTTAACTTCGACAGTTTATGAAGATGCAATTGTTTTCCGGCTTACAATCAGGATTTGGGTAGGATAGACTCGAGTTCCAACATCGGTCAATCAAAAATAAACTAGAAGCAAAATCTTTTTGGCTTTTATAAAGTTTATATTAAAACACACCTAAAATCTTTTTGGTATTTTTCATTTTTTAAATGTAAAGACGGAAAGCAATAAATAAATATATACAGAGATACAGGAACCGAAAGCAGTAAACAAATATTTACAGACATTCTTTTTGCGAGTTTCGAGGGTAAGAGAATCATATCAGTGTACAGTCACGCCAAAACGCTCCTTTTGTTCAATTAGTTAACATTTAGATAAGCATCCTATAACAATTATCGGTATTGTTGTCCACATAAGCTCAACTTACCAGATGTAATCATGGCGAGGGGATACGATTAGTGTATGATTTATACTTACCGACCGGTGTTCATCCACACACGACACATTCCTGTATCAAGGTATGCACGAGAGTTCATCTTACCGGCGAGTATGCCGTTTATCATCTGTTTGACCGTATAAAAGATGTGAGAAACTCACTTATTTTGATTTGAAAACAAGTCCTATGTGATAGAATCACTTATTGATGAGGAACTTGATTTTCATATGCATGAGGGCACAGGAGCAAGTCCGTGAACAGGTCAGTACAACGTACAACAAAGAGACGAACTTGACTCCCGGATAAATGTGATATTTTATCACTTATTTTGTTTGGACATGTGATTGTTGATCACTTATTGAGGTCGTATGAAATATGTACACGTATGTATAGTATCATGGAAGATCTAGACTTTGTCTCCGTTATTTTTCGGTAAAAGATACAACCATGATACCCAGATGATAAAACAACATAAAAACCGAATATCTCAGAACCTCGGCAATCAATCAAACGAAATTTCGTTACTAAGACCATATGCCAATGTGCGGTTCCCACCTGGTCTTCTGTCGATTTAAGTTTATATCACCCTGCACACTTTAAAATGATTGTGAGCCTACCGATACATCTTATATAGAGTTGCTTAACATTTTTCATTTTAAGTTCATTTCAAGGAGGTTTAGACAGACCACTGATGTACTATCATTTTCTCTTTTTCTCGCCAGGAAACTCATTTTTGTTTTTCTATTGTTTTTTAGTTTTGAAATTTTTTGATGTTTTTGAATTTTCAAAATTTGGATTTACTCCCCCTAAAATGCAACAAACTATGATAAATTTAAAAGACACAAAGATATTTACAAAAAGGATTTCCTGATGTCGGTTAACTCATGTTTTACCTTAATGCCGTTTACCAAAATTAATTTAATCAGAAATGATTTATCGAATTTTGAAAAAATGAGTTGGCACGTCGGTAAGCGGTGCGGACCATGACAACATTGACGAGTTTCATATTAAAAACAATCACGTGTGAGGTGATATTCTAGATCAACGTGTCTGGCCAAAGAGTGCTATACAAGATGACAATAATTCAAAAAGCAGCTTAAATATCGACAAAGATAGGAGAGATTAGAAGTTCAAAACCGTATCCTGCAACTGCTTCGTGCATTGCAAGGAATCTGAGTGGTCTCCTAAGCTGGATATCCTCCAGGTGTGGATTTCAAAGTCGATTTTGTAGCTACTGAGAAATCTCTTCACAGCAACAAGATCAAAAACCTTTGGGTCCGGCTGGTCTTCCATATTGCACCAGCGAAGGTCTTTATCTTTCTCTTTCAGAAGTAGTGTGCGGTTGTTCAATCCAAGCCAAGGCATCCACACACCCGGTTGGTTTGTTCAACAAACACATTTTCTTCAATCACACCGCGAAGAAATGTACACTGCACGTTCATCTTGTTGATTTTGAACTTCAGACGTGCTACAGGTGCGTACATTTTGATTGAATCTATCCCGGGGACCCGATCAAAGCTTTGAACAATCAAACTTTGGTATGATTTTCATTTTGTCGAAGGTTTTCAATTTCTTTCGACAGACAATTCTGTCTTCTTTTCTTTTTCACTCAACTATCAACAATCCGATGACTATCGATAGTTCCTCCTGGAACATCCTGCACACTCACTCAGAGATTAGTTGGAGAGGGGTACCCAAGCCTTCATAGACTTGGGTTGCCCCTGAGAATCAAGAAATGTAATTTCAATTTCTTGAAGGTCCTTAAATTGCAAGCCTCCCCCTGAATCCTCACCTGTTTTCGGTATCCAAGCCTGTTTCCTTTTACCAGTTTGTGTATTATTTACACTTTCTAGTTTTAACGGTTGTGACAAAATTGGTTTCCTTTTAACAGTTTCTGGTTTTAAAGCCTTTTCGATCACCTTCACATTTTTACGTCGTTGTTTTGTTTCCTGTTCTTTAACAGTGTGTTTGTCAGTTTTTGGTGACACAGGACGACGTTGTTGGTGACCTTGTTCAAAAGGGGTTCTTTCTACAAAATTTGGTTTCGGAGAGTTTGTGCAATTTCTGATAATGTGGCCAAACTCCCCGCATTTAAAGCATGATCTCTTTTCAACAAAATTAGGAGATTCTGTTCGATGATCTGACGTTGAATTTGTAGACCCCGAGGTACTAGCTTCACACCCGTTTGTGTGTTGGGTGTAATTGTTATCACTATTACGTTTCAAAATTTTGACTTTTTGAACAAAATCGGTATTTGATTTATTTTCAAAAGTCTCCACTTTATCAGTACCCTTGGAGGCCACAAATTTAACGTCTTTGCATTTATTCTTGTAACGAGCTCCTTTTGTTTCAGCCTTTGGTTGTGTACCCTTAGGCTTTTGAGCTCGTTGTTGTTGTTGTTTACCCTTAAAAGCGATAGGTTGTTGCTTCGTTGGTGATTTTTGATTTCCAAATTTTCTTCTAACTTCAGCTTTTGGAATCGGATCACACTAAGTTACTGAAACTCTCGGGATCCCCTTTTCCAAAAACTTACTGGTAGTATCTTCAAACACTTTATCAATCAAGGATTGATTGACGTTTTTGATTGGAAAATCTTTGTCTGAATAAATTTTACTATCACCGACCAAAGTATACAACACGTTATCACTTTTAATGGTAGACACTGTCTCAGTGATAGGATATATCTCTTGTTTAGCAGTTGAATGCACAGCAGGAGTAGGAGGATCACATAGAATGTGATTCTCAAAAGGCACTTCTACTCCTTTTCTATCGTCAAGAGATTTATCCTCATCACTCATATCTGATTCATCATTCGAAGAATCATAGTCCTCAACGGTTGGAGGACTTTGATTTGAAGCACATGATGACTTTTCCTTGCTATCAGATGAGCCCTCCGATGAATTGTCCGTTTTGAACCCTTAGCCAGTTGTAACTTCCTCATAATCAAGAGGTACAGTTGGCTCAAAACGCGGCATTTCCTCCTCATCGGGCATTCTGGTATAGTTGTGTCTCAAAGGAGGCGGACACGACTTATACCCAACGCCTTTCACGTTCCCTTTTAGTTTCTGAACGTCTATGATGTGATCAAGCACATATCGGGAGTTTGAGTAACTCTCCAATTTGAGCTTGATCGCATCATGCTCACATTTTGCCACGGCTAGCTCCTTCTTTGTTTCCTCAATGATATTAATGTAGTTATTAATACCAATTTGTTTATTAAAAACAGTTTTTGTTAATTCGAAAACGCTTTTCTTGAGTGTTTTAATTACCGATTTAAAATCCTTTTCATTGCGAGCTAAGGCCATGTTTACCTCTTTGCATTTTGACAGTTCAATAACTAAAGTTTGATTGTGACTATGAATCGTTTTAGATTCATGTTTTAATTTAGCACATTCATGTTTCATATCAGCACAATCACTACATATGCTAGGAGTTTCAGATTTTACCTGACTTGTAGAAGCTGTGACATTATTCGTAGTGTCATTCTGGCAAGAGAAAGATCCATCTTCAGATAAGAACTTCTCCATGTCATTCGATGCAGCAGTAGCATTCTTGATCAAGTCAGATTTTTGACATTTGATCTCCTTGGCATCATTCGACAAACTATCAGCTTCAGAATCCATTCTCTTCTTGACGTCCGATTCTGAACTGTAATCACTCACACCTGAGCTATCTTCATCAGTACTTCCAGTATATCCTGAATTGTCATCATTTCCTGAAGATTCACCATCATTGACATTCTTGACAATTTCAGCATAAAACACAGTTCCTCCTTGATCTCCACCTCCAAATTGTACAGACCAGTCACTCCCTTCATCGGCTTTATTTGAGTTGGACGTGGATGTACTTGTTTGATTTATGAAAGGATTTTGGTTGCCTTGTTGAGGTTGGGCTTGAGGTGTAACAAATAGAGGTTGAAGTGCAGTAGCCGTTGATTTAATACGGAAGTAGTCACTTGTAGTGAATATGGGTTGAGGAGTTTGTTGTTGGGTTTGTTGTGGAACAACTTGTGGAAAAGGAAGATAGGCGTTCGGATCGAATGGTCTTGCATAAGGATTTGTGGGAGGACCAGGGGGTTGTGTCGGTTTGGGTGGTGGTAGATAGGCACTTGGATCGAAAGGATTTGAATTCGACATTGCCAGATAAAATCAGTTTGATATGATTGTAAACCTTCTGTGACAGAACTTGTGAAAGACAAACTTCCACGAAAAAATGATATATTTCGTGAAGTTAAAAAGATTGTAAAAACCAAAACCATGAAAAATAACTAGGAACCCAAGCCCAATTACTCACCCACGAAAAATGAACATTCACCAGCCCCATATTAATTAAAATCCACGAAAATTGTTTGTGAATTTTGTTAAGTAAAAGGCTGATTTATGCAAGCCAACAAACAAAATGCTGCTGGCTCAAAATGATAATCAG
This sequence comes from Helianthus tuberosus, assembly GCA_030545235.1. Classification (NCBI taxonomy): domain Eukaryota; kingdom Viridiplantae; phylum Streptophyta; class Magnoliopsida; order Asterales; family Asteraceae; genus Helianthus; species Helianthus tuberosus. Next base: position 136,933,647 of record CM060357.1, read on the forward strand.
CCAAGACTAGAAGCCCAAATGAAGATGAGGCCCAAACAACGAAACTTATGTGAGCCCAAACAATTTAGGCATAAGTTGACACAATAGTCAACAACCCTTTAAATGTTATCAGCCGAATGTCACCAAACATCCAAAACCCTTAATTGCATCCTCCTTCTTCGTCAATTAACATCCTTATCCAGCCGATAATCATCATCTATTTCTCTCGGTTACACCACACCGGCGAAACCTCCTCTTCTATACAAACCCAGTCCCTTTCTTCTCTCTTCGATTAACAAACATCAAAACCCCCAAAATTTCTTTCAAAACCTAATCTAACCCCAAATCATCAATCAGAGCTGGCGCCTCCCATCTTCAATTCTGCGATACCTTGATTCCATCTGTTGTTAACTGTATCAGACGAAGATGTATGGTAACGAAGGTTCAATTGATGACGAAGGTTCAATTGATGATGAAGGTTATATGGTGTGACCGAAACTTGTATGATTTGACGAAGGCTGGAAGTTGACGAAGTCCTGTTTGACGAAATCAGTTTGTTTGTTTTTTGTTTTTTTTTAATAAAGATGTATGTTTGACGAAAATTGTGTGGCGAAATTATGTATTTTTGACGAACACTTAATGTGCGACGAACTCTGATGGGTGACGAAATCTGATGGTTGACGAAAATGGATGGGACGAAAACAGTTGTGGTGAAATTGGTTTTGTTTGTGTTTGACGAAATCTAATGGGTGACGAAAATCCAATGTGTGGCGAAGATATAAATATGATTGACGAAGACTGTTTTAGAAACTCCAAGGGGTTTTCGTCAATAAAGTCAAAGTGAGTTGATAAAGTGGTGAGATTTTTTTTTCTTCAAAAAAGCCTTATCTTTTTCTGACACAATGGTCACCCTTTTCAAACAACACCTTACTTCTTTCAGATTTACGAGGCTTCTATTTCAACAAACCATCATCACACAGTGTACTATTTTCAAACAACTTTCAACTTAATATTAATAAACACAAAACACACTATAATTTAAACTCAAACAAGATCAAACACACAGATTATGCAAGAACAGTTATGAATTCGTTGAAGAACAAACTTGAAGATTCCGGCCAAAATTTCACTGGACAAATTTGTTGAACACGATTTTGCTCAAACTTTTAATAAAAACCCAAACTTTAAAATGTAAACATGTAATATAACAAGGATTTTGATAAAACTTTTAGCAAAACAACAGGATAAACACTGATTTTTAAAGCCTTTTTCTAGAAAATATATGAACTTTTCAAGAACAAAAACTGAAAATCCCAAGAACACACTTGTTTCAAACAACACAATGTTTGGTTTTAAACAAGGAAAAGAGCCAAAGCTCTGATACCACTTGTAGGTTCGTTTTTCTCGGAGGATCCGATACGTAACCTATCCTTGTTTATCACTATCACGGGTGCGGAATCCCCGTAAAGGTGCAAACCAAACAATGTAAAGCGGACAACACAAACAGATAATCAAAGATTCACTTAGATTAACAGGATGAGAACAAACTGCAAACACATACAAACAATGTTTACAGACTCTCACTAAGTCTCTCTGTGCTCACTCATGGAGTTTCACAGTGGTCTCATGAACTCATTTCTAAACTGTGAAACAACTTAGCTATTTATACTGACCAACGGCGAAAACCCACTGGACGAAAACCATGTGTGACGAAATCAGGGATTTCGCCACACACACATAATGACGAAAACATGGGATTTCGTCATATGAATGTTTTGACGAAAACAAAGGTGATTTCGTCATTCATGGCTGTTGGAATTTCATTGACATCATCTTAGTGATGTCATGGTGATGTGTCGACGGGAAAGGTCGCGGCTCTCCGTGCTTCGTGTGTCGAACTCTGGGGCGCACGACGGAGGAATGTCGCTACGTCGTGCTTGAGCCGAATCTAAATGAGTCGAACCGAGCCGAGTCGAACCGAGCCGAGTCGCGTCCACATAAAGTGTATCAACAACAGTTACCATCAAATTTCCTCAAATCACTCATCGTCTTCTTCCTCTCGCAACTACCTTCAAATCACAAATGGCTCTCGCCCTAAAAACCCCTCACAACTACCTGTGTACACTTGATAAAACAAGTCAAAACACAACCTTTCACTCCGTTATTGATGCTCTCTCGTCTTCAAAGTACAAAACTTTGTTGACCTATAATGTACCCATTTACCTGGATACCCAACAAGAATTCTGGAAAAATGCAAAGCTTGAAGTTAAGGACAAAAATCCCTTAGCTATTACTTCATCTATAAGGGGAATTCAGGTTACTGTCACACCTCAAACCATTTCAGAGGTTTTTGAAATCAATGATCTTACATGTAAAAGTTCTTTCCCAAAGAAAGAATACCAAACTGATTTGATTGAGAGAGGGTATGAGGAACAAATGAAAAATGATACTTTGCAAAAAGGCAGTTTTCCACTTGCCATGAGATTTTTATTCCATACCCTCCTCATGTGTGTGTCAAATAAAACAACAGCTTTTAACGAAATACCATTGAAAATCCAATACCTGGGTTATGCTATAATGGCTGATGTTGATTTTAACTACCCCTAGGAGATTTTCAATGACATGGTCAAAAATGTTAATAATATCAAAGACAATAAAAAAACCGTTCTTATTGTTTCCAAGGTTTTTAAGTTTTTATTTACAAAAGAAATTTTCAAAGGATAATGCACATGTGCTTATCCAAGGAAATCATTTTCAAATAAACAGCCTATCTTCTGAAACTTTCACAAGGCTGTCAAAACCTTCCAAAACACAAACAGAGGAACCTGAGCAGAATTTAGCTGAGACAACCTCTGCTCCTCAGGCTGCTGCTGTTGAGCCCACTACTCCTGGTGATCCCAATAGTAGACCCACTGCTGTGAAACCCACACCAAAAATCACCAAACAGTCCAAAAAGAAAATTACCAAAAAGCCCCCCAAAACCGCCAAAAAGGTGACTCTGGAAGATGAGATCCCAGAGATAATACATGTGACAACACAAAAGTCACCAATAACCACTGCTGCTACTTCCTCACAACAGATGGAAGAAAGATCTCAACCTGAGCCTAAAACTCCTCTTGTATCCTCTCAAAAGGATCAGGTTGTATCCGTAGGGACACCACATTATGAAGCAATGGATTCACTTGAATCTATCTTCCACATCCCTGCTCCCGGGGCAAATTCTCTTTCTACCCACATCCTCACTGTACAAATCCCACCATCAATTATACCTCTGTTGGATGCACTTGATATAGACCAGACACAAATCAGTTCTTCTCAACCACCTATCACTGAGAACATACCTCAACAAGTGACTGAGTCTGGTCCCTCTATCCTTGCTAACCCACCAACAGCTGAGGAGGCTACACTGTAGGAATTACAAGTAATTCCTGTCAGTAGTTCAAGTGGAGCAGCTACTACAGGTGTTGAATCCACTGATTTACACCTGGACTGTAGTTTCATTAGTAAGCCTCCCTTGAAGGTAATTTCTTCTTTGGGAACCAAAGTGACCACTGGTGTGTTTCCATTATACACTGGTGTGCTTAAAATGGTAACCTTTGCTGAAGAAATAAGTCCCAAGTACCAAGAACAAGGGGCATCAGTGGATGATTTTTGGGAAACTTTCCCTAAGTCAACTACTGATATAACCATTGCCAGTGGGAAATCAGATGATCCCATTCATTCGGGTGATGGTTTAAAATGAAAAGAATTGACGGAGAGGGTTGATAAAATTGAAACATCTATTGCAGATATCAAAAATATGCCGCAATAGTTGTTATAATCTCAAAAGGCTGCACCCACTACTGCAACATCTGCTCCTTCCCCCACTGAGCTTTGGCAGATGTTTCAACCTATGCTTCACAAACAGAGACAGTATGCTGATCAACAACATGAGGTTCAGCTTCAAATGTTCAGAAATGTGATGGAATCTAGGTACAAAGATACACAAGCTGATATCAAGGCAATCAAGGCCCATTTGCTTCAAACCACTGGCACTTCTCCTCCTACCATCATTTATGTTGAAAACCCTGATGATGCCAAAAAGGGGGAGAAAGGTAACAAGGGAAAAAAAAGGTCTATATATGCCACCAGATCCAATGTCTAAACTTGTGGTAGAAATTCCAACGCCAGATGGTTCTAAAAAGGTTGATGTAACTCAGAATGCATTTGCTGATCTACAAGCAAACAAGAAAGAGTCTATGAAAATAAAAGGGTCAAAAAGATTTGAGCAAGAGAAGAAAGTTATGATAGAAAAGGAAGAGCAGGGTACTTCTGCAACTAAAAGAAGAAAGCCTACCAGAAAGGTTAGCCAACCCAAAACCACACCTTCCAAAACCACCAAACATACTCCTCAAATCCCCAAAAGTTCCTCACATCAAACCTCCAAACCAACAGATGTTAAGACACCTATTGTATCAACAGTTGTTGGTACTTCAGTGGTTTCAACAAATGTTATCCCAACCACTACCATCACCACTTCATCAACCAATACTCAATCCACTGCCATACCAAAAACAACATCATCGTCACAAAAACCACCTGCTAAAAAGCAGAAAACAACAGTTGACACATCAACTGTTGTAGTGACAACAGTGGTTGAAACACCAGTTGTTTCAACAGCTGTTAGTCAGACACTCACCATTTCAATCACCACCACTAAACCCACAAGTACACCACCAACTTCTCCAAAGCACAAAAGGAGAATGGTAACAAACATTGTACTGGAAGATGATACTTCTCCACTTCTAACATCTTCACAACCACTGACCCTAGCTACTATTCCAAACCCTATTCCAATCTCTTCAGTTCAAGCCCTCAATCTAAACACTGCCATTGTCCCTTTGGGAGTACAATATCCAGTAGATCTTCCAGCAGTCAGGGAGGAGATCAAATCCTTCTACTCTGAAGATGATCCTGCAAAGAGGAAACTCCCATCTCTTCAAGGATATCCTTTGCCAAGAAACATAGAAGAGTATATGAAATTAAAGGCCAAACAAGCAGAGGATATATCTCAAAGAGACACAAAGGGAAAGTCTGACAAAGACATCCAAGAAATTTACAATACCTGCTCACCAAAGTCAGAACCTTAGAGCAGTTCTCAAAAGATCTTTGTCAGAAATTATCAGAAAAGGATGATGAAAGTATGAGACAAGACTACATTGAATACATCATGGCATACAAGAAATACAGGCCAGAAAAGCATCAGTACAAGGAATGGACCATTAGTGAACTAAAAGAGGAGATAGCCATAATTCAAAAGATGATTGAAGACAAAGTAAAGCACACTCCTCCAGTCTGGGCCAATTACAAAAAGAATGTACCAGAAAGGGCTTTGAAGCTGAAAAGAATGAAAGAAGAGCTTATAGCTGCTGATTATGGGTCAAGGAATCAGGTTACAAGGTGGTCAGAGGTAAAAGTGTTAGATACCTACAAAAGGTTGGAAGAGTTAAGGAAGAAAGATCCCACTGCTCCCAAAAAGCATGATTATCCAGAAGCAGTGGTCCCAGTCAAACAGAAATTGCCAATTAGAAGATCTATTGCTCCACCTGCTTCCATCCTTTATCAAAGAAGGAAACAAAAGCAGATGGATGCAGAAACAAAAGAAGACAAGGCTCAAGAAGAATACATCATGAAGATGGTTCTTCAGACATTGATGGCAGAAAAACAAGACATAGCACAATCTCAAGACCCTGCCAAAGTTGTCATCACCAGGCCTCCATCTCCAAACTCATCATCAATAAAGTCTCTCCCAAGAAACCCATTGGATTCAAAAATACTAAAGTGGAAGTCTGATCAAAAGACCCACGTATTGACTCTGCTCAAATCCAATGGTGAAGTGAAGCATATATCTGATGACCGTCGTTAGGGTCAATCAAAAACCTAAATAAGCTACGTAGATAGCGTAAGTAGGGTATCGTATCCACGGGGAATTTGTGGTTAGAGTTAAAGAAAATTAATTAAAACTAAACTATCTAAATTGGGGGGTTTGTTTGTAGAATTAAAAGAAAACACGATTTGTCACGAAAAGTGTTATCAATATGAGAAGAAGTAACCTCCACCCGGAATCCCGAATACCCGTTTTAATATAAAAATCCGTTTTCTGACTCAAAACACCACATAGACATGGCCTCGGAATTAATGAATCTGATTAGTTAATATGGATAGTTTTTAAGATTCACTATGCAACCTACTAACCTGTTTGTTTGTATCAACTACCCACCGATTTACTAACCCGCTAACAACGCAAGGAAGTTGCCAATACGCTTAATAAACGACAAGTAATTCAAACACAAGAAACGTTTACCAATAATCCAACACAAGTGGTCAAGCTGTACCAGTTTACAAGAATCAGAAAAACAAATAATTATGTCAAACCGCGTAAACGTTCATCCGGGCGGAAGTCACCGAAAGATTTAGCCGCTCATGCTTGTTTTCACATTAAGATAGATGCTGAATTCGTCCTTTCAGTTGTGCGACGGCTGAATCCCCTTATATTAATTCAGCCCCCTCTCAAGTCCACTTGATCAAAGTCCAAGCCCATGTGCGGCCCACTCTCAAGTCAGCCAAACCCTCCAGTGCACGTGTATATGTACCAAGAATTGGTGAATTTCCCTTTTTGAAACAAAAGCCTCCACATGAGTTATTGTTTGTAATTCGTCCCTTGTGTCTGCGTTTTTCCAATGGCCCCCTCCAATATTCACGTGATGCCCTATTTAATTCTTGGCATAGTTGGTTCGAAGCTGCAAAAGGAACACAAACAAAATTAAATCACAATAATACTAAAGAGCATTTAATTCCATAATGTTATAATTCATCCACTTCCAAGCTTACGTAGATGTGTAATTCTCTCAATTAACTCCACAATCTCAATTAATTCCAAATTAATTACACCACTCTCTAAACATAAACATAATTTATTTCTTGTTAGAACTTTAAATTTATCATTTTAGCTCAAACTCTTGCTAACCCACAAAAATACAAAAACCACTAAAAGTAATATATTTTAGAACAATATCGTTGCATTTATAACATAATTAACTACCCAACAAGTGTATATTAAATGCACCGATCAAATCCCCACACTTATCTTTTTTCGTCCCGAAAAAATAATTTGCAATGGAATCACAATCAGAAACATTGGCATTCAATATATTCGTTTAGTTTATTAACAAATCAAACCACACGTTAACCAGGATTGCAGGTATACGATCCACTTAAACCCAACCGCCAGCTTCCAAACCCTTATTCACGATCCATTAAGTTCAAGTAATTATAGTTATCTATGGATCTCACACTCAAAAGACTACAACGCCACCTAATCCCGTTTCAAGTTTATGAGATTAAAAGATTTTAAATCTACCGTCTTATATAAAAAACCCTTATGTTATTCCGATTAAATTTTTGATGGATAGATGGATGATATTGTGAGCTTACATGCTTTTGTATACGATCAGTTCAGCGGACATACGCCATACGAGTCACCATCCCCATGGTTAATGCCATAAACCTCACGTTTTTTTTATATATATAACTCCACCTAGAGGGTATGTACCGCATGAGTCGCTATCCCCGCGGCAATACCATAGGCTTTGTTTTTTTTTAGATGTGCTCAGATGAATGGATGGAATATTTTTTTGGGCGCCACACTGTTTCGGATTTGTTTTCACAAAAAGAAACAAGTGTGCCAATTTAATCGGAAAAACTTATAAGTTTTTTACTTATGGCGTACCCCTTATACTCTCCACAGTTTCAGTTTTACCATAGCTCCTAAGGCGGGAACCCACAAGACTCATATTTAAAGTTATTTTATATCAAGCCTAAGGAACCCTTCAGCTGGCTGGGCCTACCCACATATCCTAAGTTAGACGCATGTTCGACCGTTTATTATCTCATATATATAATAATCGAAAAGCCAATGATTCAATTATACCTATCATTTTCCATTTGTTGCAAAAACTTTCTCGAGACATTTTCTATTTTTTTCAATTTTTTTGGATTTTTAATTTTTTAATTTTTTTTTCAAATTTTTTTAATTTTTTACGACACGTACGACACTAAGACACAACTAGACGCTAGTCTCCCCTCCCCACACTTAATTCCTACATAGTCCTGAATAGAGCGAGAAACTATCTATGACACAAATACAAAAATAAAACATAGATATAAATGGAACAGACTCCCCTGATTTGACGTGGTTGGATCCTTTGAGCCTTGTTCCACAGCAACCGTATAGCATTTCATTCGCGGCTGCTTCAACACGGGACGCTTGACTTGAAATTATTCGAATCACTTTCGTCCAAATGGAGATTGAGTATGGACAAAAGTGATCGTCACCTGCAAAATAACACTCACAAGCTCCCAAACATAGGTTAAACGGTTAGTAACAAAAGAAACGAGCGAAAAAACGAGATTCAGGCGACATTAAACAAAGCTGGGTATTAAAATAATATCTATTTTTTTCCGGCCCAACCCGTCGCACGTCGCGACATACTCTCCAAATCCTTCCGCATGTCGCGAGACTTGCACTAATTGACTTTTATTTTGACTCGAGCCCCCGACTATCGACCGACCGACTTTTCGCTCAACTTACTCAATTCGGCACTAATCACTTCCTAAACCTTGCTTCATTAATCCGTACACGACTTATCACAACCTATCTCCGAACTAACTTTTATGCAAACTCATGTTTATGTTCAAATACTCACTACACAAACTCATGTATCTACCTGTACGCACAAGTTGGTGATTCCAAACAATACCTATTCAAACAAACATATTCCAATTCACTTTTTACCACAATTTCAGCTTATGCTATCCAGTTCAACATCAACACCATCTACCACAATTTTAACTACCCCTTTTTTAACAAAATCGAATGAAACCCCAAAAATCCTCATACTAAAACTCAGCCTGCATTGAATTTCCTATCTCTGAATCACCTCGTTTTCCTGAAATACTCCGAAAATATACCGAAGACAACCGAAAATTGTGCAAAAACGCTCTAAAAATCATTTTTCCGGGCCGATTTTTTTTATGTAATCTTATAATCACTTTGCCGTACCCCCAAACAATTGTGCATTGCCCTCAATTGCACTAACGCTTAGCCAAACCTCCCGGACTTCCCCACACTTGAACGATTGCACGGTTTTGACACAAACTAAACTAAACTAAACTAATATGAAAAAATAAAATAAACAACAAACCTTAGGCTGCCTCCTAAGAGCGCTAAGTTTTAGATCTTCAGCCAGATCATACCTGCAATCTTCAAGGTGGTTCAAAGATCGGCTCACCTCCAGACTTCTCTAAATCAATTTGCTTCGCATAGTATGAAACGTTTGCATAATCATGCGAATCAAGTTCAACATTGACCTCATCTCTCCAAGCGTTTCCACCATCAGGTGGTTTACCTGCTTTTCCTCTTTTCTTCACTTTCACCTTTTTCACCGATTCTTCGTTTGTCTCTTGTTTAGACCTGTCAAACTCAACACCTTTCTCATCAGTAGCAACTGCTTCATATGAATTATTAATAATTTCGTAAGTAATAGATTTGGAATAAACATTAAAAATCAACTTACGGTTTTCAGAACTCATAGTAATTACTCCCTCTCTGCAGTTGATTTGAGCATTGGCAGTGTTCAAGAACGGACGTCCCAATATTACCTTTTGTTGCTCGTTCGTCCTTGTGGGTGCATAATCCAACACTAAAAAGTCTACCAAATAATAAAACTCACCAAGCTGGATCTTCACATCCTTAACAACCCCACGCGGTTGTTTCCAAGTATCGTCAGCTAAAATCACCTTTCTATCAAACTCATGCAATGGTCCGAACTCGTACTGATCAAACAAGCTGCCTGGCAGAATGTTCGTGCTCGCCCCATAATCCAACAACGCCTTGTGGATTTTCAGCTTTCCTACTTTAATAGGCACATGCGGCGCTCCTAATTCACTTTCTTCACCTTCATCACTTATACCTGCAACTACTTGGGAAGAAGAAGTAAGATCTGTATAAAATTTTTAGAAACAGGAATGGTACTTACCGAATTAACTCTTGCGTGATGTTGCGGATTCTTCGTGGTATCACTAGGCAATCGGCTCGAGTCTGTTCTTCCTTGTGCCATCTCGGTCGCCAACTGAGCGACTTGCTTTTCCAACGCTTGATGAGATTTAGCTTGCACTTCTTGGTCCTTTTTTATTTGCTTCAACACTTCCATAATCTCACGATTAGAACTCTCCTCGCTTGAAGTATTTGACTTGCCTTGCTCTTGTTGTTGCTGATAGCTTCTTTGATTGCCCTTGTTGTAATTTCCTTGATTATAATTCTGATTATAATTCGATTGTCGGTTCTGATACGGCTGGCTTCCTTGATTTGGTACCTGAAAATTATGATTCAATTGTATAGTATTACTGTACCGAAAATTTGGATGGTTACGCAAACCTGGATGATATGTGTTTGAGTTCATATCATAATTCCTTTGCTCTCCATACACCATGTTCGCGTCCTCCTCAGCCGCTGCAAACTGACCCGGGCATGCATCCAACGTATGCCCCAAATCTCCACATGAATCACAAACCGGAAAGGTTTGCGCCGCATGCAATGCATCTCGTTCGCCAAGACCCTTAAACTTCGCTAACTGGCGTTCCAACGCCTCCTTTTCTCTCTCTAGCTGAGCAACCCTTGCATTAGAGGCTCCCGCACTTGATGGTGCCACAATCGGATACTTTTTATTCCTATCCGACTGTGCTTGCCTCTTTGAGTCCGCTGCAACAGTATCCAAATACTCCCAATCTACATCCACATGATTTCTCAAAAAGGTACCCCCGGTGATAGCCTTAATATCACGTCTATCCTCATTTGAAATCCCATCGTGGAAGGTGGTAATTAACTCCCATCTTTGAATACCGTGGTGAGGACAATTACGGATCAATTGATTGAACCGTTTCCAAGACTCCTAAAGAAGCTCACCTGGTAATTGTTGGAACTCTCTAATTGCTGCTCTCCCCGTTTTGGTTCTTTGCGGGGTATAATACTCATCCAAAAATTGTTGCTGTAACTCTTGCCATGTATGAATACTAGCATATGGCAAGGAAGTAAACCAATCCCTCGCAGCATCCTTTAGTGAAAACTGAAATAACACCAACTTAACCTGATCTGGCGTGAACCCGTGTCCAGCAATCATACCACAAACTGCCTCAAAATCTGCTATGTGTGCATATGGCTCCTCAATACCTTTCCCGTGAAAGGTAGGTAGGATGTTCAGAATATGTGGTTTTGCTTCAAACGAACGTTCCACATTACCTGGTGCTACTGGCATCACTATCGGTGATGCATGCTCAGCAATGTGTGGTCTGAAGTGACTCTCAACCCCTCGAATAGTCGGATCCGGAAATCGAGGATCTCTTTGTCTTTGACGAGGTACAGCTGGTGCTCTATGAACCTGTGGCGGGGTCTGATAAGCATCTACTCCTCGTGGCTGTCTCTGTTGCTGATACACCGGTTGACTGCGATTAAATGCTTGATTTTTGTACCCACCTGGATATCCCATATACCCATCGTTTATCCCCCACTCCTCATCTCCGTAACCATCATCCCATGTCTCTGTTCTCGCCCTATTGTCCACTTGATCAAACATAGCACCCGACCGATTCGGGAGTGGCACAAGATTTGGTTGATTCACGGTCCGCAAAGGATTGGGCTGTGGTGGTAGTCGACTTTCAAGAGGGTAAAGTGGTTCACCAATAAAATGAAATTCTCCAGTTGGAGCAGAGGTTGGTTGGGTGGTTGTGCTTGATGATGGTGCAATGGGTGGGGTTTGTTGTTGTGGTTTAGATGTAAATGGAGGTGGTGGCATCGGTGGCAATTCAGTAGTCGATGTTTGTTGTGGTGTTTGCTGTTGTGGGGTGGATTGGTTTTCTGATGGATTCATGGTGGTTTGAATTGCTTTTCCCTTCAAGGCTGAACGAAGAAGCAGATTTTGGTGTGCGGTCTTTTCAATTTCGGGATCAAACAAAAGCGGTGAAGATCTTCCTGAAAACCTAGTATGCATGCAAAAAGATCACCTGCACACAAGGAAACAAGAAAACAAAGCGTAATACCGAACAAGACAAAAATAAACAAAAAGAAATATTTTTGGGTTTTTAGATTTTTTTTTTCAAAAACAATAAAAGAAACAACTACTACTAAACTAACACTAAGCGCACGAATTCCCCAGCAACGGCGCCATTTTGATAACTGTCGTTAGGGTCAATCAAAAACCTAAATAAGCTACGTAGATAGCGTAAGTAGGGTATCGTATCCACGAGGAATTTGTGGTTAGCGTTAAAGAAAATTAATTAAAACTAAACTATCTAAATTGGGGGGGGGGGGGGGGTTGTTTGTAGAATTAAAAGAAAACACGATTTGTCACGAAAAGTGTTATCAATATGAGAAGAAGTAACCTCCACCCGGAATCCCGAATACCCGTTTTAATATAAAAATCCGTTTTCTGACTCAAAACACCACATAGACATGGCCTCGGAATTAATGAATCTGATTAGTTAATAGGGATAGTTTTTAAGATTCACTATGCAACCTAATTACCCGTTTGTTTGTATCAACTACCCACCGATTTACTAACCCGCTAACAACGCAAGGAAGTTGCCAATACGCTTAATAAACGAAAAGTAATTCAAACACAAGAAACGTTTACCAATAATCCAACACAAGTGGTCAAGCTGTACCAGTTTACAAGAATCAGAAAAACAAATAATTATGTCAAACCACGTAAACGTTCATCCGGGCGGAAGTCACCGAAAGATTTAGCCGCTCATGCTTGTTTTCACATTAAGATAGATGCTGAATTCGTCCTTTCTGTTGTGCGGCGGCTGAATCCCCTTATATTAATTCAGCCCCCTCTCAAGTCCACTTGATAAAGTCCAAGCCCATGTGCGGCCCACTCTCAAGTCAGCCAAACCCTCCAGTGCACGTGTATCAAGAATTGGTGAATTTCCCTTTATGAAACAAAAGCCTCCACATGAGTTATTATTTCTCTTGAGAGATGCAGGTTCGACTCCCACTTGGTGCAGAGTGAGGCACTGGTGGGCAATAATAGGAGACCCAGGGAAACCTGGGTTGGATCCTTGAGCCAAACGGGTTTTACCGGTAATTTCACCGTCGTGCCTACGGGCCGGTGGGTTACCGGGTTTTCACCGGAATTGGTGGTGGACTCGGGTTACTCTCGGAGTACTCCGTTTGTCCAGTGGGTGCCCCAAGAGTGCTCGGGATTGAGTTTGTTGGCCGTTAAAAAAAAAATTTCGTCCCTTGTGTCTGCGTTTTTCCAATGGCCCCCTCCAATATTCACGTGATGCCCTATTTAATTCTTGGCATAGTTGGTTCGAAGCTGCAAAAGGAACACAAACAAAATTAAATCACAATAATACTAAAGTGCATTTAATTCCATAATGTTATAATTCATCCACTTCCAAGCTTACGTAGATGTGTAATTAAAATTCATCTTCAATCACAAAATCACACAAAAAAAAAAAAAAACTCTCTCTCTCTCTCTCTGCCGGGAAACTCAAAAGTCACCGGAATTCGCTGAGATTGCTCGACGATGATGATAGAGACCGATTAGTATGTGTGGTTTAATCGATTTGCTTATTGGTAGCAGTCTAGATATAACCGTCCATCCTAATTAGTTTCTTGAGTTTATCCATTCGCGTCTTGGGTCTTTGCCGGGGACTTTATCCGTCGTGATGGAGAGGGAGGAAGGTGAGTGTTCAGGTGTGAGAAATAAGCAGCCGAGTGAGAAGCAATACACAAGGAAAGATGCCATGACTTTCTACATTTCTAATATACATCCAGAAGTATCGGATGGGGAGTTTTGGATTGAATGTAGGACCTATGGACATCTGGTGGACGCCTACATAGCTAGGAAAAGAGATAAGTGGGGAAAATGCTTTGGGTTCCTGAGGTTTGTAAACATAAAAGACGGTGAGAAAATGGCGAAGTCACTAAACAACATCGAATTCTACGGATGGAGAGTTAAAGCCAAAGTGGCAAGGTTTGTTAAGATAGAGAAAGGAACAGTGGAAAAAAGAAAGCAAACATGGGTCAGAAAAGAAATAGCAGAAACAGAAGCCAGGATGGGAAACAAATTTGAAGATCGATCGAGAATCAAGGAAGGAGTGTCATGTGCAGATTTAGTGAGGGGAATAAGACCACAGGTGATTCCAGAATGGGGAACAAGACCACAGACAAATGAGGAGGAGATAATGAGATTCGCAAACGAGTCAGAAGCTTTCAAGGAATGGAGGAACAAAGCGTTGTTGTGTGAATTTCATAGTATTGATCACTTGAAGAACGCAGATAAGTGTGTTATGGAACTGAGGATTGATAAAGGTGTGATGAGATACCTAGGTGGACTAAAAGTACTCATAACTTTCAACAACAAAGAAGACATGGAAACATTATCAAGTAAGAAAGATGAACGTTGGAAAGAATGGTTTCACATTATGGGAGTATGGAAAGGACAGATATTACCATATCAGAGAATAGCATGGTTAAAGATCAGTGGTGTCCCTATTCAGCTCTGGATGAGTGAAGTAATGAACGTAATTGCAGGGAAATATGGAAGAATTGTCCAAAGCTCGGAAGCAAATAAGATGGACTTAAATCTGCAATTTGACGTGGTAGGCATTGTGGTTGATCATGATTCATGCATTAAGGAATCAATACAACTACAATGGAAAGATCAATCATTCAAAGTATGGTTATCGGAGGTCGACGAAGCTTGGATCCCTGAGTGCATCAGCGAAAGGAGAACTATAATTAACAAGACAAGGATGAAAGGTGTTGACAATAGTCATAACGATAAGGAGAAAGGGATGTATAGTATCAATTCAACCAGCCCACCGGAAAATATGGTGATCGATAAAAATAATAATGAAAAAAACTCGCCGGAAAAGGTGGGAAACCAACCGTCAAATGAACAGACAACGGAGGAGGTAAACGAAAGGGCAAGCGATCAACCGGAAGTGGAAAAGACTGGAGGCGACAAATGCATGGGAAATGACGTTGCATTTAAGAAGGGGGGTGTTTTCAATGCGTCAGTAAGTAAAGTAAATGAAATAATGGGAGAAATTAGTCAAGGTGGTGGGAATAGTCAGACTATAGATGATGGGCCAGAAACACGTGGACCAGACAATATAAATAATATTGGGCCTTTGAAAACCCAACCGAAAAAAAGAAAAAGGAGCAGCCTAGCAAAAGTGAAAGCCCAATCTTTGAAACCTAACTCTAAAATTAATAAGGGGAAGGTTCCAGATTTGAATGTGGAGGTGACGGAAGAACCCAGAATACATCATAGACAGAAATTCCCAGTAAAAATAAGAAGAAAAAGAAGGAAGGACGTAAGAATACAGGAAATCTATGAGGATATTTTTAACGAAGGGGTAGGAGGATCGGTACCGGATGATGGTTTCAACTCCGACTGGGAAGTGGATTCGAGGTCAGGAGAGACTATGGTTGAAGAAACACAGAACTTAGAAGATATATCGGTGGCTCAACAGCAGGTGTTAGAAAACGATGAGATTAGAATGACAAAGGAAATTGGGAAAGGAATTCAAGTAAATCTGGAAGGAAAGGAAGACCTACTCAGGAAAGTGATCGCAGAAGAACAGGTGGAAGCTGGTGTGCAATGAATTTCGGGACCTACAATATTAAAGGGGCAGGCGGGGTGGGGAAAGCTAAGGCTGTGAGAGGGTTGATTTCGAAGTTTGGGTTAAATTTTATAGCAATTCAGGAAACACAGTTCAGTGACTTACCGGAAAGAATAATCAAAAGATTCTGGGAGAACACAGAAATGGATTATGTTAAGGTGAATGCGAATGGGAGATCTGGGGGGTTGATTTCAATATGGAGTACAGGAGCATTTAAAAAAGATATGGAGGTGACAAAACAAAACTACATTCTAGTGAAAGGCAAAGTAACAGGTGAACAAGAAGACTTGGTGGTGGTGAATGTTTATGCCCCAACAGTTCAAAGTAACAGAAGACAACTGTGGAACGAATTATTGGAGCTGAAACAGTCAATTCATGGAAAATGGATCCTCCTAGGAGACTTCAATGAGGTACGTTATCCTGAGGATAGATTTAATTCTCAGTTTGATGTGGGGGGGAGCATTATGCTTTAACAACTTTATTATGAACGCCGGGTTACAAGAATATAATATGGGTGGAAAGAGGTACACTTATATGTCGGGGGATGGTAAAAACCTAAGTAAAATTGATAGAGTCTTAGTATGTGGGGAATTTATTATGAGATGGCCAGAAGCAACGTTATTGGCTTTAAACAGAGACGTGTCAGACCACTGTCCACTAGTTCTAACAACAATCGGTAATAATTTCGGACCAACCCCCTTTCGGATTTTTCATAGTTTGATGGAGGTCAATGGTTTTGACGAAGCAATTAAAAAGGGTTTGAATGTGGTCTGTGAATCAAAATTCAAAGACGAATGTATGGCGAACAAACTAAAAGCTATCAAGGAGGAATTGAAAAAATGGAGTAAGAGCGAGAAAGCGAAGGAAGAAGAACTGCTGGCTATCGCAAAGGATAACATCCAGAAGTTAGAATCAGTGGCGGAAACGAGATCGCTCACAGATCATGAGATTGGTATTTGGCAGGGGTATAAGAAAACGGTAAAAGAATGGCAAGTAGAAAAAACAAAGGACCTGATCCAACAATCAAGAATAAAATGGATTGCCTTGGGAGATGAGAACTCAACTTTCTTTCATGCCGTGGTAAACAGCCACAAGATTAGGAACAAAGTAAATGGATTATGGATTGATGGGGTATGGGTTACAGAGGCTAACGTAATAAAGGAGAGGTTTATGATAGCTTTTAAGGAGAAGTTTAGAGAACCGATTCACACAAGACCAAGGATAGGCATGGAAGGATTTAAAAGATTGTCGGATAAGGAGAGTTTGGAACTTATAGAACAGTTTAAGGAGGAGGAGGTAAAAAAAGCAATTTGGGAGTGTGGTGGGGACAAGGCTTCGGGGCCTGATGGAGTAACATTTTCAGTAATAAAAAAATATTGGGAAGAGTTAAAGCCGACAATTATGGGGGTGATGCAACATTTTTTTGTACATGGCTCAATCCACCATTCTTGTAGCTCATCATTTATTGCACTCATTCCAAAGGTTAACGACCCGCTTGTGTTTTCTGATTTTCGACCCATATCGTTAATTGGGGTGGTAAACAAAATTATATCAAAGGTGTTGGCTAATCGGGTAAAAGTAGTCCTGAATAGCGTTGTCTCAAGTTCTTAATCGGCTTTTATATCGGGAAGGAACATTATAGATGGGCCGCTTATAATCAACGAAGTGGTAGGGTGGGCGAAAAAAATGAAAAAAGAAATTTTTGTTTTTAAAGCGGATATCGAAAAGGCCTATGATACGTTAAACTGGAAATTTCTTATTTCCGTTTTAACGCATATGGGCTTCCCATCGAAATGGAAAAATTGGATAATGGGTATTCTTTATAGTGGAAGAGGATCAATATTAAAAAACGGGGCACCAACCGGAGAGTTCCAGTATAAAAGAGGGTTGAGGCAAGGGGACCCTCTTTCTCCGTTCCTCTTTATAATTGCGATGGAGGCGATGCATGTAATGATGGTTAATGCCGTAGAATCGGGTCTATTCTCGGGAGTAAGATTACCAGGGGATGAAACTACAATAACTCATTTGTTATTTACGGACGATTCTATTTTCGTGGGAGAATGGGAAGAGAGTAACATACAAAACCTGAGAAGGATTCTAAGATGTTTTTACCTAGTGTCTGGATTAAAAGTAAATCCAAAGAAAAGTCAGATCTTTGGTATTGGGGTTGACGAAGAAGAGATTGTCTCTAAGGCGAATAACTTTGGATTCAAACCGGGTAAACTTCCATTCACATATCTGGGGCTGAAAGTAGGTGCAAACATGAACCGAGTCCAAAATTGGAAGGAAGTAATTGATACATTCAACAGGAGACTATCAAACTGGAAAGCAAAGTTGTTATCTTTCGTAGGAAGGGCAATATTGGTGAAAACGGTACTCGGCTCTCTACCTAACTATTATTTTTCTTTGTATAAATGTCCGATTGCTGTAATAAAAGTTTTAGAAGGAATAAGGAGGAAATTTCTATGGGGGGGTAATAATACGAACCGTAAGATGAGATGGATTAAATGGGAAAAAATTGTTGCTTCTAAAAAGTTTGGGGGATTGGGCATAGGAAGTATTAGAGATTTAAATTTAGCTTTATTGGTTAAATGGTGGTGGCGTTTCAAATCGGAATCGCAACAGTTATGGGCTAAAGTCATAGGTTCAATCCATAAAAACAAAAAAAGAATCACATCTGTCCCGTTGAAAAACGAGTACACAGGGGTATGGAAAAATATAGTGGAAGTTAGAAAAGACATGATGAAGAGGGGAGTGATAATTGAAAAGAATCTCATAAGCAAAGTAGGTGTCGGCAACAAAACTATGTTTTGGATTGATGTTTGGAATGGTGAAGTTTCATTAAGAGAAAGGTTCCCGGTACTTTATGATATTGTTAAAAACAAAAGAGCTAAAATTGAAGAGTGTTATAAGCGAACAAATGGGGGCATCATATGGGATTGGGCTTGGTTGAGAATCCTGGCAACAGAAGACGAAAGGCAACAAGCTGCTGAATTAATGGGTTTAGTAAATCAATTTCGGGTGACAGATGATAGCGATATATGGCGTTGGCGTGGTGACAAAGATAATGGGTTCTCAGTTAAAAGCGTTCGAAACACACTGGATAAAGACATAAATTTAAACGTAGCAGTGGACAACTACTTCTGGAACAATTGGGCTGCGCAGAAGTGCAGCATGTTCGTGTGGAGAGCGCTGAAAGGGAGGATTCCGACGGCGACCCAGCTAAGAGAAAGGGGAGTTCCGATAATATCGGATTTATGTAAAATCTGCAGCGGTGGTCAAGAAACCCCGGACCATGTTCTTGTCAACTGCAGAGAGGCTAAAGGAGTATGGGAACAAATCGGAGTATGGGTTAAAGCACCATCAATAGTTCACCAGGAGACGCTAGGAGAGATATTCAGCGCATTAGAGGAACAAAATTGGCCGAAGAAAAGAAAAAAGGCGGTGCATGCTATCTTCTTACTGGCAACTTGGATCATTTGGAAAAAACGGAACGAAAATTTTTTTCAAGGAAGAAATTATGAGGTGTTTAAGATGATAGAAGAAATAAAAGAAGAATCGTTTATATGGATGAAACACAAAACGAAGGTATATTCGAACTCATGGGAGAGTTGGATTTATTTCTCTTGGTGTAGTTAGATTTGAGTATTTATGCTTCTGTAAGTTTTCATATGTGTTTTGTTTGCTAAACTGTGATGTACTGTTATGACTCATAGCTCCTTGCTATGGGTCGATTGTGGTTTGAGTAATAAAGTTCCGTGTTGCCATTAAAAAAAAACGTAGATGTGTAATTCTCTCAATTAACTCCACAATCTCAATTAATTCCAAATTAATTACACCACTCTCTAAACATAAACATAATTTATTTCTTGTTAGAACTTTAAATTTATCATTTTAGCTCAAACTCTTGCTAACCCACAAAAATACAAAAACCACTAAAAGTAATATATTTTAGAACAATATCGTTGCATTTATAACATAATTAACTACCCAACAAGTGTATATTAAATGCACCGATCAATATCAAGGGAAGAAGCACTTGGCCTGGGTGTAGAAGATTTACAAGATCTCCTTGAGCTTACACTGTGCAGGGATGAGGATGATGAGGATTCCATGAACTTTGAATTACAATTCAATGGTCAAGTTTGGGAACTTTTGATGAGACAATAAAAATCCAGAATAATGAAGTGTTTTGGCATCATCTGTTCCAGGGGGAGATTGTTGGGATTGAACCCTACAAAGGAACAATTGATAAAGCCAAAACTGGATCAGATCAGTGGATTCATCATAAGCAGTTGTTTGCATCAGATCTTTCCCCTTGAAAGTGGCCCTAACATTTGATAACCTATAAGTATTGCTCTTCATAACAACTACTGATCCCTAAAGACTGTTAAAGATAAAGCACTGATGCTCAATCTACTGATATGATTCAAGTACTGCTGAAGACACAAAGCACTGCTGGAGCTATAACAGTGGAATGAAGAAGCAGTAGTTTACTTTACTCTTTGTATTATAGTTTTAATCAGTTGTTTAGTTATCAGTGGTTGTAATAGTCAGTGGTTAGAGGTTGTTAGAAGGTTAGATGTCACTTTCATGGTTACGTTAGCCAAAAGATGCTCAGTGGTTGTTCTGTACTATAAATAGAACAGTACCATGTACTGTTCTATTAGCTCTCTTCATCACCAAGTCATTCTGTACGAACAATCATTGTGAGCTCAGGCTGAGGGGGAGATTAGTGCATGCATGCATTGTAGTTGATTATTGTAATAAATACAATCATTCGAATATGAGATAAACATGTTTGCTTAAAACTATTTCTTCCATTGATTGTGTGTTGAAAGTTTGCTTCATTTATTTCCGCTGCATTTAACTCTGTTTCATATTCATTCTAATCAAATGAACACAATCAAAAGAAACTCAGATCCTAACATTATTTGACACTAGGTGAGTTATATTGGTGATTATGAGATGTAATGTGATCTATAGATGCTAGTAAAAATCTATTAAACATGGAATGATGGTATGAATAATGTGTTCTAATGGATGTTTCAATGAGATTATTATAATAATAACTGTTCTTGTGGATCTAGAATTGTTCTTGTGGATCTAGAATTGTTTGTGAAGGTTAATCAAATCTAGGGTTCATATGTATGATAGAAATTTAATAGATTATTATAAAACATGATTCTAGGATGTTAATGTTTTTTTATAATAATGTATGTTAGGATATTCACAAATTGTTTATATGATTGTTGACTAAACATATTAGTGTACACTGAAAATGATGTTAAGGATTTATAAGGACTGATGTTAAGAGTTGTATTTTGTTTGTCTGTTTTGATTCATATGTGTTGTAAGTAACGATGAATGAAAAGATCTGATTTTATATGATTAACATGATATTAGTGTTCATGAGAAACTATGTAAAAGTTGTATTTTTGTTGTGGGAACATGGGAGATTAATTGTTTGATCAGTAGAAATGAACCGTAGACTACGGTTGGACACCGCAGTCTATGGCATGATTTAATTGAAACCGCACACTCCTGAAACGTACACTTTAACTTGCATCACACAGCACCCGCACACTCAAGTGGCCGCACACTCCTGAATGTGCAATCACTGATGCACAACGTACAAAAGGAATTATGCAAGGCACACACTTTGGACCGCACATTCTCACTGTACAATTACCTGATGCACAATGTACAATACTTCCTTGCATGACCGCATAGTATCAAGTGGTCGCACACTCCTATATGTGTCGCACACTTGATATTGGGCTGCACATTTACTTTGGGCCGTACACTGTGTTGGGCCACACACAGATATTGTTCCATATATGGGCTCTTGATAAGGATCTGTGTTCTTATGTTTAACTGTTATGACATACGTGTTATGTAATGGATTTTTACTTGCCTATAACTTGTTAGATACATGTAGTAAAATACGTGAATTACCTGTATACAAACCTGATAAATATTGGTAACCATAATAGGACGTGGTTGACCAACTTAAAACTAGTAATTTAATATGCCGAGCTAAGCAAAAGTGAGTTCACATTTTCACTAAAAGCATGTATTCCCGGTGGTTGGGAACCTAATATTCCAAGGGATGGAATACTGTTAAATGGTATTTATAATTCATGTCTTTAGCAGACTAAACGAAACTCTGTCATAAAAATCCCCATACATTATACCGATTAATCGTCGGGGCCTTGCGAACGGGATACTAGTTGATAACGCTATTAGGTTTGACAAACCTCACGTCGTGCCGGAGAGGACGGGCGTGAACTTTTATTCCTTGGCACTGGTCAATGATGATAGACATTGACCTGGGGAAAAAACAACTTAACAATCAAAGTATTGGTACCACATAGTTTAGTAGCTTAACGATGGGGTAGCTCCCCATGACATGCTTAATAACTGGGTAACTTAATAACTGATGTTTTTGGATAAAACAATTAAAAACTGAGAACTCGCCAACTTTATGTTGACACCCTATTACATGCTTTGCAGGTCCATAGGTACTACGCTGGAGCTTGCACAGAGGAGTGTAGTGGTTGCATAGAATCGTTGTTGGGATTTTTATTTGAAAATTGTGATTTTCAAATAATTGATGTGAATTTAAACTTTATGCTTCCACTGATAATGTTAGACAATGTTTTAGACTTTGAATGCTTGTCACTAATCATATTATTGGTGATGGGTTTACTTTATTTTATTTTATTTAAATGTTTAATATGATTGGTGGCATGATCCTGATCAGTTGCACGCCTCACGGTAATACTCCGTAAGTGAAATTTGAGGGTGTGAGAGTAAACTTAAAAAATATCTTAAGGAGAGACAAGTGGAATATAAAAACCCTAGAAAACACCCCTAAATGCTCTAAATATACCCCGTATATTCATAAACGAACCTGAATAACCTTAATTTTAACAAAAAACAAATAAAACAAAATTATTGGGTCCCTCGCGGGCCGCGACCAAGTCAGGTGGCTGGTTCGCCGGGCGCGACCCACCTTGCTTGCCGGAGACACCATTGCGCCACGTGTCCCTGTGCATGTTAGACCTACTGTGTTGGGCTGCCAAAGCTAAACCCTGGCTAGGGTCTCTCGCGGCCCGCGAAGGGCCGACCCCAGTGGGTCGCGGGCGCGAGCCATCCCAAAATCAGCCTATAAAAGGAGGCGATCGGCCTCAGTTGAAATTCGTTCAATTCTTTTCTCTCTAAGCCCCTATTATAGTTAAAAGTTGCTCGATATAATACCCCTAAACATGAAGCTCTGCCTCGTTGTAAGTATTTTAACCCCTGATCACTAATTCGTTACCCTACCCAATTGATCTAGGGCTCCGTAACGCATGTCAAGGCTCTACCTGACTCAGTTCGTTGGAGTTCTGTCTCGTGTTGTAAGGCTAATGTGATTTTTGTTATCTTACTAACACGTGTGCATTGTCTATTTTTTAATAGATAATAATCAGGAACACCAACAGGAAGCTATTGTACTAACTACCTAAGTCTAAAATGTGAGTCATTCTCTTTTTCTCACAGTTTGTGAGCCACTATTCCCAATGTTTTCCAAAACCCTAAATATTTATCAATTATAACTACAGTGATTAAGTATTTGTACTCTACATTTGTTGCCAGTATTATGGGGTTTGTATACAGTACTTGATAACCTTCATAATTAGGCACGAGTATCCAATGTGTGATATGACCATAGTCACAGATCCGTCGAGTGACACGTACTGAACGAGTAATTGGGTAGATATAAACATTGTAATCGCCCTTAATACTGTAATGTTATAGAAAATGATGTTTTACAAATTGGAATGTACTCACCAGTATTTCTTGCTGATAAAATCTTTTTAAAACGCGTTTTAGGTAACTTAATGTGAAGCTAATAGAAGCCAGCTATGGAGCACTGAAAGCTTAAAGAAGTTGCTATAAAAGTTATCTAAATAAAAAGAAGATTTTGTTTTCAATAATTAGGGTTTACCCCTATAAATGTATTATGAATGAAACTTGGGTTTTATCCCATATATTTATTACAGAAGTTTGGTGTTTAAAACTCTGAGATTTATTTCCTAACTACGATCCTAATGTTTTAAATTCCGCTGCCAACTTAATAAACACCGATACCACCATCTCTGCGTGTCTCGCGACGCCCGCTTTCAGGGTAGGGGTCGGGGGCTGTGACAGAAGGTGGTATCAGGGCCAAAGCCACTAGTTTAAGCCATTTAGGTGTTCTGTTAATACCTAAATTTTCACCAATTGTGTTAGGAAATAACTTATGTGATTCTGTGCAAATATGTATATTATTATTTTGTGTTATTTGACAATTTGTTAGTTTACAGTATGAGTGAGCATGGTACCTCTGACGCTTACCGTCAATTACCTAATTCCCCAAAGAATGAAGGAACCTCATCTCAACCGACCTCAGGTTATACCGCTGATTGTAAGGAAGGAATCTTTATCTTTAAGGCACAATCTGAGGAACCATTCCTCCTAAAAAGAGAGGATGGTTTAGAAGAGGAGCTCATGAAAGGAGAAAAAGAATGAAAAACTCTAACAACAGCGAGCACTAGCAAAAGAAAATAGAGAGATGAACACCCAAACCCAGGAAGTTAGGCAATTATGGGAAGAGGAACTTGATAGGAAATTAGCTGATTTCCACATGTTAGCAAATACAGCCGCAGACCCTAATCTTAACCAAGTAGCTGAACCACCACTTCTACCCTTATTTCCCAACCAACCAATGGAGCTAGAACCAAATCAGGAAGACCAATTCCTAATCCCGGCATTTGACCCCAATGAGATTCTTAGAATTCCCACACCAAACCCTATAGCGCAGTATACCGACCTGAACCCTTTAGACCCATGGTGGAACGACGACAGGTATATTCAGGATGTATTAAACAACCCATACCCTTACGGAGAACCCATACCTCGATACCCTGACCCAGTGCCAGCACCACTATCACCCATGAGCCAAGAAAATGTGGAGGAACTTCGTTAGTATGCCGAAGATTTAGTTGAAGAGGGAAATAGGACCCGTCAGATAGGAGAGAAACTTGTCTGGAAGTATGACGAGCGTGAGATACAGTACTAGACAAGCCAGCACCTAGTATAATATCTATGTATGTAATTTGTTTACTTTGATAATATATATATATATATATATATATATCAACCAAAATAGATAAACTAATATATATCGATGCATAGCTACTAGGTTTAAATTTTAGTTGTAATTTGTAGTGTGTGTGTGTGTGTGTGTGTGTGTATATATATATAAAGAGTAAGTCTCAATGTTCGACATTTTTTATCAATCTGCTTGTGTGATTGTTTGTCTTAAATCTTATTTTGTGATATTAATACCTGATAAATGTTTACAATTTAGATGGACAACGAAGTAAATCAAGAAAACCAGAGTAACGATAATAACGGGAACCAAGTGAATAAAAGTACCAACGAACATATAGTAGCACAAGGAATTATAGATGCTATGCCATATATTATCAAGACTATTAAAGAAGCAGAAAATAATAATTCTGTAATTGGAAGTAAACGTCAAATCACTGAACCAAGTCACAGCGTGAACGAAAATCACGGATCACTGATCCAAGCTCCAATCCCAAAAAGAAGAAGAACCATCTCATATGGTTGTTCTTATAAAGAATTCTTGGCCTGCAAACCTGATGTGCGTAAGTGTGTATAATTTTAATGTATATTTTTAGCCCTTTTTACACTTTAGGCAAGTTTTAAATTTATAAAACACGATATTTTACAAACACCAAACACATATATGGGCAAGTGCACCCATCGTGAGCGTAGTATAGTGTTGGTAAGATACCGAGGTCGTCCAAGGACACAAGAGCTTTTAATACCGGTTTATCCTCAACGTCTAATCAAATAAAAAATTTAGAAAAAGGTTTTTAAACTAGAAAATAAAAACTAACATGCTGAAAAATAAAAATAAAAATAAAAAACAGATAGACAAGATAAATCACTTGGATCCGACTCGTATTTAGTGTAACCTTTGATTATTTTCGCACTTTTGCACTTTTTAAGAGATTATCTTAGTTATAGTAGTAGGCCCCTCTTTTGAAGGTGATTTTACCCTCAGCCCAGTAGTTTGAGTCAGCAATGATACAATCCTAAAGGGTTGGATTAGTGAAAGATAATTAATTAAGTTATTAATGAGTAATGTGGCAGGCCCATCTTTTGAAGGTGACGTTACCCTCGGCTAAGTAGTTTGAGTCAGCGAGGATACAATCCTAAATAGCCGGGTTAAAGTTTTAATAGTAGTTTACATATGAGGGGGTCAAAGAGTTCGGACCCCCGTCATCCAATACTAGTGGGTATTGAAGGAGGTCCTACTAAAGTTGACCCAGGTCCTTGCAGGATCTATACACTGAACAAGGCAAGACTCTTACCAAACCATTCCCTTAACCCCCGACCAGGTAGCCAACATATCTCCATATAGACCGTGGAGATATGAATGGTGAAATTCTTTTATTTTATATAGACAGTAAAATAATGCCAAGACACCACGGACAAATGATAAGGAAGATTCACCTTCAACATAAGAAACTAGTTATTAAAGTCATTAATACATAACCAAATAAAAAGTGCGATGTAACACCTCGTAAAATCACGTCCAATGATGTATTGACACGTGTAATAAACCCTAATGAAGTCAAACACTGAAATTTAGAGACTAATTTTTCGAAAAATCGAAAAACTTTGATTATGAAAGGAATGGAAGTGTAACATATCTAAAAATAAGTTTCTTACGATGCTTATATTCACAAATGTGCCACTTGATGAATAAGTGTAGCCATTTGCGTAATTTATTGAAAGTTTGCGCAATAAAGGGTTAAAAGCGTCAACATGTTAATTCTTACCTCTGGGTGATCTTTTAACAAACCGGGAGCTTCATAATATTTAATTATACTCTCGGGAATGCCAAATAATGGTCGTCTAATGTTTTTATGCCTATAAGTAAAGTTAAGCGCAACTTTGCAAGTTAGAGGGACTAAAAGTGTCAATATGTTTAATTATACCTCTGAATGACCTTTTAGCGAACCCGAAGCATCGTTATGATTAATAATACTTTCAAGAATGCCTAATATGAATTAGATGAGGCTTCAATGCTATTAGATGATGAGATGCGCAAGTTTGCGCAATAGAGGGACTTAAAGCGTCAACTTTTGAATCTACGCCTTTCGGTGACCATTTAAGCGAACGAAAGCATAGTAACATTTAAGTATATGCTTGGGAATAACCACTAAGGGCCATGGAAGGCTTGGATATCATTAAACGACATTTCGCGCTGCTTTGCGCAATTAAAGGACTATTTGCGTCAAACTGCAAAAGTATGACGATTCGTATGGAAACGGATCTTTCAGAAGATGACCCTAAGTTAAACATACCCTAAATACCCTTTATATAGCTTAGATATAAGCCTAGAGGTGTTTGGTGCGCAAAAATAAACTTTTATGTCATGCAGGGACTAAAAGTGTCAAAAAGTGCACAAGTTTGCATTTTCGCGCATATCTCACATTCTGAATATCCTCGGACACCCAAAAATTTATGTAAGCACAAAAATATTTTATTTTAGTGATCGCCTTGATAAAATTCCACTCGTCGCGTGATTTGGACCGTTTTTAGCGTCCGTCCGTGTTTCGTCGTAATTCGACGCACAACGTGACCATACGGCGAAACGAACCGACATCCGACATGTTTTTGAGCATGTTTCATGTCCCCTATGTTTAAACTTCATGATGGAGCCTTAAATTGAGGTTAACGGGCCTTAAACGTGCCTTAAATGACATTAAAGACTCACAGGGACCATTTCTGTCAATAATTAAATTGCTGTTGCTGTGCTGGGCTGGTAGGCGGGCCGCGTAAGGTCACACAGACCCTTACGCGGACCGCGAGACATGGTCAGATGCAGAAACAGCTTGAAACAGCCTGTTTCTTGCTTTTTCATGTGCAATCTGGTTTCCTATACTCTCAAC
Source organism: Helianthus tuberosus (assembly GCA_030545235.1). Classification (NCBI taxonomy): domain Eukaryota; kingdom Viridiplantae; phylum Streptophyta; class Magnoliopsida; order Asterales; family Asteraceae; genus Helianthus; species Helianthus tuberosus. Next base: position 136,961,381 of record CM060357.1, read on the forward strand.
TCGATTCTAGGGGCTGCCCATTGTATTGAAAAACCATTTAACACTTGTTGCCATCTGATTATAACTCCCCGACACTTTTCGCGATCCTACGAAGTCCCGAAAAGTATAAATAGGGGGTGAGTTCACTTGTTTCTCACACTTTTCCCTTCATTCTGCTTGTCCTCTGAATTTGGAGAGGATCCTGAGCTTTTAGTAACCTTCTTTCAGTCCTTTGGACCCATCGTAAGTATCCTTAACTTTCTCTAATTCAGTTAAGCATGGTTAATTAGCTAAAAGTCAACCGTCGCAATTAAAGTTTGACTTCGTGATTAATTAATATGTGCTCAGTCTAATCACGAATTAAAAGTACATTTAAGTAGGTATTTATGTGGGTAATAAACCCTTAAAAGGGTACTTTCAGATTCCCACTCTAACTATGTTAATTGTCGAGTCAAAGCTTACTTTAAAAAGTCAACAGAATGTTTATTTTCAAATTAAAGCATAATTAGCAATGTAGGATACATGCAACCTGTTTGATCATTAATTTAACTTGGTAACTAATGTAAGAACATGTCCCAACATGTTCAACTCGACAATTTTCAGTTTAGGCTCGGTTTGGAACCGAAAGTCGCATAGTTTGACCTCTGCTTTGACTTTCAGTTCTGACCCGTTTAAGCCAAGTTTAGGATTGCCTTAGAGCTTATTTTGGACCAGGTTTCACATAAGTATAACTCTCTGAGATTATACAACTTGGTTCATTAGTCATCCGATTCATATGCATGTATCCGTTAAATGCTTAAATGTTGACTAATATGCCCTTTTGACTATAAAACGTGATTTTTTGAAAATGTAAAAGAATAGAAACCTTAGTTACTAATTTATAAACTTGCACCTAAAATTTGACATCAGTTTGAGGTCTAGATTAAGAGTTATGCTCATTAGCGTAAATTGAAAGCTTTATGTTAATTAAACGGCATGATTAGCGTAAAGCCTATCTAAACCCACTTTTTGATATCAAACTTTTTACCCACTGATGTAATATAATATTTTGGGATTTTAAAGATTTTTATTTAATTTTTGGCTGAGCATAACATAGGTCTCTAAGTTTAATTCGGTTAATGCCGGTTTTGCCATTTTTAGTCATAAAATGAGTTTTGCAAATCCTTTTGACCCCAAACATTTTTCTACTGATTTTATTTGATAAATAAAATATTTTGAGCTTTCTGGAATTATAAAAATATCAGCTTTCCTTTGAAAACCCGGAAATGGCTCCAAATCGCATTTTTAAGCGTTTTTAACGTATAGTATGTACTGAAACAATATTAAACATATAAGGTTGATACCTACTGATATTTTTAGTATATTTTTATATAATAACAGTAAGTAAAAGTTTATAAACTCAGGTTTCCAGTTTTGACCTTTTAAGCCTAAGTGAAATTACCAAAATACCCCTAAGGTGCATAGTTTGGTTTTAAATGATAAATTTCACATATAGGTCATACCCTACTGTTATAACTTATTAAATTAAGTATATTTACTGTATAAATCAGACCTGTAACTCAGATTACTAATTAAACTCTTTTATAATCTTTTAAATGACCAAAATGCCCTTATGAGGCATAATTTGTGTTTAAATCCGTTTTGGGCATAATAGAAGATATCTTACTGATATTATAACATATTTAAGGCATATTAACTCAGGGAACTTGCATATGACTCTTATGGTTACCCGTGACGCCCTTTTCGCGTTCGGTTCGATTTATGTAACTAGTTTGCATAAATTGACCGAAACGGGTCAAACCTTAACATCTTTGTCTCAAAATCCAGAATGTATTTAGTATACCCATATTATACAAGTATTCAAACTTGTCGGGTCTAAATCACATTCTATCCGGTCTTCTCTTAATCGTGCGTTTGAACCGTATCATCCTTAAAAGCTAACCGGTCAAAGCTTAGGCTTAAATAAAGACCCGTTAGAAATCTAATAGGTTATTATAAACCTTTGTTCCAGAATAGAAGAACCAGTAAAAGCTACCTTCACTCGCTAATTGTGATTTATACTTACAAAGGTAAATACTTTTAACTTATTTTCCCTATACGGGCTTGGGGTACGATATATAGAATACCGCTTGGTCCGGCATTGAATCTTTAATCGAATAGTGGTTAAATCCTTGATATGCTACGTTTTGAAATGTTTTGTTTGCTTAAAGCCTTTGGGGGGTTAATGACCATGTCCCGGATATCCTTGGCATCATCTTACGAGATGGCCACGACCTAATCACGGGGTGTAGGCGTACACCCGTCAGTGCCTAACCAAATAATGTGGTGTGTCTATTAATCTTTAACCCGGTCTACGGATCGGGCTACTGAACGCATAAGTAACATGTAATTCGTTTACAAGTATTATATTCATATAATTATCCCAAGTTATAAAATGTTTTGTGCCACGTGCATTCAAATCAATTTCCAACCCTTTTCAAAATGAGTCAGTTAAATTGTATTTACCAGTGTAAACTGACGTATTTTCCAAAAGGTTAAGTGCAGGTACTACTCGTACTAGGCTGGCTGTCTTCTAGCGTCCACAATAAATCTCGCGAGCTTGGATGTCAATAAAACTGTTGAACAATATCTTCTTTTATTTTGATCCGCCTGTGGATCCGTTTCAACTATTCGTGATATTTAATATTACATTTTATTAAAGTTGAAATGAATCTATCTTTGCTTCCGCTGTGCATTTATATAATTGTGTTGTTTGACTTATGATGATATCAACTACGTCACTATACTCCCCACCGGTGACACGTGGAAAATAGGGGTGTGACATGCGAAAAGATTAAAAATAAAAAGTATTACACTAAACACTTGTCTTCACCAAGTGATGTAAGAGACTTAGGCAAACATGGCCTTTGATTGTCAAGAACTCTTACGATCAATCTTGGATCCTGAGACTACTCACACATTCTATGATGGATGATGGATGATGGTGGTGGATGTGGGTTGTGATGGTAGTGGTGGGTGGGTGAAGTGTGAGAGAGGTGGTTTGCCAAGGGATGAGTTGCAAATGAGCCAAGCACCCATATTTATAGCCTGCACATAATCCCGGACACGGCCCCGTGTCCGTTGGGCACGGCCCTGTGTCCACCCATCTTCTCTTTCTTCATTAAATGCAGTTTGTCTGCATTAGTTGACCACGCCCCCGTGTCCGCTGGGCACGACCCCATGTGCAGAAGCGTATCTGTACTATCAAGATTTGCCTAGATTTTGCGAATCTTTGCATTGACCACGGCCCTGTGTCCGCTGGGCACCCCCCCCCCCCTGGTGGGTGATAGAAGCTTCTACAGCTTTGTCTTTTCTGCATACACTTGGGCACGCCCCCGTGCTCATTGAGCACGGGGCGTGTTCAGCCTTCTGTTCCCTCGTTCTTGCTTAGGGAGATGCTGTCGAGGGGTCGGGCATGCCACGTTTATTCCTTTTCTTGTATATTTGGCTGCATTTTTGCTTCCTTTGTCCATTTGAGCTCATTTAATACTGAAAATACAAAAGGAAGACAAAAACACACTTTTTCTAACATTAGTACTAAAAAAGGGTTAGTTTTATGCCACATTTGATGTAATTTATATGTTGCATTTTGTGCACATCAAATACCCCCACACTTGAATCTTTGCTTGTTCTCAAGCAAAACTCTTTATAATGTGTCTTTACACTCCCAAATGGAATGGGTAGAAGAAAATGTTTTTGGCCTTGTCATAGAGTGTCGGGATTCCAAGATTCTTTATTAGGTTTTATTTTTATTTTATCTACAATCCTATTCGTCATGATTTATTAAAACATTACATAAGATAAATTACTTTTTATGGCATAACATGCCTCTTTAAAATTCCATTTATATACAAGTTCACATACCTCACGGGGGATCACTCAACACTCGGCCGAAGATGTATTTTTGTGAAACACTCGAGAGCGGCATGGAACTTACTTCTACCATAAGCTTGCCAAGCAATCAATCCTCCTCCTTTTTAACTATACACCTTTGTAAATATCAAGAGGACTTTTGGGGGAAGGGTTAGGCTTGGGTCAAAGGTAGGTGGTTTGGTTAGTGGTTAGTAGAAAAGGGCGAAAGGCGTAAAAAGCGTCGGTTTTCGTAAGACTTTTTATTTTTTAACTCTTTATTTAAATGAAGCATTTCTTCAAACAAAGTTCTTTTTGATAAACTTGCTTGTCTATTTCTTTTGGCTTCATCATTTTTTTTTTATAAGGAAGTCACAAGAAAACCGAGCTTTGTTACTAAAATAAAGGGTTGAAAATAAAAAGGGTTTTGGTGGGTAAAAAGGGTGTTTGTTTTGGGTTAAGAAATGAAAAGGTTTAGGCTCAAAGGGGTTAACTAGGGGGGTTTTTGGGTAGGTGGTAAAAAAAAAAGAAAAAAATGGTGTTGAAATAAAAAGGGTTAGTCCTAATGCCTCCATCATTTACTTACTTGGGTTTAAGTTGGTAAGGACCGGGAATGTATCGTCATGGCAAGTTCTAGAGTTGTAAGAACAAAGCGGCTATTCACACAAGAAACGAAAGATGAGCGTTTAGTTTAAAGATGTGTATTTGTATGCTCAATAAGGCTCAAAACTCACTTTTTGTGGGAATGGGTTTTTATGTGATCAAGTATATATATAATCAAATTTTAACTAGATTTGTCATGCCTTTTTATAATTTTCTTATGTTGGTTCTTTTTATCACGACGCTATCGGTTGTAAATTTGTAAAAATATCACATTTTTAGAACTTGTAATTCCCAAATTAAACCAAGACAAGTAAAAAAAATGAAAAGATTTTGAAAAAATTTGGGGTGATTATCGGTTCCAATAGAGTTTTGTGTAAGGCTTGTAATTAGGACTTGCAAAATTCAAGGTTTTAGCATCCCCCCCCCCCACTTAAATTACACATTGTCCTCAATGTGTCTCAAAAATAAGTTTTTAGGTTGATTGAATGTGTTAAAGTGTGTTTAAAAACAATTTTTTATGTTACTGGGCATCTGGACACGGGCCCGTGGTGTCCGGGCACGGCCCCGTGTTCAGGTTGCCAGTAACAGAAATTATTAAAAAGAAACCGAAGCCTGGGCACGGGGACGTGTTCAGCGAACACGCCCCGTGTCCAGTTACCTGAACTGGGCGATCCTCTGCGGATGGTTCAGCACGGGGCCGTATTGACTGGACACGGCCCGTGCCGAACTTGCTGTAATGAAGAAAATTTTGCGGGAGGCTCTGTTTTTTGTGTATGGGGTGCTGGTTTAAGTTTCCCTTGGTATCCTTCACCATCCCTAGTGTGTTTTATCCATTACAACATCATCCAAGCACTAATTTAATTAAACCATCATTTCATTAAAACTAACACATTACATAGGTCGTAAAAATTTAAAAACAAAGCAGAAAAATAAAAACTAAAAGTCCTAATATAGATAGGTCAAGTGATACATAAAATCATCCAAGGGAGTTCTACTTTTACGATAGGAATCAAAATTTCGGAAATAGCTTTCCGGTCTTTAAAGGCTTTGTAGAACTCTAAACCGAGGGGTATTCCCTAGATGTTGTTAAAGCCATTCTTCTATCTCTCTTGGGAGGAAGAAGGCGGGCTCATTTTCCTCAACATCTTGCGGAGGGGAAGTGAAACCAACAGGAACCCCTTGTAGTATGTCTCGAGAGGGCTCAGAGTGTATGGTGTACCATTCGGCCGGTATGATGACTTCCGGTACCACATTCCATGCCCTTTGGGTGATAATCGGTACCAAAGGAGGAGAAGTGAGAATGTTCAACCTTTGGTGCAAAAGGTTGATCTCTAGAAGACATCCCTCTAGTCCCACCGTCAAATGATTGATACGGTCGACCAATGCTTCTTCCACTCCAGTCATCTCATCAATGGCCTCTCTTAAAGCGTAGACGTAGTTTACAAGTGAATCTTCAACCGTTGATGTCCTTCTCCATTGTCGGTTGTTCCTGGAGTGCGATGAAGATGTTCCGCTAGTTCTGCTCGCCATTCTGAGAAAACAGACCGAAAAGAGTTCAATTTTATTGGAACAGTACCTCGGACACGGCCCCGTGCTCAATGAGCACGGCCCCGTGTTCAGATGTCTGCAGATTTTTGGAACAAGGAATCTTGGAGTTTTAAATTATTTTCATGATTTTTAAAGCAATTTTAAGCAGAAATAACTTAAAACACTGTTGTAGAACTTATTTTTAACAAGATTACTTGAGTAAAAATCTAACAAACATCACCATAAAGCTTGGAATCATGGTGATTTCAAGCTCTAATGGAGGTATTAAGGAAAAATTGAAGAAGAAGGCAATGGATAAAAGTGGAAAAGACAAGATGGTTGTTGAGAACCTTCTTTAGAATATACCTAGGATGGTATGTGTGAAGATCCCAGCAAAATCTTTGTCTTTGGAGTGGTCCAAATGAGCAGGAATCTTGTTGCCTTTATAGAAAATGACAGCACGCTGCACACGGCCCCGTGTCGGCTGGACACGGCCCCATGTGCAGATAAGATCCTGACACATTTTGTCCGTATTCTGAAAAAAAAGGCAGACGGGAATCTTTTGGTGGACACGGGGGCATGCTGACCTGGACACGGCCCCGTGTCTAGAGGCTGATTATGAAGTTTCGTCTGTTTTTAAGGAATTTATCCGGATCGGGCGGTTCCTTACTGGATGGAACAAACCCAAAGTGCCTGAGATACCTCAATTTCTCTAGATTTAGACGAGAACGCAAGAGTTTGTCGGTAAGGGTGATTCCTATGCTAAATGTAGGTGGACAAGTCCAACCCTTTCCCGGGCTCTCGTTAAAGAAGGTGTATGCCGAATCGCTCAGGTCTATATATGCACCGAATGAAGTCGATGGGGAGTCCTTCACGGCACAATCGACACAGGGACGACTATCGCTCAAGTCTTTGCCAGAGTTAGAGGTGATATCGGGAACAACGAAGTTGTTTTTATTCGAATGCGATCCCAACAATTCTTCTTGGGTATCGTCTTGAGATGAATTAATGATATCCATCTTAAGTTCTTTTACCCAATTAAGAATTAGATCTTCCAATTGAAATAGTTCATCAAGAAGCATTTCTTCTAGAAGGTTTGATTGAGAGCATTCGAGGGAGAGATAAGGATTATTTTTACTTTCGCCCCTCTTAATGCTACAGGAAAACAATGGGTCTATATAATGGGGCTTATAGTTTAGAAAATAACATTCTAAATCTTTATGACTGCCACCACATATTTGACACCACGTACCATAAGAAGGCAGATAGTAAAAAAAATCAGTATCACTCATGTTTGTGTCAGAAATTACCAACCGTCGGGATCTGACGGTTCTGTTTTCAGTAACTGAAACTTGGGCATGGGACGTGTTGAGTGGGCATGGCCCCGTGTTCAGCTACTGTCTGACTTAAAACACGATTGCCAGTACCAAAGATTGGGCACGAGGCGTGTTCAGCGGGCACGGCCCGTGCTGAGTTCTGCAGAAGTTGAAAAATTACGAAAAATCCTAAAAAAACAGAAAAATAAGAAAAAACAATTAGGCCGTTGATTCCTAACTTTCTTAAAATCCTTGTGTCCCCGGGAACGTCGCCAAAAACTTGATGTGAGTAAGTGTGTATAGTTTTTAATGTATATTTTTAGCCCTTTTTACACTTTAGTCAAGTTTTAAATTTATAAAACATGATATTTTACTAACACCAAACACACATATGGGCAAGTGCACCCATCGTGAGCGTAGCATAGTGTTGGTAAGATACCGAGGTCGTCCAAGGACACAAGAGCTTTTAATATCGGTTTATCCTCAACGTCTAATCAAATCAAAAATTTAGAAAAAAGGTTTTTAAACTAGAAAATAAAAACTAAAATGCTGAAAAATAAAAATAAAAATAAAAAACAGATAGACAAGAAGAATCACTTGGATCCGACTCGTATTTAGTGTAACCTTTGATTATTTTCGCACTTTTGCACTTTTTAAGAAATTATCTTAGTTATAGTAGTAGGCCCCTCTTTTGAAGGTGACGTTACCCTCAACCCAGTAGTTTGAGTCAGCAAGGATACAATCCTAAAGGGTTGGATTATTGAAAGATAATTAATTAAGTTATTAATGCGTAATGTGGTAGGCCCCTCTTTTGAAGGTGACATTACCCTCGGCTAAGTAGTTTGAGTCAGCAAGGATACAATCCTAAATAGCCGAGTTAAAGTTTTAATAGTAGTTTACATATGAGGGGGTCAAAGAGTTCGGACCCCCGCCATCCAATACCAGTGGGTATTGAAGGAGGTCCTACTAAAGTTGACCCAGGTCCTTGCAGGATCTATACACTGAACAAGGCAAGACTCTTACCAAACCATTCCCTTAACCCCCAACCAGGTATCCAACATATCTCCATATAGACCGTGGAGATATGAATGATGAAAATCTTTTATTTTATATAGACAGTAAAATAATGCCAAGACACCACGGACAAATGATAAGGAAAATTCACCTTCAACATAAGAAACTAGTTATTAAAGTCATTAATACATAACCAAATAAAAAGTGCGAAAAGATTAAAAATAAAAAGTATTACACTAAACACTGTCTTCACCAAGTGATGTAAGAGACTTAGGCAAACATGGCCTTTGATTGTCAAGAACTCTTACGATCAATCTTGGATCCCGAGACTACTCACACACTCTATGATGGATGATGGTGGTGGATGTGGGTTGTGATGGTGGTGGTGGGTGGGTGAAGTGTGAGAGAGGTGGTTTGCCAAGGGATGAGTTGCAAATGAGCCAAGCACCCCTATTTATAGCCTGCACAGAAGCCCGGACACGGCCCCGTGTCCACCGATCTTCTCTTTTTTAATTAAATGCAGTTTGTCTGCATTAGTTGACCACGCCCCCGTGTCCGCTGGGCAGGACCCCGTGTGCAGAAGCGTATCTGTACTATCAAGATTTGACTAGATTCTGTGAATCTTTGCATTGACCACGGCCCCGTGTCCGCTGGGCACGCCCCCGTGGTGGGTGATAGAAGCTTCTACAACTTTTTCTTTTCTGCAGACAATTGGGCACGCCCCCATGCTCATTGAGCACAGGGCGTGTTCAGCCTTCTGTTCTCTCGTTCTTGCTTGGGGAGATGCTGTCGAGGGGTCGGGCATGCCACGTTTATTCCTTTTCATGTATTTATGTTAGATTTGGCTGCATTTTTGCTTCTTTTGTCCATTTGAGCTCATTTAATCCTGAAAATACAAAAGGAAGACAAAAACACACTTTTTCCAACATTAGTACTAAAAAGGGTTAGTTTTATGCCACATTTGATGTAATTTATATGTTGCTTTTTGTGCACATCAAAACCAATAGAATTCTCAGGCAACGAAGGAGCCATTTCAGCCTTGTGCTGGATAGAAAAGACAGAAGCAGTCTTAATAATAAGTAAATGCGCAGATGAAGATAAGATTATGTTTGCTTCTAATCTTTTTAAGAATGCAGCCTTAGAATGGTGGAATACCATTCTCCAATCTAGAGGAAGTGACAGAGTTTATAATATGGAATGGACCAACTTTAAGGAGATAGTTGAAAGGAAATTTTGTCCTCCTAATGAAAAGGAACAAATTGCTAATAAGTTTCCCAAAATCATAAAATGATTGGAATAGACTGCAGGTAATACACTACCATATTCTTTGAATATGCTACGATAGTACCAACCTTGGCCTCACCAGAGCTAGTATTAGTCTCCCGTTACATCTTGGGATTAATTAGTGAGATCAGACATGTAGTCAAGGCAGCTAGACCACAAACCATAGAAGAAGCAGTAGAACTAGCTAACACCCTGACTGATGAACCGGTACGTACGCAAGAGGAGAACCAGAGAAAGAACCTAGCTCAAAAGATTACCCAAGAATTACGTTACGGTAATTCCTACCATGGAAAAGGAATAGGTTCTTCTTCTGCACCCTACTGCAAGTTTTGTAAAAAGAAGCACTCAGGAAAGTGTGTTGTGTCCTGCAACTTTTGCAAGTACCCAAGACATAGGGAAGAAGATTCTAGGAAGAAAGCTAGTGCCAGAATATGCTACAACTGTGGAGAAGCCAGACATATTAAACCAAACTGTCCGAAACTAGCTCTAGCAACTACCAGCAAGGCTAAGGCAAAATTCGTTCTGACAGCTGAAGAAGCCAAAATGATTTCGGATGTGATTGCCGGTACGTTTTTAGTTAATGATATTTTTGCTAAAGTATTATTTGACTCTGGTGCAAACCAAAGTTTTATCAATATTTCTTTCTGCAAACTTCTCAACCAACCATTAACTAAACTTTAACAAGACTGTCTGGTGGAGACAGCAAATGGAGATTCCATTAAGATAAGCGAAATCCTGCAGGGAGCAAGGATAGATATTCTAAACCATAATTTTACTGCTAATCTTTTTCCAATGAATCTAGCTAGATTCGATGTCGTGTTAGGAATGGATTGGTTGATAGCCAATCATGCTAGTATTCTATGTGAAAAAAAGTATGTACAATTAAGTACACCAAATGGTGAAAAGATCACAATTAAAGGAGATAAGCCAACCAGATCAACAAAATTCATCTCTGTGATGAAAGCTGCTAGTTATGCAAGGAAAAGAGGAATGATGTATATGATTTCTATAATCATTAACACCAAAGGAAAAGAACTAAAAGATATTCCTGTAGTATCTAAATTCTTAGACGTCTTTCCAGAAGAGTTACCTGGATTACCGCCAGATCGAGAGGTTGAATTTAGAATTCACCTAATACCCGGAACGGCATCGATTGCCAAAGCACCGTACCGACTAGTACCTATGGAGATGCAGGAACTGAAGAAACAGTTGGACGAACTACTTAAAAAAGGTTTTATACAACCTAGTTCATCGCCATGGGGAGCACCAGTGTTATTTGTTAAGAAGAAGGACGGATCGATGCGTATGTGCATTGATTAGCGAGAATTGAATAAGGTTATGATTAAAAATCGGTACCCACTACCGAGAATCGATGATCTGTTCGATCAACTTCAAGGAGCTCGATTCTTTTCTAAGATCGACTTACGCTCAGGATATCATCAATTGAAAGTACAGGAACATGACATTCCTAAAACTGCTTTCAGAATAAGGTACGGTCATTATGAATTTACAGTCATGCCATTTGGTTTAACTAATGCTCCAGCTGTATTTATGGACATGATAAACATGATATGTAAACCATACCTGGATAAATTCATAATTGTCTTTATAGATGATATTCTAATTTATTCTAAGAGTAAAGAGGATCATGCAGAACATTTGCATATACTTCTGACATTATTGAGAAAAGAAAAGCTTTATGCTAAATTCTCAAAATGCGAATTCTGGTTACAAGAAGTGCAATTCCTTGGACATCTGGTTAATCATGAAGGAATTCATGTGGATCCCACAAAGATCGAGGCAATTACCAAATGGAAAGTCCCTGAATCACCAACAGAAATAAGAAGTTTTCTTGGACTGGCAAGATATTATAGACGTTTTATTCAAGATTTTTCTAGAATAGCCATTCCATTAACCAAACTGACTTGCAAATCAGTTAAGTTTGAATGGGGGGGGGGGATCAAAATAGGAGGAAGCCTTTAGGATTTTAAAGCAAAGGTTAACCAATGCACCGATACTCGCGTTACCAAAAGGAACGAAAGACTTGATAGTCTATTGTGACACATCTAAGTTAGGATACGGATGTGTGCTGATGCAATGTCAAAAGGTTATAGTTTATGCCTCTAGATAGCTTAAGAAACATGAAGAAAATTATACAACCCACGATCTAGAGTTAGGAGCCATAATTTTTGCCCTTAAGATTTGGAGACACTATCTTTATGGTAGTAAGTTTATTGTATTTACAGATCATAAGAGCTTAAGATATGTTTTTGGACAAAAGGAATTAAATATGAGACAGAGATGATGGATGGGAATTCTTAGTGATTATGATTGTGATATCCAGTATCATGAAGGAAAAGCTAACGTAGTGGTTGATGCTTTAAGTCGAAAGTATCACGAAAAGCCAAAACGAGTACGCTCTCTCAGACTAAATCTGCAGATAGATTTAAATGAGCAAATTAGAAAAATACAAGAAACAACAATCGAGGACGATGCTGAAAGTTTAAAAGGTATGATTAAGGAATTAGAAAAAGGAACAGATGGAATTTGGAGATTCCATAAGAAAAGGATCTGGATACCTATTCAAGGGAACCTACGAAACCAAATTTTAGAAGAAGCCCATAAGTCTAAATATACGATACATCCTGGTAGTGATAAGATGTATCAAGATTTGAGAAAGAATTTCTGGTGGATAGGAATGAGAAAGGATATAGCAAACTATGTTGCTAAATGTCTAACCTGTTCACGTTAAACCTGAACATCAGAAACCTTCAGGGTTATTGCAACAATTAGAGATGCCAATGTGGAAATGGGAATTGATAACAATTGATTTTGTTACCAAATTACCCAAGACAAGAAAAGGTAATGATATAATCTGGGTGATTGTCGACAGATTAACCAAATCTGCTCATTCCTTACCAATGAAGGAAACTTTCAATATGGAACAGTTAGCCAAGTTATATGTAAATGAAATAGTTTCATTACATGGAATTCCATTATCCATTGTGTCTGATAGAGATAGCCGTTTTACATCTCATTTTTGGACAAGTTTCCAAAAAGCAATGGGAACCAGGTTAAATCTAAGCACAACTTATCATCCTCAAACAGACAGATAAAGCGAAAGGACAATTCAGACAATGGAAGATATGCTTAGAGCCTGTGTAATTGACTTTGGAGGAAATTGGGACGATCATTTGCCATTAATAGAATTTTCTTACAATAATAGCTATCATACCAGCATCAATGTTGCGCCGTTTGAAGCACTTGATGGACGAAAGTGCCGAACTCCAGTCTGTTGGGCAGTGATTGGAGAAAAGCAATTATCTGGACCAGAGATAGTGCAAGAAACAACTGACAAGATCATTCAAGTCAAGGAAAGACTAAAAGCAGCACGAGATCGTCAAAAGAGTTATGCAGATAACAGACGAAAACCGTTGGAATTTCAAGTTGGAGATAAGGTATTATTAAAAGTTTCTCCATGGAAAGGAGTAGTCAGATTCGTTAAAAGAGGAAAGCTAAGTCCAAGGTATGTTGTACCTTTGAAGATTATCAAAAGAATAGGACCAGTAGCTTATCAGCTACAACTTCCAGAAGAAATGGCAGGAATATATGATGTGTTTCGTGTATGTAATCTCAAGAAATGCTTAGCAGACGAATCACTGGTAGTACCTCTTAAGGACATAAAGATAAACGGGAAACTTAAGTTTGTAGAGAAACCACTTCAGATTGAAGATAAAAAGATAAAAAAATCTCAAACACAAAAGATTAGTACTGGTCAAAGTTAAATGGGATTCAAAAAGAGGACCAGAATACACTTGGGAGCTCGAGTCAGAAATGCAACGAAAATATCCACACGTATTCCAGTAAATCTCGAGGACGAGATTTAAAACAAGGTGGGGAGGATATAACAACCCTCGAAAACACCCCTAAACGCTCTAAATATACCCCGTATATTCATAAACGAACCTGAATAACCTTAATTTTAACAAATAACAAATAAAACAAAATTATTGGGTCCCTCGCGGGCCGCGACCAAGTCAGGTGGCTAGTTCGCGGGGCGCGACCCACCTTGCTTGCCGGGGAGACCATTGCGCCACGTGTCCCTATGCGTGTTAGACTTACTATGTTGAGTTGCCAAAGCTAAACCCTACCTAGGGCCTCTCGCGGCCCGCGAAGGGCCGACCCCAGTGGGTCGTGGGGCGCGAGCCATCCCAAAATCAGCATATAAAAGGAGGCGATCGGCCTCAGTTGAAATTCGTTCAATTCTTTTCTCTCTAAGCCCCTATTATAGTTAAAAGCTGCTCGGTATAATACCCCTAAAACATGAAGCTCTGCCTCGTTGTAAGTATTTTAATCCCTAATAACTAATTCGTTACCCTACCCGATTGATCTAGGGCTCCGTAACGCATGTCAAGGCTATGTCTGACTCAGTTCGTTGGAGTTCTGTCTCGTGTTGTAAGGCTAATGTGATTTGGGTTATCTTACTAACACGTGTGCTTTGTTTATTTTTTAATAGATAATAATTAGAAACACCAACATGAAGCTATAGTACTACCTAAGTCTACAATGTGAGTCATTCTCTTTTTCTCACCGTTTGTGAGCCATTATTCCCAATGTTTTCCAAAACCCTAAATATTTATCAGTTATAACTACAGTAATTAAGTCTTTGTACTCTACAATAGCTGCCAGTATTATGGGGTTTGTATACAGTACTCGATAACCTTCACAATTGGGCATGGGTACCCAATGTGTGATATGACCATAGTCACAGATCCGTCGAGTGACATGTACTGAACAAGTAATTGGATAGATATAAACATTGTAATCGCCCTTAAAACTGTAATGTTATAGCAACTGATGTTTTACAAATTGAAATGTACTCGCCAGTATTTCTTGCTGATAAAATCTTTTTAAAACGCGTTTCAGGTAACTTAATGTGAAGCTAATAGAAGCCAGCTATGGGGCACTGAAAACTTAAAGAAGTGGCTATAAAAGTTACCTAAATAAAAAGAAGATTTTGTTTTCAATAATTAGGGTTTACCCCTATAAATGTATTATGAATGAAACTTGGGTTTTATCCCATTTATTTATTACAAAAGTTTAGTGTTTAAAACTCTGAGATTTATTTCCTAACTACGATCCTGATGTTTTAAATTCCGCTGTCAACTTAATAAACACCGATACCACCAGCTCTGCGTGTCTCGCGGCGCCCGCTTCCGAGGTAGGGGTCAGGGGCTATGACATGGAACCCACTATTTAGTATACTATATTGCTTTTTAACTTTAGGTTTAAATTGTTATTTTTAATATTATGTTTACACAAATAACTTTTTAAGGAGTTAAGAAACTATGCCTTAATGTGGAGTGCACATGAGGTGACTAAGGCCTGTAAACGAACCGAACAGAAGTTTATGTTTGTTCGTTATTAGTATGAACAAACAATTTATAAACATTAACGAATGAAAATAGCTGAACATAGATGAACGAACATTACTGAGAGTAAATATGAATAGTAATGTCTTGGGCCTAAAAATAATATATAAAATGAATATTTAGGACCCCAGGGTTCCGATGAACCGTTAAACCAGACAAAAAAAAACAAATTTAAAAACGTTGAACCATGCATGCACGTTGCGACGTGTTAACTTGCAAAATGCAGACCGATTAAACCGAAAAAATAGTCATAACTGAGGAAATGGTGGTTGGAGGAGATGCATTTTTTGGTTATTAACTAGTAAGTCACGACGGTATTTGGATGTTATTGTTGGTTGTGTTATGGTGTGTCCACCACTGACAGGGTTTGAGATTAAAAAGAAAGTATTTTGGCTGTCGGATCGTGATGGGCAATGAGTTAATTTTCCGGTTATCTGGCCAGAGAAGTAACCACCGATAAGAAGATAGAAAAGCACGATTAAGAAGAAATCGGAAGAATATGGATAATATGCAAGAGACGTCACAATGGTAATGAACTAATGACAATTAAAGAAGGCAAAATAGAAGAGAAATTGGGAGAAGGAAACTGTTGCAATTCAGGCGAAATCAAGAGAACAAGTGACGGAAGGGAAAGATTGACGGTTGATTTTGGACGGTGTTAAGTTGGTTTTTGTATATGTATATAACTAGACTAAATTGTAATGGGTAATATTTTAATTTCTTAAACTACACTAGATTGTAATGGGCCTAACAATCTTAAATAAATATATTAACGAACGAAACTAAACAAAAACATAAACAAACGAACGAACGTTCACGAACATAAACGAACAAACTTAAATGAACGCTCACGGACACAAATGAACGAACAACGAGACATGTGTTCATGTTCATTCGAACAAAAAGTTTTGTTCATGCTTGTTCAATTATTAATTAAACGAACATAAATGAGCTTTCCATTGGACAGTTGACGAAAGGTTCTGTTCATTACAAGCCCAGTTAGACTTAACCGAAAAACTTAACATTTGGCTTTGATAAGGTTTTATCTCTTCAAGTTTGATACGCACCTATATATGGCTTCCAATTGTTAACTTTATAATGTTTAAACTTTATACAAGAATATGTGAAACATATGCAATCAATACTTTATATAACTTAATACTTGAGATAACATCTTAATTATTTGATCAAGGTTCATAGAGTTTATCACCACATTTACATTTCCATACTTGAGGATAGTAATTGTAATTATCTACCCAAAGAGATTGATCCTTGTAATTAACCAACTTAGGTTCTGAAGGAATTACCAAAGTAGGCTCACATGGCGTGCAATTTTCACACCTGTTCACACAACTTGGTGGACTTGATTCCAAAATTCGTTTGTTTTGTTGAACACTTGCCACCCCTTCATCTTCATAACCTAAAATCAACAAAAAAGATTCAAAATTTCAAATACCCACAATTTTTATTTTTTGATTTGGTAGTACCTGATATTGAATGTGATACTGTGAGAGATAACAAAAGAACGATTAAGTAGGTCTTTGCAGGTGCCATCAATACCTAGCAACTTGAAGAAATACGTATCTATTTTATATATATAATATAACATTAACAGTGATATAAATAGTGCAAGGAAGTGATGTGATTTTCAATCTCTTTTAATTCCCGTAACTTAATATATACGTTTCATTTGATTTAAATTTAATACAACGTATAAAATTCACTAAAACTTTCATTTATGAATTATGACCACATTTAACTTAGGTTTAAATACACATTTTCTTTATTTCAATTTATTTGCTTCAATTTTTAAAAGAGTTAACTGTCATTTTCGTCCTTATGGTTTGTTCACTTTTGCCATTTCAGACCAATTTTAAAAAATGCATCAGTTTCCTCCATGACATACTCGAAACATGCCACTTGAGTTCAAAAATTAAAATTCAGTTAAGTCAGACAGGTTAAATGAAGGGTTTTAATTTTTGGACTGAAGTGGCACGTTTCCAGTATGTCATGGAGGAAGCTGGTGTATTTTTGAAAATTGGTCTAAAATGGCAAAAGTGAACAAACCACAGGGACGGAAATGGCGGTTAATTCTTTTTAAAAAAACGCAAAACAGTAACTTTTTTTTTTTTTTTTTGAAATGCAATTTGTCATTTTATAAACAGTAACTTGACATGGGAAATAGAAACTTGACATGATTCGGGGAACTGCAGGTGGGATTTTTTGTTTAAGATGTTTGAGAGCGTAATCTGCGACTTGGTGAGGTGTGGCTTTGTCCTTGCAATTGACTCAAGGTGTAACCATGCTCGGCTTCAAAAGGATTCCTTCAAACAACACACTGTTCTCAGCCAGGTAAAAGAACACCTCAGCCCACACTTTCTTTTTTCAACCACAAATGTCCTATCGGTTCCATGTTCACCGTCTAGTAACATCTTAGGCTCCACAATCAGGACCAGCCTGTCGTCCTAAAAAAAACCAAACTTCAGAACTTATATATCACCTAACCAAAAGACAACTATTTTAGACCAGTAATGGGCATGTAATAGCATCAGAACGACGAGTACGCAACAACATCGGTTACACAATACTGAGAAGCTTCCATCGTCTCCTCTCTCTAGATCTTGTTCTTTATTAAATGGAAATTAAGCAGTCATCAAGTAATTAACTGGATTACCATAGTTGAGCAAATAAAAAACAGTTCTATATTTAATATGCATAGAACCAGATCCAACAAATTCGTGTCAGGTCATCCTCGGAAGCATGGCCGGCCCTGAAGGTGGGCGGGAAGGACCACCAGCGAGGGCCCAATATTTCAAAGGGCACGTTATTTTTAAAAAAAATTCCGATATGTATATGTAGAAATACAACAACAACCACCATACCCAGTAAATCCCACAAATAGCAAAGCTACTTATAGGGTCTGGGAGGGTGGGATGTAGACAGACCTTGCCTCTATCCCTAGGGATAGAGAGGCTGCTTCCAGAAGAGACCCTCGGCTCCAAGACGAACAACATACCAACACATCAAGTCAAAGAATATAGACAAATAGAATATAGAAAAAAAAGCAGTCACCTATACCAAGAAAGTGATCAGAGTGACACAGTATAAAGTAAATCATGTATAATAGCATACAACCACATTCCGGCATAAACACAAGAAGTCAATCGCTGGTAAAGTCACTTAAAGAATAAGAAAAACCTACGCCCCAAAAATACCCCTAAGACCTTACTGCAATATCCTCTAGAAGTCCTTAAATCTAATCCTATGCCTCCACGAAGTCCTATCTTGGACCATACAAACACCAACATAGGCCCACTTACAAAACTATTTTTTTTGGTTTAGATTAGTTATTAGCCCATTGGCATTACGTTTAGACCTTTAGTGAGCCCAATACCCAATTTCGTTAAGGCCTAAGGGCACGTTTTTTCGAGCTCGAACAAGGTACATGAATTTTCAGGGTCGGCCCTGTTCGGAAGATTGAAATTGGGGGCAAATGAAGGTCTGGTACGTGGCTTCTAGGCTTCTCAAGGTAAATACAGACAAATCCGATCATTTTGACGCTCGTTAATCATGAAAGAAAAATCGATAGGTTGTAGAAAATATTTGAGGGATATTAATGTCCATTTCTCCATGCTGCAAACCGAATATAAGCCATATAAAGCATAAACGCGACTACATGCGATGTAATTAGCTAACTGAAATATGCAGAACACAATTCACCTTGATTTGTAGAGATAACTTCCTTGCATTGCACAGGGCATTCCCTACATGTGGGTAATTTGGTTTTTCTCTCAAATTAAATAATTGATTACCCTATTAATGGATTAGGATCAAATATAAAGGATCCTAATTGTAAGAAGTGTAAGAAAGATTTATAGAGTGACAAGTGTCCAATAACCTAAAAAAACCCACTACACAAAAAAACTCCACTACAACAAAAACAAAAAAAAAAACCTTAAACATCCACCACCACCACCAAAAACCTAAACACCCCCCCCCCCCCCACATCACCCACCCAAAAAAAAAAAAAAAAAAAAAATTCCGAGGGGGTGGGGGTTTAGGTTTTTGGGTGGTGGTGGGGGTGAGTGTTTAGTTTTTTTTAGATTTTTTTTTAGGTTTTTGGGGGGTGGGGGGAGGGGGGTTATGTTTTTGGGTGGTGGTGGGGTGGGGTGGGGGTGGGTGTTTTGGTTTTTGGTGGTGATGTAGTGGGTTTAGTTTTAGGTTATTGGACACTTGGCACTCTATAAATCCTTCTTACACTTCTTACAATTAGAATCATTTGTAGAATAACTTGACACCCCTATTAATATCCTATATTAACATGTCTCATATTAATTATTTCACAATGATGAGTTAGACATAAACACAAACACCTGGTGTGCAGAATACATACCTGAGAAAGTTGACGACAGAAGAGAAACCCACGAAGCCATCAAGAACAGCAGCAAAAAATAGAAACCTTGAAGGTCGTTATTGGCTACCATAACAGCATCGTCTTCCATCTCCTCACAAGCACCATCGTCTACTATGTCTGTCTTGTGAAGAAGGAGAGAATCAGTCGGAAAAATCATGAGTGTGAAGGAAAAATTTATATGAAGAACAAGACAGGAAACCGTTTATAGTTTCCAGTAGGGTTCTTTGAATGTCGTAACTGCAAGACATTGAACCATGGCATTCAACTTCTGTTGATGAAGGGTTGCAGGGGTTTGTCTTCGATTTGGCTTGGTGTAAGGTCCCCAACATCGTGGCATTCTCGGTTCTTGACTTGCTATCCATAACTTTTGGGAGTGAAGGACTAGAAGAAAGAAGCCATGCTCGGTATAATTAGAATCGGATGCTGGAGTATTTGGCGCGTCAGCGACAACTTCAAATTTAACAATTGCCTGTAAAGATTAAAGATATTATTAGCGAAGTTAAGTCGTAGGGTATCTTTGGTTTAAAAATAGGTCCAGATTGAAGTCGATTTCTTGGGATACCTAGTGTAAGTTTGATTTTATGTAGTTGCGTTTTGGTTGGATGCCCTGTTTTTGGGGCCGGCCTGTTTTAATAAAGTAAATCAATACGTGTCATTCATTGGAGCTATCATTTTTTTGGTTTTCTCGCCTTTAGCTTCTACTTTATCATCATCATCTTACTCAGAAAATCTCACCAATAGCAAAACTAAGGTAGGGTCTGAGGAGGGCAAGATGTAGACAACTTTACCTTTACACCGTAGGAATAGAGAGACTGCTTCCAGTGAGACCCCCGGCTCAATAGTAGTTTTGCATCAAGCCTTGGACATAAGGCACATAACACTCATTAATTGAGACAACTTAGGGATGGCAATGGGTCGGGTTCGGGTTCGGGTCGGGTATTGGTAATCTCATACCCATACCCGCTTGTAAAATCATGTCCCATACCCGATCCAATACCCGTCTGATATTTTTCGGGTAATTACCTGTCATGTATCAGGTATACTCATTAATTTGTTTAAATATTTACGTTGGGGTTTCCAAAAACATTTTTTTACAATTATAATTATTATATATTTAATTTATACAACAACTATTATAAATTTAAAATGTACATTACATCATATAAGTTTTTATCATAAACTAATACTAACTTTATAATACTTATACACTTATATGTATATACTTCACTAACATACAAAATATAAATACTATTATCAAATACATATACTAAAAGAAAATTTATTTTTTCACATTATGAACATACTAAAATAAATCACTAATAGAGAAGCGTTAATGGAAAATGAAAATATAAATTAAAAAATCCGGGTATATGATCGGGTATATAGTTCGGGTAAACGGGTATGTGGTTTCGGGTAATCGGGTCGGGTATCACCTAATCCCATACCCGCGGAAATTTTTAAAACTAATCCCATACCCGGGCCATTACCCGTCGGGTATCGGGTTTACCCGTCCCATTTGTGTCGGGTTTCGGGTATACCCGTCGGGCTCGGGTATTTTTGTCATCACTAAGACAACTGCCGATTAGTGCATGTACCCCCTTGTCTTTTGGCTATTAACGCCACCACATGATGCATGATTAACCATTCCCTCTTTTAACGTTATTTTCACGAAATTAGTAAAATAACATTAAAATTATTGCACTTTCACTTTTACACCCCCCTCCCCCGAGCACCCACACATATATACATTATATGCGCATACCGCAAACGGTACGTTCTTTAATTAAAGTCTGAATCTTTTACTTAATTATAATTATTATTAACTAAAGTTAATTATTATATCATTATCTAAATAAAACATTAATATCTATTAATATTTATATTTATATTTATATTTATATTTATATTTATATTTATATTTATATTCATATATATGTTTATCTATCTATATATTAATATAATCTTCTAAATTCTAATAAAAGATTTCAATTAATGCCACATGATATTTTCCCCTTAACCTAAAAAAATTTATTTACATCTTTTAAACTTTTTTAACAATTAATTAATACATATATATCACTTATCTTTATCAGTAAAAATAAATTTAATTAAAAATTATCCCAAATATAAATAATTAAAAAGGTTAAAAAGGTTTAATTAGTTACAAATCATTACACATGTTTGTGTAGTACATAGGATCATATACAAACAAGTATATTTGTACAAACTGTAAGAACAATAGTTTAATGACTTGTGTCCTCAACTAAAAAATTGATATAAGGGTATTTTAGACTTTTTATTTATATCTAATTAAAAACAATAATTACGTTATCCCTAAATTCATGAAAGATTAATTCAAATCTGAATCTCCTAATCTATTCTTCGTCATCGGATCAGCACCGTAATTAGCATCATCATCATCAGCACCGTAATCAGCATCACCGTCAACACCGTAAACATCACATCGTCAACATCAGCACGGTAACACCACCGTTAGCACATCCGACGATAACATCACACACCAGCACCATCAGCACATCACGTAATCAGCATAACACTGTAATCAGCACAATTTCATTTTTTTTTATTTTATACACACATATTGTTACATACTAGCACAATTTCATATTTTTGTTTTAATTTTGTAAATAGCACATACTTTTACGTAACTAGTAGAAAACAAATTTATTTCCAAATAGGCTTCCAATAACAACACAAAAGGAAAAAAATAACAACACATAAGAAGTACACAACAAAATAAAAACTTACGTATAGATTTAAAATCAACACAATACATTTTTCATACTAGCACATTTCAATTAAATAAGTAGCACAATTATAAAACACTTTTTTTTTTAACTTTTTTAAAAGTCACTTTTATAAATAAAAAAAGTATAGCAATATGGTACTCATATTAAAGATAGAAAAAATACTTGATTTTATGATATAATTTTTTTTTTTCAAAAATAATGAAGTATATAAAAGTTATTTAAGTTTAAAAAACTTGATGGAATTAGCATTTAATGGAAAATGACTAAAATACCCCTAAGTTGATAGTTTTAATTATTAATTATATGAGTTTTATTTGTAATCAATGTCAACAATTGATTTAAACTATCAATGGCTCAAATCTGTTCTTACGGTTCTTACAGTTAGCACTGTTTGTACAGGATCTCAACTCCCCGAAAGTTAATTTAGATATTTATAATATTTACCTACAAATATTAAAGTATTAACATAACACAATGAGCAATGGATATATTTAATTGAAATATATTATTAATTATAATACAATGCAATGGTTTCATCATATATTACTACTAAAAAAATAACTTTTTAATAATTAATTAAAGAAATTTACCTTTTTTAATAATTAACTAATTAACGATTTCAAATAATGTCAACCCGTGTAATACACGGGTTTGTAATACACGTGTAATAATTATTAAAAAAAT
This sequence comes from Helianthus tuberosus, assembly GCA_030545235.1. Taxonomy (NCBI): domain Eukaryota; kingdom Viridiplantae; phylum Streptophyta; class Magnoliopsida; order Asterales; family Asteraceae; genus Helianthus; species Helianthus tuberosus. Next base: position 136,984,293 of record CM060357.1, read on the forward strand.
TTATAATTTATTTTTTTTTCTTTTTTTAGTCCCTGATTTTTGTAATTTTCATCCAACCCACTAACTTCATTCAAAAAATTTAGTTAACTTCGGTGAATTTTGGTCAAACCACATTTTTTTTAAGGTGCGATGGTATGAGGATAGTGTTGTGCCAGTTTACAGTGAAGATGATGGCGGTGGTTGTTGGTTTTACGACGATGGCGGCGTTGTTGGTTGATGACGTGGGTGGCGGAAAGTTAGCCGATGGTGGTGGAAATGGTGGGTGGTGATGGTGGTGGTCGATGAAAATGGCAAAAAATTACAAAAGTCAGGGACTAAAATGGCAGAAAACAAAACTATTTGGATTAAAATGATAAGAAAAAAAACCTATTTGGACTAAAGTGACAATTTTAGTCAAACCTAATTTTACAATTCATTCCACAATTTTGGAAAACATAACACAAAAAGTGTAAAAGAGTTTCTTTAAATAGAGAGAAACGGAAGTGAATAAATACCGAGTCAAATTCAATTTCATGTTTTCCTGCGTAACACTCTCTCAATTTCATCTATCTTGATCTATTCTTAAAATCAACAACACCACCACCACGAAGAAGAAGAATTATTATTTGCGAAATAGATCAAATCATCATCTCTCGTAGTCATTGAGGTTAATCATTAATCACTGGCTTATAGGTGATGTTAATGAGCATTGAATAGGAATGGAGACAATGCAACATAGATACACCTTTAAGGATGAATAATATTACAATGACTTCGTAAATTCGCGATAGATTCGTTATGATTTTGGTTTTGAGTGGATGAGTAGCTGCAATATTTACAATGAGAAGAAATATTGCAGACTATTAAGCTGTTAACGCGCATGAATGTTAACCGCGATTAAGGTTAATATTGCAGACTAAATAATGTTTCATAATACAATTGAGCGAATATATATATTTTGTGTTGAATTCCATGTATGATAGATATATCACTATCTATAAAAGAGGATCTTCAAGACTAATGTTGTATAGCTTCATTTGATTGTCTTATTTATTGGGTTGTTTAGATGAAAGAGACTCAAGTATCAACACCTTCATCTTACAGTTCTGCATCACTTGATTTAGACATAGAAAAATTCAAGGTAAATGTTGAATCACTTCATGTTTTGTGTGCTCCACAATTTATTTGAATAATCTGGCGTTTTTAGTAACGCTCTATTTTATACGAAGGGGGACTTTTCATACGATGCTTTATTTGCGAAACTAGTAAATGGGTTGCTGCCATCTTTCGTAGAAGAAGAGGCTGACTCGGTGGACGGACCGATTAATACTAGTACAAGTGATATTTCGTCAAGTGCAAAAGGGTTGTTAGGTCCGGTATTTCCTGAAGTAGACACTTTATTGTTAATCTTTAAGGATTCTTGCACACAGTTAGTCGAACTTCGGAAACAGGTAGATTTCGACTTTGTAGTCGTGTTATTCATCTCTGCATATATGCACTTCACACTTTTGTCACTCTCACATATTCTAATGTTTGTTCAAGATTGATGGAAAACTACAAAAGCTTAAAAAGGATGTTGTTTCACAAGACAAAAAGCATAGGAAGACACTTGGTGAGGTAATTTATTCATCTCATTTTATTGAAATCTAATACTAATGGTTCACATATATCTAGCATTTTACAAGTGTGCAATACATGCCATGATGAATTTTAAGCATTCCTAATGGTTGAATTCTTAATCACAGTTTGATAATATCAATCCATTTTGGATGTATTCTATTTTCTAAAAGTTGTTGTAAGAAGAACTGTTATACTAACTTTATATAGTATGTATACTATTCGACTTCAATATGGAGGTCAAGTTTTATAATTTGTATTGTAATTGTAAATTGTATTGAATGAATACTATATCTCATTTTTCAGCTAGAGAAGCGTTTAGATGGAATATTTAGTAGTTTTGCGAGACTGGACTCACGTATCTCAAGCGTTGGACAGACAGCTGCCAAGATTGGGGATCATTTGCAGGTCGAGTTTTACTAACGCCTGTAATTAGTGCTTCCGCGGATGTTAACCATTTGGTTGCCATGTTTAAACCTTTCTGTTGTGTATTACCAGAGTGCAGACTCACAACGCGAGACCGCCAACCAGACTATGGAGCTCATAAAGGTATTCTCACCTTTCAGTTGACAGTGATTATCGATTTATCGCTCCCCTGCAAAGTTTCAATATCACATGTTTGTTTTGGTACTCTAGTATCTCATGGAGTTCAACAGCAGCCAGGGGGAGGACAATATGATGCAGCTTTCCTCATTATTCTCTGATGACAAGCGTGTAGGCGAGGCTGCTTCTATCGCACAAAAATTGCGTATGATAACGTCTCTACACATGTCTTAACATTAAATAAATATGTAACAAGGTATGGGATATTTAATGTTTTTATTTCTATCTTTCATTTTAGGTTCGCTTGCGGAGGAAGATATTGGAAGGCACGCAACAACTGTTCCGGGAAATGCAGGTGCTAGTAAAGGACTCGAGGTTGCAATTACTAACCTGCAAGAATACTGCAACGGTATGTTGTTATTGAGTTTTGAAGTTCTACTTATATGTGTATATGGTAATAAAAGACAATTGGTGGACTATTGTCACATGTATAAGACATGATTAGACCTGTTTACTGAAAGGTACGCTATGTGATTTTTTACTTTTTTAATAATAAATAAAATTTGGGGGCTAGGATCCATCATTTCTTCTTCTTAGTACATAAAACATACAACTGTGCTATAGACATGAGATATAAAGTAGTTAAACGAGCTGTATTCATCTTTAATACTTGTGTTATTCGCGTCTTCAAAATCCTGTTAAACTCGATAAGACACGATTTGCCGGCCCTAACTGTTGAGATCATATGTTTTGTTCCGGATCTTGCTTTGATATTACAGCAAAAGGTCAATTCATGTTTGAACTTTCACCGCATTCAAAAAGTTTACCGATGATTTTTCATATTTTGGTATAGGGGAAGTAGTTAAAATTCACTACTTTTAATGTTAACAAGTTTGTTTGTTTGTGGTGAATTTATATTTAGAACTGGAGAACAAGTTGTTGTCTCGATTTGATTCCGCATCTCAAAGAAGAGAATTGACGAATATGGCAGATTGTGCAAAAATCCTTTCACAGGTACTCACTCCACACTTTGTTTATTTGTCTAGTTTGCAAGTATTTTGATATGTATATATGTGCAGTTTAACAGAGGCACCAGTGCCATGCAACATTATGTCGGTTTACGGCCAATGTTTGATGTAGAGGTGATGAATGAAGACTCTAGGTCGGTTCTTGGCGACCAAGATTCCACACCTAACCACGATGATGTCAACGTTGCACTATCAGAACGGTACAAACAAATAACTGGTATGTTATTATGTTATATGGTAAATGTTAAATAACAATTATTTAGAAAAAAAATTGTATGTCCCATATATAATATCTATGAATGGCTTACAGATACTGTCCGAAAAGAATCATCCACCATCAGGACTGTATTCCCTTGTCCCAATGATGTCATGTCAATACTGGTTCAGGTATTCGAAATGAAAAACCGTATATAGCGTCTCCTTGTGAAGGGCACATTAGGAATTTTACGTACGGTGTGTACTTGGTGATAAGTCACTTCATGTTGTTGCTGTGACAGAGAGTTATGGAGGACCGTATCCCATACCTTCTGGAGAAGCTATTGGTGAAACCGTCTCTCGCTAATCCCCCTCCTATGAGACAAGGTGGATTATTGCTAGTAAGTCACATTTGCTCGTTTTGTGTGGATGAGAAATGAATTTTTAAGTTTAAATTTTTTATTTTGATTTTGTATTTGTGGTTTAAGTATCTTAGAAGGCTTGCGGTGGGATACGAGAGGACGCAGGAACTTGCCAAAAATCTCCGCGATGTGGGATGTGGTGACTTGGATGTTGAAGGTACCGCCTTTTTAAGACACACTGCTACGTCTGTTTCAAGATGTGGCCTCAGTCTTTACATGTTAGTCACACAAGTAGATTTTTATTGGAAATAAGTTATAAGATTCAGGAAAATAATAATTATGGATCATGTGAAATTTGTAAAATGATATAACATGATGCTGTTAAACTTTTGGTACAGGCCTAACGGAAGCTCTGTTTACTGAGCACAAAGGTATCTATCTTGAGTGTGAACGAGCATCTATGAGACAACTTTACAAAGCAAAGGTTTTTATCAACACTTTTTGATCTCTCTTTTTCCCTCCCTCCACCATTACATCATGGACTATATTTATTTTGATTTTTTTTGAACATCATCATCTATTATTATTCTCTGCAGATGGAGGAACTGCTTGCTGAGGGCCAGCTGTCATCCAAAGGAGCTTCAATATCTGTTACAGTGGTACAAGAGTTTGTGAGTTGGAATGAAGAAGCGATTTCACGATGCAAATTATTTTCACCTCAGGTAAATTTTAATGCAATGTTACAATGCATCTATAGAGGCTGCGGTTGAAAGAACCATTGAGAAAAAAGTACAAATTTACAAGGAATTGAAGATTATAGAGAATTAAATATGGCAACATAAGATTGCAAGAACTTGCTTAAGAAGAAAAAAAAAACATATTTTGGGAATTCAAAATATGCATGAAAGATGGATGTGCCCAATTTTAGGATTTTTAACTGTTTTGTTTGTTTGTTTGTCTTCTACAGCCTGCTAATCTTACTGCCATTGCCAAACATGTGTTTACTTGTCTTCTAGACCAAGTAAGTTATCAGCATTGTATGCATGTCATTTTGTGCTTGTTTATCCTTTGATTCCTGTATTTTCATGCTACGGTGTTAGAAGTTATTAAACTAAACTTTATTGTTATCTGTGACACAATAAGTATGTGATTATGTGAGTCAAACAGTTAGTTAATCACCCTTCCCAAAAGGTTGCGCTGGACTGATGGTTATTGCACACCGGTTCACATAGTATATAAGGACCAATGTAAAACACTTGATAGAGTGACATATGTACGTATATTACAAAATAAATTGTTTCACGCAACTTGTTGATTAACATCTTCATTTCAAAAACCAACTGATCCCACATGCAGGTCAGGCAATATACGACAGAAGGGCTTGAAAGAGCTAGAGAGGGCCTCAGGGAAGCCGCTTCTCAGAGGGAACGGTTTGTGTTAGGTCGAAAAGTGGCTTCCGGTCCTGCTTCCATGGTAGCTTCTCTGTTCACTCCTTTAATCATACATCGTATATGTTTCTTTCTTTATTTCCAAAAATTTAATTTGACATGTAGACAGAAGGTGCAGCTACTGCAAGTGAAACCAGTTTTACATCTTTCATGCTTGCTTTACAAGGTTGTGGAAGCAGTGTGGCGATAATTCAGCAAGTATGCATCCATTTCTACACTTGGTATTTACTATTTACTAGTGTTGGAAAATCGGGATTAATCGGCGACTAGTCGGTGATTAATAGCTAGCCGCCCGAAAATAAGAGATTCCGACGAGATTCTGACCAAATTCCGGCCAAAATCTGTATATTTAGTGATTAATCTTGTATACTTAAAAAATGGGTAGAGGAGGGGTTAAAATCTGTCTACTTAAAAAAAATACATATAAATTTTTTTAAATATTTACATACAACACAAAAAATCACATATAAAAATCCCAGTTCGATTAATCACGACTGATCCTGACTAATCGCTAGTCGGTACCCCACCGGCCGACTAGCGCCTAGCGATTCTTACAACCATGCTATTTACTAATTAATGCCACCATTTAAATGCAACTGTACTCGATGGTAGTACTTTGTGAAATCTATTTCAAGGCTTCTATTACCGGTGGATGGTGCACACGCTGCTTCTTGTGAGGAGATGACCGCAGCTATGTCCGGTGCAGAGAGTTCCGCAATTAAAGGCCTTCAACAATGCATTGATATAGTTATTGCTGAGGTCTACATTGTACTAGTTTGAGCTCTATAATTTTTCTAATAACATGTTTGTATAATTGTACAAGTCTCTATATTCTGCAGGTGGAACGGTTGCTTTCAGCTGAGCAAAAGGCAACCGACTTTAGGTCAGCAGACGATGGCCTCATGGCAGATCCTCGTCCTACAACTGCATGTTCAAGGTTGTGCGGTGTGTTTAAAATTTAAATCTGTAGAATTGTTTTCTTGATAGGATACTAACTTATGATTTTCTTTTGTCAAGAGTTGTAGCATATCTCTCTCGTGTGCTTGAGTCAGCATTCACTGCACTAGAAGGTCTTAACAAACAATCTTTTCTAAATGAATTGGTACGGCTAAATTTCTTCGGTATAATTATAGTATATAGTTATAGATAGAAGTTACATATTCATTCGTATAGGACTATAAACATTCAGGATTGGTACATTACTTAATCTCTAGCTTTATGTTATAACGCTTTACTATCCTGCTAGTTTTATAATTTTCCAGGTAATAACTTTGTTGTTATATATAGGGAAACCGTTTGCACAAGACACTGACTAACCACTGGTTGAAGTTCGCTTTTAACGCCAGGTAACATTCACATTTCGTCTTAGACTTGCATTAGCAAAGTTCTCTTCAAATTGACATGTATATATAGATATATATTCTTTTCTTCTGAAATTTGTGTAATGCAATATGTTGTAATGCAATAGTATGAAAAGAGAAACATGCAGATATATGTTTCAAAAAAATAAAATGTGTTATGCCTTTATTGTGCAATATAAAAAAACTCTATCTTTATATGTGCAGTGGAGGACTGAAACTTAAACGTGACATCATCGAGTATGGGGATTTTTTGCAAAACTTCAATGCCCCTACAATTGATGAAAAATTTGAATCGTTAAGCATGTAAGTTTAAGTTGTTGCTTGCCTGCCTGCCTGACTTTAATTAAACAAGTTTAGTTCCTACTTCCTAAATTACTAATTAATATAACATGCTTTAAATATTCTTCAGCGTGGTCAATATATTTATTGTTGCTCCTGAAAGCTTGTCAAGTCTGATTGAGGGCACCCCTAGCATTAAAAAAGAGGCCCAAAGGTCTATCTCATTTATTTCTTCATATATATATATATGTGTGTGTGTGTGTGTGTGTGTGTGTGTGTTAGTGTGTTACAAGTGCATGGGTTCAAGTTAAAATATGTGTAGAAAGAGGTTGGGATGATCAGAAACACAAATTATCCAAAAAAATATTACATAAACAAACTTAACATGACTTGCAATAATTTGAAAAACAAAAAGGGTATGTAGTTTCAGTATTGGTAATGGTAACTGCCACATGTTTTTCGTTTTGTTAAAAAAGCTTTCTGTTTTGTATCCAAACTTTAGGTTCGTGCAGCTCCGAGACGACTACAGAAGTGCAAGACTCGCATCCAAGCTCAGTTCGGTTTGGGCTTAACCCAAACAATGCACATTATGATTTGTCTTGTATGGTTTTTTTCATATTCATTTCTGGTTTTTAATCCATCAATGTTAGAAGGATGTATTACATAATTATAGGTAATTGCCTGCAGGATCCTGATTTAACTTTTTGAGTTGTTTATTGCCTCTTGTAGCCCTTCAGATGGCCTTTTTATGTTATAACGTAGTGTTATTTTTAATTATTATACAATTGAGTCACTTTATACTTGAAATTTTCTGCAATGTTTTGTGTTTAAGGGTTCCAGGTTTATAAATTAAGGGGTGTTTGATTGAACTTTAGCCATTTAATATGTATTTTTTTTCTTTGGCCTTGTTATGAAAAACATGCTTAGAATTATAAGTATTTTTTTGGGTTGAGTTCTCTCCTGTTTGGGTTGGTGAGTTATAACTTAATGAAAAGCGGACCTTGTTAGAGCATCTCTCCTAGAGCATGTTAGTGGCATTGTCAAGTAGTTGGAACCCGAAACCGATGAAGTTATTGAAAAACTGGAAGAAACTGAAAGCCAAGTGTCAAGTGTCAAGTGTAGAGGTAGTCAACATTAATGTGTCATGGCTTCAAGCTCACTTGGAAGCCATAAACAAAACAAAAAGTGGCAAAACGGGTCGACTGGCGGGTTGGGTTTATTAACAGGTTGGACTTATATGCGTTGATGTTGTCCAAAATTAATATCCGTTGACATGTGGACTTTAACTTATCGAGTCAACCCGTTTGATGACTCAGGATCATATACAAACTCAGAATGTAGAAATTCATGTTGGTATTTTGATATTTAAACAAGAATGTGCATACATGATACATGATCATTATTTTGTTTCCAACTATGTTGATTTTGTGAGTTCTATGTAGCAGTGACTTGAGTTTTATATGGCTTTGAGTTCTAATGATATAAATGTGAAAGGAAGTCCCTGCATTTTCGATGATCCACGATAATCTTTACCATTACCAGAGTTGAAAAATGTTGACAGACACCACTGATCCATGGTTTAACTAAAAAAGGATTTAATTAAAAACAAAAAATATGAGGCTTTACCCTTGTCCACCACCCCATGGTTTTTGTGATGTGGAGGGCAAAAGCCCCAAAGTCTAGGTGGCGCCTACGTAACATGGGTTTCTCTTCTGCTCTTGAATCCTTGATCATGACTCCATGCAGTCTTAATACGAGGATGCTGAACCATTGAGGAGTTGTTTGGTTTTCAACGCATGTATCTTTGCGCTTGGGGATATGATGCAGCTGAGGAGGTAGTTCAAGTGTTAGATAATCGAATGAAACCAAAAACTTTACAACCAAACTGACTTATATATTCGGGTGTCTTTTCTTTTCTTTTTCTTTGAGAAAAGGGGAATGCCCTAGCCAAATTTAATTCAAACAAACAAATAACAAACTAAGGCGTTTTAATTTTACCCGAGGTAATATCCTGAGAAAAAAATTGAACCTAACCTAAAATGAAAATAGATCTTGGGCCTAACAAATGGGCTAATAAGCCTGGCCCATGATCATCTAAGTTAGGCCCTATACATTTGGATATCTTATCCCGCCAAAAAGCTATCAATTTCCTAGACCATAACTGGCCCAACAAAAAACGCCAACTAAATTCTAATCTCTAAATGGGCCTATAGTGAGCCCACTTAGGAATACTTCTAGCAAAACAAGAGCGGGTCACGTCGGCAAGGTGACGGGTCAAACCATGTTCAGGTCAAAACATATCATCTCTTTAAATACTCCTTTTGGTTCGAGTCAGAACGGGTAAGTTCCAAAAATGTTCACTTTGGTTTGGGTCAGAACATATTGACAAAATGGATACAAGTTGAAACGAGACGTTTAGAAATGGTCAATTTGATTCGGGTGTTGACTCTCTGATTTCGCAGTAATAGTTTTAGTGACATATTAAAAGACTATCAGCCATATAACCCAGCAGCAACTATATTGATCAAAAGCTTGCAGGTGCACCTGCAAATTTGTTGTAAAAGAAAGGCCAGGAACAACATTCCTCCGCGCATCATCCCTAAACGCCCTTTGCAAATTCGTCGTAAAAGAAGCCTGCTCACTCCACTGCTTCACAACCATATCCATCATTCTTAGCTTGATCATTCACAACCAATAGCATGGTCAACGGCGCAGCTTCAAGATATGGAATGAAGGACATTACAGTCCTTAAACGGTAATTCCAAAGATACGTATCTATAGCGCTCCATATTTCATTGCTATAGAGAAGTTGAAGAACACCAACATAATGGTTGATCAAACCCGATGATGCCCGAACAACAAATTAAACCAATAACAATCACTTTGATCGAGTCTTTCTTCCACCAATCAGTTAAAATTTGAGATTTGCGATTCCAACCCAAGGATGAAGCAACCACCAATTGTGTTTCAAATTGTCTGAATCAAAAGGAGAGCCCATTCTGACCCGCTCCACTATTTAACTCTACGAATCCATTCCTGACCCGGCTACTATTTTGATCTCTTTAGTTGACCATATGATGACCATGAAAAAAAAACTACTTGTGTCCAAAATAACGCATCATGTTATAAGAAAACGCCCAACATGACCCGAAATTTTATGGATGGGGTCCTTTTGACAGGTCTATCCTTAATGATTTTCTACATTGACCCAGATTACATCCATATCAAGCCTGCAAAATTGAGTTTAACTTTCCGAATTCATGACCATTTTAGTTCAAATAGTGGACTTTACAGACACTTAAGCCCAGAAGGGTAGGCATATGAAACAACAAACTAAGAAATTACCTCAAGTTACCCAAGATATTTTCTGATTTCCTAATTGAAAACAGCTTGGTTGATACACCCAGTGAAGCTCTTCTCTGTCTCTTTTCTCTAATTTACAGACACTTAAGCCGACAAATGCATTACACAAATCTAGGCTCAATTTAACATATATGATAAAAAATGGAGGCCTTAGAAAATTGGGGGCCCAAAGCCCGTGCTTGGCTTTACGTACCCTTTATAATGGCAATGGCGACCCGGTAAAATGCCAAAATTGGTAATTGCTAGTCGTTGGTACAATCAGGTCAAAGATGGACATATGGGTCGGCTTCAACAGACGGGTTCTCATCAACGTGACCATGTTCTTTATTTCTATATGTTTATCTCCTGTAAGTTTAGTTTTCAATTACGGATGGTTATTTAGAAGTTACATATTCATTCGTATAGGACTATAAACATTCAGGATGGGTAAATTAGTTAATCTCTAGCTTTATGTTATAATGCTTTACTATCCTGCTAGTTTTTAAATTTTCCAGGTAATAAATTTGTTGATATATATAGGGAAACCGTTTGCACAAGACACTGACTAACCACTGGTTGAAGTTCGCTTTTAACGCCAGGTAACATTCACATTTCGTCTTAAACTTGCATCAGCAAAGTTCTCTTCAAAATGACATGTATATATAGATATATATTCTTTTCTTCTGAAAATTGTGTAATGCAATATGTTGTAATGCAGTAGTATGAAAAGAGAAACATGCAGCTATATGTTTCAAAAAAATAAAATGTGTTATGCCTTTATTGTGTAATATAAAAAAACTCTATCTTTATATATGCAGTGGAGGACTGAAACTTAAACGTGACATCACCGAGTATGGGGATTTTTTGCGAAACTTCAATGCCCCTACAATTGATGAAAATTTTTGAATCGTTAAGCATGTAAGTTTAAGTTGTTGCTTGCCTGCCGTACTTTAATTAAACAGGTTTAGTTCCTACTTCCTAAATTACTAATTAATATAACATGCTTTAAATATTCTTCAGCATGGCCAATATATTTATTGTTGCTCCTGAAAGCTTGTCAAGTCTAATTGAGGGCACCTAGGGCTGTAAACGAACCGAACGTTCAGCGAACAGTTCGTGAACCGTTCGGCGGGAAGTTCGTTTATGTTCGTTCGTTTAATAAACGAACGAACATGAACAAGAAATTTCGTTCGATTAGTTAAATGAACGAACATGAACAGAAGTCTCGTTCGTTCGATTGTGTTCGTGAACGTTCGGTAAGGTGTTCGTGAACATTCGTTGATTTGCATTCGTTTATATTCGTATGTTTGTGTTTTAATTGAAGATCTTTGTACTTTCTTATATTTTATTTGTACTTTTTATATTATTAAACTTTTATTTATTTTATTACCGTAACAATTAAACTAGGAAACCCACTTTCACCTTGTTTATGCATAATTTCCTTTTCATTTCTCATTATTTACATCGGTGAATACGATAGACCTCCGTTCCACAATAAGGGATTCAAGTTCGAGTGCTACTCTCTGGGTCATCTATCTTTATCCTTCGTTGCGCTCGCCAAATTTATCTGTGTTCGTTTGTGTTCGTGAACTGTTCGCGAACACACTCATTTTCTTAATGAACGAACACGGACATAAAATCTTGTTCGGTAATTGTTCATGAACCGTTCGTGAACAGATTTATTTCCTTAACGAACGGACACGAACAAGGCCTTGTTCGTGTTCGTTCAGTTCGTTTACAGCCCTAAGGGCACCCCAACACTAAAAAAGAGGCCCAAAGGTCCAACTCATTTATTACTTCGTATTATTTGGCATATTTGAGAGTTGATGGGAAAACGCAAGAGAAACAGGTAATGTCATCTTTTTGACGGTTGGGAGGGTTGGTTAACGGGTCAAAACAGTTATATTATAGAATAGGTCAAAACAATTAATTTTTAGAACAGCCCAAAACGGGCTGGGCTGACGCACGAAAACTTTTTTACCTTTTACGTTCTTGAATTCTACATATGATAGATGAGTTTAAAACATATTAATTATAATTATTTCAGTTTGCTAACACGTCAGCTGGTGGATCGAGTTTCCTAACGGGTCATCTGGCGGATTGGTGTGAAAATATGTGTGCCTTACAAATTTGAAGTCAACAGTGATTCAGTGAATGGTACTGTGCATGATATTGTTAGTCAAAAAGGATAGGTGAAGAAATCTTCAGCCATGAATTTTTGGTGCAAATGTCAGGCAAGAAATATGAGCCATTGTTCACATTCTATTTTTTTGCCTATAAAAAGGCTTTGAATCATCTCTTCAAAATGTACTATAACACACAAATATATACATATCAGAGATACAAAAAAAATTCTCTCATATGTATATTTTTCCTTTTCTTTTCTCCAAACTCTTTAAACACTGCAAAATTATAGTGGATTATTTCTCGGCTTCCGCCACCCGTGGTTTTTCCCGATTTGGGTTTTCCACGTAAATCCTCGTGTCACTCTTATTTTATTTTCTACCTTTAAAATTACCTGGTGCTTGATTACGCTTGATATATATATTAATTCCGTTCCTCATCGAACTAATATTATTAAAACTTGCTCAATTCTTGGGGCGTGTATTACACACACGTTTACAACAATTGGTATCAGAGCAAGGTTTTAATATTAGCTTATCGGAATTATTTTATCAAGTGATAAATCATGTCTACAATGAAATTCGATATTCCGTTGTTAGATCGAAACACCAGGTTTCCTTTATGGCAAGTAAAGATGAGAAATGTTATAATTCAGATGGATTTACATAAGGCGCTTTTGGGTTTCGAAAAGATGCCCGCGTCATGGACTGAAGAAGAAAAGGAGATGAAAGATCTAAAGGCTCTATCCCAGATTCGTTTGCACTTGTCAAACGATATTTTGCAAGATGTTTTGAAAGAAACTTTAGCGGCTTCTTTATGGCTAAAGTTGGAGCAATTATTGATGACTAAGAGCTTACCAAAAAGTTGCATCTAAAGCAACAGTTGTTCAATCTCAAAATGATTGAAGGTGGTTCTTTAGCTGAACATATTTCCACATTCAAAGAGTTAGTTAATAACTTAGAGAATATGGATGTTCAGTATGAAGATGAAGACTTGGCTTTATTTTTGCTGTCATCATTGCCCGAATCCTACAGCCATTTTCGTGATACTATCATCTATAGCCGCGACACTCTTGTCTTAGATGAAGTTTATACAGCTTTGGATTCAAAAGAAAAGATGAAGCATATTACTGGTGGTGGTACCAGTGATGAGAAAGCCGAAGGTTTAAATGCCAGAGGAAGAACAACAGATAGGGGTAAAAACCCTCAATCTTCCAACAAAACGAGATCCAAGTCTAAAGGCAAACGAAAGTTTTGCAATTATTGTCATAAGAAGGGACATACAATTAATGAATGTTTCAAGTTGAAGAATAAAGAGAAAGCAGCGGCAAATGGTAAACAAGCTAGCACCTCGGGTGAAGCTGATGTAGCAGAGGCTGGTTGTATTGGAGAACTCCTAACAGTTTATTCAGATAAACTGGATTCCACTGATGAATGGATACTTGATTCTGGTTGTACTTTTCATATGTGTCACAACAGAAGTTGGTTTTATACATTTGAAAAGGTTAACCAGGGTTATGTCTTAATGGGCAACAATTCTACATGTCCAGTTGTTGGACGTGGCTCAGTCAGAATCCGTATGTTTGACGGAGTTATTCGAACCATTGGGAATGTTAGATATGTTCCTGACCTCAGAAGAAACTTGTTATCTCTCAGCTCCTTTGATAAAAAGGGATATGAGTTTGCTGGTAAAGGTGGAGTTCTCAGGGTATTCAAAGATGGTTCTGACAAACTGAGAGCCAAACAAAAAACCTCAGATCTATACTTTCTTGGCGGGCAAACAATTCAAGTGATCCTGTTGTCGTTTTAAAGTCTTTTTCTGATGAAGATCAGTCCCGTCTTTGGCATCTTCGACTCGGCCGCATGAGTTTTCAAGGCATGTCCGAATTAAGTCGAAGAGGATTACTTGGTGAACAAAAAGTAGTTGATTTAGAGTTCTGTGAAGACTGTGTGTATGGCAAGGCAAAACGGGTGAGATTTCTAAGTGGCGTTCATACAATGAAAGGACCACTTGACTATGTTCACTCGGATTTATGGGGACCGGCTCCAGTTGCTTTGAAAGGTGGAGCTAATTATATGCTCACTGTCATTGATGATTTCTCCAGGAAGGTGTGGTCTTTCTTCTTGAAACACAAGGGAGACATTTTTTCTACCTTCAGAAACTGGAAAGTTCAGGTTGAAAAGCAGTCAGGATTGGTGGTAAAGTATCTTCGCACGGATAATGGACTTGAGTTTTGCTTAGAAGAGTTTAATGCCTATTGCCGAAAGGAAGGCATCACTCGACACCGCACGGTGGTCCATACGCCTCAACAAAATGGTGTAGCCGAGAGGATGAATCGCACCATTATGGAAAAGGTCCGGTGTATGCTTTCTAATACCAAACTGCCAAAGTCTTTTTGGGCGGAGGCTGCTTCAACTGCCTGCTATATTATCAACTGATCACCGTCACGAGCAATTGAGAAGAAAACTCCGTTTGAGTTATGGTCCGGAAAACCTGCCGATTATAATGGTTTAAAACCTTTTGGATGCCCAGCATATGCACATGTTGACAATGGGAAATTAGAACCGAGAGCAATCAAATGCGTTTTTCTTGGGTACAATCCGGGGGTAAAAGGTTACAAGTTATGGAGCTTTAAACTGAAGAAAGTTATTATCTCAAGAGATGTTACTTTTGATGAGTCTAGTATGATTCAACCAGTTGCAGACTCTTCAAAAGGTACAGATATATCAGACACGTCATCCGAAGCAAGAAAAGAGCAACCTCAAGTGGAGGTGGAGCTTCCTACTCTACCTACTACTGATCAGAGTACAGTTAAGCATCAAGAGTCTTCCCCGCCAGATGAGCATGTTGTTGTTGAGGATTCAACACCTTCACAACCACAAGCTACTACTCCAAGCATTGCAAGAGATAGGCCGAGAAGACAAACTGTTCCTCCAAAGAGGTATGCTGAATCTGATCTTGTTACTTATGCTCTTACTGTTGCTAATGACATTGAGTCGGGAATCGAGCCTGTGAATTATGATGAGGCTATCAAGTCTAAAGACTCAAGTGATTGGATGATTGCTATGCACAATGAGATGGAATCCTTGCATAGAAATGGTACTTGGGATTTAGTTCCTATCCCGAAAGGAAAAAGGCCAGTTAAATGCAAGTGGGTCTACAAGCTCAAAGAACCTGTCAACCCAACTGAGAAACCAAGGTACAAAGCTCGGTTAGTAGCTAAAGGCTACAGTCAGATTCCTGGCATTGATTACACCGACATTTATTCCCCAATTGTCAAACATACTTCCATTCGTGTATTGTTGGGGTTGGTTGTTTCTAATGATTATGAGTTAGAGCAACTCGATGTTACTACAGCTTTCTTAAATGGTGAGCTTGAGGAAGAGATTTTTATGCAACAACCCGAAGGCTTTGTAGTTCCTGGCAAGGAGAACTACGTGTGTAAGTTGAATAAATCTCTTTATGGCCTCAAGCAGTCTCCTAGACAATGGTATAAAAGGTTTGATTCTTTTATGACCAGTCACGAATTCAAAAGGTGAACCCATGATAGCTGCGTTTATTACAAAAATTGTGACGATGGTTCAATGATCTACTTACTTTTATACGTGGATGACATGTTGATCGCAGCAAAAGATATGAAGGAGATTCAGAAATTAAAAGACCAGTTGAAAGCTGACTTTGAAATGAAGGACTTAGGAGCTGCCAAAAAGATTTTAGGTATGGAAATTATTCATGACAGGAAGTCTAGGGTCTTGCATCTTTCTCAAAAAAATTATATCAAGAAAGTCCTAAGACGCTTCAATATGCATGAAGCAAAACCTGTCAACACACCTTTTGCAGCTCATTTCAAGCTATCATCCGCTTTGAGTCCTACTACTGAGACTGATATGGCTTATATGACACGTGTGCCATACTCTAGTGCTGTTGGATCTTTGATGTATGCTATGATTTGCACGCGCCCCGATTTGGCTTATGCTGTCAGCATGGTCAGTAGATATATGGCGAACCCGGGGAAAGAACATTGGAAAGCAGTACAGTGGATCTTTCGTTATTTGCGCGGTACGTCTTCTATGTGTCTACACTATGGTAAATCTAACACTGGGGTGTTTGGATATGTTGATTCAGATTATGGCAAAGATTTGGATAAACGAAGTTCGATTACAGGGTATGTGTTTACTTTGCATGGTTGCGCTATTAGCTGGAAAGCACAGTTACAGTCTACAGTTGCACTGTCTTCTACTGAGGCAGAATATACGGCGATTACAGAAGCACTTAAGGAAGATATCTGGTTGAAGGGATTATTTAAAGAACTCGATGATAGAATAATGGTTACCACAATTTTCTGTGATAATCAAAGTGCTATCTTCTTGAGTAAAGATCAAATGTTTCATGACCGAACAAAGCACATTGATATTCGTTATCATTTTGTGCGTAATATCATTGAGAAAGGTGACTGTGTCATAGACAAGATTGATACAGATTATAATCCCGCTGATGTATTCACCAAGAGTCTTCCAATAGCCAAGTTCAAACTATGTTTGGACTTGATGGGTATTTATAATCGCAACTGAGCCTGATAGGCTCGAGGTGGAGGAAGTATATTTTTATCTTTTTGGAAACAATTTTCCCTATATGGAGGTTGCAGGTTCTTATGGAAGTTTGGAGTTTGATGAGTTGTTGGATTTTTGACTAATCGTAAAGCATGACGTAGAAATCAATCTATGACTTGCTGTATTTGAAGTCAAGGTGGAGATTGTGAAAATATGTGTGCCTTACAAATTTGAAGTCAACAGTGATTCAGTGAATGGTACTGTGCATGATATTGTTAGTAAAAAAGGATAGGTGAAGAAATCTTCAGCCATAAATTTTTGGTGCAAATGTCAGGCAAGAAATATGAGCCATTGTTCACATTCTATTTTTTGCCTATAAAAAGGCTTTGAATCATCTCTTCAAAATGTACTATAACACACAAATATATACATATCAGAGATACAAAAAAATTCTCTCGTATGTATATTTTTCCTTTTCTTTTCTCCAAACTCTGTAAACACTGCAAAATTATAGTGGATTGTTTCTTGGCTTCCGCCACCCGTGGTTTTTCCCGATTTGGGTTTTCCACGTAAATCCTCGTGTCACTCTTTTTTTTATTTTCTACCTTTAAAATTACCTGGTGCTTGATTACGCTTGATATATATATTAATTCCGTTCCGCATCGAACTAATATTATTAAAACTTGCTCAATTCTTGGGGCGTGTATTACACACACGTCTACAACAATCGGGTTTACAACCAGGCAGACATTAACTTATCGAGTCAACGGGACGGGCAGACATCAACTTATCGAGTCAACCCGTTGTGACTCAAGATAGGATACGGGGCATACGGGGCAGGTCTCCTAGTCATATATTCAAAGATAGAGAGGCTTATTGCAACAAAATTGTTCATCTATTCACTATTTACACATTGTTTATTTATAAACATGAACATAGAGAGTTTCCTAGTTAAACCCCCTCACCCGCAAGAGTTGACTAAATATTAAGAAAATAACTCATTTCAACCTAAAGCTTATTTGACCCGTCTCTAATATGAATTAATAATATTTCCCCTAAATATGTCATGTGTGTTTTACATTTATTTGTTTCAATTTGGCGTGAACACACCTCAGAAGATTCAGAAGGTAAAATCGGTCCAGGTCTGCGGGTGCAACTGAAATCCTTGCTTTGGGTTTCTCATTCGATAAACTATAAAAATGCGAACTCATCTCAGTTAATAAGATCTAAACTAAATCATCATCTTCGAATTTAATATCCCACAAACACAACCTTACTGATTCCATTTGTCGGCTGCAGATCAATTCATCAAACAATTTAAACACTCGGCCACGTGGCATCATCTGTTGTTTTGAAAAAAAAACATACCAGTAAGGACATTGTAAAGCCTTAAAAATGCCAATTGATAATTTTTGAACCATTCACATACATCCAATCATGATAGTCTTATCATGTTTTGACTTTTTTTATAGCCAAATGAGCCATTTTTAAAATGCAAAATCATGTTATTAGTTGGTTTAACAAAGCATCATCAATTTTTTTTTTCAAATCTAACAAAGACAAAAGTATCTTATCACTATTTAAACCACCAAAGCAATGAGTGGGAATAACTTACACGGATATGAAAATTTGCTATTTTTTAACAGGCGTTTTGCTTCCAACCGCCAAAGGATGAACAGGCCTTTCCGTCCTTCAAGAATCAAGATTAATAAAAAGAAACAAAAAAGTTAAAATACTGAAATCACCATATACTTTGAATAATTTATCTTCTGTTTACCGAAGGGTTGCCATATGTTGCTTGTTCTCCCCATTTTAAACCTGCAATACCATATTCATATTAGTTCAAGATGTGTAATGGTCTGGTCTCATCAAATCTTGCAGGTGAATGGTAATTAAAATGTGAAGGTGAAGAGTCTACATTATAGGTTTAGGGACATGCTATTATACTGTTTTATCTTATATATATAGGATAAGGATCTGTTAGGAACCATCCTTTATTGTGGGTGTGGGGGTGTGTGTGTGTGGGGGGGGGGGGGGGGGGGGAGGGGTTAGGTTTTTTTTTTTTTGGGGGGGGGGGGGGGGGGGGTGGCAAGATCCTTTTTATGCAGGTTGAGTAACGGGTTAAAACTGATTGAGGCTGAATCAGACCATTTTGTATGAGAGTCAAAACAAACCAACTTGAGTTGGATTAGGTCAAACAGGCAACCCTGTCAAATAATAATGTTAAGTTACCCAGCAAACAAATTTGTTCTTTTTTTTAAATTACTATGTAAATTACGGTTGCAAAACAATATTATTACATAACAATCTACATCACTTGAACATAATAGTTTAGAAGGTGGTATGCATTATAAATAGACGTTTGGCTATTTTCAACACCTTTGCATACCATTCTTTTAGAAGATCACATGAAAAACCGTAGTTAGCGGTTCGACCCAGAATTGGCCAAACTTCGTGAATACCCAACTAGTAACAATTAGTAAAAATCAAAACACATTAGAGTGGTTTCAGCCTTGAAATGGTTTGACTTGTCTCCTTTTAACGATTTTGCTAATTTTACTAGGTGACGTCTAAATGGAACATAATTTGGTAAAATTACCATGTTGTCCATCCTATATTGATTATATAGTAGTATAGATGATCCTATGGAACATGATGAGAATGACATGTACAACCGAAATTGATGAGTTATGACCTGATACATGTAAGTTTTTAAAAGATGGCTTTGTGTACCATTTGACCCGTTTAGCAAAATGACCTGAACGAATCTTGCTCAGGTGACGCAATTTAATATAAGCGATGTGCGATGAGAATGTTAACTAAAAATGAATATAACTTAAATAAATTTACTTTTCATTACACTTTGAAAATAAAATAGAGTTGTAATATATTATAATTAACTAATGACTTAAATCAAATAATGGCGATTAAATAAAAGGAGGAACCATCAATATCAACAAATATCTACATACCATTTATAAACCATATAAAATCAAAGTTTCTGAAGATTGGTTTGCTTAGCTGAAGCTTAATATAGTAGAGTTTCTTTAGCCACTTTTTTCGTTTTCTTCTAGGTCTTGATCTACAATGGCAACCAAGATGTATGTAAACAACAAGATTAATATAAAGTCACTTAACAGTAGTAAATAAATGAATATAGTTAGATATAAAACAACATTTTATCTAGATTTATGCTTCAGAAGGGAAGCTAAGCATTCATGGTCATAAGAAGAAAAGTAAATTCAAGAATTTAGTTACCTGAAAAAGAACAAGCACTCTTGTAGGTCCGGCTAGGGGAGGATCTAGTCGCCTAATCCTTGTGTACAAACCAACCCGGTTGTGCGGAATCCAACCGGGAAAGCAAACCGAGATAGAACACGTAATAACACGACACGCAAATATCACCGTTTAACAACACTGTATTAATACGAATGAAAGGGTTCAGTTACAACTCAATGTTTACAAATCTATTTTGCAAACTCTCTGAATGTGTGTGTGTGTTCTGTGTGCTCTGCTTCTGGTGTCTGCCGAAACAGAACAAATGAAACCTATTTATACTAACAGACACATATACATGTGACGAAACAGAATATAGGCGACGAATCAGAATCATTGTCGACGAAACACATCTGTTTCGTCGACTTCTGGGCTGATTCGCCGATGTGGCCTTTGGCCCAAACAGTTGAGGCCCAATTCCTGTTTCGCCATCTTCTCTCAGCCCAAGGACTTTAATGTTGAGCCCAGTCCTTGTCTTTTCTCTGGTGTCGGCTTGAGGTCTTGCACACGACGGAGGAAAGTCGTCACAATACGTGCCGAACCGAGTCGCGTCCACAATATCATGTATCAACAAATTCCCCCTTGGACGCTACTCGCGAGATTCGCCTTTCATGTCTTCTAAGTCGGAGGATCTTCAAAGTCTTCACGTCTTGAAAGCAGAAAGTGTACCAACAAACTCCCCGTTTCATGTAGGAAGTGTGTTGACAAACTCCCCCTTAACATAAGCTCCCCCTTGAGTTATGCTCTGATACCACTTGTAGGTCCGGCTAGGGGAGGATCTAGTCGCCTAATCCTTGTGTACAAACCAACCCGGTTGTGCGGAATCCAACCGGGAAAGCAAACCGAGATAGAACACGTAATAACACTGTTTGGGCCAAAGGCCACATCGGCGAATCAGCCCAGAAGTCGACGAAACAGATGTGTTTCGTCGACAATGATTCTGATTCGTCGCCTATATTCTGTTTCGTCACATGTATATGTGTCTGTTAGTATAAATAGGTTTCATTTGTTCTGTTTCGGCAGACACCAGAAGCAGAGCACACAGAACACACACACACATTCAGAGAGTTTGCAAAATAGATTTGTAAACATTGAGTTGTAACTGAACCCTTTCATTCGTATTAATACAGTGTTGTTAAACGGTGATATTTGCGTGTCGTGTTATTACGTGTTCTATCTCGGTTTGCTTTCCCGGTTGGATTCCGCACAACCGGGTTGGTTTGTACACAAGGATTAGGCGACTAGATCCTCCCCTAGCCGGACCTACAAGTGGTATCAGAGCGTTTTGGCATGACCGTACACTGATATGATTCTCTTACCCTCGAAACTCGCAAAAAGAATGTCTGTAAATATTTATTTAATGCTTTCAGTTTTTGCACCCTTGTATATATTTATTTACTGCTTTCTGTCTTTACATTTCTAGTATTAAAACACACCTAAAATCTGTTTTAATATAAACCTTATAAAAGCCAAAAAGATTTTATTTCTATTTTATTTTCGATCGTACGATGTTGGAGCTCGAGTCTTCGTTACCTGAAACCTGAACGAAAACCGAAAACGACTAAATCTTCATAAACGGTCGAAATTTGCAAGCGTTGACAGTTAAAATTGAAATTGATAAACTTTGTTAAACTTTCAAACTGTCGGACGGTGTTTGTTTAAACAACGGTCACATGTGTGTCGTTTGCTTATGATATTCCAGGCGGTTGTTCTCATTACGCGTTTAGATTTCTTGCATGTGCAGATTCTAAAGGCTAGGAGAACATGGTCGATGACAAGCTTCGGAATGAAGACACAACGTGAAGGCACTCAAAAGAAGAAGATGATCGAGTTGCCGCTGACCATCATCAACACCACAAGGATCTCAAATTATAAAGATCAAGTCATTCACGAGCATAACTCAAGGGGGAGCTTATGTTAAGGGGGAGTTTGTCAACACACTTCCTACATGATACGGGAATGTGTCGTGATGTGGATGAACACCGGTCGGTAAGTATAAATCATACCTTAACGTATCCCCTAGCCATGATTACATCTGATAAGTTGAGCTTATGTGGACAACAATACCGATAATTGTTATAGGATGCTTATCTTAATCCATTAAGCAAACACCGTCCGACAGTTTGAAATTGACAAATTTATTAAACTTTCAAACTGTCGGACGGTGTTTGTTTAAACAACGGTCACATGTGTGTCGTTTGCTTATGATATTCCAGGCGGTTGTTCTCATTACGCGTTTAGATTTCTTGCATGTGCAGATTCTAAAGGCTAGGAGAACATGGTCGATGACAAGCTTCGGAATGAAGACACGACGTGAAGGCACTCAAAAGAAGAAGATGATCGAGTTGCCGCTGACCATCATCAACACCACAAGGATCTCAAATTATAAAGATCAAGTCATTCACGAGCATAACTCAAGGGGGAGCTTATGTTAAGGGGGAGTTTGTCAACACACTTCCTACATGATACGGGTAGTTTGTTGATACACTTTCTGCTTTCAAGACGTGAAGACATTGAAGATCCTCCGACATAGAAGACATGAAAGGCGAATCTCGCGAGTAGCGTCCAAGGGGGAGTTTGTTGATACATGTATGTGGACGCGACTCGACTCGACGCGACTTGGTCCGGTTCGACCCGGTTAGGTTCGGCTCAAGCCCGACGTCACGACATTCCTCCGTCGTGCGTCCCAGAGTTCGACACGCGAAGCACGAAGCGCCGCGAGCCTTCCCGCCGCCACATCATCATGACATCATCATGATGATGTCATGATGATGTCACTGTTTGGCTAAACTTTGCAAATCAGATTAACGTTGGAATTCAACGTGCATGCATGCGAATTGTTTTGGACTTTCATGTTGGGCCTTGACTTCTCAGTTTGGGCTAAAGCCCACATCGGCGAAACGCAAGAGTGGTCGACGAAACACACATGTTTATCCTCCTGTTTCGTCAACTGCTTCTTTGATTCGTCGAGTGCCATTTGTTTCGTCGAGTCTTAGTTTGATTCGTCATGTCTCGTATGTCTGTGTGTATAAATAGAAGGTTAACCTTCTGTTTCAACTAGATAGAACACAGGAGACACCAGAAGCAGAGCACACAGAACACACACACACATTCAGAGAGTTTGCAAAATAGATTTGTAAACATTGAGTTGTAACTGAACCCTTTCATTCGTATTAATACAGTGTTGTTAAACGGATTTTAACTTTCAACGCTTGCAAATTTCGACCGTTTATGAAGATTTAGTCGTTTTCGGTTTTCGTTCAGGTTTCAGGTAACGAAGACTCGAGCTCCAACATCGTACGATCGAAAATAAAATAGAAATAAAATCTTTTTGGCTTTTATAAGGTTTATATTAAAACAGATTTTAGGTGTGTTTTAATACTAGAAATGTAAAGACAGAAAGCAGTAAATAAATATATACAAGGGTGCAAAAACTGAAAGCATTAAATAAATATTTACAGACATTCTTTTTGCGAGTTTCGAGGGTAAGAGAATCATATCAGTGTACGGTCATGCCAAAACGCTCTTGTTGTTCAGTTAATTAACATTAAGATAAGCATCCTATAACAATTATCGGTATTGTTGTCCACATAAGCTCAACTTATCAGATGTAATCATGGCTAGGGGATACGTTAAGGTATGATTTATACTTACCGACCGGTGTTCATCCACATCACGACACATTCCCGTATCAAGGTATGCACGAGGGTTCATCTTACCGGTGAGTATACCGATTATCATCTGTTTGACCGTATATGATGTGAGATTCTCACTTATTTTGATTTTGAAAACAAGCCCTATGTGATATAATCACTTATTAATGAGGAACTTGATTAATGGATCATGCACGTAACTTGATGATTGGCCCAAGCATAATGGATCATGCACGTAACTTCTTCAAACATATGCAGATTTGAAGATTTGTAATGTTTAGTCAACTGATGATGTCATCAGTTGACTAAACATTACAAATCTTCAAATCTGCATATGTTTGAAGAAGTTACGTGCATGATCCATTATGCTTGGGCCAATCATCATCAAGACAGAATGCATTTGGGCTTAAATCTTAAACTGGGCCGGACTCAATTCATGTCGACGAAACAAGGATATGGTTGACGAAACAGACTTGTTTCGTCAACATCAATTCAGTTTCGTCGTCTTTCACATGTGATTCGTCGAATATGGTCTGATTCGCCGAGTTCTGTTCTGTTTCGTGATGTGTGGGTATAAATAGACAGTCTCAGTTAGAATTCAGTAGAGAACACAGGAGACACAAGAACAGAGCACACACACACGAGAGCTTAGAGAGAGTTTGCAAAATACATTTGTAAACATTGCTTTGTAACTGAACTTTTCATAGTATTAATACAGAGGTGTTAATCGGTGAAAAAAAATCTTGTAGGTCCGGCTAGGGGAGGATCTAGTCGCCTAATCCTTGTGTACAAACCAACCCGGTTGTGCGGAATCCAACCGGGAAAGCAAACCGAGATAGAACACGTAATAACACGACACGCAAATATCACCGTTTAACAACACTGTATTAATACGAATGAAAGGGTTCAGTTACAACTCAATGTTTACAAATCTATTTTGCAAACTCTCTGAATGTGTGTGTGTGTTCTGTGTGCTCTGCTTCTGGTGTCTCCTGTGTTCTATCTAGTTGAAACAGAAGGTTAACCTTCTATTTATACACACAGACATACGAGACATGACGAATCAAACTAAGACTCGACGAAACAAATGGCACTCGACGAATCAAAGAAGCAGTTGACGAAACAGGAGGATAAACATGTGTGTTTCGTCGACCACTCTTGCGTTTCGCCGATGTGGGCTTTAGCCCAAACTGAGAAGTCAAGGCCCAACATGAAAGTCCAAAACAATTCGCATGCATGCACGTTGAATTCCAACGTTAATCTGATTTGCAAAGTTTAGCCAAACAGTGACATCATCATGACATCATCATGATGATGTCATGATGATGTGGCGGCGGGAAGGCTCGCGGCGCTTCGTGCTTCGCGTGTCGAACTCTGGGACGCACGACGGAGGAATGTCGTGACGTCGGGCTTGAGCCGAACCTAACCGGGTCGAACCGGACCAAGTCGCGTCGAGTCGAGTCGCGTCCACATACATGTATCAACAAACTCCCCCTTGGACGCTACTCGCGAGATTCGCCTTTCATGTCTTCTATGTCGGAGGATCTTCAATGTCTTCACGTCTTGAAAGCAGAAAGTGTATCAACAAACTACCCGTATCATGTAGGAAGTGTGTTGATAAACTCCCCCTTAACATAAGCTCCCCCTTGAGTTATGCTCGTGAATGACTTGATCTTTATAATTTGAGATCCTTGTGGTGTTGATGATGGTCAGCGGCAACTCGATCATCTTCTTCTTTTGAGTGCCTTCACGTTGTGTCTTCATTCCGAAGCTTGTCATCGACCATGTTCTCCTAGCCTTTAGAATCTGCACATGCAAGAAATCTAAACGCGTAATGAGAACAACCGCCTGGAATATCATAAGCAAACGACACACATGTGACCGTTGTTTAAACAAACACCGTCCGACAGTTTGAAAGTTTAATAAATTTGTCAATTTCAATTTTTAACTTTCAACATTTGCAAATTTCGACCGGTTATGAAGATTTAGTCATTTTCGGTTTTCGTTCAGGTTTCAGGTAACGAAGACTCGAGCTCCAACATCGTACGATCGAAAATAAAATAGAAATAAAATCTTTTTGGCTTTTAGAAAGTTTATATTTAAACAAACCTAAAATCTTTTTGGTATTTTTGAATATTTCAAATATAAAGACTGAAAGCAGTAAATAAATATATACAAAGATGCGGAAACTGAAAGCATTAAATAAATATTTACAGACATTCTTTTTGCGAGTTTCGAGGGTAAGAGAATCATATCAGTGTACGGTCATGCCAAAACACTCTCTTTGTTCAATTAGTTAACATTAAGATAAGCATCCTATAACAATTATCGGTATTGTTGTCCACATAAGCTCAACTTATCAGATGTAATCATGGCGAGGGGATACGTTAAGGTATGATTTATACTTACCGACCGGTGTTCATCCACATCACGACACATTCCCGTATCAAGGTATGCACGAGGGTTCATCTTACCGGTGAGTATACCGATTATCATCTGTTTGACCGTATATGATGTGAGATTCTCACTTATTTTGATTTGAAAACAAGCCCTATGTGATAGAATCACTTATTGATGAGGAACTTGATTTTCGATGCATGAGGGCACAGGAGCAAGTCCGTGAACAGGTCAGTACTTTCGTACAGCAGAGAGACGAACTTGAGACCCGGAAAGAATTTGTGATAATTTATCACTTATTTTGAGGGACATGTGATTGTTGATCACTTATTGAGGTCGTATGCAGTATGTACACGTATGTATGGTATCATGGAAGATCTAGACTTGCGTCCCCGTTATTTTTCGGTAAAAGATACAACCATGATACCCAGATGATAAGCAGCATAAAGACCGAATATCTCAGAACCTCGGCAATCTCTCAAACGAAATTTCGGTACTAAGACCATATGCCAATGAATGGTTCCCACCTGGTCTTCAGTCAATTTAAGTTTATATCACCCTGCACACTTTAAAATGATTGTGAGCCTACCGATACATCTTATATAGAGCTGCTTATCGTTTTTCATTTAAGGTTTAAAGAGGTTTAGACAGACCACTGATGTACTATCATTTTCTCTTTTGCTCGCCAGGAAACTCATTTTTTTTTTCTATTGTTTTTGTGTTTTTGAAATTTTTCAATGTTTTTGGATTTTCAAATTTTTTTTGGATTTACTCCCCCTAAAATCAACAAACTAAGACAAATTTAAAACACAAAGGTATTTACAAAAATGATTTTCCGATGTTGGTTTTACTCTTGCTTGACCTTAATGCCGTTTACCAAAATTAATTTTTAATCAGAAAAGATTTCTCGAATTTTGGAAAAATGAGTTGGCACGTCGGTCATCGATGTGGACCATGACAACATTGATGAGTTTCATAGTGAAACAATCACGTGTGAGGTGATATTCGAGATCAAAGTGTCTGGTCAAGGAGTGCTACAAGAGGATACCAATTTATAAAACAGCTTAAATATCGACAAGTATAGGAGAGATTAGAAATTTAAAAACTGTATCCCGCAACTGCTTCGTGCATTGCCAGGAATCTGAGCGCTCTCCCAAACTGGATATCCACCCGGTGTGGATTTCAAAGTCGATTTTGTAGCTACTGAAATCCCTTCACAGCAGCAAGATCAGAAACCTTTGGGTCCGGCTGGTCTTCCACATTGTACCAGCGAAGGTCTTTGTCTTTCTCTTTGAGAAGTAGTGTGCGGTTGTTCAATCCACGCCAAGGCATCCGCACACCCGGTTGGTTTGTTCAACAAACACATTTTCTTCAATCACACCGCGAAGAAAAGTACCCTACACGTTCATCTTGTTGATTTTGAACTTCAGACGTGCTGTAGGTGTGTACTTTTCATTGGAACCTTTCCTGAGGACCCGATCAAAAACCATAACAACCAAATATTTGGCACATATTTCATCTGGTCGAATTTTTCAACTTCATTCAACAACATTCTTTCATCAGACATTTTTGTCTTCTTTTCTCCTCTCTCCATCAAAGGCAACAATTTCTTCTGTCACCTATCTTGTGTAAGGACGCTCCACTATCAACAATCTTACGACTATCGAAAGTTCCTCCTGGAACATCCTACACACTCACTCAAAGATTAGTTGGAGAGTGGGACCCAAGCTTTCACAGACTTGGGTCGTCCGTCATCATCGAGGATTGTGACATCCATTTCCCGATGATTCGGAATTGATGTAGCTCCCCCTGAAACAGTTACTGGTTTTGGTTTCCAAATCTGTTTTTGTTTTTCATTTTTAACTTCTAACTTAACAGATTGCGTTTGAACCACTTCAGTTTTAAGTGCTTTGTCAATCACCTTGACTTGTTGGCGTTTCTGTTTCTTTTCCCTTTCTCTTACAAGTCGGGGATCTTGTTTTACAGAAACAGATCGCTTTTGGTGATTGCGTTCACGGGGAACATCTTCTTTTCCTTTCAACTTATGAAGATACGGGCAATTTCGAACGATGTGCCCAATTGTACCACATTCAAAACATGATCTTCGTTCAACAAACCCCGAAGTATCATGTGGTCGTCTTGCCGATGATGAACTTTGTGATCCCGAGGTACTAGGTTTTGAACTATTTGGTTCATTTCTCTTCATCACAGTTGCTTTCTTGACAAAATCTAAGTTAGATTGATTTTCAAACTTTGCAATTTTGTCCGTTCCCTTAGATTTCACAAAGTTCACATTCTTCTTCTTCTTTTGATTTGGCTTCTTTTGACCTTGAGTCGGTGTTTTACCTTTTGGTTTGGCATGATTTTGCTGTTTTTGCACTGTTGGTAATTTCTGATTGCCAAATTGTTTTCTAATTTCGGCCTTTGGGATAGGAGGGCACTGTGTTACTGTAACACGTGATCCTGTCTTTCCTAAAAACTTACTTGTTGAATTTTCAAAGACTTTACTGATTAAAGATTGATTAACATTCTTAATAGGAAAATCTTTGTCAGAATAAATTTTATCATCACCAACAAGAGTGTACAGCAAATCCACACTCTCCGACTCTTTCTCAGACGAGGACTCGATTGCAACAGTCTTAGCGGGTTTTGCAGGAGGATCACACAGAATATGATTCTCAAGAGGTATGTCCTCTTCGTTTATCACCGCATCAGACTTTGCTGAATCAGTATCATCAGACTCATCATCAGAAGAATCAACATCCTCAATCACAACTGGAGGATCCTGATTCTGTTCAGCAGTTACAAATGTATCTGCTGACACATCTGAATCTGACGATACTTCTTTCTTGTATCCGAGTCCTGCTGCAAATTCCTCAACGTCCAAAGGAACAGATGGCTCAAAGTGAGTCCTATACTCCTCATCAGGCAGGGCATCATAATTGTGTCTCACAGGTGGTGGACATTTCTTGTAACCTATGCATGTGACATCCCGTTTCTCTTTCTGAACGTCAATGATGTGATCCAACACATAGCTAGAGCTCAAATAACTGTCTAGCTTAAGTTGGATCGCCTCACTTTCAGTTTTCACACAAGCCATTTCCTTTTGCATTATCTCAAGACGTGTGATATACAAATTTATGTCAGTTTGTTTTCTGGAAACCATTTTTGTCAGCTCGGTTTTATCTTTCTTTAATTTTTCAATCATCGATTTAAATTCCTTTTCATGGTTTTCATAAAACATGTTGGCTTCTGTGCACTTAGAAAGATCCACGGTCAACTTTTGGTTGTGGATGAATGTCACATCATACTTGTCTTGCAAAGCCTCGTGTTTGCTTTGCAACTCACACCACTTATCGTTCAATGAAACATGTTTGTCTTGCAAGTCAAACAAACTAGCTTCTAAAGCATCATGTTTGCCTTGCAACTCAGACATATTTGCCTCCAAATCAACACATTTAACACTTAAGCTAGCACACTTATCACAATTTACAGCAGTAGGTTCATCGACACATACCTGACTGGACGAACTGTCGACATTAGCCATAACGACTGAATGGAGAAAAGAAGAAGAATAAACAGCTTGATCCACCAGAATAGATTTTCTATCATTTCTTGCTGCAGCTTCTCCTAATAGCCCATCAACATCTGCTTCAACTGACACACTTGACGTGTCATCCAAATGATCATTGCCTGAAGTTAAGGATTCTTCATCTGAGCTTCCACTGTAACCAGAAGAGTCTTCATCCTCAGAAGATTCACCACCATTGGCGGAAGATTCTCCACCACTGGCGTGATTTAAATTTTTGACAACCTCAGCAAAACAAGCGATTACAGTAGATGGCCGATAGACTTGCTGTTGTGGAGCTGGTTGTAGAGGATTTCCATACAAGTCTGTTGTTCCGGGAGATCGAACTGGTAATGGATTTCCGAACATATCAGTTGGTCTGAGAGGTCGTTGGCTTTGTTGTTGTGGTACTGATTGAGGGACTGGTTCAAGCGGATTTCCATACATGTCTGTTTTTACCAGAGTATTCCATCTTGGATTCATTTTTGATCAAGAATAATAATACCTAAAAATCACACCTCAAACAAACAGTTAAACCACAAATGCAAACTTTCTGTTTGAAATCACAAGTGTTTCGACGAAACTGTTTCACGAAACAGAATATTTTAATTTTACGAAACAGATTTTGAAATCCTTATGTTATTGACGAAACAGGATGATGCTTTTGATCTCGACGAAACAGGTGGCACTCGACGAATCAAAGAAGCAGTTGACGAAACAGGAGGATAAACATGTGTGTTTCGTCGACCACTCTTGCGTTTCGCCGATGTGGGCTTTAGCCCAAACTGAGAAGTCAAGGCCCAACATGAAAGTCCAAAACAATTCGCATGCATGCACGTTGAATTCCAACGTTAATCTGATTTGCAAAGTTTAGCCAAACAGTGACATCATCATGACATCATCATGATGATGTCATGATGATGTGGCGGCGGGAAGGCTCGCGGCGCTTCGTGCTTCGCGTGTCGAACTCTGGGACGCACGACGGAGGAATGTCGTGACGTCGGGCTTGAGCCGAACCTAACCGGGTCGAACCGGACCAAGTCGCGTCGAGTCGAGTCGCGTCCACATACATGTATCAACAACTCTTAATCCACATCGTTTAGTCTCTTGAATTTATTCCGTGATCTTTCCTTCAACTGTTTCATCTTCTCAACTGCATCATTATTCTAATAATTGTGCAGATCAATTCCTAATCTAACTGATGAAATTATGGTATGATGATCAATTGTAACAATCAACAAAATAGAAACACAACAGAGACAAGATATAGCGACAAAACATGGTGACAAAACTCTTATTAACCCAAACCAAAACGTCTTGATGATCATCAACTGATGATCATCTACCAAACAACTACAACAATCTCTCAACACAGATGAGAGAAGACAACAATACAACGAATCGCACAGAATGAATCGCCCAGAAACCCTAGATTATAAAGAGAGAGTGACAGGGAGAAATTGGGGTTGAATAATGAACGAATGGATGAGATCATCTCTTTTATATGTCTGCGCACCTAATGTTACACATTAGTCCAAAACTTCAGAGGATGATGATCGCAGTCCCTCAGAAGTTGCACATTCCCCCCCCCCCTCTAGTTTGCTAGGCTGTACAATATGTTGCAACAACTAAAAACTTATCAACAACCAGGCCCACTAGCCCAACATTATAACAAAAACACTTGAGCCCATCAGATAGACATAATTAAACCCAAATGAATGAAACAACCCAAGTCTATTATTTCAACAGCCCCCCTTCATTCATAGGGTTTAAACAAGTTAACCAAGCCCAGTTTATTACAGAAAAATTCCAGTTGTGTAACACTCAATCCTTTTGTGAATAAATCTGCAAGTTGATTCTCGGAATCAACTTTTTCTGTACTTATAAATCCAGCAGAAACTTTCTCTCTTAGAAAGTATAAGTCTATTTCAAAATGCTTGGTTCTTTCATGAAAGACATGATTTGCTGCTATTGATATAGCAGCACTACTGTCACAAAACACTTTAATAGGTAACTTACAAGTTACTTGTAATTCATTAAGCACATTAACAATCCAAACTAACTCACAGGTGGCTGAGCACATTGCTCTATACTCAGCCTCTCTTGTAGACTGGGAAACTGTACTTTGTTTATTGCTTTTCCAAGAAATAAGACAAACTCCTAAAAAATACAAAACCCGGTAACTGATTTTCTGGAATCTGGACACTTTGTGCAGTCCGAATCATTATTTCTAGTAATAACTATATCGTCAACATATACAAGAAGGATAACAAACACATAATTTTTAGACAAAATATACAAAGAATGATCACAACAAATTTGCACAAAACCAACATTAATAAGAACATCAGTCAACTTTTCATTCCATTTCCTAGGAGCTTGTTCTAACCCATATAATGATTTAACAAGTTTACACACCTTGGTCTCATGTTTAGAATAATAACCTTCAGGAAGAGTCATGTACACATTTTCAGATATTGAACCATACAAGAAAGAGTTGTTAACATCGAGTTGAAATAAAGTCCAACCATTTTTTTATAGCTAGACTTAAAACGCACCTAACAGTAACCATTTTCACCACTGGTGAAAGTGTTTCACCAAAATCCAACCTTCCCGTTGGTTATACCCTTTAGCGACCAATCTCGCCTTGTATCTTTCTATTTCACCATTAGCTTTGTATTTAACCTTATAAATCCACTTACATCCTATGGCTTTTCTATGAGCAGGTAAATCAACAAGTTCCCATATTTTATTTCGTAGTAAAGCTTCCATTTCTAAATTCATTGCTTCGATACACTTAGGATCTTTCGAAGCTTCACTATAACTACTAGGCTCAACAGTTTTATTTAAACTATTAATAAAACAAACTGTATCAGCAAACGACCAAGCATAATTAACCACTTTATTTATATCATATTTTACACTACTGGTTAAAACATAATCTTGAAATCTTTTAGGTGCAGAAATATTCCTAGAAGATCTTCTAAGACCAACTAGGTTTCCCTCGGATGGGTAGATCTCAGCATCTGACACAGCAATGTCCTCTGCCCTGCCAGACCCCTCCCTAACACTACTTTCTACACTAGACTCTAAGTTAAGACCTAAGTCACTTGGTCCAGGAGTGGCAGATGTAGAGGGAACTGGCTGCTGATCATCACTGACTATGTCATGAGATCCAGTTGTACCCTCTTCATCATCAGGAGTAGAAGAAATTCCAGGTGTATTTGTCTCATATTGATCAAAAAAATTGAACAGATTTAAGTTCTTATAAAAAACAACATTATCTTTAATTTGTTCAGACTTAAAATGGTATACATGTTCATAAAATTTAACATCCCTAGAAAAGAAAACAATTTCCTCATCTAAACTCCAAAGTTTATACCATTTTTCACATTTGAATATCCTAACAAAACACACTTATCAGCATGATAAGCAAACTTGTCAGGATCATTTAAGATAGTACTAAAACAGAGACACCCAAAATTTCTCAAATGGGACAAAAAGGGCTTAAAACCAAACATAAGTTCATACGGACTTTTTCCAACTAAAACAGAAGATGGCAGCCTGTTAATAATATAAATAATAGTTAGCACACAATCACTCCAAAATCTCAGTGGTAGGCCACCTTGAAACATCAACGCTCTGGCTATGTTTAAAAGATTCCTATGTTTCCGCTCAACCACCCCATTTTGTTGTGGGGTATATGAGCAGGATGTTTGATGAATGATACCTTTTGTTTTACAAAATAAACTCATTTGATTATTCACAAATTCAGTACCGTTGTCACTTCTAAACATTTTTACTTTCCTTTTAAACTGAGATAGAATTATTTCATAAAAGACTTTTAAATTTTCAAAAACTTCCATTTTATTTCTAAGAAGATAACACCAAACTGATCTAGAAAAATCATCAACAATAGTTAAAAAATACTTATAACCTTCATAACTAGATACTTTATAAGGACCCCATAAATCTAAGTGAACTAGATCACCTACTTCCTTATATTTATGTTCACTCAGAGGAAAAGGAACACGAACCTATTTAGACCTATGACAAATTTCACACGGACCATGTTTAACATAATTAACCCCTAAACTGTCTTTTAAATAGCCAGAACTTGATCTGAATGATGGCCTAACCTACTATGCCACAAATTAGACCTAACAACACTATTAAAGCACCTATTAACAGAATTACCATCTCTACCTACAAAATATAGCCCATTATCTTGCCTACCAATCACTAGGATTTTCTTTGATTTCAAATCCTGTAACATACAACTATTTTCATTAAACAAGACAGTTATAGCATTATCCTTAGCTAACTTATGCATAGATAACAAGTTCACACTATATTCAGGAACATAAAACACATCTTTTAACACAACATTATTAATTAACTTTAACTCCCTAATTTTCAACACACTAACACTTGTTCCATTAGGGTGACCAACTTTTAATCCACATTTGGAAACATCTACGTAATTAAACATATCTTTATCACTTTTAATCATGTGTTGATTTGCACCTGAATCTACTACCCAACTATAATCATGATTAAAACTCACACTACAAGAACAACTAACAAATTCAGTCACACATGAAGACATACTTCCCATATTAGACTTCACCTGATCTCCCTCAGACTTATCACCCACTAAGCTTATTAACTTTGAAATCTGCTCAGGAGTAAACTGTAAAGTAGACACAACAGAACTAGAAGGACCAGATGACATACCAGATTTATTATTATTATTATTTCTAACAAAAGACCCACTAGTTCTCTTCTTCATACCAAGTGGATAACCAAGTAACTCAAAACAACGATCAACAGTATGACCTAACATGTTGCAATTGGTACATTTTAAATTTGGGTTAGGTCCCCTAAAGTTTCTCCTTCTAGGGTCAAAGTTTTGATTAGACTGGTTTGACTTAGACACAAAAATACAGACTGACCCTTTGACCCACTACTAGAGAGTCTATGTGACTCTTCTCTAGAAATCAAAGCATAAGCAGCCTTGACAGAAGGAAATGGTTCTCTTGTCAACAAATTTGTCCTCACAGGTTGATACACATCATCAAGACCCATGAGGAATTGCATTAACTTGATTAAAGTTGAAAAATCATTGTAGTCTTTGGCTGCTTGACAAGAACATGAAGGCAGATGCACCATTGCATCAAACTGCTTCTACATTGTTGTCAACTTGTTATAATATTCAGCCACAGAACGACCATTTTGTGAAATACAGTTAATTCGTTTATATAAGTCATAGACAACAGAACCATCTACCTTATCATATGTTTCTTTCAAGTCTGTCCAAACTTCAGAAGCAAGTTTGGAGAAGACTTGTCCTAAAAACAACTCTTCAGACACTGAATTTAATAACCAAGTAAGGACCACAGAGTTGCATCTATCCCATTAAGCAGCTAAGACATCATCATCATCAGGTTTTTCACATTTACCATTTATAAACCCGACCTTATTTTTAGTTTCTAGTGCAAGCTTCATTGCACTAGACCAAACAACATAATTCTCAGTGCCCTTAAGTTTTATACTAACTATTGTCAAGGCATTTGAGTCACTAGGATGTAGATAAAGAGGGTTTCCTATATCTAACTTGCTAATAAGGGTAACAGAGGTACCTTCACCATCACCCATGATAACACCACAAAGAGAAAACAACAACCAGATAACAGATGTTAGGATCGGAGGCCCTCAAGATTGTGTTTGTTTGTATAATTAGAACAATGAATGAATATGAAATAATATAAAGTGCAGCGGAAATGGAAACAAACTTTATAAACACAATCAAAAAGGGAGAATAGTTTTGATAAACACATGCTTTTCCATTAGGTCAAAAGATTACAATTCAAATCAAAAGATTACAATGCATGCCTACAACAAAACTCCCCCTCAGCCTAATGCTCCCTGGTTGATCGCACAAGATGAAAGGATTGGAGGAGATAGACTCACTCACTCAATCAAATGTAACAGTACAGGGTATTGTTCCATTTATAGGCAAATCAAACCACTGAAGCATCTAAGCTGACTTCACCATGAAAGTGACATCTAACAACCTATCAACCTTTGACCACTGTTCTTATACAAACACTGCTAACTTAACCACTGATTCTATACAATACAAGTGACAAACTAAACTACTGCTTTCTCCTTACATCAGCACTGATGTTTGACTATCAGTGCTTTAATCAACAGCAGTACTTAGATAGCATCAGTAGATTGAGCCAGCAGTGTTTAATCCTTAACAGTCTTCAGGGCTTCATCAGCAGTTTGAAGAACAACAGCTGTTGTATACGAATAGTGGATAGAGGACATCAGATGTTATAAACACTTTCAAGGGGAAAGCCTGGTGTAAACTACTGCTTATGATGAATCCACTGTTGTGAACCTGTTTTGGCTCTAATTATCTGTTCCTCTGATAGGGTTCAATCCCAACAATCTCCCCCTGGAACAGATAATGCCAAAACCCTTCATTATTCTGGATCTTTATTATCTCATCAGAAGTTCCCTAACTTGTCCTTTAAATTGCAGTTCAAAATCCATAGAACTTGTATCATCCTCATCCCTACATAGTATAAGCTCAAGGAGATCTTGTAGATCTTCAACACCCAGGCCCAGTGCTTGTTCCCTTGATATGTGCTTTACTTCTCCATTGGATCTGATCAGTGTCAATACATGGGTCTTTTGATCAGACATCCTTTTTAGTATTTTTGAACCCAATGGGTTTCTTGGGAGAGGTTTATTTACTGATGAGTTGGGAGATTGTGGCCTTGTGAAAATTTGTTGAGCAGTACCCTAAGCTTTTGCTAGTTCAGAATTTTCAGCAGACATTTGTTTGAAAGCCAATTTTATGATGTCATTTGCTGCAGCTATGTCTTCTGCAGTTTCTTTTTCAATCTGCTCTTGTCTCTTTCTTTGATCTAACTCAATGACTGAGACATCTGCTGATGTGAACAGTGGTTCAGAAGTATTGATCTGCTGTTCTGGCTTTTTGTAGTCAGGCCTCTTTGGGATGTTAGGATCTGTCATCCTTCTTTTCCTTAGCCTTTCATAAGCCTCATCTGTATATTGCTTTGTCCATTTTGATATGGCTTTAGCAGTTCCAACCTTTGCATTCACCAGCTCTTGTTTCTTCTTTTTATACTCCAAGGTAAGATCATCAATGGCCTTTTTGTATTTGCTCCAGTTTGGAGCTGACCTTTTCATTCCTGGATTGTTCTTGATTTTCTCAATTCTGTTCACCTCATGCTTTAAAGCAATGAGTGGCCATTCACTGAATTGTTCTTCATTTGCTAAATAAAATTTTTCTTTCATGATGAATGCAAGATAATCCTTTCTCATCTCCTTTTGTAGGACAGCTTCAGGTGGTAGATTTGACATATCTTTGCTCAGGTCTCTTGCATAATCTTCCATATGTTTGACCTTAGTGAGCAGAAATTCCATTCTTTCAGAAATGGCTTTATCACCTTGATCTTTACATTCAAGTCTAGCCCTTATATCAGCTTGCCTGGCTTTAAGTTTTAGATACTCATCCATATTTGCTGGATTCCTGAAGCCTATGAGAGAAGGAAATTTTCTTTTTGAAGGATCATCCACTGCATAGAATTGTCTCATCTCATCCTTTACAGCTTCCAATTCCAGTGGATAACTTGCAGCAATGGATACAATATTAGAAGGGTTTATTGGTTTGACAAAAGTTGGTGGAATGGATTGTTGTGGTTTGATGGCAATGTAAGG
Source organism: Helianthus tuberosus (assembly GCA_030545235.1). NCBI lineage: Eukaryota > Viridiplantae > Streptophyta > Magnoliopsida > Asterales > Asteraceae > Helianthus > Helianthus tuberosus. The sequence goes on from CM060357.1 coordinate 137,021,773, forward strand.
TGTGGAGGATAAAGGAATAGGTGCTAGTATATCATCATTACCCTCCTGAAATTTCCTTTTCCTTGTGTAAAGCTTTTTGGGTGAAGGAGGTTTTGGTTGTGATGTGACAATGGGTTGTATGGTGATTGTTGAAATGGTGAGGGCAGTGGTAGATGGCTGCCAAACAGCTATTGAAGCAACTGGTGTTTCAACCTCTGTTGTCATTACAACTACTAATGTGTCAGTGGATGTCTTCTGCTTTTCAGCAGGTGGTGATTTGGTGGGTGGTGATGTAGTTAAAGTGATGGTTTTTGGTGGTAGGGCAGTGGATGTGGTGTGTGTTGTAGTGGTGACAGGTGTTTGGCTAACAGTTGTTGAAACTACTGAAGTATCAGCAGTTGTTGATACAATAGGTGTTGCAGCAACTATTTGGGTGGAAGATTGATGTTGGGGGCTTTTGGAAAGTGGTTTAGGAGTATGCTTTGTGAGTCTGGATGGTGTGGATTTGGGTTCCCTCACTTTTCTAGTGGGATTCTTTCTTTTAGGCCCAGGATTTTTAACATCCTTTGGCTTAGAACAACCCTGCGCATTCAGCTCCATATTAGCTCTTTTCTCCTCATTCCACCTGGACATGTCCTTTGCCTCTCTGTCCCTTTTTACACTTTCTTTTGCTTCAGCAAGTGCATTTGTGGTAACATCAATCTTTTTACTACCATCTGGCAAGGGAATGTCTTTAGTCATAGCATCTTTTTGTGGTTCAATATAGAGCCCATCTTCTATTCCCTTCTTCTTCCACTGCTTGATTTTCTCCCCCTTTTTGGCATTATCTGGAGGGGGGTTATCAATGAAGAGAACAGTGGGAGGAGCAGTGCCAGTGGTGTTTTTTAAATGGGCTTTTATTGCCTTGATATCTACCCGAGTATCTTTAAATCTTGCTTCCATAGTATTTCTGATCTTTTGAACCTGTATTTCATGTTTCTGATCAGCTACTTGATTTTGATGGATGAGCAGTGGTTGAAACAAATTCCAGAGCTCATTTGCAGCAGGTGCAGGTTGTGGTGCAAATGCTTGAGCTGGAGCAGCAGTGGTTGAGACCTTTTGAGCTTTCAACAACTGTTGTATCATATCTTTTATTTCAGCAACAGATGTATCAAGATGGTCAATTATGCCCGTCAATTCCTGATATTTTAAATCATCACCCAATTTAATGGGATCATCTGATTCCCCACCGGCAGTGGTTGTATCAATGTGTGATTTAGGGAAAGAATTCCAAAAGTCATCCATTGATGCCCCTTTTTCTTGGTTCTGGGGACTTCTTCCCTCAACACTTGATAACCTTTTGATGGTACCAGTGGTCAAGACAAACTCACTGGTGGTTATCAGAGGTGCTATAGAAGGAATTGCCTTCAAGGGAGTCTGATTGATGAAACAACTGGCCAAATGTAGATCTGTTGATCCAACACTTATAGTTGCTGCTCCACTTGAACTACTGACAGGAATTACTTGTAACTCCTGCAGTGTAACCTCCTCAATTGTTGCTGGGATAACAGAGGTATAAGCATCAGACCCAGTCACTTGTGGGAGTGTACTCTCAGTGACAGGTGATTGAGAGGAACTGGTTTGTGTCTGAGCTATAGCAACTGCATGCAACAAGGGTAGTATGGATTGTGGTAATGAGAGGGGTGAAGATATGGGTGTTGAAAGAGACATGTCCTTGGGATCAAGACTGAGGAAGATGGATCCAATTGGATCCAGAGCTTCATAATGTGGGGTCCCTGTGCTTACAACCTGATCCTTTTGTGAGGATGCAGGAGGAGTTTGAGGCAAGGGTGGAGATCTTTCTTCCATCTGCTGTGAGGAAGTAGCAGCAGTGGTTTTTGGTGACATTTGTGTTGTCACTGGCAGTGGCTCTGGGATCTCATCTTCCAGAGTTGCCTTTTTAGTGGGCTTGGGGGGCTTTTTGGATGATCTCTTTTTAGGCTTTTTGGTAATGGCAGGTGTAGGTTTCATAGCAATGGGTGTGCTACTATGATCACCTGGAGCAGTGGGCTCAGCAGCAGATACCTGAGGAGCAGTGGTAGCTGATAAAATCTGCTCATGCACCTCTGCTTGTGTTTTTGCAGGTGTTAACATTCTAGTGAATGTTTCAGATGTTAAACCATGTATTTTAAAAGATTCACCTTGGATGAGCAAATTTTCATTTTCCTTTCCAAATTTTTGTTTAAAATAGTAGCTTAAGAACCTTGGAAAAAAGTAGAAATGATTTGCTATCAACATTTTTTACCAAATCATCAAAGATCTCCTGGGAATAGTTAAAAGTTTCATTGTGTAAAATAGCAAAGCCCAGGTATTGGATCTTTAATGGTATTTCATTAAAAGCAGTTGTTTTATTTGAGACACACATCAAGAGGGTATGGAATAAAAACCTTGGTGCAGAAGGGAAGAAGCCTTTTTGTAAGGTGTCCCTTTTCATTTCCGCACCATACCCTCTTTCCAGAAAATCAGTTTTTAACTCATTTTTGGGAAAAGAAGTTTTACCTTCCTGATCATCGAGTGCAAAGACTTCTGAAATTGATTGTGGAGTGATTTGAATCTTTTTGCCCTTTATGGAAGAATTAATGGCTATAACTGTGTCACCTTGATACTCAAGTGTGGCATTTTTCCAAAATTCTCTCTGGGTTTGTTCGTAAATAGGAGCATCAGCAGTCAACAATGTTTTGTACTTTGAAGCTACAAGGGTGTCAATGATGGAATCGAAGGTTTTGGTGGTGGTGGGTTTTGTGAGTAGACCCAAGTAGTTGTGAGGTGCTTTGTATGGGATTTCAATGGGTTCAGCGGTCTTTTGAGTGACCTTTTTGGAAGATGAGGATGATTTTGATTTTGATTTTGTCATTTTGATGAAGAAGAACGAAGAATGATTTGAGACGGAAGGATGGAAATTGCTTTTGAGAAAGGAATTTTGGAATTCAATTCGACAGTGTAAAACCCTGTTTGGGGGTTTTGATCAGGGTTTTATAAGAGAAAAAGTGAATGCTGATGTGGCAACGGTTACAAAGATCTGAAGGCTAACAACTGACCACGTGCCAACCTCTGATGGAAAGATGAATAATGGAGGACAGTTGTTTAGGGAACCACTGATGAAGCAAATATCATTGGTTGCAACGGTCAAAGTGAAGACAGTGGATGATTTTAACTATCAGTGGATAGCTTTATTAGTGGATAAAACACTGATTTTGAACAACAGTGATTACCAAGAAAATGAAAGAACAGGGGTTGACTTTCAGCAGTGGACAATATTTAGGAAACAGATGTTTGAATAGAACAGTGTTTAGGGTTTCTACATCCTGACATGTGTTTGTAACTTTTGCTATCAAAAACAAGTAAAAGTACAAAATATATCACTCTTAGGGAAAAATAAAGAATAATATATCCTGTTTTATTTGAGAAAAACCTTTTCAAAAAAAATTAAAGGTTTTTCTAAAAACAACATCAAAAAGGATCTGGTATATTTTTCAATTAAACACATAATCACATCACTCTCAAGTTTTATGAAAATGGTCAGTGGTTTGAAATACATTGTAATAACCACTGTTTGGGACCATTTCCTTGTTAATTGATTGCAAAAAAAAATGAGGAGACATGTTCACATAAGTTTTGAAAGTCCTGTTATAGACTTTGCTACCATGTGATGATTTTGAAAAACTTGTCTATTCCTCTTGTAAGCTTAATCACTGGTGATACTATTGTTACCTGAACTTCCCTGAATAAATGAGTGCACACAGTTGCTTGATGACCATTGTTCACCCAATTTTGGACTCTTAAGTGTTTTACATTTATGCTCTTTTCTTTTGACTTCAAAAGTTATGAGATAAACACACTTTTAAGTTTTTGTGATTTTTCTTCTTCCCTTTTTACCCTTCCCATTCATAAGTACTGAAATACTCACTGGGAGGTTTTTATTGAAGGAATACTTATTCCAGAATCATTTTGCAGCAATGTTTTGAGAGATCTGGTCATATTTGTACATGCTTATATCAAATCTCACATTACATATGATTTGGACTATTTTAACACCAGGTTTTCTTAATGTATTTTTAACAAAGTTGATTTGGTCCTTTTTAACAGGATTCTCAACCTGATTTTCAACACATAAGATCTAATAACTAAAGTTTTAATTTCCCTCCTTTTATGTTAACAAAAACACTAATGTTTTTACGAATATAGGTTTTTGTTGACCCGAGGTACACACTTTAGCAGCAAACATGATGGATACAGCACAAACTTCATAACAACAATTGAAATCAATTTTGTAAAGAAAATAATTATACCATAGTTATCAGACATATTTTCAGATTTGAAAACTATAGGTGATTTATGCATGACATCACTTGTTATGTGAAGTTTGTGTGTCTTATGACATCTTGGTTGTTTACAGAGTTTTTTGAATAGCAACTTTGAATGTGATCACTCGTTACTCTGTTTTTCAACTAAATACGATCAACCTTAGCATCAATGAATTTTGAGTTGAACTGTTATGTCAAATTGATTGTTAGATCGAATTTGACTGTCCAAGCTCTGATACCAATTGTTAGGGTCAGAGGCCCTCATGATTGTGTTTGTTTGTATAATTAGAACAATGAATGAATATGAAATAATATAAAGTGCAGCGAAAATGGAAACAAACTTTATAAACACAATAAAAAAGGGAGAATAGTTCTGATAAACACATGCTTTTCCATTAGGTCAAAAGATTACAAATCAAATCAAAAGATTACAATGCATGCTTACAACAAAACTCCCCCTCAGCCTAATGCTCCCTGGTTGATCGCACAAGATGAAAGGATTGGAGGAGATAGACTCACTCAGTCAATCAAATGTAACAGTACAGGGTACTGTTCCATTTATAGGCAAATCAAACCACTGAAGCATCTAAGCTGACGTCACCATGAAAGTGACATCTAACAACCTTCGACCACTGTTCTTATACAAACACTGCTAACTTAACCACTGATTCTATACAATACAAGTGACAAACTAAACTACTGCTTTCTCCTTCCATCAGCACTGATGTTTGACTATCAGTGCTTTAATCAACAACAGTACTTAGATAGCATCAGTAGATTGAACCAGCAGTGTTTAATCCTTAACAGTCTTCAGGGCTTCATTAGCAGTTTGAAGAACAACAGTTGTTGTATACGGACAATGGATAGAGGACATCAGATGTTATAAACACTTTCAAGGGGAAAGCCTGGTGTAAACTACTGCTTATGATGAATCCACTGTTGTGAACCAGTTTTGGCTCTAATTATCTGTTCCTCTGATAGGGTTCAATCCCAACAACAGACCACAGAAGTTAGCGACAGATAACACAAAAAAAAATGTGACAAACAGAAAATAACAACCTAGGGCGAAGCTGAGTTAAGGACCAGATTCCAGATCCGTCACTCAATGGTGCCTGGATAAGCCTTTACTTAGGAGCCACAACTATACCTATCTGATATAATACACGAATCAAGACAAGAAGAACAGATAACAACCACAACAAGACAACAAGAAATAGAATAGAACAACACTGAGAAGATACAGAATAATCAAGAAATCAACTATAACAAACAATCAACAATGTCGGTCCTTGACGTACGTGCGGGTGTATATATATTTTTTAGTATATTTTTAGCTCTTTTTACTCGCCGATTCAAGTTTTAAATTTATAAAAAACGATATTCGACTATCACTCTACACACACGGTAGGGCAAGTGCACCCATCGCGGACGTAGTATCGTGATGGCCAGATACCGAGGTCGTCCAAGGTCACAAGAGCTTTTAATACCAGCTTATTGTTAACGTCTAATCGAACCAAACTTTGAGAAAAGATTTTTAAAACTATAAAAAAGATAAACTAAAAAGCAAAAATAAGATAAAAGTAAAAACAGATAGATAAGAAAGAATCACTTGGTTCCGACTTATCTTTCATGTACCCTTTTGATGATTTTCGCACTTTGGGCATTTTAAAAGTTTATCTTAGTTATAGTAGTAGGTCCCTCTTGTGAAGGCGACATTACCCTCAACCTAGTGGTCTGAGTCAGCAAGGATACAGTCCCACTAAGTCGGATTATTGAAAGATAATTAAGTAAGTTATTAATGCAAAAAGTGGTGGGCCCCCTTCTAGGCAGCGATCACCTTCAACCCTTTGGTCTGAGTCAGTAGGGATAGGGTCCTCGCAGGGTTGGTTTAAAGTTTTACTAGTAGTTTATAGATAAGGGATTCAAGATTTTGGCACTTCTCCCGTGGTGGGTAATGCCCGCTCCGACTCGTGAAGTGTTACTAGGCTTGAACTAGGTTCACGCAGCATCTATACACTGAACGAGACATAAAATTTACCCACCCACCCTTCTAACCCCCTTCCAGTCAATTAATGCGCTTTATATAGACCGTAAAGACATAAATATGTGAATCAACAACATATGAAGAATGACTAGATAAATTTGTCTTCAATATAAAAAACTAGTTATTAAAGTCATTACATACCTAATTAGAAAGTTGCCAAAGATTGGAAATCACAAACGAAAATACATAAAAGATTTGCTTCGCCAAGTGATGTAAGAGTTTAGCCAAGCATGGCCTTTGTTTGACAAATACTCTTACTATCAATCTTGGATCCCGAGACTACTACACACACTCTAAAAGATGGAAAATGGATGATGGTGGTGGATGATGGTGTTGTAGTGATGGTGGAGTGGTGGCAAGTGAGAGAGAAGTGGTTTGCTAAGGGATGGTTTGGAATGAAACCAAGCACATCTATTTATAGCTGAATCAGAAGCTTCACCATGGCCCGTACCTGTCAGGCACGGCCCCGTAGTTTTTTCTCTCTCTCTCTTCCTCATTAACTGCTTGTCAGGTCTTGTACTAACACGGCCCCGTGTGTTAACGGCATGGCCCGTGGCCAATGTACTTGCTGTACTATCGCAGATTCTGAATATCTTTGAGTTGACCACGCCCCGTGTTGGATTAGCACGGCCCCGTGCCGGCTGCCAGTTTTGTCTTTTGCAGTTGTTTTTTTCTTCTGCACAGCATCCAGCCTTACCACGGCTCGTGTCTGGTGGACACGACCCCGTGTCAAGTCTTCTGATCTTGCTATTCTTGTGGTTTGGATGTGAAGTGGGGCTTGGCGAGTTGCGTCCATTGCTCCTTCTTTGTATTTATGTTGGTTTTTGCTGTCTTTTTACTTTTTTTTTTACATTTAAGCTCTTTTGACCCTGTAAATTAAAAAGGAAAAGAAAAACAAGCTTTTTCCAACATTAGTACTGAGAAAGGGTTGATTTTACGCCGTATTTGATATAATTTATATGTTGTATTTTAAGCACATCAAATACCCCCACACTTGAATCTTTGCTTGTCCTCAAGCAAAACTCTATTACGTGGCTTACACACCCAAGCGGGATATTGGTCTCATCTTAAGAGTGTTGGGAATCCAAGTTCTAAATTTATTTTGTTTTTATTTTATTTACAATCTTATTCGTCATGATTTATTTAAAACACAATTTAAGAAAAATTATTTACTTTGGGCATAACACGCCTTTATAAAATTCTATTTAGTTGTATACAAATTTACACACCTCACAAGTGGTCATTCAACACTCGGCCGATGATGTATTAAGTGAAAACGCTCGTGCCCGGTTTTGGAACTTACTCCTACCATAGGCTTGACAATCGATCAAACATCCTCCTTTTGACGTTAAATCCTTGTAAATATCAAGAGAGATTTTGAAGGGTAGGTGGTTGTTCGGGTTTGGTATGTTTTATTTAAAAGGGTGAAAGCGTAAAGTATCGGTTTTTTCTATTGCTTTGTGGCTTAGCAAAAAAATACTTTGGCAAATTTTTCTGATTTTTTTGGTTGCCAAGGTTGAAACTAAGTCATAATCGTAATTTCAATACTGATAGGTTTTACAAAAATGAAAGGTGAAAAATGAAAAGGTTTGTTTTTGTGGGATAGGAAATGGAAAGGTTTTAAGGTTCAAAGGGTTTAACTAGGGGGATGTTTTTTTTTTGGATAAAGCAAAGAAAAATAAAGGTTTTGATTTTGAAAAATGGGTTGATCCTAATGCCTCCATCATTTACTTACTTGGATTTTTGTCGATAAGGACTTGGAACGTATCGCATTGTCAAATTCTAGATTTGTGAGAACCAAACGTGCTATTCACACAAGAAACAAAAATTGAGCAATTAGTATAGATGTATAATGAATGCTCGGTAATGGCTCAAAACTCACTTTTGTGGGAAAAAGTAGCTATAGTGTAAAAATGCATATATAATCAAATTTTACAAAGATTTGTCATGCTCGTTTTCGTAATTTTCTAAATTGGTTCTTTTTATCACAACGTTATCAGTTGTAAATTTGTAAAAACATAATTCTTAAAACTTATTTTACCCGACTAAACCAAGATAAGTAAAAGAAAATAAAATGTTTTTGAAAAAGTTTAGGGTGATTAGCGGTTCCAAGGCGAGTTTTGTGTAAGGCTTGATTAGGACAAACGATTCAAGGTTTTTATCATCCCCCACACTTAAATTACACATTGCCCTCAATGTGTCCGAAATAGGATTTATTTTGGTAAAATGTGTAAAAAGTGTGAAAATAGCAAAATTTTTTGTAGCACGGGGGCGTGCTATGGGGACACGGCCCCGTGTCTAAAGTGCCAGTAACAACTTTAAATAGAAGACTTACAGTGGGGTGGCCACGGGGGCGTGCTAGGTGAGCACAACCCGTGCCATCTTCTAGACAGAAGAATTTTGACTACAGTAAGTTGGGCGTGCTGGGTGAGCACGGCCCATGCTACAGCCACTGTTTTGCAGTTTAGGTGTCGAGAGGCCTTTGATTTACGTGCATGGGTTCCATTTTTCATCATCCATCTTCCTCTATTGAGCGTGCCTTACTCCTACAAAGCTTATACTTAAAAGAAAACATTAAACTAAAGTTTAAACTAAAATTATGCTAACATTAAACTAAGATTTAAACTTTTAAGCTAATGGATGGTCCATGGAATGCCTCCATGGTGCGCCATGTTTATAAGGGTCCTTGGCTAGACCCAAAGCCGGTCAAATGTTACACGTGCGGGATGACTCACATCCCGAGTTGTATCATTGCAATGCGTCGTCTAGGCTTGAGTCAATCGCGTTGAGGTATTTGACCGGATCATCCTTCACTCGTTGCCCCACTTCAAACTTGATCTCTTTTTCACCAACCCACAATGTTAGTTTTCCGTCACTCATGTCCACCATAGCTCGTGCGGTGGCAAGGAAGGGTCGTCCTAGTATGAGTGGAATTTCGGTGTCTTCCTCCATGTCTAGGATAACAAAGTCGGCCGAAAAAACAAATTCTCCCACCTTTACCAATAAATTCTCTATGACACCTTGAGGGTACTTTACCGACCTATTCACAAGTCGTATGCTCATCTTTGTGGGATGTGGCTTACCTAATCTGAGACGGTTGAACATAGAAGCCGGCATTAAATTAATACTAGCCCCCAAGTCGGCTAGTGCATTGTGATGTGCTTAAAATACAACATATAAATTATATCAAATATAGCGTAAAATCAGCCCTTTTTCAGTACTAATGTTGGAAAAAGCTTGGTTTTCTTTTCCTTTTTAATTTACAGGGTTAAAAGAGCTTAAATGTGCAAAAGGATCATAAAGTCAGCAAAAACCAACATAAATGTAGAGAAGGAGGAATTGACGCAACTCGCCAAGCCCCAATTCACATCCAAACCACAAAATAGAAAGAACATAAGACTTGACACGGGGTCGTGTCCACCAGAAACAGGCCGTGTCCAAAGGTGGATGATGTGTAGACGAAAAGACAACAACAAAGGACAAAACTATCAGCCAAGACGGGGCCGTGCAAAGCCAACACTGGGCGTGGTCAACTCAAAGATTTACAGAATCTACGATAGTACAGCAAGTACTTTGGCCATGGGCAGTGCCATTGACACACGGGGCCTGACGGGTAGTCCGTAGGACAACCCTTAAGTGGTATAAACGATATTAAAATCCCACATTTAATTGGGTAATTGTCTAGAATTAGATAACTATGGTTGCTTGTGTTTCAGGTACATCTGGGGCTTAAAAGTGTGGAAATGAAGCTTCGAATAGGCACGACTGGATTGGAGATTGAAAGACGGAGAATAAATGAAACAAATCAATTATTGGTATGAAAGAATTAAGAAGATAACATGATAGAGTACGAAATTATGAGAACGTAGGCGAAAACGGTGAAGAAAACGGAGTTGAAACGAAAAAGTTATGAAGAAAACAAAATTGCATGCTGAAGGCTACTGTAGCTTACGGTAGCTACCGTAAATTACGGTAGCCCCCAGCATTTTTCTTCCACCGTAAGGCAGTAGAGACCCACCGTAAGTGGAGGCCAGCGAGAAATGTGTAACTGCCCTATTTTATGATGTTTTATTGGGTCTTTTCAAATCCAATCATTCCCAACCGTTTTGAGCAGTCCTTGGAGGCGAAAATAGGTGTTCTTGTGTGGATTTTGGAAGATTCTAACATTGGGTTTGTTCTTTTAATTCATATGAACAATATAATTGATGTAATGATGATTCACCACACTATGCGCGGCTAATCTCGTTGGTGATCATCCCGAATATAAGGTTTGCTCGTGACACTTATGTTTTGTTCTTTAATTTCTGGAATAATAGACTTTGCATGTGTTGTTTAGTTTATTATGGTGTTTGAGTGATTTTTTGTAAATTTTTAATGTGTGTTTGATCATAGTTCTAAACCATACGTTCTTGGTGTCGTTGGCAATCGAGATATCATGGGAGGATTAGGGTTGGATATATGTTGATTGGTCATCGGGTAACAACCTCGCGTTCTAGGAATCCGAGTACTTAGTTCCCTTTCATCACAAACAATTGATCTTACATGAGCCATGTCTATGTGGTTCTTTCCAGTTGAACAGGAACGTTAGTTGTCACTTAAAACCTGAAACTCGGGATGATCACTATCCTCTTATCTTGTTACAAAACTTAACCTTCATTTGTAATTTAATTTACTTTAATCTAGTAATTAAAACCAAACAACCAAATCTGTGATTTTACTTTTCTTGCAATTTAGTTAACATTAGTCATTTAGATAACCATTGAGATAACACATATTCCACAAACTCCTTGTGTTCGATACCCACTTACCGCTAGCTATCTAGTTGTAATTGGATTAAATTTGAGTGTGACTACGACAGCACGTCAAATTTTGGCGCCGTTGCCGGGGAGTAGTGCGCAACGTGTGTTATCTTGTGTATTAGTTTTGAAAATAAAAAAATAAAAACAAAATATAATAACAATTAAAAAACCCAAAAAAAAGATTTTCTTTGATGTTCGTGATTTACACTAGGTAGTTGAGTTGTGCTGTGCAGGATGACAAAGCATTACACAGATTTCAGCTTCTCTAAGTGTATATTGTGCGGGGGTCCACGTCATCCGTTTATCGGTTTCCACGAGGCCCACTACAGGAGGGCACATGGAAAACCGGTATCTTATGTTTCACAGATTCCACCTCCATCATACGCTGATGATTATGACTTAGAGATGGAGGATGATTATTACTCGGATGGATATGATCGGGACGAGGATGTTTATTATGAGACAAGGACGGATGGTCTATGTTTTTGTTGTGTTCGTGATCATACTTATGATTATGATGTGTGCACGGTGTATTCAGAACACCCAAAGTATTGGAATAAAAAAATGATGGATGCGCACATCTTAAGACCATATCAGGGATATCGACAATATCATCCCAAAGAATATTCTGAGCCCGAGGGTGTTTATACTTATCAGACCGAGGAGGAGAAAGAGCTTGCTATATTGGAAGTAACCTTGTCCAAACTCGAGCAACATTTATCAGCACCTAACCTTTCCGATGAAGATCAAATCAGCTGTTTAGTTTCTATGTGTCAGAATTTAAAAATGAAGATAGAAATAGAACAATGTCTTTCACCATTACCTGATGATATTATAGTTTATTCTCACATGAAGGAGGAGGTTGTGGAGGATAATACCACACCAATGAGTCCTTTATCTGATGAAGAGTCACAGGTGGATCAGATGGTGTGTGCAGATGATGAGGCAGAACAGTCTGAGGAGATGAATATGTGTACCGAACCTTTTCCCATATCAATCATTCAAAATAACAAGTGTGGGGAAAAGGGTTCGAGGAAGAAGATGAGAAGGGTGAAACTACAAGACATCAGAGTATACATCATGAAGTGGATTAGCGAAACCTGCATGTGCAGTCTAAACATGCCAATTGTACTGACAAACCTATGGAGATGGCATGTAAATTTTCGGGCATTCATTGGAAATGTTTTGGGTAAGTGTGGATTGAGATCACCATAACACATATCAGGTATGGTCTGGCTGAAGACCTTTAAACTTAGCGCTCTCGGGAGGCAACCCGAAGATGTAGAGTATTGTATCGTGTTTTGTTTGGTTTTCTTTTGGTGTTGTTTTTTGTGTTTTGGCAGGTTACTACGTTTCAATCCTTGCGGATGCAATGATTCAAGTGTGGGGATGTTTGGCGACATCCCCGTTGAGATATCAGCGAATCCAAGAGATGTTTATGTTCCTGTCCGATTACCGCAGCTGCATCACTACCAACACTGCTGATTTACTGATCAGGTTGTGTCTTGTTCTCATTTTGTGCACCTTTGTATATATTCATGTTTATGATCATGGTTGGGCGGATGGGTGGTGTTTGATGTGTTTATGGGTAGTGAAAGTTGGTGGTGTTTTTAGTTATATGTAAAAAAAACAAAAAGAAATTTGGGTTTGAATGGAAAAGATACAATTGATGTTGTAGTAAGCGATCTTCCCTTCAAAACCATACATTGGGGACAATGTATCCCAAGTGTGGGGATGAGGGGAAATTTTGAAAAAATTGTGAAATTTAAAAAAAAAATCAAGCAAAAAATGGTCCAAATTGAACAGTTGAGTATTAAATTTCATGACACACCGGCAACCCATATCCCCTTGTTCTTTCTTGGTGAGAGTTGCGCCACTACTTGAATTTATTAGAATAAATTTTTCTTGATGAGAGTGGCAATGGGTGGTGGTGCATTAGAACTTGTGCTTGAATGCGGTTTGAGGCCTTAGCTTGATATGCATGTGAAAAGGATAAGGGCAATTAGGTAGCCTCGTCTTGGTGAGTGCGAGTGTGGGATTTGGGGGGTTGGACCTTATAAATTATATATATGAGCATGGTAGTGAGAGGGACGGGGGTTTGGACTTTAGTAGCCCATTTGAGCTTTAAGCCGATCTTTTGTTAACCCGTGCCTACTTTCTCTTAAAAAATTAACCCGTATTTGACCCGGTCTATTAGTATAATCATCTTGTTCCAGTATGCTTGTTTGTTATGTTTGTTAAACCGAAAGAAAAAAAAAAGAAAAAAAAAGAAAAAAAGAGATATGAAAAGAAAAGAAAAAAAAAAAGAAAAAGCAATGAAAAATGAAAAAAAATGAATGCGATAGTTTGTATATAGTTGTTTATGTTTTGTTTTAGTTAGAAATAAAAGACCGGGTTGAATCGTTAGCTACTTCGCATATGTATTTCCATTTCCTACCCATTTGCCTTGCCACGTTACAACCTCTAAGTTCCTTTGATTCACGTGCATGTTTAGCAACTCATTTAGGCGAAGGACCGATTTAATTACAAGCTTATTGTCTAGCTTATCTTTGCTAGTTATTGCTCGTCGCCGAGAGGAGAGTTTTGTGAGGGGTGTGTCATGTGCAATTTTAAGAAAGATTTAGTAAATGAGGACATTTGTTTGCTTGGTTTGTGCTTGATCGCTTGAATAAATTGTGTTTGTTGAACGGGTTGCTTGGGGCAAGCAACTGTTAAGTGTGGGGATGTGACGGGTAGTCCGTAGGACAACCCTTAAGTGGTATAAACGATATTAAAATCCCAATTTTAATTGGGTAATTGTCTAGAATTAGATAACTATGGTTGCTTGTGTTTCAGGTACATTTGGGGCTTAAAAGTGTTGAAATGAAGCTTCGAATAGGCACGACTGGATTGGAGATTGAAAGACGGAGAATAAATGAAAAAAATCAATTATTGGTATGGAAGAATTAAGAAGATAACATGATAGACGACGAAATTACGAGAACGTAGGCGAAAACGGTGAAGAAAACGGAGTTGAAACGAAAAAGTTATGAAGAAAACAAAATTGCATGCTGAAGGCTACCGTAGCTTACGGTAGCTACCGTAAATTACGGTAGCCCCCAACATTTTTCTTCCACCGTAAGGCGGTAGAGACCCACCGTAAGCTACGGTGGCCACCGTAGCTTACGGTGGAGGCCAGCGAGAAATGTGTAATCGCCCTATTTTATGATGTTTTATTGGGTCTTTTCAAATCCAATCATTCCCAACCATTTTGAGCAGTCCTTGGAGGCGAAAATAGGTGTTCTTGTGTGGATTTTGGAAGATTCTAACATTGGGTTTGTTCTTTTAATTCATATGAATAATATAATTGATGTAATGATGATTCACCACACTATGCGCGGCTAATCTCGTTGGTGATCATCCCGAATGTAAGGTTTGCTCGTGACACTTATGTTTTGTTCTTTAATTTCTGGAATAATAGACTTTGCATGTGTTGTTTAGTTTATTATGGTGTTTGAGTGATTTTTTGTAAATTGTTAATGTGTGTTTGATCATAGTTCTAAACCATACGTTCTTGGTGCCGTTGGCAATCGAGATATGATGGGAGGATTAGGGTTGGATATATGTTGATTGGTCATCGGGTAACAACCTCGCGTTCTAGGAATCCGAGTACTTAGTTCCCTTTCATCACAAACAATTGATCTTACATGAGCCATGTCTATGTGGTTCTTTCCAGTTGAACAGGAACGTTAGTTGTCACTTAAAACCTGAAACTCGGGATGATCACTATCCTCTTATCCTGTTACAAAACTTAACCTTGATTTGTAATTTAATTTAGTTTAATCTAGTAATTAAAACCAAACAACCAAATCCGTGATTTTACTTTTCTTGCAATTTAGTTAACATTAGTCATTTAGATAACCATTGAGATAACACATATTCCACAAACTCCCTGTGTTCGATACCCACTTACCGCTAGCTATCTAGTTGTAATTGGATTAAATTTGTGTGTGACTACGACAGCACGTCAGGGCCATGTTAGTACAAGACCTGATAAGGAGTTAATGAGGAAGAGAGAGATGGCCACGGGCTATGGTGGAGCTTCTGATTTCAGCTATAAATAGATGTGCTTGGTTCCATTCCAAACCATCCCTTGGCAAACCACTTCTCTCTCACTTACCACCACTACAACACCGTTATCCACCACCATCATCCATTTTCCATCTTTTAGAGTGTGTGTGTAGTCTCGGGATCCAAGATTAATAGTAAGAGTCTTTGTCAAACAAAGGCGATAGTTGGCTAAACTCTTACATCACTTGGTGAAGACATATCTTTTATGTATTTTCTTTTATGATTTCCAATCTTTGGCAACTTTTTAATTGGGTATGTATTAATGACTTTAATGACTAGTTTTTTATATTGAAGGCAAATTAATCTAATCATTCTTCATATGTCGTTGATTCACATATTCGTGTCTTTACGGTCTATATAAAGCGCATTAATTGCCTGGAAGGGGGTTAGAAGGGTGCTTGGGTAAATTTTATGTCTCGTTCAATGTATAGATCCTGCGAGAACCTGGTTCAAGCTTAGTAACACCTCACTAGTCGGAGCGGGGTGCAAAATGCTTGAATCCCTTATCTATAAACTACTATTAAAACTTTAAACCAACCTCGTGAGGACTGTATCCCTGTTGACTCATACCAACGGGTTGAGGGTGATCGCTGCCTGGAAGGGGGCCCACCATTTTTTGCATTAATACCCCACTTAATTATCTTTCACTAATCCGACCTAGTGGGATTGTATCCTTGCTGACTCAAACCACTAGGTTGAGGGTAACGTCGCCTTCATAAGAGGGCCCTACTATTATAACTAAGATAATCTCTTAAA
Source organism: Helianthus tuberosus (assembly GCA_030545235.1). Taxonomy (NCBI): domain Eukaryota; kingdom Viridiplantae; phylum Streptophyta; class Magnoliopsida; order Asterales; family Asteraceae; genus Helianthus; species Helianthus tuberosus. The sequence goes on from CM060357.1 coordinate 137,037,804, forward strand.
ATGCCCAAAGTGCGGAAATCATCAAAAGCGTACATGAAAGATAAGTCAGATCCAAGTGATTCTTTCTTGTCTATCTGTTTTTAATTTTTATTTTATTTTCTATTTTTAGTTTATCTTTTTATTAGTTTAAAAATCTTTTCTCAAAAGTTTGGATCGATTAGACGTTGACGATAAGCCGGTATTAAAAGCTCTTGTGTCCTTGGACGACCTCGGTATCTTGCCATCACTATACTACGTCCACGATGGGTGCACTTGCCCTAGCGTGTGTGTAGAGTGATAGTAGAATATCGTGTTTTATAAATTTAAAACTTGAAATCGGCGAGTAAAAAGAGCTCAAAATATACCTCAAAATACACTCAAACCGACACACATCAAGTTTTTGGCGCCGTTGCCGGGGACACAAGAATTTTAAGAAAGCTTAAAATTAACGGCCTAATCTTTTTTTTCTTTTCTTTTTATGTTTTCCGTCTTCTTTTTTTTTTCACTTTCTGCAGAATTGACAAGGGGCCGTGCTGTTCTAACAGGGGGCCATGTCAACTCTCTCCAGTATCTTAAAAACTACTTTGTGCCAGATACAGATTGCAGCACGGGACCGTGTTACCCTAACACGGGGGTGTGTCAAACTAACAGTTTGTAAGAAAATAGTGACCGCTTGATCCCGACGGTCTAAAAAAATGGATTTCTTTGTTTATTTCTATCCCCGCCAATCTTACGGTTTATGGTGCGGTTATTGTGGTGAGGAGCATAAAGAATCAGAATGTGGCGTTCTAAACTTCACTCCTCACTATTTAGCCCCATCGTTTTCCTGTAACGAAAACCGTGAAACAAGAGGGAGTGGAAATAATAATGAAATCCCTCCGCCTGAACTCCATCAAACCTCTCACCTAGATGACTTAGAAGATATAAGTCAAATAGAAGAAAGGATTATCCTAACGATGAAAGAACTAGAATCCTTGATGAAGGTGCGATATTCGTCTAGGATTCCATCCAAAAGAGAATCGATGGAGGAAAAATCAGGTACATACAACAACACCGAGGTCAACCAACCCTCTACCATATACGACCGTGAAAACGATATCGATAGTCGTCCCTGTTTCGATTCTGCAATGACGGTCCATCTTACCGAGTGTGAATTTCACACCAACAGCATGGATGAGAGTGAATCGACTCATACCTTCTTTAACAAGAGCCCGGAAAAGGTAAATAAAGGATGGTCCCATTCTCCCATTTTTAAAGAAGTCTTCTACCTTTCCGATAACCTCTTGCGTTTTCGTACCTCTCGCCTAAATCTGCGGTATATCCGATAATACGGTGTTGTTCCAACCAGTAAGGAACCACCCGATGTCAGATAATTCCTTAAAAACCTAGAAAATCTTCATAAGAACTCAGAACACGGGGTCATGTTCCTTGAAAACGGTGCCATGCCCAACATTTTTCTAAAAACATGGGGCGTGTCGAACTAACACGGGGTCGTGCCCCTCGTATTTTTTCGGCACGGGTCCGTGTCAGCAATGACGTAGGTCGTGTTCTACTAACGGACAATATTCTCTGACACATGCAGCCGGCACAGGGTCATGCTGCCCAGGCACGGGGCCGTGCTTACGTGCTGTCACTGTCTATAAAGTCAACCTTTGGGGAGAATGTTTGGAACCATTCCAAAATGGCAAGATCCTGGAGATTCTTCACACATACCCCAAAAGGTATGTTCTTAAAAAGGTCTCATTTGACCTTCTTGTCCTTTCCTCATTTGGTCCTTTCCCCTTCTTCATTCTTCCATGAACTCCATTGAAGCTTGAAGCTTCAAGCTTAAAAATCTTCAATAGGAGGGACATACTCTTGATTCTTAGCTCAAAGTTTTGCAAATTCACTTTAGTAAAACATTATTTTAAGTTATTTACGTTCAGAATGTTAAAAGTCATTCAAATCCAACTTAAAATAAAATTTTTAGAGCTAAGAATCTGGAGCAGTAGGAGCAGCACGGGGCCGTGCCACTCCGGCACGGGGCCGTGCTGAACTTTTTAATGTCCTATATCTTTTTAACGGATGGTCATTTTCTCTCAAGATGTCAAGCCAGCAAAGTGGAACGTCATCAACAAGCTCCAGGAACCAGAGAAGGGGGAGAAGTGTCGCAACCCCTGTCCCCTATTTACCCGGGAACGCGCGGCCGCGGCCAGCATTAGTGGTATCGGTGTTTATCAGTTTGGCAGTGAAATTTATATCAGGACCGTAGTTAGAAAATATTTTATCAGAGTAAAATAACACACTTTTATAATATTAAACATATGGGAAATTCCCAAGTTTCTAGTACACACATTTTTATAGGGATAAACCCTATTTTATTTAATAAAACATCTTCTTTATTTTAGGTAACTTTATAGCCACTTTTCCAAGCCTTCAGTGCTGTCCAGCTGGCTTCTATTTGGATTTCACATTTTGTTACCTGAAACGCGTTTAAAAACATTTTGTCAGTGGGAAATACTGGTGAGTGAATCCCAATTTAATCAAGACAAGTTAAACCGTTTACAGCATTGAGGGCGGTCGCGCAATTACATTTGTTTATTTTCTACTTTTAATTACCACCCATGGTACTGTCAACCCGACTTGTGGTCATGTTACTACTCACAGTGTAGTAACAAATTTTGTATACAAAAACCCAACATACAGACGATAATTGTAGAATACAAATACTCAATCACTGTTTAATATAATGTAAAACATTTGAGGTTTTGTAAAAACAGTTTGCAAAAAGGAGGATTACTTACATTGCTAATTTAGGGTTTTCCTTTGTGACTTCTTGGTGATTATCTATTAATTACATAATGCACACGCGTTAGTATAATAACCTAATATTTACATTAGTTATACCCTCCCCGAGACGGAACTCCAACGACTACATCGGGCAGAGCTTCAACAGCCGTTACAGAATCCGAGATCAATCGGGCAGCGTATCTAATACGTAACCGGGGGTTATGATACTTACAATAAGGTGGAACTTCGTTAATTAGGGGGGTATAATGCCCGGGTATTGTGATTACACTACAGAAATTGAGAGAGAATTCGTGGGAAATGAGCGACGAAAATGAACTGCTGAGCTCCCATTTTATAGGGCTGGTCGACCAGGTTCTCGCGGCCCGCGTAAAGAGAATCCAAGGCCTTCGCGGCCCGCAACGTAGGGTGAGTAGGGCCTAGCTATGACCAGTAAACATTATAGGTTCGACACACAACCCGACACGTGGCAGCACCGGGTGCGCCCTGACCTTGATCTGTCGCGCCCCAGGTAGAAGACCACTAAGGTCTTCGCGGCCGCGAGCGACCACAAATCCTTGTTTTTATTTAATTTTTAAGTATATAAGGTGTTTTGGGCTCGGTTTTCGTATACGGGGTGTATTGTAAGACGTATAGGGACATTCTAAATATAATAGGGGTGTAAGAAACATTTTGGAGGGTTGTTATATCCTCCCCACCTTGTTTTAGAACTCGTCCTCGTGGTCTACTAAAATAAGTGTGGAAATTTCCTTTGCATTTCTGATTCAAGCTCCCATGTGTATTCTGGTCCTCTCTTGGAATCTCATTTCACTTTGACCAGAACTAATCTCTTGTGCTTGAGATTCTTGACTTTCATGTCCTCAATCAGTAGAGGGTTCTCTACAAACTTGAGCTTTTCGTTTACCTCTATATCTTTAAGAGGCACTACTAGCGATTCATCAGCTAAACATTTCTTAAGATTGCATACATGAAGTATATCATGTATTCCTGCCATTTCCTCTGGCAGTTGTAGTTGATAAGCTACTGGTCCTATTCTTCTGATAATCTCAAAAGGTCTAACATATCTAGGGCTTAGCTTTCCCCTTTTGATGAATCTTACCACTCTTTTCCAAGGAGAAACTTTCAATAACACATTATCCCCTATTTGAAATTCCAACGACTTTCGCCTGTTATCAGCATAACTCTTTTGTCGATCGCGTGCTGCTTTCAATCGTTCCTTGACTTGAATGATCTTGTCCGTTGTTTCTTGTACTATCTCTGGCCCAGATAATTGTTTTTCTCCAATTTCTACCCAACAGACTGGAGTTCGGCACTTCCGTCCATAAAGTGCTTCAAATGGTGCAACATTGATACTGGTATGATAGCTGTTATTGTAAGAAAATTCAATTAATGGATGATGATCGTCCCAATTACCTCCAAAATCAATTACACAAGCTCTAAGCATATCTTCCATTGTCTGAATTGTCCTTTCACTTTGCCCTTCCGTTTGAGGATGATAAGCGGTGCTTAGATTTAGCTTGGTTCCCATTGCTTTTTGGAAACTTGTCCAAAAATGAGAGGGAAAACGGCTATCTCTATCGGAAACAATTGATAAAAGAATTCCATGTAATGAAACTATTTCATTTACATATAACTTAGCTAACTGTTCCATACTGAAAGTTTCCTTCATTGGTAGTAAATGAGCTGACTTAGTTAGCCTATCTACAGTCACCCAGATTATATCATTTCCTTTTCTTGTTTTGGGTAATTTGGTAACGAAATCCATTGTTATCAATTCCCATTTTCATACTGGCATTTCTAATTGTTGCAAAAAACCTGAGGGTTTCTGATGTTCAGCTTTAACTTGTGAACAGGTTAAACCCTTGGCAACATAAGTTGCTATATCCTTTTTCATCCCTATCCACCAAAAATTCCTTCTTAAGTCCTGATACATCTTATCACTTCTAGGATGCATCGTATACTTAGACTTATGGGCTTCTTCTAATATACGGTGGCGTAGATTTCCTAATTTGGGTATCCACATCCTTTTCTTATGGAATCTCCAAATTCCATCTGTTCCTTGTTCTAATTCCTTAATCATTCCTTTCAATTTTTCAGTATCATCCTTGATTACTGACTCTTGTGCTTTCTTAATTTGTTCGTTTAAATCTACTTGTAGATTTAATTTAAGAGAACGCACTCCTTTTGGCTTTTCATGATACTTTCGACTTAAAGCATCAGCAACTACGTTAGCTTTTCCTGCATGATACTGGATATTACAATCATAGTCACTAAGTATCTCCATCCAACGTCTCTATCTCATGTTCAACTCCTTTTGCCCGAAGACATATCTTAAACTCTTATGATCGGTGAAGATGGTAAACTTACTACCGTAAAGGTAATGTCTCCAAATCTTAAGGGAAAAAATTATAGCTCCTAATTCTAAATCATGGGTTGAATAATTCTTTTCATGATTCTTAAGTTGTCTGGAGGCATAAGCTATAGCCTTTTGACGTTGCATCAACACACATCCATAACCTAACTTAGAAGCGTCACAGTAGACTACAAAGTCTTCATTTCCTTCTGGTAACGCTAGTATGGGTGCGTTGGTTAATCTTTGCTTAAGAATTCTAAAGGCTTCTTATTGTTTTGGTCCCCATTCAAACTTAATAGATTTACAGGTTAGCTTTGTTAAGGGAATGGCTATTCTAGAAAGATCTCGGATAAATCTTCTATAATAACCGGCCAATCCTATGAGACTTCTAAGCTCAGTTGGTGATTCATGGGTTTTCCATTTGGTAATTGCCTCAATCTTTGTGGGATCCGCATGAATTCCTTCATGATTGACTAAATGCCCAATGAACTGTACTTCTTCTAACCAAAACTCACACTTCGAGAACTTGGCATAAAGCTTTTCTTTTCTTAATAAACTTAGGAATGCATGCAGATGCTTTGCATGTTCCTCTTTACTCTTAGAGTAAATAAGAATATCATCTATAAAGAAAATTATGAATTTATCCAAATATGGCTTCCATATTCGGTTCATCATGTCCATAAATGCGGCTGGGGCATCTCACACCCCAACCGATGGCGGAAACATCGGGGTGCGAGCACTAGGAGTTCAGATTGCTCACGAGTATCCATAACACTAAATGGTTTCGATATAAATTAGATTAAATTCAATCAATTGTCTAAACAAACATCATTCACCAAAAACATAGTATCAACTGAATCAAACATAACCATTGTTTTCAAAAGTTTCTAGAATTAAACTAGGCGAGTTTCTAAGCATCAATCCTAGGTTGTTTTCCATAGTTCCAGCATCTATCAGCCTGCAACATGTATAAAAATAGAGTCAGTATATAAATGTACCGGCGAGTATACAAGTTTGAATAATAGCATAATAGGATAAAACAACTCATATCCGTATGTAAGTGTAATAAAAATAGTTTCAGCCATGCTAGTGTTCGCAGTCCAACAAGTGATAGCCCAAGTATCCTGATGCTTTGTTGTTTTCCCAAGTCTCAAGGAAAACTAGAATCCTCCTAACAATACCCCCGAGAATAATGGGGAGGTGCATCTCCTATGGCGCTACTATTGTTAAGGCGGAACTACACACCCTGGATTAAACGTTCACATAGCACAAATAGAATACAAGAATCACAAGTTTCACATACACGTAGGATAGAGTTTAGTTTGCAAGAGTATCAAGTCTCATAGTTTATAGAATACATGATAATCCCAAAGTTTAAAGCAAAATGGGATCGAGTATACTCACAGTGATTGCTTAACAGTTAAGACTGTTATTGGATCAAAGGGAACTCTTTAGGTTTAGCCTGATTAGATTACAACGGGTAAGTGTCAGACAGAATAACGAGATAATAACTAAGTGTCGGATCAGTCCACCTGATCGGATGGCTGTCCAATCAGATGGTCATCCGATCGGGTTGCCATTCGATGGAGGTGACATGTGTTGTGTAAGGGACGGATGGCTGCCCGATCGGATGGCTATCTGATCAGGTTGCCACTCTATTCTAGGTTGACCAAAGTGTGGGAGTCGAATGGCTGTCCGATCGGATGGCCATCCGATCGGGTCGCCACTCGATCCAAGTTTAAGATTCCCTTGTCGCCTCGATCGGATGGCTGCTCGATCGGATGGCTATCCGATCGGGCTGTCACTCAATGATCAGGACTTCAAGGTTTTATGAATGTATAGGGTTAAGGGCAAGTGTCACTCGATCGGGTGGCTGTTCGATCAGATGGCTATTCGATCGGATTGCCACTCGATCGGGTTACCTTGTCCCGTTCTAAATTTTGTAAAACTCTAAGTTTCCGATTAAGACACGATGATGTGGTACGCATTAAGACAACGGTACACCCATCAGTGTTCAGCTGATCCGATCGGGTGGGAATCACCCCTAGTCCGTTCGGTCATCAGTTCGTGATGATATTTTTGTCATAATCCATACTCCGGTCATCTTCTTCGGTAACAATCCCTTTCCAAGCCGACTCTAGACTAATAATCAAGTCTACAGTCCGTTCGAATCCGGATCTTACCGTTTTATGTAAAAGTTCAAGAACAGATGAAGATAAATGTGGGTTTTATCTTGAAAAAGTGTAGATCTTAGCTTAGATTCCGTGTATAACGCATGGAATTCCTTAGATCTAAGCTAAGTTTCATCAGGAGTGACATCATATAGTAGTTTATACAAACCACCATTGATGACATCATCCTTAAGAACTCAGATCTAAGAGATTTCACGGTGAAAAGTGAGATTTCAAAGGAGAATCTCGTAGAGAATGTTGTGTAGATCAAGAAAGTACAAGAATCTAGTGTAAAACGTACCGAAATTGCCGAGAAATCGAAGAAATGTGGTGTGCGTGCGTCTGAGTCGAGCAAGGCTGTCACATCAGTGAAGGACTGATGTGACAGCTCCTATTTATAGTGTAAGGTGGGTGAAGAGGGGCAGTGTGCACGGATCGGGTGGCAACTCGATCGAGTGGCCATCCGATCGGGTGGTCATCCGATCGGATTGCCACTCGGCCAATCCATCCTTTCCTCGTTTCCGTCTTTGGTTCTTTTCGCGCGTTAGATAAAGCGTTGCGTTGCGTATTTATTGGGTAATAGTACAACTAGATTATAGTAATAACACAGAAGATTTCAAAGTTTCATAGTTTCCGCCAGTGACAAGACTCCAGTCCCTCGTTCAACCAAGTCTCAAGTTTCACGAGCCTTAAGAGTCAAGCACCAAAGTATATAGATTTAGACATTCTAAATATATAGAATTAGGAATTCCAAGTGTATAGAATTAGGCATTCCAAGTATCTAGATTTAGCATAGAATTCACCAAGCACCAAAAGCAATAATTTTTACATAGGTCAGGGACTAAAATTGACAAAATGCCAAGTCCAGGGGCTAACTTGCCAAGAGTCTAAAGTTTAAGGACGCAGGGCTGTAACACCCCGAAAATATAAAACCTTAAATTGGATATAAATCCTTATATTTAAAATTCTAAAGAAATAACAAACAAGAATTTACCAACTAGGAACTTAACCTAGTTAAATTCAAGTCTTGAAATAATTCATAACATGGTTAAAATATTTAAATTTAAAGGGAAATCATAGTTGAGGGGTTAAACTTGTCTAATGTGAAAGATAATCACTAATAATAACAAAATCAAACCAAACACACAACAACTTGTGTGTCTGGTCGATCAGGAGAAAGGGGGCGACCAGGGTGTTCTCCAAACTCTAGCTTCACATGAAAATCTGCAAAATTGAAGCCTCAAATCCGTCCCAAATCGAATTCTAAACACAAATTAGTAATCACCTCGTTGTAAGGATCAAAAGGTATGTAAAATTTTGGTACTTTGATCCATCATGAATTCTAGGTTAATTGTGAAAAACTGAAATTGAGCCTAGTTATGACATGCATGAATGAATGTTGAATTAATATGATGTTTAGAATCAAACCCTAGGTGATTCCTTGTGAAAACTTTGCATCATAGTTGTAAAGTTTGGGGTTTATATGTTAGGAAGCTATGAACTTGAAGAATACTAGAATTATGATTATTGTTATAGTGAAATCTGAATTTGTTAAAGTAAATTCAGAAATATAGATGTCAAGTTGTATGTGAAATTTATTAATTTAGCAAAAATAGATGTTAATTACAAATCATGAACTTGGTGATAAATATAGAAGAATCTGACCCGTTAGGTGTTTGTTGAAATGCCTAAGAGAAGATTTAAATGATAAAAATATGATGAGAACGCAGATTTGATCATGTTTCACAATGATATGAATATGGTCATGAAAAGAGTTCTAAACAAGTTGTAAAACTGAATTTTCTAGGCAAAGAGTCCGGATCATCAAGCGGACAAGCCGGAGGAAATTCACGAGGGAAAGGCGTGCTCTAGAGGTACGAAATTACCGTTTCGTTACATTATGAATTATTTGATAGTTTTATGTTGTAGTTTTGAAAACGTGGTAAACAAGATAGATCAATATATCACGGAAGTGACTTTTCGTCTTAATCAAGTGAGACGGGTCAAAACAATTGTTAGAAATTAGATGTTTGAATTACCTTGTTTGATGTTTAACTCTTGGCATCTAAACGGGTCGAACAATCAAGTAAGGCACGATTAATACTTAGGAATATGATAGAAAGATCTTTGATGATTGGTTAATATATATCATTTAAGTTATACGAGGTTTTACTGTTTCGGTATCATAGAAAAAAAACTGAAATTCGAGAGTTAGAATCTTGGTGTAATAAACAAACAAAGCAAAACTTGAAATTCCAGGTACTACCGTAAATTACGGTAGTACCGTAATTTACGGTAGATGTTAATTGTTTACGGTGGAAATCACCTGATTTACGGTGGCCAAATGTCTTCAGAACTCACCGTAAATTACGGTAACACCGTAATTTACGGTGAACCCAGAAAACTTTAAATTGTTTTTATTTTTAATTGATGATTGAATTATATGTTTAAGTATTATGTACCAAAGTTCAAAACTAATGTTTTAAAGGTTTTGACCCTAGGTGTTTAGATGGACCGTACGGATGGTGATCAAGCAAAACCGAAGAACCGAACATGACTTTTGAAGCTTCCGCTATGTGTTTAATCTTACTGTATGTTTGTTCATGGGTTGTAAACAAACTAACAAACAACTTTTGTATGTTCCAACTTAGTCATTAGTCGATTAAGGCTTATGATACTTTTTGAAACTTATGTAAAACTATTATCTTTTGGTATAAAAGAATGATTAAATTCAAGTATAAATTTAAGGGTGTTACAAGTTGGTAATCAGAGCCTAAGGTTGTCAACAAAGTGTTCGGTTCAAGCTTGATCGATCGTCCGGTAAGAATTAACTTATTTTGTTAATAAATTATGTACTACGTAAAGAATGAGAAATGAACAATATGCATGAAAAGAGTGTGTAAGCTCACTCAAAAACAAGAAATGCATGAAACAAGAATGATTAAATCAAGTTACGAACTTGATTGAATTGAAACAAGAATGATTAAATCAAGTTACGAACTTGATTGAATTGAAACAAGAATGATTAAATCAAGTTACGAACTTGATTGAATTGAAACAAGAATGATTAAATCAAGTTACGACGAACTTGATTGAATTGAAACAAGAGTGATTGAATCAAGTTATGAACTTGATTAAATCAAAACAAGTAAAGCATGTGTTATAAATGGAATGTTTAACAATCTATGTAAACATTTCAGAGATAGAGATGGCTGAGGGAGGTAATGATAATGCGGTGCCAAGAGTCACCGAACAAATGAAGGAAGTGATTGCCGAAGAGGTTGGAAAGGCGATCGAAAACAGTTTGTCGGGCTTTATTGATAAAATTCAAAACACAGTTTTATCAATAGTAGAAGAGAGAATCAAGAAATTGGAAGATGATTCCAATTCAGCAAAGGAAAAGCATGGGGGACGAAAGCCTTGTTCATACAAGGAATTCATGGCCTGTAAACCCCCAATATATAATGGGGAGGTTGATCCAATTGTGTGCCAACGATGGCTAAGTGATATTGAAGGAGTATTCGAGAGAACTCATTGTGATGAAAATGACTACGTAGCTTATGGTACGGGTCAATTAAGAGGTCAAGCGAAAGACTGGTGGGATAACAAAAAGAAGGAGATTGGAAGTGAAACGGCTAAGGCCATGACATGGGAGGAGTTTAAGACGCCGTTCCTTAAACACCATAGTCCCAAAGCGGTCATAAATAGAATCAAGGAAGAGTTCATGCAACTCAGACACAAGGGTGAATCCATAGACAAGATCACGGGGATGTTTATGGACAAGATAAAGTTCTGTGATGATTTGGTGACAAATGAAGAACAAAAGGTCTATTACTACCATAACATGCTAAGTGCGGAGTATAGAGAGTTCATAACCCCTTCAAAATACGAGACTCTTACCGAGATTGTCAATGCTGCTCGGGAAAGAGAGATCGAACTGAAAAAGAGCATAGAACGGGGTGAACGAAGGGCACAAGATGTGAATCCAAGCCCTACTAAGAAGGCACGAACAAACGAAAGCCTAAAGAAATCTGATACGAAAGGCGGGTCGCCAAGTTGCAGAATCTGCGGGAAGGGTCATAAAGGCGAATGCCGTTACAAGGATAAGCCTTGTCCCATATGCAAGAAAACGGGACATATGGCTATATCATGCCCGGAGAAAGTGACGGTTTGTTACAATTGTTATCGAACGGGTCACAAGAAGTCGGAATGCCCGGAACTGGTTGGAAAGAAGGATGGGCAGGAACCGAAAGGTGAAGCCCCGAAAGCAAAGGCAAGATCTTTTCAACTAACCGCCGCAGAAGCAAAGGTTGAACCTGACGTGGTCTCAGGTATATTTGCTGTAAATTCAATTCCTGCACACGTGTTATTTGATACGGGTACGAATAAATCCTTTGTTTCATATGGACTTATTCGACATCCTTCATTTATTCTAACAAAATTACCTGTGCCTTTGGAAGTAGAGATAGGTAATAACAAAAGCTTTATTGTTTGTGATGTATGTGAAAATTGTAAACTGAGCATTGACGATGAAGAATATTTGATAAATCTAATCCCGATGTCGATGGGAGAATTTCAAGTAGTCGTTGGGATGGATTAGCTATCTCGACACCATGCAAAGGTCGTGTGCTTCTGTAAAGAGGTAAAACTAACATCTCCGAGCGGGAAACATGTCACCATTTATGGCGAAAAAGGAGGCAACCCCATAGTATGCTCAATGTTGAAAGCTCGCAAGCTAATGAAGCGAGGATGCAAGGCATTCATAATATATGCTAATGAGCCCGAGAAAGAATCGCGAAAGATTGGAGATGTACCGGTAGTACGAGATTATGAAGATGTTTTTCCGGAAGATTTACCGGGGATACCGCCTGAACGGGAAGTAGAGTTCGGGATCGAATTGATTCCGGGCGCGAAACCCGTAGCAAAAGCCCCGTACCGACTTGCACCGTCGGAACTACAAGAGTTGATGTCCCAAATCCAAGACCTGCTTGACAAGGGATTCATAAGGCCGAGTGTGTCTCCTTGGGGCGCACCGGTATTGTTCGTGAGGAAGAAAGACGGGAGCATGCGCATGTGTATTGATTACCGGGAGTTAAACAAACTCACGGTAAAGAACCGATACCCGCTCCCGAGAATAGATGATCTATTCGACCAACTACAAGGTGCGAATTGGTTCTCCAAAATTGACCTTAGATCGGGGTACCACCAACTAAAGGTCAAAGAAGAAGATGTGCCGAAGACGGCTTTCCGCACGAGATACGGACATTACGAATTCCTCGTGATGTCATTCGGGCTAACAAACGCACCCGCGGCTTTCATGGACCTCATGAACCGGGTTTGCAAGCCAATGCTGGATAAGTCGGTCTTCGTGTTTATCGATGATATATTGGTGTATTCGAAAAGTGAAGCTGAACACGCACATCACTTACAAGAAGTGTTAGAGACCCTTAGACGGGAGAAGCTTTATGCAAAATTCTCTAAATGTGCCTTTTGGTTACGAGAGGTACAATTTCTTGGCCATATCATAAGTGCCGACGGAGTATTGGTGGATTCGTCAAAGATAGAGGCTGTGTCGAAATGGAATTCCCCAAAGAACCCTTCTGAAATTAGAAGCTTTTTGGGACTTGCGGGATACTATAGGAGATTCATCCAAGATTTCTCCAAGATTGCGTCACCACTAACAAAGCTAACTCGAAAGAAAGAAAGGTTCATTTGGGGTGTTGATCAAGAGAAGGCGTTTCAAACGCTAAAAGAAAAGTTAACTCAAGCTCCGGTATTGACATTGCCGGACGGAGTCGAAGACATGGAGGTTTATTCGGATGCTTCACTATCGGGACTCGGGTGCGTATTGATGCAACGGGGCAAGGTAATAGCCTATGCCTCGAGGCAATTGAAGATACACGAGAAGAAATATCCCACGCATGATCTCGAGTTGGCGGCGGTAGTGTTTGCATTAAAAATATGGAGGCACTACTTGTATGGGGTAAAGTGCACCATATTCACCGACCACAAGAGTTTGAAATACTTCTTCGATCAGAAGGAGTTAAATATGCGACAAAGGCGATGGCTGGAAACGGTGAAAGACTACGATTGCGAAATACGTTATCACCCAGGGAAGGCTAATGCGGTGGCGGATGCTTTGAGCAGAAAAACGGATTATGTCCCGATACGAGTAAGATCGATGCAACTCGTGGTAACCTCGGGTATACTTGAACGTATTCGAGAGGCGCAATTAGAAGCAGTAAAAGAAGAGAATTGGAAGAAAGAAAGAATAATTGGTCAGTTGAAAGATTTGTCGGATGGGAATCACGGGTTAAAGACTCGATCCGGAAGGATATGGGTCCCACATACCTGTGGAGTGAAGGCGCTTCTACTTAATGAAGCTCATAAATCCCGTTATTCGATTCATCCGGGTGCAACCAAGATGTACAATGATTTGAAATAAAATTATTGGTGGCCCGGAATGAAGAGGGATGTGGCGAAGTACGTGGAAAAATGCTTGACATGTTTACAAGTCAAGGCGGAGCATCAGAAACCATACGGCAAACTCCAACCGTTAGAAATTCCGGTTTGGAAATGGGAACATATCACAATGGACCTACTGACCAAGTTGCCTAAAACAAATCGTGGTTTCGATGCCATATGGGTGGTGGTAGATAGATTGACGAAAAGTGCTCACTTTATTCCGATCCGTGAGACTTTTACGTCAGAAAAGATGTCAGAGGTTTACACGAATGAAATAATAGCACGTCATGGGGTGCCGGTATCCATTGTGTCTGATAGGGATACCCGGTTTACTTCAAATTTCTGGAGAGATTTCCAAGAGCAAATGGGAACCAAATTGTTCATTAGCACTGCGTACCATCCCCAAACGGATGGACAAAGTGAAAGAACGATACAAACATTAGGGGACATGCTACGGGCATGTATAATCGACTTCGGAGGCAGTTGGGATATTCACTTACCGTTAGTCGAATTTTCGTACAACAACAGTTACCAATCTAGTATTAAGATGGCACCATACGAAATGCTTTACGGTAGGAAGTGTCGAACCCCGGTATGTTGGGGTGAAGTGGGTCCACGTGAACTCGCCCACCAAGATATAGTACGAGCCACGAATGAAAAGATCGATAAAGTTCGGGCACACTTGAAAGCGGCTCAAGACAGGAAAAAGGCGTATGCTGATAAAAGGAAAAGGCCAATCGAATTCCAAGTCGGTGACATGGTCATGCTAAAAGTTTCCCCATGGAAGGGCGTTATTAGATTCAGAAAAAGGGGGAAGCTAAGCCCAAGGTTTATCGGGCCATTTAAAATTATCGGGAGAGTTGGCAAGGTAGCTTACCGTCTTGAATTGCCGGAGGAGCTAAGTGGAATCCATGGCACGTTTCACGTGTCACAATTAAGAAAGTGCCTAGCAGACGAAACGGCCTATATCCATTACGATGATATCGAAGTGGATAATAGTCTGAATTATGCAGTGAGACCGGTGGAGATTTTAGACCGAAAGGTCAAACATTTACGAAATAAACAAATTGACCAAGTCAAAGTCAAATGGGAGCATAGGAAAGGTTCGGACACCACGTGGGAGTCCGAAGAGGAAATGAGACGTCTTCACCCTACTTTATTTGGTACGTACTACGGTTTCGGGGACGAAACCCTTTTTAAGGGGGGTGGACTTGTAACACCCCGAAAATATAAAACCTTAAATTGGATATAAATCCTTATATTTAAAATTCTAAAGAAATAACAAACAAGAATTTACCAACTAGGAACTTAACCTAGTTAAATTCAAGTCTTGAAATAATTCATAACATGGTTAAAATATTTAAATTTAAAGGGAAATCATAGTTGAGGGGTTAAACTTGTCTAATGTGAAAGATAATCACTAATAATAACAAAATCAAACCAAACACACAACAACTTGTGTGTCTGGTCGATCAGGAGAAAGGGGGCGACCAGGGTGTTCTCCAAACTCTAGCTTCACATGAAAATCTGCAAAATTGAAGCCTCAAATCCGTCCCAAATCGAATTCTAAACACAAATTAGTAATCACCTCGTTGTAAGGATCAAAAGGTATGTAAAATTTTGGTACTTTGATCCATCATGAATTCTAGGTTAATTGTGAAAAACTGAAATTGAGCCTAGTTATGACATGCATGAATGAATGTTGAATTAATATGATGTTTAGAATCAAACCCTAGGTGATTCCTTGTGAAAACTTTGCATCATAGTTGTAAAGTTTGGGGTTTACATGTTAGGAGGCTATGAACTTGAAGAATACTAGAATTATGATTATTGTTATAGTGAAATCTGAATTTGTTAAAGTAAATTCAGAAATATAGATGTCAAGTTGTATGTGAAATTTATTAATTTAGCAAAAATAGATGTTAATTACAAATCATGAACTTGGTGATAAATATAGAAGAATCTGACCCGTTAGGTGTTTGTTGAAATGCCTAAGAGAGGATTTAAATGATAAAAATATGATGAGAACGCAGATTTGATCATGTTTCACAATGATATGAATATGGTCATGAAAAGAGTTCTAAACAAGTTGTAAAACTGAATTTTCTAGGCAAAGAGTCCGGATCATCAAGCGGACAAGCCGGAGGAAATTCACGAGGGAAAGGCGTGCTCTAGAGGTACGAAATTACCGTTTCGTTACATTATGAATTATTTGATAGTTTTATGTTGTAGTTTTGAAAACGTGGTAAACAAGATAGATCAATATATCACGGAAGTGACTTTTCGTCTTAATCAAGTGAGACGGGTCAAAACAATTGTTAGAAATTAGATGTTTGAATTACCTTGTTTGATGTTTAACTCTTGGCATCTAAACGGGTCGAACAATCAAGTAAGGCACGATTAATACTTAGGAATATGATAGAAAGATCTTTGATGATTGGTTAATATATATCATTTAAGTTATACGAGGTTTTACTGTTTCGGTATCATAGAAAAAAAACTGAAATTCGAGAGTTAGAATCTTGGTGTAATAAACAAACAAAGCAAAACTTGAAATTCCAGGTACTACCGTAAATTACGGTAGTACCGTAATTTACGGTAGATGTTAATTGTTTACGGTGGAAATCACCTGATTTACGGTGGCCAAATGTCTTCAGAACTCACCGTAAATTACGGTAACACCGTAATTTACGGTGAACCCAGAAAACTTTAAATTGTTTTTATTTTTAATTGATGATTGAATTATATGTTTAAGTATTATGTACCAAAGTTCAAAACTAATGTTTTAAAGGTTTTGACCCTAGGTGTTTAGATGGACCGTACGGATAGTGATCAAGCAAAACCGAAGAACCGAACATGACTTTTGAAGCTTCCGCTATGTGTTTAATCTTACTGTATGTTTGTTCATGGGTTGTAAACAAACTAACAAACAACTTTTGTATGTTCCAACTTAGTCATTAGTCGATTAAGGCTTATGATACTTTTTGAAACTTATGTAAAACTATTATCTTTTGGTATAAAAGAATGATTAAATTCAAGTATAAATTTAAGGGTGTTACAAGTTGGTAATCAGAGCCTAAGGTTGTCAACAAAGTGTTCGGTTCAAGCTTGATCGATCGTCCGGTAAGAATTAACTTATTTTGTTAATAATTTGTGTACTACGTAAAGAATGAGAAATGAACAATATGCATGAAAAGAGTGTGTAAGCTCACTCAAAAACAAGAAATGCATGAAACAAGAATGATTAAATCAAGTTACGAACTTGATTGAATTGAAACAAGAATGATTAAATCAAGTTACGAACTTGATTGAATTGAAACAAGAATGATTAAATCAAGTTACGAACTTGATTGAATTGAAACAAGAATGATTAAATCAAGTTACGACGAACTTGATTGAATTGAAACAAGAGTGATTGAATCAAGTTATGAACTTGATTAAATCAAAACAAGTAAAGCATGTGTTATAAATGGAATGTTTAATAATCTATGTAAACATTTCAGAGATAGAGATGGCTGAGGGAGGTAATGATAATGCGGTGCCAAGAGTCACCGAACAAATGAAGGAAGTGATTGCCGAAGAGGTTGGAAAGGCGATCGAAAACAGTTTTTCGGGCTTTATTGATAAAATTCAAAACACAGTTTTATCAATAGTAGAAGAGAGAATCAAGAAATTGGAAGATGATTCCAATTCAGCAAAGGAAAAGCATGGGGGACGAAAGCCTTGTTCATACAAGGAATTCATGGCCTGTAAACCCCCAATATATAATGGGGAGGTTGATCCAATTGTGTGCCAACGATGGCTAAGTGATATTGAAGGAGTATTCGAGAGAACTCATTGTGATGAAAATGACTACGTAGCTTATGGTACGGGTCAATTAAGAGGTCAAGCGAAAGACTGGTGGGATAACAAAAAGAAGGAGATTGGAAGTGAAACGGCTAAGGCCATGACATGGGAGGAGTTTAAGACGCTGTTCCTTAAACACCATAGTCCCAAAGCGGTCATAAATAGAATCAAGGAAGAGTTCATGCAACTCAGACACAAGGGTGAATCCATAGACAAGATCACGGGGATGTTTATGGACAAGATAAAGTTCTGTGATGATTTGGTGACAAATGAAGAACAAAAGGTCTATTACTACCATAACATGCTAAGTGCGGAGTATAGAGAGTTCATAACCCCTTCAAAATACGAGACTCTTACCGAGATTGTCAATGCTGCTCGGGAAAGAGAGATCGAACTGAAAAAGAGCATAGAACGGGGTGAACGAAGGGCACAAGATGTGAATCCAATCCCTACTAAGAAGGCACGAACAAACGAAAGCCTAAAGAAATCTGATACGAAAGGCGGGTCGCCAAGTTGCAGAATCTGCGAGAAGGGTCATAAAGGCGAATGCCGTTACAAGGATAAGCCTTGTCCCATATGCAAGAAAACGGGACATATGGCTATATCATGCCCGGAGAAAGTGACGGTTTGTTACAATTGTTATCGAACGGGTCACAAGAAGTCGGAATGCCCGGAACTGGTTGGAAAGAAGGATGGGCAGGAACCGAAAGGTGAAGCCCCGAAAGCAAAGGCAAGATCTTTTCAACTAACCGCCGCAGAAGCAAAGGTTGAACCTGACGTGGTCTCAGGTATATTTGCTGTAAATTCAATTCCTGCACACGTGTTATTTGATACGGGTACGAATAAATCCTTTGTTTCATATGGACTTATTCGACATCCTTCATTTATTCTAACAAAATTACCTGTGCCTTTGGAAGTAGAGATAGGTAATAACAAAAGCTTTATTGTTTGTGATGTATGTGAAAATTGTAAACTGAGCATTGACGATGAAGAATATTTGATAAATCTAATCCCGATGTCGATGGGAGAATTTCAAGTAGTCGTTGGGATGGATTGGCTATCTCGACACCATGCAAAGGTCGTGTGCTTCTGTAAAGAGATAAAACTAACATCTCCGAGCGGGAAACACATCACCATTTATGGCGAAAAAGGAGGCAACCCCATAGTATGCTTAATGTTGAAAGCTCGCAAGCTAATGAAGCGAGGATGCAAGGCATTCATAATATATGCTAATGAGCCCGAGAAAGAATCGCGAAAGATTGGAGATGTACCGGTAGTACGAGATTATGAAGATGTTTTTCCGGAAGATTTACCGGGGATACCGCCTGAACGGGAAGTAGAGTTCGGGATCGAATTGATTCCGGGCGCGAAACCCGTAGCAAAAGCCCCGTACCGACTTGCACCGTCGGAACTACAAGAGTTGATGTCCCAAATCCAAGACCTGCTTGACAAGGGATTCATAAGGCCGAGTGTGTCTCCTTGGGGCGCACCGGTATTGTTCGTGAGGAAGAAAGACGGGAGCATGCGCATGTGTATTGATTACCGGGAGTTAAACAAACTCACGGTAAAGAACCGATACCCGCTCCCGAGAATAGATGATCTATTCGACCAACTACAAGGTGCGAATTGGTTCTCCAAAATTGACCTTAGATCGGGGTACCACCAACTAAAGGTCAAAGAAGAAGATGTGCCGAAGACGGCTTTCCGCACGAGATACGGACATTACGAATTCCTCGTGATGTCATTCGGGCTAACAAACGCACCCGCGGCTTTCATGGACCTCATGAACCGGGTTTGCAAGCCAATGCTGGATAAGTCGGTCATCGTGTTTATCGATGATATATTGGTGTATTCGAAAAGTGAAGCTGAACACGCACATCACTTACAAGAAGTGTTAGAGACCCTTAGACGGGAGAAGCTTTATGCAAAATTCTCTAAATGTGCCTTTTGGTTACGAGAGGTACAATTTCTTGGCCATATCATAAGTGCCGACGGAGTATTGGTGGATCCGTCAAAGATAGAGGCTGTGTCGAAATGGAATTCCCCAAAGAACCCTTCTGAAATTAGAAGCTTTTTGGGACTTGCGGGATACTATAGGAGATTCATCCAAGATTTCTCCAAGATTGCGTCACCACTAACAAAGCTAACTCGAAAGAAAGAAAGGTTCATTTGGGGTGTTGATCAAGAGAAGGCGTTTCAAACGCTAAAAGAAAAGTTAACTCAAGCTCCGGTATTGACATTGCCGGACGGAGTCGAAGACATGGAGGTTTATTCGGATGCTTCACTATCGGGACTCGGGTGCGTATTGATGCAACGGGGCAAGGTAATAGCCTATGCCTCGAGGCAATTGAAGATACACGAGAAGAAATATCCCACGCACGATCTCGAGTTGGCGGCGGTAGTGTTTGCATTAAAAATATGGAGGCACTACTTGTATGGGGTAAAGTGCACCATATTCACCGACCACAAGAGTTTGAAATACTTCTTCGATCAGAAGGAGTTAAATATGCGACAAAGGCGATGGCTGGAAACGGTGAAAGACTACGATTGCGAAATACGTTATCACCCAGGGAAGGCTAATGCGGTGGCGGATGCTTTGAGCAGAAAAACGGATTATGTCCCGATACGAGTAAGATCGATGCAACTCGTGGTAACCTCGGGTATACTTGAACGTATTCGAGAGGCGCAATTAGAAGCAGTAAAAGAAGAGAATTGGAAGAAAGAAAGAATAATTGGTCAGTTGAAAGATTTGTCGGATGGGAATCACGGGTTAAAGACTCGATCCGGAAGGATATGGGTCCCACATACCTGTGGAGTGAAGGCGCTTCTACTTAATGAAGCTCATAAATCCCGTTATTCGATTCATCCGGGTGCAACCAAGATGTACAATGATTTGAAATAAAATTATTGGTGGCCCGGAATGAAGAGGGATGTGGCGAAGTACGTGGAAAAATGCTTGACATGTTTACAAGTCAAGGCGGAGCATCAGAAACCATACGGCAAACTCCAACCGTTAGAAATTCCGGTTTGGAAATGGGAACATATCACAATGGACCTACTGACCAAGTTGCCTAAAACAAATCGTGGTTTCGATGCCATATGGGTGGTGGTAGATAGATTGACGAAAAGTGCTCACTTTATTCCGATCCGTGAGACTTTTACGTCAGAAAAGATGTCAGAGGTTTACACGAATGAAATAATAGCACGTCATGGGGTGCCGGTATCCATTGTGTCTGATAGGGATACCCGGTTTACTTCAAATTTCTGGAGAGATTTCCAAGAGCAAATGGGAACCAAATTGTTCATTAGCACTGCGTACCATCCCCAAACGGGTGGACAAAGTGAAAGAACGATACAAACATTAGGGGACATGCTACGGGCATGTATAATCGACTTCGGAGGCAGTTGGGATATTCACTTACCGTTAGTCGAATTTTCGTACAACAACAGTTACCAATCTAGTATTAAGATGGCACCATACGAAATGCTTTACGGTAGGAAGTGTCGAACCCCGGTATGTTGGGGTGAAGTGGGTCCACGTGAACTCGCCCACCAAGATATAGTACGAGCCACGAATGAAAAGATCGATAAAGTTCGGGCACACTTGAAAGCGGCTCAAGACAGGAAAAAGGCGTATGCTGATAAAAGGAAAAGGCCAATCGAATTCCAAGTCGGTGACATGGTCATGCTAAAAGTTTCCCCATGGAAGGGCGTTATTAGATTCAGAAAAAGGGGGAAGCTAAGCCCAAGGTTTATCGGGCCATTTAAAATTATCGGGAGAGTTGGCAAGGTAGCTTACCGTCTTGAATTGCCGGAGGAGCTAAGTGGAATCCATGGCACGTTTCACGTGTCACAATTAAGAAAGTGCCTAGCAGACGAAACGGCCTATATCCATTACGATGATATCGAAGTGGATAATAGTCTGAATTATGCAGTGAGACCGGTGGAGATTTTAGACCGAAAGGTCAAACATTTACGAAATAAACAAATTGACCAAGTCAAAGTCAAATGGGAGCATAGGAAAGGTTCGGACACCACGTGGGAGTCCGAAGAGGAAATGAGACGTCTTCACCCTACTTTATTTGGTACGTACTACGGTTTCGGGGACGAAACCCTTTTTAAGGGGGGTGGACTTGTAACACCCCGAAAATATAAAACCTTAAATTGGATATAAATCCTTATATTTAAAATTCTAAAGAAATAACAAACAAGAATTTACCAACTAGGAACTTAACCTAGTTAAATTCAAGTCTTGAAATAATTCATAACATGGTTAAAATATTTAAATTTAAAGGGAAATCATAGTTGAGGGGTTAAACTTGTCTAATGTGAAAGATAATCACTAATAATAACAAAATCAAACCAAACACACAACAACTTGTGTGTCTGGTCGATCAGGAGAAAGGGGGCGACCAGGGTGTTCTCCAAACTCTAGCTTCACATGAAAATCTGCAAAATTGAAGCCTCAAATCCGTCCCAAATCGAATTCTAAACACAAATTAGTAATCACCTCGTTGTAAGGATCAAAAGGTATGTAAAATTTTGGTACTTTGATCCATCATGAATTCTAGGTTAATTGTGAAAAACTGAAATTGAGCCTAGTTATGACATGCATGAATGAATGTTGAATTAATATGATGTTTAGAATCAAACCCTAGGTGATTCCTTGTGAAAACTTTGCATCATAGTTGTAAAGTTTGGGGTTTACATGTTAGGAGGCTATGAACTTGAAGAATACTAGAATTATGATTATTGTTATAGTGAAATCTGAATTTGTTAAAGTAAATTCAGAAATATAGATGTCAAGTTGTATGTGAAATTTATTAATTTAGCAAAAATAGATGTTAATTACAAATCATGAACTTGGTGATAAATATAGAAGAATCTGACCCGTTAGGTGTTTGTTGAAATGCCTAAGAGAGGATTTAAATGATAAAAATATGATGAGAACGCAGATTTGATCATGTTTCACAATGATATGAATATGGTCATGAAAAGAGTTCTAAACAAGTTGTAAAACTGAATTTTCTAGGCAAAGAGTCCGGATCATCAAGCGGACAAGCCGGAGGAAATTCACGAGGGAAAGGCGTGCTCTAGAGGTACGAAATTACCGTTTCGTTACATTATGAATTATTTGATAGTTTTATGTTGTAGTTTTGAAAACGTGGTAAACAAGATAGATCAATATATCACGGAAGTGACTTTTCGTCTTAATCAAGTGAGACGGGTCAAAACAATTGTTAGAAATTTGATGTTTGAATTACCTTGTTTGATGTTTAACTCTTGGCATCTAAACGGGTCGAACAATCAAGTAAGGCACGATTAATACTTAGGAATATGATAGAAAGATCTTTGATGATTGGTTAATATATATCATTTAAGTTATACGAGGTTTTACTGTTTCGGTATCATAGAAAAAAAACTGAAATTCGAGAGTTAGAATCTTGGTGTAATAAACAAACAAAGCAAAACTTGAAATTCCAGGTACTACCGTAAATTACGGTAGTACCGTAATTTACGGTAGATGTTAATTGTTTACGGTGGAAATCACTTGATTTACGGTGGCCAAATGTCTTCAGAACTCACCGTAAATTACGGTAACACCGTAATTTACGGTGAACCCAGAAAACTTTAAATTGTTTTTATTTTTAATTGATGATTGAATTATATGTTTAAGTATTATGTACCAAAGTTCAAAACTAATGTTTTAAAGGTTTTGACCCTAGGTGTTTAGATGGACCGTACGGATAGTGATCAAGCAAAACCGAAGAACCGAACATGACTTTTGAAGCTTCCGCTATGTGTTTAATCTTACTGTATGTTTGTTCATGGGTTGTAAACAAACTAACAAACAACTTTTGTATGTTCCAACTTAGTCATTAGTCGATTAAGGCTTATGATACTTTTTGAAACTTATGTAAAACTATTATCTTTTGGTATAAAAGAATGATTAAATTCAAGTATAAATTTAAGGGTGTTACAAGGGCGTTACAGTCTCCCCTCCTTTAGGAGATTTCTTCCCCGAAATCTTAGAGGAAGACTGCTCGAAGAGCTGTTGATACTTGGTCTTCAGCTCAGTTTTCAATTCCCAAGTGAATTCGGCGCCACGCTTTCATTCCCATCGAACCTTGACAATGGGAATTTTGCTACGCCGCAACCGCTTGACTCCTTGATCCATGATTTCGACTGGTTTCTCCACGAAGTGTACAGCTTCGTTTATTTGCAAGTCTTCGAGGGGAACCTGCAGTTCCTCGTCGGCTAGGCATTTACGTAGATTGGATACGTGGAACACTAGGTGTACGTTGTTTAGCTCTTGTGGCAGGTCGAGTCTGTACGCTACCTTGCCAATCCTTTTGAGTATCTTGAAAGGATCCACATAGCGAGGAGCGAGCTTTCCCTTCTCACCAAAACGAACTACTCCCTTCCAGGGAGATACCTTGAGAAGAACTCGGTCACCAACCTCAAATTCCAGAGGCTTACGCCTATTATCAGCATAACTCTTTTGTCTGCTCCTAGCCTTGATCAAGTTATCATGGATCTGAAGAATCTTATCCGTTGTCTCTTGAATTATTTCAGGGCCAGTAAACTGATTGTCACCAATCTCATGCCAGCTGAGAGGAGATCGGCACTTGCGGCCATACAAAGCTTCGAAAGGAGCCATCTGAATACTGGAATGATAGCTGTTGTTGTACGAGAACTCAATCAATGGTAAATGTACATCCCAATTACCACCAAAGTCGATGACACAAGAACGGAGCATATCCTCTAGGGTCTGAATAGTACGCTCGGTCTGTCCATTCGTTTGAGGATGAAAGGCCGTGCTAAGATTCAAATGAGTACCCATAGCGGATTGAAAGGTTTGCCAAAGACGTGAAGTAAAACGACCATCACGGTCCGAGATTATGTCAAGAGGTATGCCACGACGGCATATAATCTCATCAGTATAGATTCGAGCAAGCTTCTCCACTTTATAATCCTCACGAATAGGAAGAAGTAGGCGGATTTCGTCAAACGATCAACAATCACCCAGATACTGTCGTGACCAAACGATGTTCGAGGTAACTTAGTAATAAAGTCCATAGCGATGTTATCCCATTTCCAAATTGGGATTTCAGGTTGCTCTAAGAGTCTTGAGGGACGTTGATGTTCAGCCTTAACTTTCGTACAAGTGAGGCATTTAGAAATATACACAGCAATGTCCCTCTTTATGCCAGGCCACCAATAAGTTGTACGCAAATCATGGTACATCTTATCAGCGCCCGGATGAATGGAGTAATGGGATTTGTGGGCCTCCTTCATAATAAGCTCACGGAGATTATCGCAATTCGGTACCCAGATGCGATTGAGGTAATATTGTAGCCCATTAGGTTTAGTTTCAAGCTGGTTAATCTTAGCGCCTTGGATTTCCACTTCTAGACTTCCTTCATTTGCTGATGAATACTGAGCGTCACGAATACACGCATGGAGATCATTAGAAATACGAATAGCATTCACATGAGTCTTACGACTAAGAGCATCGGCCACTACATTCGCCTTACCAGGATGATAGCGAATTTCGCAGTCGTAGTCGTTAAGCAATTCCACCCAACGCCTCTGTCGCATATTCAGTTCCTTATGGTCAAAGATATGTTGAAGGCTCCTATGGTCAGTGAAAACCACACACTTAGTACCATACAGATAGTGTCGCCATATCTTTAACGCAAACACAACCGTACCAAGCTCTAGATCGTGAGTAGTATAGTTTTTCTCATGCACTTTGAGTTGACGAGAAGCATAAGCAATAACCTTGTCCCGTTGCATGAGCACACAGCCTAATCCACGGTTCAAGGCATCGCAATATACCACGAAATTTTCATTCCCATCAGGGAGAGTAAGAACAGGGGAATTGCACAAAAGATTCCTAAGAGTTTGAAAAGATTTCTCTTGTTCGGGACCCCAAACAAAAGGTCTCTCTTTCTGAGTCAACGAGGTAAGGGGTACAGCGATCTTAGAGAAATCCGAGATGAACCGACGGTAATAGCCCGCCAATCCTAGAAAGGAACGAATCTCAGATGCAGATTTAGGCGTACTCCAATTCTTCACAGCTTCGATTTTAGACGGGTCAACATGAATACCTTGCTTACTAACGACGTGACCAAGAAATTGTACTTCATTAATCCAAAACTCACACTTAGAAAATTTAGCATACAGACGTTCCCCACGTAAGAGTTCAAGCATCAAGCGTAAATGTCGAGCATGATCAGCTTTAGTTTTATAATAAATTAGAATATCATCAATAAAGACTATCACAAAACGATCCAAATAGGGCTTGCAGACAAGATTCATGAGATCCATGAACACAGCGGGTGCGTTGGTCAATCCAAAAGGCATGACCACGAACTCGTAGTGTCCATAGCGAGTACGAAATGCGGTTTTGGGTACATCATCTTCGAGAACTCGAAGCTGATGGTAACCAGAACGAAGATCGATTTTCGAGAAACATGACGCGCCTTGTAGTTGGTCAAATAGGTCATCGATACGAGGTAGAGGGTAACGGTTCTTAATGGTAAGCTTTTTAAGTTCACAGTAGTCGATACACATACGAAACGAACCATCTTTCTTCTTGACGAATAGTACGGGAGCACCCCACGGCGAGGTACTTGGACGAATGAATCCCTTGTTGAGTAGTTCTTGAAGCTGACTAGATAGCTCTTGCATCTCAGAAGGTGCAAGACGATAGGGAGCGTTGGCGACAGGAGTCGCACTAGGTACAAGATCAATACGAAAATCAACAGATCTAGAAGGAGGAAGACCAGGTAGATCTTCAGGAAAGACATCGGGGAAATCACACACTACTGGAACATCGCTTATGTTCTTCCCCTTGCTCTTTTGTTCCACCACGTGGGCCAAGAAAGCAAGGTTCTGATTACATAAGAACCTGCTCGCTTGAGTGCATGACATCAGCCTCAGTCCCTTCGAAGGTCGGTCTCCATAAACATGCAAGATATCACCAGACGGTAGAGGTAAACGAACAAACTTCTCGTGACAAGCAATCTCAACATGGTTCTTACGCAACCAATCCATACCGATAATGACATCAAAACTACCCAATTGCATGGGTATTAGATCAATGGTAAACACGTGGTCGTTAAGAATTAAGGAACAACTACGGAGAATAGAATCAACTAGAATAGACTTCCCATTGGCAATTTCCACAGAAAACGACTTAGGTAACATAGAGCGTGCACAGTTTAGCAGAGATTCAAATTCCACGGACACAAAACTTCTATCGGCACCAGTATCAAATAGGATCGAAGCATAAAGGTTATTCATAAGAAACGTACCATTCACGACATCATTGTCGTTACGAGCTTGGTTAGCATTGAGATTGAACGCTCGTCCAAGAGCGGCTGGCTGCTGGTCCTGGTTCAGCTGAGGACACTGGTTACGTAGGTTAGTAGTATCTCCACACTTGTAGCATGCACGAACAGCATTGACTGGCTTTGGATTCTGCAGAGGAGCTGGGAGAGCTGGTAGGGCTGCCTGAGCTGGTGCTTGCTGGGGTTGCTGAGCTGGGTTAGCTTGACGACAGTAGGGAGTCGTGTGACCATAGCGGTTGCAGTTGGTGCACAAACGACATGCAGAAGCAACAGGATGATGAAACTTACAAGTGGCACACTCGGGGTAAGATCCAGTGTACTGCTTCTTAACTTCAGGGACATCAGTGTTCTGAACGGCAGCAGCAGGAGCAGGCTTAGCAGCAGGGTTCGCAGTAGCAACAATAGCATTGCATCCTATACCCTGAGACTTTTGCCTCTTGTTCTTCCTGCCACTTGCCTGCTGGGTAACTTGATGTGCAGACTTGGCGTGAGCAGGGTTAGTAAACTGTTTATCACACACGCGGTTGTTGTTGAGACTAGCTGCAAGGTGATAGACATCCTTAATATTTCCAAGTTGAGCTGCTTCAATAGAATCACGCATAGCAGGAGGTAGACCATTGAGATACTTGGTTATCATTCGCTTAGGAGTAGAAACCAAGTGAGGAACAATCATGCTGATCTGCTTGAAGCGGGTAGTATAAGCCAGATTATCATCACCAATCTGCTTTAAGTGCCATAACTCTTCTTCAAGCTTCAGTTGTTCATGAGGAGGGCAGAATTCAAGCATCATTAATTCTCGCACCTCAGCCCATGGAAGAGCATAGGCTTCTTCGTTTGAACAGATGTTTCTCTCATTTGTCCACCACTCCAATGCTCGGCCTTGAAACATCCCTGTCGCACTCCTAGTCTTTAGATGATCTGGGCATTCACTGTTAATGAAGGTAACCTCGATGCTGTCAAACCACTCGAGCATAACAGTCACCCCATCACCGCCTGTGAAAGACTTAGGGTTGCAAGAGATGAAATGCTTATAGTTGAACTTGGTAGACTTTTCTTTCTCCGTCTTAGAGTAAACAGAAGAGGGCGGAGTGTTTGATCCTTGGATCTCAGAGACGATCTTTGGCACGACTCGAGTGATCTGGTCGGCCATGAAGGACATCATCTTTTTCTGAGACTTTTCCCTGGATCTCTTGAGAGTGTCGGAGAGCTTTCGAGAAGACATCCTAAAGATCCAACAAGAGGATCATATAAGTCTATATTAATATAGATCCACACATGATAGACTAAGACTCAAGATTCGCATAGATACCGCAACCCACGACCTTCGCATGGCACGTTGTACGAAGTTTGGCGACATGTCAGAAGCGCTTATATATAGGAAGTACCAGCGGCGTATCCACCATGCTTCGGGCATAATCGCTTCGACCTCGTACTCGGTGTCATGTTACGTGTCACAAAACACACTCATCATTAGAGATTCATGTAGACTATTCCAATAGTTTCACATAGATTCCAATAGATTCAATAGATTAATAGACTCCAATAGATTCAGTAGTTTCCGATAGATTCGATAGATTCATAGATTCCAATAGATTCAATAGATCCTCATAGATTCATGTTAACAACCCACAAACAACGAAATCCCGCGTGGCATGTGTTACGAAAGTTCTGAAGCACGACGGAAGCACTTATATATAGGAAGTACCAATGGCGTATCCACCATGCTTTAATCATGCCACGTCCCCCTCGTCATCGGTGTCACGCTTCGTTAACCACAACGTTAGATCCCACCACTTTTTCACATCATAGATTAACCAAATAGATTCAACATAGACTAACCAAATAGATTCATCATTGCTTAACCATTTAGATTCCACAACTTCAACCCGAGCCTACAAAACTACGAACTTCGCTTAGCGCGTGGTACGAAGACTTGGTAACATGCCAGAAACACTTATATATAGGAAGTACCAGCGGCGTATCCACCATGCTTCGGACATGCCACGTCATCCTCGTCTTCGGTGTTAGGCTACGTTTCGCGTTTTGTTTCTCAAAACAACACATACTTAGATTATACGTAGATTACACCAGAGTACGCATAGATTACACATAGATTCCTCATAGATTACTCAAGTAGCATCCCATTGATTAGATTTCAACAACTCATCATCGGTCTGCAAACACTAAGTTTCTCATGGCACTTAGTACGAAAGTTGATAACACGTCTGAAACACTTATATATAGGAAGTACCAGCGGCGTATCCACCATGCTTCAGACACGTCACTTTTTCCTCGTACTTCCATGCTATGTTACATTTAGTGCTTTACAACCACATCAATACATAGATTCATCAGATAGGTTCACATAGTATCATAGTCGATCAAGATCCACACATAGGCTATCATGATAGAATAAAGCTTCACAAATTTAGTTGATCCTGAGATTAGAGTTAACGTTTTAGATTGCGGACATACATGCGTTTTGTGTGAAAAGTCTCAAAATGAACGAAGAATCAAGATAAACGAAGAATCAAGATTAAAACCACATGTAAAAATCGAGATAACATAAAAGATAGGCTCATAAAATAAAGAGTGTTCCGGGTAGAGGAACGATGACTAACCAAAGTGGTTCGAACCCCCTTTCGAATTGAAGCAATGCGTCTTGACTTACTTAGACAAATACGTCATCGATGTTAGGCCTACGATATTTGTCCTTTTGGTCATTTCACGTACCCAATTGAATGGAAGTTTCGAGACCTTGGTGAGACATGAAAACATCAAAGAGCGGAACTAATTATCAAGGTCTGAGTTTCACCTCTAACTTGACAACATCGTACCCTAATAACGTCGGTACTTATCTGCAGACAAGACCTACTAGGATAATATGGAGATTTTCCATCAAGGTTCGGATGTCACTCCTGTCTTGAGGGAAAATCTTGTGCAAAAATACAGACACTGATTGACAGTGTTTTCAAAGTATCTAGTGTATATTATGTCAGCCTTAGGAAAGGCATGTAAGTTTAGCAGGAAAGTGTGCTGCTAGAAGCAGATACAGTAGAATGCATAAGTCTTAAACAACAGATAAGAATCAAAATTCCTAGAACTGTAGACTAGGGCAAGTATTCCAACTTATCCTAATTCCCTATAGTTATGGCTCTGATACCAATCTGTCACACCCCAACCGATGGCGGAAACATCGGGGTGCGAGCACTAGGCATTCAGATTGCTCATGAGTATCCATAACACTAAATAGTTTCGATATAAATTAGATTAAATTCAATCAATTGTCTAAACAAACATCATTCACCAAAAACATAGTATCAACTGAATCAAACATAACCATTATTTTCAAAAGTTTCTAGAATTAAACTAGGCGAGTTTCTAAGCATCAATCCTAGCTTGTTTTCCATAGTTCCAGCATCTATCAGCCTGCAACATGTATTAATATAGAGTCAGTACAAAAATGTACCGGCGAGTATACAAGTTTGAATAATAGCATAATAGGATAAAATAACTCATATCCGTATGTAAGTGTAATAAAAATAGTTTCGGCCATGCTAGTGTTCGCAGTCAAACAAGTGATAGCCCAAGTATCCTGATGCTTTGTTGTTTTCCCAAGTCTCAAGGAAAACTAGAATCCTCCTAACAATACCCCCATGAATAATGGGGAGGTGCATCTCCTATAGCGCTACTATTGTTAAGGCGGAACTACACACCCTGGATTAAACGTTCACATAGCACAAATAGAATACAAGAATCACAAGTTTCACATACACGTAGGATAGAGTTTAGTTTGCAAGAGTATCAAGTCTCATAGTTTATAGAATACATGATACATCCCAAAGTTTAAAGCAAAAAGGGATCGAGTATACTCACAGCGATTGCTTAACAGTTAAGACTGTTATTGGATCAAAGGGAGCTCTTTAGGTTTAGCCTGATTAGATTACAACGGGTAAGTGTCGGATAGAATAACGAGATTCTAACCAAGTGTCGGATCAGTCCACCTGATCGGATGGATGTCCGATCGGGTTGCCATTCGATGGAGGTGACATGTGTTGTGAAAGGGACGGATGGCTGCCCGATCGGATGGCTATCCGACCGGGTTGTCACTCTATTCTAGGTTGACCAAAGTGTGGGAGTTGAATGGCTGTCCGATCGGATGGCCATCCGATCGGGTCTCCACTCGATCCAAGTTTAAGATTCCCTTGTCGCCTCGATCGGATGGTTATCCGATCGGGCTGTCACTCAATGATCAGGACTTCAAGGTTTTATGAATGTATAGGGTTAAGGGCAAGTGTCACTCGATCGGGTGGCTGTTCGATCGGATGGCTATCCGATCGGATTGCCACTGGATCGGGTTACCTTGTCCCGTTCTAAATTTTGTAAAATTCTAAGTTTCCGATTAAGACACGATGACGTGGTACGCATTAAGACAACGGTACACCCATCAGTGTTCAGCCGATCCGATCAGGTGGGAATCACCCCTAGTCCGTTCGGTCGTCAGTTCGTGATGATATTTTTGTCAGAATCCGTACTCCGGTCATCTTCTCCGGTAACAATCCCTTTCCAAGCCGACTCTAGACTAATAATCAAGTCTACAGTCCGTTCGGATCCGGATCTTGCCGTTTTATGTAAAAGTTCAAGAACAGATGAAGATAAATATGGGTTTTATCTTGAAAAAGTGTAGATCTTAGCTTAGATTTCGTGTATAACGCATGGAATTCCTTAGATCTAAGCTAAGTTTCATCAGGAGTGACATCATATAGTAGTTTATACAAACCACCATTGATGACATCATCCTTAAGAACTCAGATCTAAGAGATTTCACGGTGAAAAGTGAGATTTCAAAGGAGAATCTCGTAGAGAATGTTGTGTAGATTAAGAAAGTACAAGAATCCAGTGTAAAACGTACCGAAATTGCCGAGAAATCGAAGAAATGTGGTGTGCGTGCGTCTGAGTCGAGCAAGGCTGTCACATCAGTGAAGGACTGATGTGACAGCTCCTATTTATAGTGTAAGGTGGGTAAAGAGGGGCAGTGTGCACGGATCGGGTGGCAGCTCGATCGAGTGGCCATCCGATCGGGTGGTCATCCGATCGGGTGGCCATCTGATCGGATTGCCACTCGGCCAATCCATCCTTTCTGCGTTTCCGTCTCTGGTTCTTTTCGCGCATTAGATCAAGCGTTGCGTTGCGTATTTATTGGGAAATAGTACAACTAGATTATAGTAATAACCCAAAAGATTTCAAAGTTTCATAGTTTCCGCCAGTGACAAGACTCCAGTCCCTCGTTCAACCAAGTCTCAAGTTTCACGAGCCTCAAGAGTCAAGCACCAAAGTATATAGATTTAGACATTCCAAATATATAGAATTAGGCATTCCAAGTATATAGAATTAGGCATTCCAAGTATCTAGATTTAGCATAGAATTCACCAAGTACCAAAAGTATTAATGTCTACATAGGTCAGGGACTAAAATTGACAAAAATGCCAAGTCCAGGGGCTAACTTGCCAAGAGTCTAATGTTTAGGGACGCGTGGAATCACAGGGCATTGGTTAAACCGAATGGCATGACAGTAAATTCATAATGGCCATACCTTGTTCTGAAAGCGGTCTTAGGAATGTCATCTTCCTGTACCTTTAATTGATGATATCTTGAGCGTAAATCGATCTTAGAGAAAAATCGAGCTCCTTGCAATTGATCAAATAAATCATCGATCTTCAATAATGGGTACCGATTTTTAATTGTGACTTTATTCAATTCACGGTAATCAATGCACATACACATTGACCCGTCTTTCTTCTTGACAAACAATATTAGTGTTCCCCATGGCGATGAACTTGGCTGTATGAATCCTTTCTCCAACAGTTCGTCCAGTTGTTTCTTTAATTCTTGCATTTCTGCAGGTGCCAACCGATAGGGTGCTTTGGAAATTGGTGCTGTTCCTGGTAGTAGATGAATTCGAAATTAGACTTCCCTGTCTGGCGGTAGTCCTGGTAATTCTTCTGGAAACACGTCTGGAAACTGGGTTACTACGGGAATATCTTTCAGTTCATTTCCTTTAGTGTTAATGATTATAGAAATCAAATACACTAATGATCCTTTTCTTACACAACTAGCTGTTTTCGTCACAGAGATGAATTTTGTGGATCTAGAGGGTTTATCTCCTTTAATTGTGGTCTTTTCACCCTTGGGTGAATTTACTTGGATTGACTTTTGATCACATAGAATACTGGCTTTATTGGCTATTAACCAATCCATTCCTAATACAACATCAAATCCTGCCAGATTCATTGGATAAATATTTGCAATAAACTTTTGATTTAAAAATTCTATTCTTGCTCCCTGCAAGATTTCGGAAATCTTAACGGTTTCCCCATTTGTTGTTTCTACTAGACACTCTTGTGGGAGTTTAGTTAAAGGTTGATTGAAAAGTTTGCAAAATGAAGTATTAATAAAACTTTGGTTCACACCAGAGTCAAATACTACTTTGGTAAAAACATCATTAACTAAAAATGTACCAACAATCACGTCCGAAATCATCTTTGTTTCTTCCGCGGTCAGAACAAATGCTCTAGCATTTTTAGTATTCTTGTTGTTCAGGGCTGGAGCTAGTTTCGGACAGTGTGGCTTGATGTGCCCTTTTTCTCCACAGTTGAAGCACACTCCATTACTAGGTTTCTTCCTACAATCTTCTACCTTGTATCCTGGGATCTTGCAGAAATTACAGTAAGTGGAGCATCTTCCTGAATGCTTCTTCTTGCAGGCCTTACAGTAAGGTGCAGAGGTAGAACCTACATTTTTCCCACGGTTGTAATTTCCATAACGAAATTCTTGGGTAAGCCTTTGGGCTAGGTTCCTCCTCTGGTCTTCTTCTCGCGTACACACTAATTCATCAGTCAAGGTGTTTGCTAGTTCTACATCTTCTTCTATAGTTTGAGGTCTAGCCGCCTTGACTAGATGCCTAATCTCACTGATTAATCCCCATATGTAACGGGAGATTAATACTGGTTCTGGTGATTCAAGGGTTGGCACTATTCTAGCATATTCAAAGAAAGTAGTAGTGTAACCCTTACTATCTACTCCAGTCATTCTAAGGTTTAAGAACTTATTTGCTATCTGTTCTTTTTCATTGGGAGGACAGAATTTCCTTTCCACCGTATTCTTAAATTCCTCCCATTCCATATTGTAAACCCTGTCACTTCCTCTAGACTGGAGGATAGTGTTCCACCATTCTAAAGCTGAGTTCTTAAACAAATTGGAGGCAAACATTATCTTATCCTCTTCCGCGCACTTGCTTATTTTTAAGACTGCCTCAGTCTTTTCTATCTAGCGTAGAGTTGCAATGGGTCCTTCATTGCCCGAGAATTCTATTGGTTTACAGGACCAGAATTCCTTGTAAGAACAACCATAAGACATGGTTCTTCTTCTTTTGGGAATGGGCACTTGAAGTATTGGTCCATTGTTTACGCTGTGTTCTGGTTCAGTAGGTCGTTTACTGCCATTATTATTTTTATTATCCGCTTCCTTAACTATTTTGATAATATATGGCATCGCATCTATAATCCCTTGAGCCACTATGTGTTGGATGGCATTGTTATCTACTTGGTTTCCATTATTATCTTTATTCTGGTTTTCTTGATTCACTTCGTTGTCCATCTGAATTTTAAACATTTACCACATATTAATATCATAAGATAATATTTAATGCAAACAATCACACAACCAGCATATTGATCAAAATCGTTGAACATTGCGACCTTTACTCTATTTTATATTATTCATCTATATCTATTACAAATACAACTGGAATTGAAAGTACAGTACTAGTATGCATCCGTAGCTGTTGTCTATATATATATATATATATGTATATATATATATATATATATTTACATAGTGGAGGGTTCAAATGAGAAGAAATTCTTTGTAAGAAGAAAAAAGAAGAAATTTCAACCAATAGGAATGCTTCATTAGACTTCATTTAATATTTGAACTTAATGTAACTATAAGGGTATATTAGTAAACTTACATACATCATTAATTGGTAGTTTCATCTTTATTAACTAACTATATTAAATTTGTAACTTATTTTTAAGATATATATTTTTCACAAAAAATTAAAATAAAATTTTAATTTTTTATGTGAAAAATATATATCCAATTTGTTTAAGCAATTACGGATATAGTGAACGTGTGTAGTACACATATAATTCACATATATTGCACATGTGCAGTACAACAAAAAAAAATTTGAATTTTTTATATATAAAAACTAGCGATTTTTTTATAAAAAATTGTAAAAAAAAAAAATTTGGTATGTTTTTTTGCTTTTTTTTAGGTGTTTTTAGTTAGTTTTCTAGTTTTCTCATTTATATGTAGTTTTCTCATGATCCTCTCCCTATATATATATATATATATTACTACTAATTGTACGGGTTCAACCAAAATTCCATATTACGCTCGTCATATTTCCATACGAGTCGTTCCCCTATCTGTCTCATCCTTTCACTTCCTTCTAAAATCTCCTCACCAAAGGTTCGGAGTTCTTGCACATTCTCAGTGTTCATGGGTGGTGCGGGTGCTGGTATTGGGTCAGGAAACTAGGGCATGGGTTCTTCGTGTGGGTAAGGGTTCTCTAGGATTTCCCTGATGTGTTGGTCATTATCAAATTATGGGTCCAGAGGGTCCAAGTTTGGGTAGGTTGCTAGGTTTGGCATGGGTTCGTCTGGTATTGGATATCGTTGTTCATAATCTCTATGGTCATCAGACCATGGGTCATAGTCTGGGGGATGGAGTGCTGGTACTCTAGGTATTTCAGCTGGGTCAAAATTAGGCATTGGTATTTGGTCTACAGGGTTTGGTTCTAAATCCATAGGTTGTGTGGGGAATAGTGGCAACAGTTGGGGTGCTATAAGTTGTTCTAGATTCAGGTCTGCAACTGTAGTTGCTAAGATATGAAATTTTGCTAGACTCCTATTGAGCATATCCTGAGTATGGTCATTCGTTTCTCTATTCGCGGCTACTAAAGCACGCTGCTACTGAAGTTTTCTCATCCTTTTCCTACGTTCATGGGCTCCTCTGCTGAACCATCCTCTCTTCTTAGGAGGGAATGGCTCTTTAGATTGTGCTTTGAACACGAAAATCCCATCTTCAGTGTCAGCCGAATACCCTGAGAGGGTAGGCTGTGAAGAGGTACATTCGTCCCTAGGTGAGCTGGACAACTGACGGTAAGCGTCTGAAGGTCCTTGGTCGCTCATACTCTAAACTAACAAATAGTCAAATAACACAAAACAATAAAATATGCACATAGTTCCGTAAATAATTTCCTAACATATTGAATAATATTTTGGTGTCAACGGAACACTTCTGTGGCTGAATCAGTGGCCGTAGCTCTGATACCACCTTCTGTCGCAACCCCCGTCCCCTATTTACCCGGGAACGGGCGACTGCGGCCAACATTAGTGGTATTGGTGTTTATCACTTTGGCAGCGGAATTTACATCAGGACCGTAGTTAGGAAATATTTTATCAGAGTAAAATACCACACTTTTATAATATTAAACATCAGGACCCTATTTTATTTAATAAAACATCTTCTTTATTTAAGGTAACTTTATAGCCACTTTTCCAAGCCTTCAGTGCTGTCCAGCTGGTTTCTATTTGGCTTTCACATTTTGTTACCTGAAACGTGTTTAAAAACATTTTGTCAGTGGGAAATACTGGTGAGTGAATCCCAGTTTAATCAAGACAAGTAAAACCGTTTACAGCATTGAGGGCGGTCGCGCAATTACATTTGTTTATTTTCTACTTTAATTACCACCCACGGTACTGTCAACCCGACTTGTGGTCATGTTACTACTCACAGTGTAGTAACAAATTTTGTATACAAAACCCCAACATACCGATGATAATTGTAGAATACAAATACTCAATCACTGTTTAATATAATGTAAAACATTTGAGGTTTTGTAAAAACAGTTTGCAAAAAGGAGGATTACTCACATTGCTAATTTAGGGTTTTCCTTTATGACTTCCTGGTGATTATCTATTAATTAAATAATGCACACACGTTAGTATAATAACCCAATATTTACATTAGTTATACCCTCCCCGAGACAGAACTCCAACGACTACGTCGGGTAGAGCCTCAACAGCCGTTACGGAATCCGAGATCAATCGGGCAGCGTATCTAATACGTAACCGGGGGTTATGATACTTACAACGAGGCGGAACTTCATTAATTAGGGGGGTATAATGCCCGGGTATTGTGATTACACTACAGAAATTGAGAGAGAATTCGAGGGAAATGAGTGACGAAAATGAACTGCTGAGTTCCCATTTTATAGGGCTGGTCGACCAGGTTCTCACGGCCCGCGTAAACAGAAGGCAAGGCCTTCGCGGCCCGCGACGTAGGGTGAGTAGGGCCTAGCTATGACCAGTCAACATTATAGGTTCGACACACAACCCGACACGTGGCAGCACCGGGTGCGCCCTGACCTTGAGCTGTCGCGCCCCGCGTAGAAGACCACTAAGGTCTTCGCGGCCCGCGAGCGACCCCAAATCCTTGTTTTTATTTAATTTTTAATTATATAAGGTGTTTTGGGCTTGGTTTTCATATACGGGGTGTATTGTAAGACGAATAGGGACATTCTTAATATAATAGGGGTGTCAGAAACATTTTGTAGGGTTGTTATAAGAAGACTCTCCCTCGAGGCCACTCTAGTAAGATATGTGAGTGCCTTGAGAGAGAGTCTTGACGAGATGACCTTAGTAGAGGATGTTCTAATAGACAGTGTGAACTATCTCACCATGGGGCTAGAAGATTTTTTCAGAGAAATCAACCTTTTACACCAAAGGTTGAATATCTTTCCCTTGCCTCTGATGGAGCCAATCTTCCCGCAAGAAGATTGGATCTCGCTATTGAGGTCATACAACCTACGGGATGGGGAGATGAGATTCTGGAACCTCCCCTATCAATGTTGCCTTCGAGGTTCTGATAAATCCCGCTCCCGCTCAAGAGGAGGTAGAAGAGGAACCCTACATCTTCCTTCCGTGGGAGATCGAAGAAATGCTCAATGACCTTTAGATTGGGTATTTCCCACAAAAGCTCAAGTACTCCAACATCTAACTTTCGTAAATCTAGGAACGTAGCTTTAGGGTTGTTTAAAAATGATCTCGGAGAGGCATTCTCAAGATCCTATCTATCTATCTATCTATCTATCTATCTATCTACCTACCTACCTACCTACCTACCTACCTACCTACCTACCTACCTACCTACCTACCTACCTACCTATCTTAGTTTTATGTAGGTTTGTAATTTTTATTTTCTTGTAATTGTTTTAATTTTTAATGAAATTGAGGATTGAATTATGGTTATTTAAATAAACTAGGGTTAAGACCCGCCCGCGTTGCGGCGCGGGTACATCGTAAACATTGAATGTATTAGTCCAAACGTTATATGATGCATTAACCATGTGAAAACACACATTTCGACGTATCCAGTTGAACTCAATGTAACCTGTATAAGCATGGTCATTTGATCAAACGTAAAGTAAATGGAATTCATATCGAACAATAACTTGGATTTATACGAAAACGGACA
This sequence comes from Helianthus tuberosus, assembly GCA_030545235.1. Taxonomy (NCBI): domain Eukaryota; kingdom Viridiplantae; phylum Streptophyta; class Magnoliopsida; order Asterales; family Asteraceae; genus Helianthus; species Helianthus tuberosus. The sequence goes on from CM060357.1 coordinate 137,076,368, forward strand.
TAAAAATATGCACGTAAAAATGGTTTCTTTAAACGAAAACGTATTATATTTGACCTGACTCGTCTATAAAAAAAGTTTACATCGGAATGTAGAAGAAATCATATTTATACATACCCGTACATAAAATATGCACGCAAAAAATAGTTTTTAAGTAAAGGAAGTATAGGGGTAAACCGAAACAAAATATTAGTAAAGATTTAATAGGTTAAAAACGTTCGTAAAACCGTGCCAAGTAGCACCAATGCCACAACGACATCGACTCTCAACATCGTAAAAATAAAATAGATAAAATGGTAAAAATTACACTGAACGAAAAGGAGACTAAAATCGTTGAACCACGCACACCCGTTACAGTGTGTTAATGCGAAGAAATTAACCAGAAACGTAAAATGTAGAAAATAATAACTTAGTCGATCTAGGACCCGCCCGTTGCGGCGAACTTTTTCAAAAGGGAAAAATGGACGCGTTGCGACGGGTCTGTCAAATATGGAAAATAGAGCAAAAACGTTGAACCTCACATGCACGCTACGAAAAGTTAACTCGCAAAATTTAGAACGAAACGTAAAACGAAAAACTTACGGAAGATAAAAAGTATGGGGGACCAAAGTTGTAAATAATAAAGTGTCGTGTTAAATTACAAAAGTTGAAAAAGTTTGAGTTAAAAGTAAAAATTTCAAATGGGTTAAAATGTGAAAAATAAAACTTTAAGGTTGAAAGTGGAAAATCAAGTAATGGGTTAAAATATAAAAGATAAAACTCTTAGGCTGAAAGTGGAAAATGAAGTTTTTTTTTTTTTTGAAAAAGCCCCCAAGCATGGGGTACAAGTCAAGATGCACAAGATAGTTGCTAATTTATATATGAAATAATATGTTAAAGAAAATGGAAACACCTGATGGATGATAAAATGGAAACCATGCACGTAAATCAGAGGCCACCCGACTTATAAACTGCAAAACAGTGGCTGCAGCATGGGGTCGTGCTCACCCAGCACGCCCCTGTGCCCAACTTACTGTTATAAAAAAATTCTGTCCAGAAGGTGGCACAGGCCGTGCTCACCCAGCACGCCCATGTGGCCACCCCAAAGTAAGTCTTCTGATTCAAAATTGTTACTGGCTCTTTGAACACGGGGCCGTGTTCCCATAGCACGCCCCACTAGGTTGAGGGTAATTTTGCCTTCACAAGAGGGGCCTACTACTATGACTAAGATAATCACTTAAAATGACAAAAGTGCGGAAATCGTCAAAAATGGTACATGAAAGATAAGTCGGATCCAAGTGATTCTTTCTTGTCTATCTGATTTTAATTTTTATTTTATTTTCTATTTTTAGTTTATCTTTTTATTAGTTTAAAATCTTTTCTCAAAAGTTTGGATCGATTAGACGCTGACGGTAAGCCGGTATTAAAAGCTCTTGTGTCCTTGGACGACCTCGGTATCTTGCCATCACTATACTACGTCCGCGATGGGTGCAATTGCCCTAGCGTGTGTGTAGAGTGATAGTAGAATATCGTGTTTTATAAATTTAAAACTTTAAATCAACGAGTAAAAATAAACAGTCAAAGTAGTTCATAACTCAGCTCACATCATTTGGATTGGCTGCATCAACAATTTGTAGATTGTTAAAAATAAAAATTAAATAGCATAATAAGTAGAATTTTGAAACCCCAGGCATGAGAGTATATCATATTTAGAAATATGACATACTTGTTGATGGAACAAACTCTCTTGAGTCCATAAGTAAAGTGTCAAGTCAATAATGTAAACCTTCTTAATATAAAGTTTAGCTTGTATAATGAGTAAACTGCCATTTTGGTCCATGAGGTTTGGGCACTTTTGCCACTTTAGTCAAAATCTCAAACTTTTTGTATCTGGGTCCCTGTGATTTCAGTTTTGTTGCCATTTTAGTCCAAAAGTGAAATTAGCTAAAATTCCTCAAATTAAATCCTGATGTTTTGTCCTTTTCCTCATGGGTAATTTGGTCATTACAAGTATTATTTTAACAAATTATTAATTAAAATAATTAAACTAATTAATCCATTTACCTTATAAAAGAAGCACTGACCCAACCATTCATCTTCTCCAAACCCAAATGAGAACATCAATTTAGAAACCATAACTCACAGATTTCGGCAACCTAAACGTCTGAAACAACAAAAATTGAATGTTGCAATGACACTTAGAGTTTGTAAATGTGTTACGTATGAGATCATGAACCAGACGACGGATCCGGTAATGATTCCGGCCGGTGAAGAACGATTCGATGAAATCTCCGTCAAATAGAAACCCTAGATTACAGATTTCTGCAACTTGAGAGTCTGGAACAACGAAAATGGAATGATGTGATGATATTTAGGGTTTGTAATAGTGTTTGGTGTGAGATCGTGAAGCAGACGACGACCGGCGGAGAAGACGGAGACAGTGGTCTACTCAAGGGGAACACGTTTGATCAAATAGCGGCAAACGGTACCGTAGAGACCGAGAATAGCGGCAGATGTGAGATGCAGTTGGCTGTGGTGAGAAGAAGGAGATGGTGGTTGTGGTGAGAAGAAGGCGGTGGTGTTGAGGAGGGGAATGGTGGCTGTGGTGAGAAGGAGGCAGTGGTGAGAAGGTAGTGGTGGCGGTGGTGAGAAGGGGGAGGAGGTGGCGGTGGAGTTCATGGTGGTGGTGGTGTTAGATAGAGGAGAGAGTGGTGACGGTGGTGAGAAGGGGGGTCTATGCTTCTTTTATAAGGTCAAAGAATTAATTAATTTAATTATTTTATTTAATAAGTTGTTATAATAAAACTCATAATGACCATTTTGCTCCTGAGAAAAAAGACAAAAAACCAGGATTTAATTTATAAAATATGAGCTGATTTCATTTTTGGACCAAAATGGCAAAAAAAAAAAAAATGAAACCACAAGGATCTAGATGTAAAAGTTTTCAAATTTGGACTATCTGGGTTTAGTTTGGTAAAACAAGTTCGAAAAATTATGTTTTACGAATTTACAACTGACAGTGTCGTGATAAAAAGAACCAATCTAGAAAATTACGAAAATGGCCATGACAAATCTTTGTAAAATTTGATTATATATACATTTTTACACTACAACCCTTCTTCCCACAAAAGGGAGTTTTGAGCCATTACCGAGCATACAAATACACATCTATACTAATTGCTCAATTTTCGTTTTTTGTGTGAATAGCCCATTTGGTTCTCACGAATCTAGAACCTGACAATGCGATGCGTTCCAAGTCCTTACCGACAAGAATCCAAGTAAGTAAATGATAGAGGCATTAGGATCAAACCACTTTTCAAAACAAAACCTGTATTTTTCTTTGCGTTATCCAAAAATATCCCCCTAGTTAAACCCTTTGAACCTTAAAAACCTTTTCATTTCCAAACCCACAAAATTAAACCTTTTCATTTTTCATCTTTCATTTTTGTAAACCTATCGGTTACGAAATTACGATTATGGCTCAGTTTCAACTTTGGCAACAAAAAAAAAATCAGAAAAATCAGAAAAATATGCCAAAGTATTTTTTGCTAAGCCACAAAGCAATAGAAAAACCGATATTTTACGTTTTTCACCTTTTTCCAATAAAACATACCAAACCTGAACCACCACCTATCCTTCAAAATCCTTGTTGGTATTTATAAGAATTTAACGTCAAAAGGAGGAGGTTTAATCAACTGTCAAGCCTATGGTAGAATTAAGTTCCAAAAACGGGCACGGCCGTTTTCACTTAATACATCATCGGCCGAGTGTTGAGTGACCACTTGTGAGGAAGTGTAAATTTGTATATAACTAAATTGAATTTTATAAAGGCATGTTTTGCCCAAAGTACATATTTTTTTTAACTTGTGTTTTAAATAAATCATGACGAATAAGATTGTAAATAAAATAAAAACAAAATAAATTTAGAACTTGGATTCCCGGCACTCTAAAGATGAGACTAAAACCTACTCTTCTACCAATTCCGTTTGGGTATGTAAGCCAAGTAATAGAGTTTTGCTTAAGGACAAGCAAAAATTCAAGTGTGGGGGTATTTGATGTGCTCAAAATACAACATAAAAATTATATCAATTACGACATAAAATCAACCCTTTTTCAGTACTAATGTTGGAAAAAGCTTGGTTTTATGTTCCTTTTTAATTTACAGGGTTAAAAGAGCTTTAATGTGCAAAAGGTGCAAAAAAACAGCAAAAACCAACATAAATGTAGAGAAGGAGGAATTGACGCAACTCGCCAAGCCCCAATTCAGATTCAAACCACAAAATAGCAAGAACAGAAGACTTGACACGGGGCCGTGTCCACCAGACACGGGCCATGTCCGAAGGTGGATGCTATGCAGAGGAAAAGACAACAGCAAAGGACAAAACTGGCAGCCAACACGGGGCCGTGCTAAGCCAACACTGGGCATGGTCAACTCAAAGATTTTCAGAATCTGCGATAGTACAACAAGTACTTTAGCCATGGGCCGTGCCATTGACACACGGAGCCGTGTTAGTACAAGACCTGACAAGCAGTTAATGAGGAAGAGAGGGAGATGGCCACGGGGCTGTGCCAGACGGGCACGGGCCGTGGTAGAGCTTCTGATTTCGGCTATAAATAGATGTGCTTGGTTCCATTCCAAACCATCACTTGGCAAACCACTTCTCTCTCACTTGCCACCACTCCACCACCACTACAACACCATCATCCACCACCATCATCCATTTTCCATCTTTTAGAGTGTGTGTAGTCTCGGGATCCAAGATTAATAGTAAGAGACTTTGTCAAACAAAGGCCATGGTTGGTTAAACTCTTACATCCCTTGGTGAAGACATATCTTTTATGTGTTTTCTTTTATGATTTCCAATCTTTGGCAACTTTTTAATTGGGTATGTATTCATGACTTTAATAACTAGTATTTTATATTGAAGGCAAACTTATCTAATTGTTCTTCATATGTCGTTGATTTACATATTCGTGTCTTTACGGTCTATATAAAGCGCGTTAATTGCCCGGAAGGGGGTTAGAAGGGTGGTTGGGTAAATTTTATGTCTCGTTCAGTGTATAGATCCTGCGAGAATTTGGTTCAAGCTTAGTAACACTTCACGAGTCGGAGCGGGCATTACCCACCACGGGAGAGGTGCAAAACGCTTGAATCCCTTATCTATAAACTACTATTAAAACTTTAAACCAACTACGCGAGGACTGTATCTCTGCTGACTCAGACCAACGGGTTGAGGGTGATTGCTACCTGGAAGGGAGCCCACCACTTTTTGCATTAATAACTTACTTAATTATCTTTCACTAATCCGACCTAGTGGGATTGTATCCTTGCTGACTCAAACCACTAGGTTGAGGGTAACTTCGCCTTCACAAGAGGGGCCTACTACTATGACTAAGATAATCACTTAAAATGACAACAGTGCGGAAATCGTCAAAAATGGTACATGAAAGATAAGTCGGATCCAAGTAATTCTTTCTTGTCTATCTGATTTTAATTTTTATTTTATTTTCTATTTTTAGTTTATCTTTTTATTAGTTTAAAAATCTTTTCTCAAAAGTTTGGATCGATTAGACGCTGACGGTAAGCCGGTATTAAAAGCTCTTGTGTCCTTGGACGACCTCGGTATCTTGCCATCACTATACTACGTCCGCGATGGGTGCAATTGCCCTAGCGTGTGTGTAGAGTGATAGTAGAATATCGTGTTTTATAAATTTAAAACTTTAAATCAACGAGTAAAAATAAACAGTCAAAGTAGTTCATAACTCAGCTCACATCATTTGGATTGGCTGCATCAACAATTTGTAGATTGTTAAAAATAAAAATTAAATAGCATAATAAGTAGAATTTTGAAACCCCAGGCATGAGAGTATATCATATTTAGAAATATGACATACTTGTTGATGGAACAAACTCTCTTGAGTCCATAAGTAAAGTGTCAAGTCAATAATGTAAACCTTCTTAATATAAAGTTTAGCTTTTATAATGAGTAAACTGCCATTTTGGTCCATGAGGTTTGGGCACTTTTGCCACTTTAGTCAAAATCTCAAACTTTTTGTATCTGGTTCCCTGTGATTTCAGTTTTGTTGCCATTTTAGTCCAAAAGTGAAATTAGCTAAAATTCCTCAAATTAAATCCTGATGTTTTGTCATTTTCCTCATGGGTAATTTGGTCATTACAGGTATTATTTTAACAAATTATTAATTAAAATAATTAAACTAATTAATCCCTTTACCTTATAAAAGAAGCACTGACCCAACCATTCATCTTCTCCAAACCCAAATGAGAACATCAATTCAGAAACCATAACTCACAGATTTCGGCAACCTAAACGTCTGAAACAACAAAAATTGAATGTTGCAATGACACTTAGAGTTTGTAAATGTGTTACGTATGAGATCATGAACCAGACGACGGAGCCGGTAATGATTCCGGCCGGTGAAGAACGATTCGATGAAATCTCCGTCAAATAGAAACCCTAGATTACAGATTTCTGCAACTTGAGAGTCTGGAACAACGAAAATGGAATGATGTGATGATATTTAGGGTTTGTAATAGTGTTTGGTGTGAGATCGTGAAGCAGACGACGACCGGCGGAGAAGACGGAGACAGTGGTCTACTCAAGGGGAAGACGTTTGATCAAATAGCGGCAAACGGTACCGTAGAGACCGAGAATAGCGGCAGATGTGAGATGCAGTTGGCTGTGGTGAGAAGAAGGAGATGGTGGTTGTGGTGAGAAGAAGGCGGTGGTGTTGAGGAGGGGAATGGTGGCTGTGGTGAGAAGGAGGCAGTGGTGAGAAGGTAGTGGTGGCGGTGGTGAGAAGGGGGAGGAGGTGGCGGTGGAGTTCATGGTGGTGGTGGTGTTAGATAGAGGAGAGAGTGGTGACGGTGGTGAGAAGGGGGGTCTATGCTTCTTTTATAAGGTCAAAGAATTAATTAATTTAATTATTTTATTTAATAAGTTGTTATAATAAAACTCATAATGACCATTTTGCTCCTGAGAAAAAAGACAAAAAACCAGGATTTAATTTATAAAATATGAGCTGATTTCATTTTTGGACCAAAATGGCAAAAAAAAAAAAAAATGAAACCACAAGGATCCAGATGTAAAAGTTTTCAAATTTGGACTATCTGGGTTTAGTTTGGTAAAACAAGTTCGAAAAATTATGTTTTACGAATTTACAACTGACAGTGTCGTGATAAAAAGAACCAATCTAGAAAATTACGAAAATGGCCATGACAAATCTTTGTAAAATTTGATTATATATACATTTTTACACTACAACCCTTCTTCCCACAACAGGGAGTTTTGGGCCATTACCGAGCATACAAATACACATCTATACTAATTGCTCAATTTTCGTTTTTTGTGTGAATAGCCCATTTGGTTCTCACGAATCTAGAACCTGACAATGCGATGCGTTCCAAGTCCTTACCGACAAGAATCCAAGTAAATAAATGATAGAGGCATTAGGATCAAACCACTTTTCAAAACAAAACCTGTATTTTTCTTTGCTTTATCCAAAAATATCCCCCTAGTTAAACCCTTTGAACCTTAAAAACCTTTTCATTTCCATACCTACAAAAATAAACCTTTTCATTTTTGTAAACCTATCGGTTATGAAATTACGATTATGGCTCAGTTTCAACTTTGGCAACAAAAAAAAATCAGAAAAATATGCCAAAGTATTTTTTGCTAAGCCACAAAGCAATAGAAAAACCGATATTTTACGTTTTTCACCTTTTTCCAATAAAACATACCAAACCTGAACCATCACCTACCCTTCAAAAGCCCTGTTGGTATTTATAAGAATTTAACGTCAAAAGGAGGAGGTTTAATCAACTGTCAAGCCTATGGTAGGATTAAGTTCCAAAAACGGGCACGAGCGTTTTCACTTAATACATCATCGGCCGAGTGTTGAGTGACCACTTGTGAGGAAGTGTAAATTTGTATATAACTAAATTGAATTTTATAAAGGCATGTTTTGCCCAAAGTACATATATTTTTTTTAACTTGTGTTTTAAATAAATCATGACGAATAAGATTGTAAATAAAATAAAAACAAAATAAATTTAGAACTTGGATTCCCGGCACTCTAAAGATGAGACTAAAACCTACTCTTCTACCAATTCCGTTTGGGTATGTAAGCCACGTAACAGAGTTTTGCTTAAGGACAAGCAAAAATTCAAGTGTGGGTGTATTTGATGTGCTCAAAATACAACATAAAAATTATATCAATTACGACATAAAATCAACCCTTTTTTCAGTACTAATGTTGGAAAAAGCTTGGTTTTATGTTCCTTTTTAATTTACAGGGTTAAAAGAGCTTTAATGTGCAAAAGGAGCAAAAAGACAGCAAAAACCAACATAAATGTAGAGAAGGAGGAATTGACGCAACTCGCCAAGCCCCAATTCAAATTCAAACCACAAAATAGCAAGAACAGAAGACTTGACACGGGGTCGTGTCCACCAGACACGGGCCATGTCCGAAGGTGGATGCTATGCAGAGGAAAAGACAACAGCAAAGGACAAAACTGGCAGCCAACACGGGGCCGTGCTAAGCCAACACTGGGCATGGTCAACTCAAATATTTTCAGAATCTGCGATAGTACAACAAGTACTTTAGCCACGGGCCGTGCCATTGACACACGGAGCCGTGTTAGTACAAGACCTGACAAGCAGTTAATGAGGAAGAGAGGGAGATGGCCACGGGGCTGTGCCAGACGGGCACGGGCCGTGGTAGAGCTTCTGATTTCAGCTATAAATAGATGTGCTTGGTTCCATTCCAAACCATCACTTGGCAAACCACTTCTCTCTCACTTGCCACCACTCCACCACCACTACAACACCATCATCCACCACCATCATCCATTTTCCATCTTTTAGAGTGTGTGTGTAGTCTCGGGATCCAAGATTAATATTAAGAGACTTTGTCAAACAAAGGCCATGGTTGGTTAAACTCTTACATCACTTGGTGAAGACATATCTTTTATGTGTTTTCTTTTATGATTTCCAATCTTTGGCAACTTTTTAATTGGGTATGTATTCATGACTTTAATAACTAGTATTTTATATTGAAGGCAAACTTATCTAATTGTTCTTCATATGTCGTTGATTTACATATTCGTGTCTTTACGGTCTATATAAAGCGCGTTAATTGCCCGGAAGGGGGTTAGAAGGGTGGTTGGGTAAATTTTATGTCTCGTTCAGTGTATAGATCCTGCGAGAATCTGGTTCAAGCTTAGTAACACTTCACGAGTCGGAGCGGGCATTACCCACCACGGGAGAGGTGCAAAACGCTTGAATCCCTTATCTATAAACTACTATTAAAACTTTAAACCAACTACGCGAGGATTGTATCTCTGCTGACTCAGACCAACGGGTTGAGGGTGATTGCTGCCTGGAAGGGGGCCCACCACTTTTTGCATTAATAACTTACTTAATTATCTTTCACTAATCCGACCTAGTGGGATTGTATCCTTGCTGACTCAAACCACTAGGTTGAGGGTAACTTCGCCGTCACAAGAGGGGCCTACTACTATGACTAAGATAATCACTTAAAATGACAAAAGTGCGGAAATCGTCAAAAATGGTACATGAAAGATAAGTCGGATCCAAGTGATTCTTTCTTGTCTATCTGATTTTAATTTTTATTTTATTTTCTATTTTTAGTTTATCTTTTTATTAGTTTAAAAATCTTTTCTCAAAAGTTTGGATCGATTAGACGCTGACGGTAAGCCGGTATTAAAAGCTCTTGTGTCCTTGGACGACCTCGGTATCTTGCCATCACTATACTACGTCCGCGATGGGTGCAATTGCCCTAGCGTGTGTGTAGAGTGATAGTAGAATATCGTGTTTTATAAATTTAAAACTTTAAATCAACGAGTAAAAATAAACAGTCAAAGTAGTTCATAACTCAGCTCACATCATTTGGATTGGCTGCATCAACAATTTGTAGATTGTTAAAAATAAAAATTAAATAGCATAATAAGTAGAATTTTGAAACCCCAGGCATGAGAGTATATCATATTTAGAAATATGACATACTTGTTGATGGAACAAACTCTCTTGAGTCCATAAGTAAAGTGTCAAGTCAATAATGTAAACCTTCTTAATATAAAGTTTAGCTTGTATAATGAGTAAACTGCCATTTTGGTCCATGAGGTTTGGGCACTTTTGCCACTTTAGTCAAAATCTCAAACTTTTTGTATCTGGGTCCCTGTGATTTCAGTTTTGTTGCCATTTTAGTCCAAAAGTGAAATTAGCTAAAATTCCTCAAATTAAATCCTGATGTTTTGTCCTTTTCCTCATGGGTAATTTGGTCATTACAAGTATTATTTTAACAAATTATTAATTAAAATAATTAAACTAATTAATCCCTTTACCTTATAAAAGAAGCACTGACCCAACCATTCATCTTCTCCAAACCCAAATGAGAACATCAATTCAGAAACCATAACTCACAGATTTCGGCAACCTAAACGTCTGAAACAACAAAAATTGAATGTTGCAATGACACTTAGAGTTTGTAAATGTGTTACGTGTGAGATCATGAACCAGACGACGGAGCCGGTAATGATTCCGGCCGGTGAAGAACGATTCGATGAAATCTCCGTCAAATAGAAACCCTAGATTACAGATTTCTACAACTTGAGAGTCTGGAACAACGAAAATGGAATGATGTGATGATATTTAGGGTTTGTAATAGTGTTTGGTGTGAGATCGTGAAGCAGACGACGACCGGCGGAGAAGACGGAGACAGTGGTCTACTCAAGGGGAAGACGTTTGATCAAATAGCTGCAAACGGTACCGTCGAGACCGAGAATAGCGGCAGATGTGAGATGCAGTTGGCTGTGGTGAGAAGAAGGAGATGGTGGTTGTGGTGAGAAGAAGGCGGTGGTGTTGAGGAGGGGAATGGTGGCTGTGGTGAGAAGGAGGCGGTGGTGAGAAGGTAGTGGTGGCGGTGGTGAGAAGGGGGAGGAGGTGGCGGTGGAGTTCATGGTGGCGGTGGTGTTAGATAGAGGAGAGAGTGGTGACGGTGGTGAGAAGGGGGTCTATGCTTCTTTTATAAGGTCAAAGAATTAATTAATTTAATTATTTTATTTAATAAGTTGTTATAATAAAACTCATAATGACCATTTTGCTCCTGAGAAAAAAGACAAAAAACCAGGATTTAATTTATAAAATATGAGCTGATTTCATTTTTGGACCAAAATGGCCAAAAAAAAATGAAACCACAAGGATCCAGATATAAAAGTTTTCAAATTTGGACTATAGTGACAAAAGTGACCAAATCTCAAAAACCAAAATGGAGTTTACTCTTGTGTAATTTGGATAGTATAGTATCTACCAAGTTGCTGAATAGACCATTTTACACCTTTAGAATTGACACATGCACAGAATAGTTGTGTTTTTCGGTGTTTTATTACCGTTTTTGGCATGTATTTTCATGCATTAAAGATATGACAATGCTATATGAAGTTGCCACTATTGAGGATGTATACCTGGCATATGAACAATTGAAAATCGATGATCAATTGTTGTACTATTGCATCGACAAATTGTGCAATTACCATTCTACCCTTAAGCAAACCATCTTCTATGCAGCTTGTTTAACTACCACTTTACTTTATTTGACCTGCTGAATTGTTGATTAAATCATAACAAATTAAAATGGCTTCAATCTGCTCTAACTGTGACAATAAATCTGCAATTGCTCTAACTAAAAGTCCAGTGTTTCATGGCAAAAGCAAGCACATCAGACAGGATTAGATATCATTTTAACCGGGAGCTGATCAATGATGAAGACATCAAAGTTGAATATTGCAGCACCAAGGAACAGTTAGCTGATCGCTTTACAAAGGCTTTGCAAGTCGGGAACTTCAATCGTCCCAAAGAAAAATTAGGCATTTGTTTTGTAGAAGAACTGGTATAGATCATAGTCATCATACCATCAACATAAAGACAGATGATGATAAAATCGCCTTGGTCATGTCAGATCGGAGTGTTGGTGTGAACCACATGTGAATGCCGTCATGGAACAAGATGAAGAGGCCTGTTGATGATCCTAATGATACTAATTCTGTAATTCAATAGTCAATACATTTGGCCTATGCATCTATACCGTCCCATACATATAGGGTTCGGTTTATACAGAGAAAAGTTATGAATCTGTTTTGATCAGTTCATGCAGGTGTTTTGTAGCAATTAGACCCAAACATACATCTGTTGATTTGTGTGTTGGTTAATAACATGCGCTATTTTCGCACTAGGTTTGTCAAAGATTGAGTATTAAAACCATATCTGCAATGTTTCTTTAAACGATTATTAATTTGGATTAGGATTTGTAACTAACTTTAGAAGAACATCAGCAATCATATCATTCAGTTTCGAATTACAAATTGTATTAAACGATTCCTTCAACGCACAAAAAATTGCATAAACTAATCGTCGAAACTACTAATTAACATATAGAATCAACATACTAGACCTATTTCAACTCCAGAATTCAAATTTCACATTTTTTATAAAGAGAATAACATATTGACAGCAAATCCCAAATTCATGATATTTATATTTCAGTAAACAATTTACAAATTACCAACCAAAACACACCATAATTCAAACCTACTTTGAACCAACCCACATATAATTTTGGTAAAAAATGTTGGTTCAGGTCCCACTCCACACACACAACTGACCCACTTGTTTGTATGTAATATGTATGTGTAGTGAAGAAATATATAAATGCGGAAGAAAATGAAAAAAATGGGTACAAAAACTTAACTCTATCTTATCCTATTTATAATAAAAAACAAACAAAAAAACACATGCCAAATTGAATCACAACATCCCACTCCAACGTTCCACTTGCATGAAACTCGGTCAAACTTGACCATTTCTCCTTTGCATGCAGTTTCTAAAGGGTATAATTCCTTTTGTTCAATATTAGCACATGCATAAATAACTAACCCGGGCAACCCATCCGAACAAACCACGATCCGTAAACGAACCATTTTCCTTATCGGTTAAACCCGGTTTAGAACCCGTGACCCGTGAACAATCAACCCAATTAACCCAACAAAAAAAAGTCAAACATTAAACTTTACACCTTTAGTCCTTGGGATTTGCACACCGGCAAACATTCATCCTGATCAACCATTCTTTGATGCACCCGGGATGATACCGATGCTTGCATTCAAGAACCGCTAACATCTCCTCCCTTTTAAACTCATCTTGACAGATCACGCATAGTTCACCTTCTTCTCCACTTCCACTGTACTTTAACACCTTCAAGTTCTTAACTACCACATTGTTAGACACCCCACCACCGTTGTAACGCTCCGTAGCACGATCGAAACCGTCAAGTATAAGAACTTCATCATCATTAGGATACGCAGGCGATTGTCGAATACGTTGATAGTTGTTATGGACATCAGCAGCATTGATGATAACTGCTTGATCAATGAACACATACCGACGGTAGGATGATGAGATTGCACGATTGAAAGTGTTTGATGCGGGTATGGGTAGTGTGTCATTATATCTATATGGGTATATGTTCATATCCATTGAAGCAGTCTAGAAGAAGAAGTTGAAACAGACGTTAATGGCGGAAATAGAAAAGAAAGGTGGTGGTGAATGGTAACCGAAATAAGATATTTCTCGAGGGTTTTTTAACAAATTTGAATATTTTTACCGTTGAATATTTTACCGTTGTAAATTCAATGTATCTTGACTCTTGAGTGGGCTTAAAAACTAAAAATATGGGCTGACTTTGAGAATTAATCGGCCCTCCCCATAGCTGTAAACTTGGACGCCATAATAATAAAAGACTTAATTATTCATCCTATTTGATTTCCAGAAAAAAAAAAAAAAAATTCTTGCAGAGGATTTGGATGCCAAAGGTTAATTGATAATCGATATATAGTCATTTTTAAAAGAGTAAAATGCAATTTTAGTCTATGTGGTTTGGGTCATTTTGACAGTTTAGTCCAAAGGTTTCATTTTTCGCCTGTGAGTCCAAAAAGATTTCACCGTTGCTACTTTAGTCCGCTGGGTCAACTTCATACATTATTTATGTTAACAAGAATGGTAATTCGGTATTTTATATGGCCGAATTGCCCTTCTAGTTAACAGAGTTATATATAAAATGACCGAATTGCCCTTCTCGTTAACAGAAAAAATGGATGAGGTTGACCCAGTGGACTAAAATGGCAACGGTGGAACCTTTTTAGACCTACATGCAAAAAATGAAACCTTTGGACTAAACTGGCAAAATGGCACAAACCACATGGACTAAAATGACATTTAACTCTTTTTAAAATATAAATGTAGGTTTAAGAGTAAAATACTACTTTAGAGTTTTGTGGATTTGTGGACGTTTGTTTGAAAAAACTTGTAGAAAGAGGAATTATTGGACAACAGTTTTAATCGTAAAGGCCTCAAGTTTTTAGTTTGTTTTGGGCCTCCGAATTTATTGAGCCGGCCCTGATGTTAGGAGATAATTTGAATATAATTTCGCTATCTTTGAGTCTTTCTCTTGGCAACTCCTTGTAGTATGTATGTTGATCTTATGATTGAAAGCCATTTTTTTTGTTACAAACTCTAGTCGTGAGCAATAGCCCATCTTCTAGAAGAAAACCGTTAATCATGGGCAACCTACTAGTAATTGCACATTCTTACCTTTCAAAAAAAAAGTAATTGCACATTCTTCCATAGCTCTGAAAACATAGTAAAATAATATTTCTAGAAGACACAAATATGGAATTAAAGAGTTCAAGTTTAAAAAAAATCACATAAGACTGTGGGGTGTGGGGGTTTAGGTTGGGGGCATTGCTCGACACGTGGCATGTGTGGGATCCACAACGTGTGGTGTGGTTTGGCCAGCCATGTGTATTTTGTTAGTTTTTTAAACTATTTAAATTTTTTAAAAACTACACTAATTAAAATAGAAGATTACATATAAATATTTTTAAAAACTACAAATAAAATTAAAAAAACTACATAAAAGTAAAAAAAAACTACATAGAATTTAAAACTTCATTAATTCTCCATGTGATATTTTTTCATGATTTCTTCTTTCATTTTCAACGTTACTGCCAATTGTGGGCCGGTAAGGTGATCGACGAGCATGGCGAGAAATTTCATATCCTCGCGTTTTTCTTTTAGAGATACCTTTTTATCGTACGTCTGTTGGATATTTTTTCTCAACTCGATTCTTTGTTGTTGGAGGAAACTAAATGTATCAATTTTCATCCCAAGATCTTCCAACCCTTTACCCGAGGCCGAACCCGATCTTGTTCTTTGAATCCGTTTTTTTGACGTGTCTCTGCCGGGTGGGCGGGAAGGAGAATTAACAAAATCATCCAAACTAAGATCAAACTCTTGATCACGAGCATCGGACTGAGCTTGGGACGAGGGTGTTCTTGCCCTTTTGGATGAGGTTGACTCGCTAGCAGGAAGAACTCTCGCCCGTTTCGAAGCGTACATACATACATCCCAACAATGCATGTACTTGAACTCGTTCTTCTTGTTCTCTCTATATGCTAGCAAGGCATTCTTGAACGCAGTGATGTGTGTATTTATGTCACCCCACTTGGACGAGAGGCTATCATTTTCACGATACACCTCCGCCCTTTGCATTTGCGTATGAAATGATTTCTTTATGGAATCCCAAAAATCTTTTTTGTGTCGTGCCTACCCTATTCCAAAAATATTTTAGACATTATAAAAAAATTATAATGAAGCTTAAAAATTATTTTCCGGTTATCCAGCCAGAGAAGTAACCGCCGATAAGAAGATAGAAAAGCACGATTAAGAAGAAATCGGAAGAATATGGATAATATGCAAGAGACCTCACAATGGTAATGAACTAATGACAGTTAAAGAAGAAGGCAAAATAGAAGAGAAATTGGGAGAAGGAAACTGTTGCAATTCAGGCGAAATCAAGAGAACAAGTGACGGAAGGGAAAGATTGACGGTTGATTTTGGACGGTGTTAAGTTGGTTTTTGTATATGTATATAACTAGACTAAATTGTAATGGGTAATATTTTAATTTCTTAAACTACACTAGATTGTAATGGGCCTAACAATCTTAAATAAATATATTAACGAACGAAACTAAACAAAAACATAAACAAACGAACGTTCACGAACATAAACGAACAAACTTAAATGAACGCTCACGGACACAAATGAATGAACAACGAGACATGTGTTCATGTTCATTCGAACAAAAAGTTTTGTTCATGCTTGTTCAATTATTAATTAAACGAACATAAATGAGCTTTCCATTGGACAGTTGACGAAAGGTTCTGTTCATTACAAGCCCAGTTAGACTTAACCGAAAAACTTAACATTTGGCTTTGATAAGGTTTTATCTCTTCAAGTTTGATACGCACCTATATATGGCTTCCAATTGTTAACTTTATAATGTTTAAACTTTATACAAGAATATGTGAAACATATGCAATCAATACTTTATATAACTTAATACTTGAGATAACATCTTAATTATTTGATCAAGGTTCATAGAGTTTATCACCACATTTACATTTCCATACTTGAGGATAGTAATTGTAATTATCTACCCAAAGAGATTGATCCTTGTAATTAACCAACTTAGGTTCTGAAGGAATTACCAAAGTAGGCTCACATGGCGTGCAATTTTCACACCTGTTCACACAACTTGGTGGACTTGATTCCAAAATTCGTTTGTTTTGTTGAACACTTGCCACCCCTTCATCTTCATAACCTAAAATCAACAAAAAAGATTCAAAATTTCAAATACCCACAATTTTTATTTTTTGATTTGGTAGTACCTGATATTGAATGTGATACTGTGAGAGATAACAAAAGAACGATTAAGTAGGTCTTTGCAGGTGCCATCAATACCTAGCAACTTGAAGAAATACGTATCTATTTTATATATATAATATAACATTAACAGTGATATAAATAGTGCAAGGAAGTGATGTGATTTTCAATCTCTTTTAATTCCCGTAACTTAATATATACGTTTCATTTGATTTAAATTTAATACAACGTATAAAATTCACTAAAACTTTCATTTATGAATTATGACCACATTTAACTTAGGTTTAAATACACATTTTCTTTATTTCAATTTATTTGCTTCAATTTTTAAAAGAGTTAACTGTCATTTTCGTCCTTATGGTTTGTTCACTTTTGCCATTTCAGGCCAATTTTAAAAAATGCATCAGTTTCCTCCATGACATACTCGAAACATGCCACTTCAGTTCAAAAATTAAAACTCAGTTAAGTCAGACAGGTTAAATGAAGGGTTTTAATTTTTGGACTGAAGTTGCACGTTTCCAGTATGTCATGGAGGAAGCTAGTGTATTTTTGAAAATTGGTCTAAAATGGCAAAAGTGAACAAACCACAGGGACGGAAATGGCGGTTAACTCTTTTTAAAAAAACGCAAAACAGTAACTTGACATGGGAAATAGAAACTTGACATGATTCGGGGAACTGCAGGTGGGATTTTTTGTTTGAGAAGTTTGAGAGCGTAATCCGTGACTTGTTGAGGTGTGGCTTTGTCCTTGCAATTGGCTCAAGGTGTAACCATGCTGGGCTTCAAAAGGATTCCTTCAAACAACACATTGTTCTCAGCCAGGTAAAAGAACACCTCAGCCCACACTTTCTTTTTTCAACCACAAATGTCCTATCGGTTCCATGTTCACCGTCTAGTAATAACTTAGGCTCCACAATCAGGACCAGCCTGTCGTCCTAAAAAAACCCAAACTTCAGAACTTATACATCACCTGACCAAAAGACAACTGTTTTAGACTAGTAACGGGCGTGTAATAGCATCAGAACGACGAGTATACAACAACATTGATTACACAATACTTAGAAGCTTCCATCGTCTCCTCTCTCTAGATCTCGTTATTTATTAAATGGAAATTAAGCAGTAATTAACAGGATTACCATAGTTGAGCAAATAAAAAACAGTTCTATATTTAATATGCATAGAACCAGATCCAAAATGAGTAATAGGATGACACGGTCTTGCCCTATAATCAAAGTAAAATTCTGCCATTCAAAATAAAAAAGAACTTAGATGCATACATGTCTCTGCATAACTATATACGCATAAGAAGTATTATGTGCAGTTTTCTAGATGAGTTGAAATTAATGATAACATGCCACCTTACTTCCTCCTTGCACAACCAGTAAAAAATTATACCAAATCAAATCTCTAATTTAGGGCCGAAATTCATTGAAACAGAAATCCCAAAAGAATTAGCTTAAACCAGCAGAGATCAGATCAAATTTCGGATGAAAACACAAATGTACAAACATCAAAGAACAAGAAACAAAAGTATAGCAAATAATGATGAAGAAAACTGAGAGATCGGGTTAATTTACCTGATTTGAGACGTAACTTTGCTGATCCAACAAATTCGCGTCAGGTCATCCTCGGAAGATTGAAATTGGGGGCGAATGAAGGTCTGGTACGTGGCTTCTCAAGGTAAATGCAGACAAATCCGATCATTTTGACGCTCGTTAATCATGAAAGAAAAATCAATAGGTTGTAGAGGATATTTGAGGAATATTAATGTCCATTTCTCCATACTGCCATGGTTTAAAAAAAAAACGCTTGAGGCATGCGCCTCAAGGCGCGCCTCGAGGCGAAACGGCCAAAAAACAAGTCTGATGCGCGCCTCATGGACTTTTTACTGTATATGCGCTTCAAAGGGGCTGAGGCGCTAAGAAAGGCTGCGCCTCAGGGGATTTTCATAGTTGTTTTTGATGTTTTTGACTTTTTGTGTCAATTTCAAGCATTTCATGTCTTTTTTATGTACGTTTTTTTATGATTTTGATGATGAAATTAGTTACTATTATTATTTTTATAATATATATATATATAATTTTTATATTTATAGATTAATACCGCCTCGGCCTTACGCCTCGTTTCGCCTCGAGGCAAGGGAAAACGCCTCGAAACTCGTTTCCGTTCTTTTAAACCTTGCATACTGCAAACCGAATATAAGCCATTTAAGCATAAACACGACTACATGCGATGTAATTAGCTAACTGAAATATGCAGAACGCAATTCACCTTGATTTGTAGAGATAACTTCCTTGCATTGCTCAGGGCATTCCCTACATGTGGTAATTTGGTTTTTTCTCTCAAATTAAATAATTTTATTATTACCCTATTAATATCCTATATATTAACATGTCTCATATTATTTCACAATGATGAGTTAGACATAAACACAAACACCTGGTGTGCAGAATACATACCTGAGAAAGTTGACGACAGAAGAGAAACCCACGAAGCCATCAAGAACAGCAGCAAAAAATAGAAACCTTGAAGGTCGTTATTATCTTCTATACATTTGCTCGAACATCTTCTCACCTCATGTATGGTCGCTTCAGTTACGTGGATGAACATCAGCGTTTGGTGTAAGGTCCCCAACATCGTGGCATTCTCGGTTCGTGACTTGCTCGAAATCCATAACTTTCTGGGAGTGAAGGATTAGAAGAAAGAAGCCATGCTCGGTATAATTAGAATCGGATGCTGGAGTATTTGGCGCGCCAAGAACAACTTCAAATTCAACAATCGTCTGGTAAAGATTAAAGATATTATTAGCGAAGTTAAGTCGGTAGGGTATCTTTGGTTTAAAAATAGGTCCAGATTGAAGTCGATTTCTTGGGATACCTAGTGTAAGTTTGATTTTATGTAGTTGCGTTTTGGTTGGATGCCCTGTTTTTGGGGCCGGCCTGTTTTAATAAAGTAAATCAATACGTGTCATTCATTGGAGCTATCATTTTTTTGGTTTTCTCGCCTTTAGCTTCTACTTTATCATCATCATCTTACTCAGTAAATCTCACCAATAGCAAAACTAAGGTAGGGTCTGAGGAGGGCAAGATGTAGACAACCAACCTTACCTCTATCCCGTAGGAATAGAGAGGCTGCTTCCAGTGAGAGCCCCGGCTCAATAGTAGTTTTGCATCAAGCCTTGGACATAAGGCACATAACACTCATCAATTGAGACAACTTAGGGATGGCAATGGGTCGGGTTCGGGTCGGGTATTGGTAATCTCATACCCATACCCGCTTGTAAAATCATGTCCCATACCCGGGCAATACCCGTCGGGTATTTGTCGGGTAATTACCTGTCGGGTATCGGGTATACCCATTAATTTGTTTAAATATTTACGTTGGGGTTTCCAAATACATTTTTTTACAATTATAATTATTATATATTTAATTTATACAACAACTATTATAAATTAAAAATGTGCATTACATCATATAAGTTTTTATCATAAACTAATAATAACTTTATAATACTTATACACTTATATGTATATACTTCACTAACATACAAAATATAAATACTATTATCAAATACATATACTAAAAGAAAATTTATTTTTTCACATTATGAACATACTAAAATAAATCACTAATAGAGAAGCGTTAATGGAAAATGAAAATATAAATTAAAAAATCCGGGTATATGATCGGGTATATAGTTCGGGTAAACGGGTATGTGGTTTCGGGTATCACCTAATCCCATACCCGCGGAAATTTTTAAAACTAATCCCATACCCGGGCCATTACCCGTCGGGTATCGGGTTTACCCGTCCCATTTGTGTCGGGTTTCGGGTATACCCATCGGGCTCGGGTATTTTTGCCATCCCTAAGACAACTGCCGATTAGTGCATGTACCCCCGTGTCTTTTGGCTATTAACGCCACCACGTGATGCATGATTAACCATCCCATCTTTTAACGTTATTTTCACGAAATTAGTAAAATAACGTTAAAATTATTGCACTTTCACTTTTACACCCCCCTCCCCCGAGCGCCCACACATATATACATTATATGCGCATACCGCAAACGGTACGTTCTTTAATTAAAGTCTGAATCTTCTACTTAATTATAATTATTATTAACTAAAGTTAATTATTATATCATTATCTAAATAAAACATTAATATCTATTAATATTTATATTTATATTCATCTATATTTATATCTATATATTAATATAATCTTCTAAATTCTAATAAAGGATTTCAATTAATGCCACATGATATTTCCCCCCCTTAACCTAAAAGAATTTATTTACATCTTTTAAACTTTTTTAACAATTAATTAATACATATATATCACTTATCTTTATCAGTAATAATAAATTTAATTAAAAATTATCCCAAATATAAAAAAATTAAAAAGGCTAAAAAGGTTTAATTAGTTACAAATCATTACACATGTTTGTGTAGTACATAGGATCATATACAAACAAGTATATTTGTACAAACTGTAAGAACAATAGTTTAATGTCTTGTATCCTCAACTAAAAAATTGATATAAAGGTATTTTAGACTTTTTATTTATATCTAATTAAAAACAATAATTACGTTATCCCTAAATTCATGAAAGATTAATTCAAATCCGAATCTCCTAATCTATTCTTCGTCATCGGATCAGCACCGTAATCAACATCATCATCATCAGCACCGTAATCAGCATCACCGTCAACACCGTAAACAGCACATCGTCAACATCAGCACCTTAATCAGCACGGTAACACCACCGTTAGCACATCCGACGATAACATCACACACCAGCACCATCAGCACATCACGTAATCAACATAACACTGTAATCAGCACAATTTCATTTTTTTTATTTTATACACACATATTGTTACATACTAGCACAATTTCATATTTTTGTTTTAATTTTGTAAATAGCACATACTTTTACGTAACTAGTAGAAAACAAATTTATTTCCAAATAGGCTTCCAATAACAACACAAAAGGAAAAAAAATAACAACACATAAGAAGTACACAACAAAATAAAAACTTACGTATATATTTAAAATCAACACAATACATTTTTCATACTAGCACATTTCAATTAAATAAGTAGCACAATTATAAAACACTTTTTTAAACTTTTTTAAAAGTCACTTTTATAAATAAAAAAAGTATAGCAATATGGTACTCATATTAAAGATAGAAAAAATACTTGATTTTATGGTATAATTTTTTTTTTCAAAAATAATGAAGTATATAAAAGTTATTTAAGTTTAAAAAACTTGATGGAATTAGCATTTAATGGAAAATGGCTAAATGACTAAAATACCCCTAACTTGATAGTTTTAATTATTAATTATATGAGTTTTATTTGTAATCAATGCCAACCATTGATTTAAACTATCAATGGCTCAAATCTGTTCTTACAGTTAGCACTGTTTGTACAGGATCTTAACTCCCCGAAAGTTAATTTAGATATTTATAATATTTACCTACAAATATTAAAGTATTAACATAACACAATGAGCAATGGATATATTTAATTGAAATATATTATTAATTGTAATACAATGCAATGGGTTCATCATATATTACTACTAAAAAATTAACTTTTTAATAATTAATTAAAGAAATTTACCTTTTTTAATAATTAACTAATTAACGATTTCAAATAATGTCAACCCGTGTAATACACGGTTTGTAATACACGTGTAATAATTATTAAAAAAGTTTATAATTTATCTTTTTCTTTTTTTAGTCCCTGATTTTTGTCTTTTTTGTCATTTTCATCCAACCCACTAACTCCATTCAAAAAATTTAGTTAACTTCGGTGAATTTTGGTCAAACCACATTTTTTTTGAAGGTGCGATGGTATGGGGATAGTGTTGTGCCAGTTTACAGTGAAGATGATGGCGGTGGTTGTTGGTTTTACGACGATGTTGGTTGATGACGTGGGTGGCGGAAAGTTAGCCGATGGTGGTGGAAATGGTGGGTGGTGGAAATGGTGGGTGGTGATGGTGGTGGCCGATGAAAATGGCAAAAAATTACAAAAGTTAGGGACTAGAATGGCAAAAAACAAAACTATTTAGATTAAAATGACAAGAAAAAAACATATTTGGACTAGAGTGACAATTTTATTCAAACCTAATTTTAGTATTCATCATTCCACAATTTTGGAAAACATAACACAAAAAGTGTAAAAGAGTTTCTTTAAATAGAGAGAAACGGAAGTGAATAAATACCGAGTCAAATTCAATTTCATGTTTTCCTGCGTAACACTCACTCAATTTCATCTCTCTTGATCTATTCTTAAAAGCAACAACACCACCACCACGAAGAAGAAGAATTATTATTTGCGAAATAGATCGAATCATCATCTCTCGTAGTCATTGAGGTTAATCATTATACACATAACATGTTTTTTCCTTTTGGTTTCTTTTTACTTGTGGTATTAAAATTCAATATTATTCATCAGATCATAAACGTTGTCACTGGCTTATAGGTGATGTTAATGAGCACTGAATAGGAATGGAGACAATGCAACATAGTTACACCTTTAAGGATGAATAATATTACAATGACTTTGTTAATTCGCGATAGATTCGTTATGATTTTGGTTTTGAGTGGATGAGTAGCTGCAATATTTACAATGAGATGAAATATTGCAGACTATTAAGCTGTTAACGTGAATGAATGTTAACCGCGATTGAGGTTAATATTGCAGACTAAATAATGTTTCATAATACAACTGAGCGAATATATATATTTTGTGTTGAATTCCATGTATGATAGGTATATCACTATCTATGAAAGAGGATCTTCAAGACTAATGTTGTATATCTTCATTTGATTGTCTTATTTATTGGGTTGTTTAGATGAAAGAGACTCAAGTATCAACACCTTCATCTTACAGTTCTGCATCACTTGATTTAGACATAGAAAAATTCAAGGTAAATGTTGAATCACTTCATGTTGTGTGTGCTCCACAATTTGTTTGAATAATCTGACGTTTTCAGTAACGCTCTATTTTATACGAAGGGGGACTTTTCATACGATGCTTTATTTGCAAAACTAGTAAATGGGTTGCTGCCATCTTTCGTAGAAGAAGAGGCTGACTTAGTGGACGGGCCAATTAATATTAGTACAAGTGGGTTGTTAGGTCCGGTATTTCCTGAAGTAGACACTCTATTATCAATCTTTAAGGATTCTTGCACACAGTTAGTCGAACTTCGGAAACAGGTAGATATCGAATTTGTAGTCGTGTTATTCATCTCTGCATATATGCACTTCACACTTTTATCACTCTCACATATTCTAATGTTTGTTCAAGATTGATGGAAAACTACAAAAGCTTAAAAAGGATGTTGTTTCACAAGACAAAAAGCATAGGAAGACACTTGGTGAGGTAATTTATTCATCTCATTTTATTGAAATCTAATACTAATGGTTCACATATATCTAGCATTTTACAAGTGTGCAATACATGCCAAGATGAATCTTAAGCATACCTAATGGTTGAATTCTTAATCACAGTTTGATAATATCAATCCATTTTGGATGTATTTTATTTTCTAAAAGTCGTCGTAAGAAGAACTGTTATACTAACTTTATATAGTATGTATACATACTATTCGACTTCAATATGGAGGTCAAGTTTTATAATTTGTATTGTAATTGTGAATTGTATTGAATGAATACTATATCTCATTTTTCAGTTAGAGAAGCGTTTAGATGGAATATTTAGTAGTTTTGCGAGACTGGACTCACGTATCTCAAGCGTTGGACAGACAGCTGCCAAGATTGGGGATCATTTGCAGGTCGAGTTTTACTAACGCGTGTAATTAGTGTTTCCGCAGATGTTAACCGTTTGGTTGCCATGTTTAAGCCTTTTTGTTGTGTATTACCAGAGTGCAGACTCACAACGCGAGACCGCCAACCAGACTATGGAGCTCATAAAGGTATTCTCACCTTTCAGTTGACAGTGATTATCGATTTATCGCTCCCCTGCAAAGTTTCAATATCACATGTTTGTTTTGGTCCTCTAGTATCTCATGGAGTTCAACAGTAGCCAGGGGGAGGACAATATGATGCAGCTTTCCTCACTATTCTCTGATGACAAGCGTGTAGGCGAGGCTGCTTCTATCGCACAAAAATTGCGTATGATAACGTCTCTACACATGTCTTAACATTAAATAAATATGTAACAAGGTATAGGATATTGAATGTTTTTATTTCTATCTTTCATTTTAGGTTCGCTTGCAGAGGAAGATCTTGGAAGGCACGCAACAACTGTTCCGGGAAACGCAGGTGCTAGTAAAGGACTCGAGGTTGCAATTACTAACCTGCAAGAATACTGCAACGGTATGTTGTTATTGAGTTTTGAAGTTCTACTTATATGTGTATATGATAATAAAAGACAATTGGTGGACTATCGTCACATGTATAAGACATGATTAGACCTGTTTACTGAAAGGTACACTACGTGATTTTTTACTTTTTTAATAATAAATAAAATTAGGGGGCTAGGATTCATTTCTTCTTCGTGGTACATAAAACATACAACTGTGCTATAGACATGAGATATAAAGTAGTTAAACGAGCTGTATTCATGTTTAATACTTGTGTTATTCGCGTCGTCAAAGTCCCGGTAAACTCGATAAGACACGATTTGCCGACCCTAACTGTTGAGATCATATGTTTCGTTCCGGATCTTGCTTTGATATTACAGCAAAAGGTCAATTCAAGTTTGAACTTTCACCGCATTCAAAAAGTTTACTGATGATTTTTCATATTTTGGTATAGGGGAAGTGGTTAAAATTCTTTATTTTTATTGCTAACAAGTGAAGTTTGTTTGTGGTGAATGTATATTTAGAACTGGAGAACAAGTTGTTGTCTCGATTTGATTCCGCATCTCAAAGAAGAGAATTGACGAATATGGCAGAGTGTGCAAAAATCCTTTCACAGGTATGCACTCCGCACTTTGTTTATTTGTCTAGTTTGCAAGTATTTTGATATATATATATATATATATATATATATGTGCAGTTTAACAGAGGCACCAGTGCCATGCAACACTATGTCGGTTTACGGCCAATGTTTGATGTAGAGGTGATGAATGAAGACTCTAGGTCGGTTCTCGGCGACCAAGATTCCACACCTAACCACGATGATGTCAACGTTGCACTATCAGAACGGTACAAACAAATAACTGGTATGTTATTATGTTATATGATAAATGTTAAATAACAATTATTTAGAAAAAAAATTGTATGTCCCATATGTAATATCTATGAATGGCTTACAGATACTGTCCGAAAAGAATCATCCACCATCAGGACTGTATTCCCTTGTCCCAATGATGTCATGTCAATATTGGTACAGGTATTTGAAATGAAAAATTGTATATTATCGTCTCCTTGTGAAGGACACATTAGGAATTTTACGAACAGTGTGTACTTGGTGATAAGTCACTTCATGTTGTTGCTGTGATAGAGAGTTATGGAGGACCGTATCCCAAACCTTCTAGAGAAGCTATTGGTGAAACCATCTCTCGTTAATCCCCCTCCTATGAGACAAGGTGGATTGTTGCTAGTAAGTTACATTTGCTCGTTTTGTGTGGATGAGACATGAATTTTTAAGTTTAAATTTTTTATTTTGCTTTTGTATTTGTGGTTTAAGTATCTTAGAAGGCTTGCGGTGGGATATGAGAGGACACAGGAACTTGCCAAGAATCTCCGTGATGTGGGATGTGGTGACTTGGATGTTGAAGGTACCGCCTTTTTAAGACACACTGCTACGTCTGTTTCAAGATGTGGCATCAGTCTTTACATGTTAGTCACACAAGTAGACTTTTATTGGAAATAAGTTATAAGATTCAGGAAAATAATATATACATTTAAATCTAATATATATGTATAACCAATATGGATTTGAGTAGCATACACCTTGATGGTCAATATTGCTTAAGTACTTAAGCGTGTCACATTAATAGACAATTTACAATGTATTATGTCATTTAATTACCTTAATAATTATGGGTCATGTGTGATATGTAAAATGATATAACATGGTGCTGTGAAACTTTTTTTCTGTTGGTACAGGCCTAACGGAAGCTCTGTTTACTGAGCACAAAGGTATCTATCTTGAGTGTGAACGAGCATCTATGAGACAACTTTACAAAGCAAAGGTTTTTATCAACGCTTTTCGATCTCTCTTTTCCCCTCCCTCCACCATTACATCATGGACTATATTTATTTTGATTTTTTTGAACATCATCTGTTATTATTCTCTGCAGATGGAGGAACTGCTTGCTGAGGGCCAGCTGTCATCCAAAGGAGCGTCAATATCTGTTACAGTGGTACAAGAGTTTGTGAGTTGGAATGAAGAAGCAATCTCACGATGCAAATTATTTTCACCTCAGGTAAATTTTAATGCAATGTTACAATGCATCTATAGAGGCTGCAGTTGAAAGAACCAATGAGAAAAATACGCAAATAAAAGTACAAATTTACAAGGAGCTGAAGACTATAGAGAATTAAATATGGCAACATAAGATTGCAAGAACTTGCTTAAGCAGAAAAAAAAACATATTTTGGGAATTCAAAATACGCATGAAAGATGGATGTGCCCAATTTTGAGGATTTGTAACTGTTTTGTTTGTTTGTCTTCTACAGCCAGCTAATCTTGCTGCCATTGCCAAACATGTGTTTACTTGTCTTCTAGACCAAGTAAGTTATCAGCATTGTACGCATGTCATTTTGTGCTTGTTTATCCTGTATTTTCATGCTACGGTGTTAGAAGTTATTAAACTAAACTTTATTGTTATTTGTGACATAATAAGTATGTGATTATGTGAGTCAAACAGTTAGTTAATCACCCTTCCCGAAAGGTTGCGCTGGATTGCACACCGGTTCACATAGTATATAAGAGTCAATGTAAAACACTTGATAGAGTGACATATGTACGTATATTACAAAATAAATTGGGTCAATGTAAAACACTTGATTAACATCTTCATTTCAAAAACCAACTGATCCGACATGCAGGTTAGGCAATATACGACAGAAGGGCTTGAAAGAGCTAGAGAGGGCCTCAGGGAAGCCGCTTCTCAGAGGGAACGGTTTGTGTTGGGTCGAAAAGTGGCTTCCGGTCCTGCTTCCATGGTAGCTTCTCTGTTCACTCCTTTAATCATACATCGTATATGTTTCTTTCTTTATTTCGAAAAGACATGTAGACAGAAGGTGCAGCTACTGTCGGTGAAACCAGTTTTAGATCTTTCATGCTTGCTTTACAAGGTTGTGGAAGCAGTGTGGCGATAATTCAGCAAGTATGCATCCATTTGTACACTTGGTATTTACTATTTACCAGTGTTGGAAAAGTCGGGATTAATCGGCGACTAGTAAGTGATTTATAGCTAGCCGGTCCGAAATAAGCGATTCCGACGAGATTCCGGTCAGATTCTGACCAAATTCCGGCCAAAATCTGTAAATTTCGGTGATTAATCTTGTATACTTAAAAATGGGTAGAGGTGGGGTTAAAATCTGTCTATTTAAAAAAATACACATAAAAATGTGTAAATATATACGTACAACACAAAAAATCACATATAAAAATCCCAATCCGATTAGTCCCGATTAATCATGACTAATCCTGATTAATCGCTAGTCGGTACCCCACCGGCCGACTAGCGCCTAGCAATTCTTACAACCATGCTATTTACTAATTAATGCCACCATTTAAATGCAACTGTACTCGATTGTAGTACTTTGTGAAATCTATTTCAAGGCTTCTATTACCAGTGGATGGTGCACACGCTGCTTCTTGTGAGGAGATGACCGCAGCTATGTCCGGTGCAGAGAGTTCCGCAATTAAAGGCCTTCAACAATGCATTGATATAGTTATTGTTGAGGTCTACATTGTACTAGTTTTAGCTCTATAATTTTTCTAATAACATGTTTGTATAACTATACAAGTCTCTTTATTCTGCAGGTGGAACGGCTGCTTTCAGCTGAGCAAAAGGCAACCGACTTTAGGTCAGCAGACGATGGCCTCATGGCAGATCCTCGGCCTACAACTGCATGTTCAAGGTTGTGCGGTGTGTTTAAAATTTAAATCTGTAGAATTGTTTTCTTGATAGGATACTAACTTATGATTTTTTTTGTCAGAGTTGTGGCATATCTCTCTCGTGTGCTTGAGTCAGCATTCACTGCACTAGAAGGTCTTAACAAACAATCTTTTTTAAATGAATTGGTACGGCTAAATTTCTTCCGTATATTTTCTGTATCTAGTTATAGATAGAAGTTACATATTCATTCATATAGGACTATAAACATTCAGGATGGGTACATTACTTAATCTCTAACTTTATGTTATAATGCTTTACTATCCTGCTAGTTTTTAAATTTTCCTGGTAATAACTTTGTTGATACATATAGGGAAACCGTTTGCACAAGACACTGACTAACCACTGGTTGAAGTTCGCTTTTAATGCCAGGTAACATTCACATTTCTTCTTAAACTTGATTAGCAAAGTTCTCTTCAAAATGACATGTATATATAGATATATATTCTTTTCTTCTGAAATTTGTGTAATGCAATATGTTGTAATGCAAAAGTATGAAAAGAGAAACATGCAGATATATGTTTCAAATAAATAAAATGTGTTATGCCTTTATTGTGTAATATAGAGTAAATTACGATTTTGGCCCCTGTAGTTATATCACTTTTACCCTTTTAGCCCAAAAAAGAATCCTTTAACATCTGAGCCCCCAACGTCTTTTTTTCTAACCCTTTTGGCCCCTAACACTAACCCCATCCATTTACTTTTAGGGGCCAAAAGGGTTAGAAAAAAAGACGTTGGGGGCTCAGATGTTAAAATATTCATTTTTGGGCTAAAAGGGTAAAAGTGATATAACCACAGGGGCCAAAATCGTAATTTACGCTGTAATTTAAAAAAACTATCTTTATATATGCAGTGGAGGACTGAAACTTAAACGTGACATCACCGAGTATGGGGATTTTTTGCGGAACTTCAATGCCCCTACAATTGATGAAAAATTTGAATCGTTAAGCATGTAAGTTTAAGTTGTTGCTTGCCTGCCTGCCTTTAATTAAACAGGTTTAGTTCCTACTTCCTAAAATACTAATTAATATAACATGCTTTAAATATTCATCAGCATGGCCAATATATTTATTGTTGCTCCTGAAAGCTTGTCAAGTCTGATTGAGGGCACCCCCAGCATTAAAAAGGAGGCCCAAAGGTCCATCTCATTTATTTCTTCATATTATCTCATTTACTTGCAATAATTTGAAAAACAAAAAGGGTATGTAGTTTCAGTATTGGTAATGGTAATGGTAACTGCCACATGTTTTTCGTTTTGTTAAAAAAGCTTTCTGTTTTGTATCCAAACTTTAGGTTCGTGCAGCTCCGAGACGACTACAGAAGTGCAAGACTCGCATCGAAGCTCAGTTCGGTCTGGGCTTAACCCAAACAATGCACATTATGATTTGTCTTGTATGGTTTTTTTCACATTCATTTCTGGTTTTTAATCCATCAATGTTAGAAGGATGTATTACATAATTATAGGTAATTTCCTGCAGGATCCTGATTTAACCTTTTGAGTTGTTTATTGCCTCTTGTAGCCCTTCAGGTGGCCTTTTTTATGTTATAATGTAGTGTTATTTTTAATTATTATACAGATTGATTCACTTTATATTTGAAATTTTCTGCAATGTTTTGTGTTTAAGGGTTTCCAGGTTTATAAATTAAGGGGTGTTTGATTGAACTTTAGCCGTTTAATATGCATTTTTTTCTTTGGCCTTGTTATGAAAAAACATGCTTAGAATTATAAGTATTTTTTTGGGTTGAGTTCTATCCTGTTTGGGTTGGTGAGTTATAACTTAATGAAAAGCGGACCTTGTTAGAGCATCCCTCCTAGAGCATGTTCGTGGCCTTGTCAAGCAGTTGGAACCCGAAACCGATGAAGTTATTGAAAAACTAGAAGAAACTGAAAGCCTAGTGTCAAGTGTAGAGGTAGTCAACATTAATGTGTCATGGCTTTGAGCTCACTTGGAAGCCATAAACAAAACAAAAAGTGGCAAAACGGGTCGACTGGCGGGTTGGGTTTATTAACAGGTTGGACTTATATGCGTTGATGTTGTCCAAAACTAATATCCGTTGACCTGTGGACTTCAACTTATCGAGTCAACCCGTTTGATGACTCAGGATTATATACAAACTCAGAATGTAGAAATTCATGTTGGTATTTTGATATTTAAACAAGAATGTGCATACATGATACATGATCATTATTTTGTTTCCAACTATGTTGATTTTGTGAGTTCTATGTAGCAGTGACTTGAGTTTTATATGGCTTTGAGTTCTAATGATTCAAATGTGAAAGGAAGTCCCTGCATTTTCGATGATCCACGATAATCTTTACCATTACCAGAGTTGAAAAATGTTGACAGACACCACTGATCCATGGTTTAACTAAAAAAAGGATTTAATTAAAAACAAAAAATACGAGGCTTTGCCCTTGTCCACCACCCCCATGGTTTTTGTGATGTGGAGGGCAAAAGCCCCAAAGTCTAGGTGGCGCCTACGTAACATGGGTTTCTCTCTTGCCCTTGAATCCTTGATCGTGACTCAATGTAGTCTTAATACGAGGATGCTGAACCATTGAGGAGTTGTTTGGTTTTCAAAGCATGTATCTTTGCGCTTGGGGTTATGATGCAGCTGAGGAGGTAGTTCAAGTGTTAGATAATCGAATGAAACCAAAAACGTTTACAACAAAACTGACTTATGTATTCGGGTGTCTTTTCTTTTCTTTTTCTTTGAGAAAAAGGGAATGCCCAAGGCAAATTTAATTCAAACAAACAAATAACAAACTAAGGCGTTTTAATTTTACCCGAGGTAATATCCTGAGAAAAAAATTGAACCTAACGTAAAATGAAAATAGATCTTGGGACTAACAAATGGACTAATAAGCCTGGCCCATGATCATCTAAGTTAAGCCCTATACATTTGGATATCTTATCCCGCCAAAAAGCTATCAATTTCCTAGACCATAACTGGCCCAACAAAAAAAGCCAACTAAATTCTAATCTCTAAGTGGGCCTATAGTGAGCCCACTTAGGAATATTTCTGGCAAAACAAGAGCGGGTCACGTCGACAGGGTGACGGGTCAAACCATGTTCAGGTCAAAACATATCATCTCTTTAAATACTCATTTTGGTTCGAGTCAGAACGGGTAACTTCCAAAAATGTTCACTTTGGTTCGGGTCAGAACATATTGACAAAATGGATACAGGTTGAAACGAGACATTTTAGAAATGGTCAATTTGATTTGGGTGTTGACTCTCTGATTTGGCAGCAATAGTTTAAGTGACATATTAAAAGACTATCAGCCATATAACCCAGCAGCAACTATATTGATCAAAAGCTTGCAGGTGCACCTGCAAATTTGTTGTAAAAGAAAGGCCAGGAACAACATTCCTCCGCGCATCATCCCTAAACGCCCTTTGCAAATTCATCGTAAAAGAAGCCTGCTCACTCCACTGCTTCACAGCCACATCCGTCATTCTTAGCTTGATCATCCACAACCAATAGCATGGTCAACGACGCAGCTTCAAGATATGGAATGAAGGACATTACAGTCCTTAAACGGTAATTCCAAAGCTACGTATCTATAGCGCTCCATATTTCATTACTATAGAGAAGTTGAAGAACGCCAACATAATTGTTGATCAAACCTGATGTTGCCCGAACAGTAAACTAAATCAATAACAATCACCTTGATCGAGTCTTTCTTCCACCAATCAGTTAAAATTTGAGATTCCAACCCAAGGATGAAGCAACCACCAATTGTGTTTCAAATTGTCTGAATCAAAAGGAGAGCCCATTCTGACCCACTCCACCATTTAACTCTACCAATCCATTCCTGACCCGACTACTATTTTGATCTCTTTAGTTGACCCTATGATGACCATGAAAAAAAAACTACTTGTGTCCAAAATAACGCATCATGTTATAAGAAAATGCCCAACATGACCCGAAATTTGATGGATGGGCTCCTTTTGACAGGTCTATCCTTAATGATTTTCTACATTTACCCAGATTACATCCATATCAATCCTGCAAAATTGAGTTTGACTTTCCGAATTCATGACCATTTTAGTTAAAATAGTGGACTTTACAGACACTTAAGTCCAGAAGGGTAGGCATATGAAACAACAAACTGAGAAATTACCTCAAGTTGCCCCAGATATTTTCTGATTTCCTAATTGAAAACAGCTTGGTTGATACTCGCAGTGAAGCTCTTCTCTGTCTCTTTTCTCTAATTTACAGACACTTAAGCCGACAAATGCATTACACAAATCTAGGCTCAATTTAACATACATGATAAAAAATGGAGGCCTTAGAAAATTGGGGGCCCAAAGCCCGTGCTTGGCTTTACGTACCCTTTATAATGGCAATGGCGACCCGGTAAAATGCCACAGTTGGTAATTGCTAGTCGTTGGTACGATCAGGTCAAAGATGGACATATGGGTCGGCTTCAACAGACGGGTTCGCATCAACGTGACCATGTTCTTTATTTCTATATGTTTATCTCTTGTAAGTTTAGTTTTCAATTATGGATGGTTATTTAGAAGTTACATATTCATTCGTATAGGACTATAAAAATTCAGGATGGGTACATTAGTTAATCTCTAGCTTTATGTTATAATGCTTTACTATCCTGCTAGTTTTTAAATTTTCCAGGTAATAACTTTGTTGATATATATAGGGAAACCGTTTGCACAAGACACTGACTAACCAGGCAGACATTAACTTATCGATTCAACGGGACGGACAGACATCAACTTATTGAGTCAACCCGTTGTGACTCAGGATTATCTACAAACTCAATTGGTTCCAGTTTTCATTTATAGGAACTCATGTTGGTATTTTTCAATTTATTCAAGAATTAGCATACATGATCTACCGTAATTATTTTAGATCAAAAATACACATTTTTATAAAGAGAATAACATATTGACAGCAAATCCCAAATTGATGAATTGTTAAGTAAACGACTATTTCATAACAAATTAAAATGGCTTCAATCTGCTCTAACAGACAAAGATCTACCATGACAATAAATCTGCAATTGCTCTAACTAAAAATCCAGTGTTTGATGGGAAAAGCAAGCAAGCACATCAGGCAGGATTAGATATCATTTTAACCGGGAGCTGGTCAATGATGAAGACATCGAAGTTGAATATTGCAGCACCAAGGAACAGTTAGCTGATCGCTTTACAAAGGCTTTGCAAGGTGGGAACTTCAATCGTCTCAAAGAAAAATTAGGCATTTCTCCTGTCTAGCTTAAGCTGGAATGTTAAAAATAAGCCAGACCATTCAAAATATTGTCAAGGGGGGGAGCCTTTTCGCACTAAAAGCTGCATTTGTTCAAATAATAATATATTATAAAAATATAGGAAACAAATATTTCACCTTCAAACTTAGTACTCAATCTCGTAACATGATCGATTTTTGGCGAATATAACATTACAACTTACTTGTATGATGAGATCTTTAGCTTCAGTAGAAACATAAGGCGTAGAAGGAAAGGTGAGATCAACCTTCATAATCCTGTGCAGATAACAAATATTTTATTATTTTGTTGAACTGAAGGTGTCAATTTTGATCCGTTTACTTACAAATGAGGATTTGGGTTTGTTTTACTTTTAAATGATCGATTAACGTTTCTTTCCTTGGAAATGTATCTGCTTGGCTGTCTGCCTCGAAAGGAGGAACACCATAGAGAAACTCATAACACAAAACACCTAAAGTCCAATTACCAACTGCGTAATCATGAGCTTTATTTTCCACCTAAAGTTATGAGTCTGTTTTCATAAGTTGGTGTACAGTTGTTTTGTAGCAACTAGCAAATGGGCCATCACATCAGTGATCATTTTTTGTTTAAATTCAAGCAAAAGTTTTGTAGAAGAACTGGTAACCATCAACATAAAGACAGATGATGATAAAATCAGTACCATTTCCATGTTTTACATACACTGTCGGTTCATTTTGGCTCCTTTGCAAAACAAGATACCCATCAATGCGACTATACCAGGCTCTTGGAGCCTGTTTCAAGCCATACAAGGCTTTATGTAACTTACACACTTTCATTTCTTCAAAATCAGGAGGTTGTGTAACATACACCTCTTCTTGGAGCGACCCATTAAGAAAGGCAAACCGATGAATTGCCCAACCCTTTTGAGCTGCTAAAGAAAGAACAAGTCGATGATCACTTAAAAGTATTCGGTTATCCCTTTGTTCAAAGGTGAAGGGTATGAGCTCTGGAGTATCCTTGTGAGAACTGTTCTTCGTTCTCATGATACGGATGCAGCTCGGCTACGTGACAATGAGACAAAGGATACAAGAGCCCTGGCGATTATTCAACAGGAAGTACACGATTGTGTATTTTCCATAATTGCTGCAGCCACAACTGCTCGTCAAGGTTGGACCGTATTACAGACGCAGTTTTAGGGTGAAACTGCAAGGTCTACGGCGGGAATTCGAGACTCTCCAGATGAGTCAATTGCCGATTTCTGTCTAAAGTCATGGCAATTATCAACCAGAAGAGAGCATATAGCGAAGATGTTCTTGATCAGACAGACAGTGTGTGAAAAGATTCTTAGAAGTCTACCCTCAAAATGGGATCACGTAGTAACAAACAGCCATTGAAGAAGCCAAAGATCTATCGACCTTGTCGTTTGATCAACTGATGGGATCTTTGCAATCCCATTGTTAACCGGAGTGTAGAGGTTGTTGATGAAGAACGAGGTTAATGCCTTCATGCAAGGCAGAGGGAGATCCAGCAGCCATGGTAAGAATGCAGTACAATGTTTCAATCGTAATCGCCTTGGTCATGTCAGATCGGAGTGTTAGTGTGAACCACATGTGAATGCCGTCATGGAACAAGATGAAGAGGCTTGTTGATGATCCTAATGATACTAATTCTGTAATTCAATAGTCAATACATTTGGCCTATGCATCTATACCGTCCCATACATATAGGGTTCGGTTTATACAGAGAAAAGTTATGAATCTGTTTTGATCAGTTCGTGTTTTGTAGCTATTTTCGCGCTACAAAACACCTGCATGAACTGATTTGTGTGTTGGTTAATATGTGCTATTTTCGCGCTAGGTTTGTCAAAGATTGGGTATTAAAACCATATCTGCAATGGTTCTTTAAACGATTATTAATTTGGATTAGGCTTTGTAACTAACTTTAGAAGAACATCAACAGTCATATCACTCAGTTTCTAATTACAAATTCTACTAAACGATTCCTTCAACGCACAAAAAATTGCATAAACTAATCGTCGAAACTACTAATTAACATATAGAATCAACATACTAGACCTATTTCAACTCCAGAATTCAAATTTCACATTTTTTTATAAAGAGAATAACATATTGACAGCAGATCCCAAATTCATGATATTTATATTTCAGTAAACAATTTACAAATTACCAACCCACATATAATTTTGGTCAAAAAAAAGTCAAACATTAAACTTTACACCTTTAGTCCTTGGGATTTGCACACTGGGCAAACATTCATCCTGATCAACCATTCTTTGATGCACTCGGGATGATACCGATGCTTGCATTCAAGAACCGCTAACATCTCCTTCGTTTTAAACTCGTCTTGACAGATCACGCATACTTCACCTTCTTCTCCACTTCCACTGTACTTTAACACCTTCAAGTTCTTAACTACCACATTCTTAGACACTCCACCACCGTTGTAACGCTCAGTAGCACGATCGAAACCGTCAAGTATAAGAACTTCATCATAGTTAGGATACGTACGCGATTGTCGAATACGTTGATAGTTGTTATGGACATCGGCAGCGTTGATGATAACCGCTTGATCAATGAACACATACCGACGGTAGGATGATGAGATTGCAGGGTTGAAACTGGGGGGTATGGGTAGTGTGTGATTATATCTATAT
Organism: Helianthus tuberosus; assembly: GCA_030545235.1. Taxonomy (NCBI): domain Eukaryota; kingdom Viridiplantae; phylum Streptophyta; class Magnoliopsida; order Asterales; family Asteraceae; genus Helianthus; species Helianthus tuberosus. The sequence goes on from CM060357.1 coordinate 137,113,163, forward strand.
GGGTATATGTTCATATCCATTGAAGCAGACTAGAAGAAGAAGTTGAAACAGACGTGAGTAGAAGAAGAAGTTGAAACAGACGTTAATGGCGGAAATAGAAAAGAAAGGTTGAGAAGATGGTGGTGAATGGTAATCGAAGCAGGTTAAATAGGATATTTCTCCAGGGTTTTTGTAACAAGTTTGAATATTTTTACCGTTGAATATTTTACCGTTGTGAATTTCAAACTATGAGTGGGCTTAAAAACTAAAGATATGGGCTGACTTTGATAATTGATCGGGCCTCCCCATAGCTGTAAACTTGGACACTATAAGAGACTTCATAATTCATCCTATTTGATTTCCAGAAAAAAAAAAAAATAAGTTTCTTGCAGAGGATCTTGGATGCCAAAGGTTAGTTGATAATCGATATATAGTCATTCTTAAAAGAGTAAAATGCAATTTTATTTCCTGTGGTTTGGGTTATTTTGCCAGTTTAGTCCAAAGGTTTTATTTTTTCGTCTGTGGGTCCAAAAAGGTTTCACTGTTGCTATTTTAGTCAATTGGGTCAACTTCATCCATTATTTATGTTAATGAGAATGGTAATTCGGTATTTTATATGGCCGAGTTGCCATTCTAGTTAACAGAATTATATATAAAATGACCGAATTGCCCTTCTCGTTAACAGGAAAAATGGATGACGACCCAGTGGGCTAAAATGGCAACGGTGGAACCTTTTTAGACCTACAGACAAAAAAATGAAACTTTTGGACTAAACTGACAAAATGGCATAAACCATATGGACTAAAATGGCATTTAACTCTTTTTAAAATATAAAAGTAGGTTTAAGAGTAAAATACTACTTTAGAGTTTTGTGGATTTGTGGAGTTTTGTGCATCCGATGACCAGAGGTTTTTTTTTGGAGATATGGTTCGTTGGGGAGGGAAAGATAGAAAAGTAAAGAGAAAGAGAAAAGAAGACTGACCTTGGTTCCTCCAACTTCTGCGAATATAATGAATGAAGAGTGAATATAGGGCTATTTTCTATAAAAGGGATTGAAAACAATCAAATTATGAGGGTAAAAAGGTCTAGGTTTTTATCTTTAACCATACGATGACATAAAACTAAGCATTTTATCAAGCACCTTACCACACTTTCTCAATTGGGTTAAGTAAACTCTATTGTCAATTTTTAACCAAAACAAAAAGGGTTTTGGGTTTACTTATCTTAAGTTAATTTCAAAGCAGGGAAATTTCCCTTCACATACCTCGGACTAAAGGTGGGGGCAAATATGAACCGAGTAGTCAATTGGAAGGAGGTAATTGATACTTTCAATAGAAGGTTGGCAAATTGGAAAGCTAGATTCCTATCCTTTGCGGGTAGGGTAGTACTTGTGAAATCGGTATTAGGTAGTTTACCAAACTACTATTTATCCTTGTATAAGTGTCCGATAGCAATAATAAAAGCACTTGAAGGGATAAGGAGAAAATTCCTATGGGGAGGATGTAGCTCAATTAAAAAATTAAGGTGGATCAAATGGGAAAAAATAGTAGCATCAAAAAAATTCGGTGGACTGGGAGTTGGAAGCATAAGGGATCTGAATTTGGCTTTACTAGTGAAATGGTGGTGGCGATTTAAAACAGAGCCAGATCAATTATGGGTAAAAGTCATTGAAGCAATACATAAGAATAGGAGGAAAGTTCATATGGTTCCAAGAAATAACACACATAATGGCATTTGGAAAACGATAGCTGAAGTCGACAAAGACATGGAGAAAAGAGGAATAACTTTGGTAAAAAAGTTGACAAGCAAGGTGGGCAAAGGGGACAAAACAAAGTTCTGGACCGACGTATGGCTAGGTGAAACATCTTTACGGGAACAATTCCCTCTGATTTACCAGTTAGTGAAGGATAAAAAAGCAAAAATTCAAAATTATTACAAGCAAAATGGTAGTGGCAGAATATGGGACTGGGCCTGGTCGAGTGTACCATGCTCGGATGAGGAGAAACAACAAATGACAGATTTAAAAGAAAGATTATTGCAAGTACAGTTGTCGGATGAATCTGATCTATGGATCTGGGGGAACGAGGGTGAACAAACCTTTACGGTAAGAGGCGTGAGGAATTCTTTAGCTAATCAGTTGAATCTGAATGAAGTTGCTAATGATTTCCAGTGGAATAAGTGGGCTGCAAATAAGTGTAGCATGTTTGTTTGGAGGGCAATACAGGGTCGAATTCCCACAGCAACGCAGCTAAGGGGGAGAGGTATACAAATTCCATCAGTTACTTGCAAAGTATGTGGCCTAGCAGACGAATCGCCGGACCATCTACTCGTATCTTGCTATTATGCGGACTTGATATGGGAACAAATCAGAAACTGGGTGAAGCTTAGTGGAACAAGAAAACCGGAGACATTAAAGGAAGTTATTGAGGATATAAGTGGCTATCAGTGGCCAAAAGTCAAAAAGAAAGCCGTACACGCAATATGCATCCTAACAGCTTGGATTATTTGGAAGAATCGGAACGCAAAGATCTTTAAAGATAGGTGTGATGAAGTCTACAAGCTAGTGGAAGATATAAAGGAGGAGTCGTACCAATGGATGAGGCAGAGAACGAAGGTGCAAATAGCATCGTGGGAGGAATGGAAGTTTTTCTCATGGTGTAAATAAAAATCTTTGTTTTAAAAATGTATCTGAAACTTGTAACTTTCGGTTTCTATAATCTCTTGCTGTAGATCCGAATGTGTTTTTTGATGAGGAATAAAATTTCGTTGGCTATTCAAAAAAAAACTTATCTTAAGTTTTTGTGTGTAAGATTCTTTTACTCAATTGATTTAGTTGTCGTAGCAAATCATTAAAGACGTAAAACCCATCCAGAAACACAAGGGTCGTTTGCTAGTTTCTTAATATTATCTAAAAGGTTGGTTAGGTTTACACGGCCGGTTTCAAATTTGAAACCGACCCAAACCGTTAAATGGACAAACAACCAAACCATTTGAATCTCAAATTTGCCAAAACATCCAAATTGCTTCCATAAGAATGATTTATTTAGTTTATTGATACCCCTAATGATATCAATAAAGCTTGGTCCGAATAGTTAAAGTTATAAACAATATATATACTTTGACAATGGACAATAAATTTAACACGACTAATCATAATCATAATATTTATAATCAAACATATTATCCTTGATGTCGATACTTATACCTTCGAGCAACCAACACATATAAAAACATGTTAGCCACACTAATCCCCGCCAGTATCGCATAATAATAATCAAGTTTACTCTCGTTAAGATCATCTTTTAACCATCCATTCTCACCTGTCCCCGTGGCCCACTGAACGATCTTAACAAGTGCACTATTTACCCAACTCCCAACCCCGACCTCACTTAAAAACAACGCCCCACAAACACTTTTCATACCATCTGTAGCTTCATCATAAAATAATTCTAATTGTCCCACATACATGAATGACTCGGCCCCACCCAATACGAAATATTGTGGGACCAACCAAAACACGGATAAACTAGAGGGGTTTGAGTGGGTCCTACGCATATGTTCGATTGCTGCAGCCGACGCAAGGGCAAAAATAGCAAGGAACAAGCCTAGCCCCATTCGTTGTAAGGATGTAATGCCCCGAGGGTGGTTTGTTTTCCGCTTTAGGATCGGGACGATGAGCTTTTCGCAAACGGACACAGTGATAAAAGCGCTTATAACCGCAAAAATTTGCATGGAGCCCGGCGGGATGATGAAGTTTGGGCCAAGTTGTCGGTCCAAGATTTTGGATTGGGCAATGAAGAAGGTGGTCTGTTGGGCTAAGGAGAGGGAATGGGCTATGTTTGAGGCCCAAACCGGGAACATACCTACGAAGGTTTTTAATTCTTCTACTTGTGTTATGGTGCATAGTTTCCATCGGTCGGTTATGTCAGTTAACTCGTGATCTTCTATCATTGCGGCATTGTCCAAAAATCTGAAAACCACATTATGGATTGTTAAATTACTATATATATAATCAAGTCAGCTATTGTCCAAAATACGGTTTAATAAGATCATGTGTTATGATTTCACATTTTTTTCACTCCACGTGAGTACTGCGTAGACATGAGCTCTCAGTCACTTATTTCACATTTGTGTGCAATGGTTTAACTTATCTCAATCTATTAAAATAATATATAAATAATTAAGTTCAAAGACAAAAGTCAAACACGTGATGATGTGGATTTTTTATGAGTGAGTTCACCAATGCCCCATCCCTGACACTCCCTTTAGCCGAGGGCTATATGTGTTTGTATACATCATCATAATGCAACATGTTATGTAGTTATAATCAAGTATCTATACACAACATATTTACACAAGATATATTTATAATCACCCAAGCTTATATCAATATTATAATTATGCAACATTGGAATATTATTACGTGACCTTATATTTACCGTATATAAAATTTTAAGTGTTTTTTTAATATAGAAAATTAGAAACGCTATAACTAAATTAAAGATGAAAAAATTCTTGAGTTTAGGTATAAAAGTTTTTCAATTGGTGATGTATATAAAAATAATTTGATTAAAAAACATTATTTCGAAGGGCAATTGAAAAAAAAAATGATGGTGCTAGATTAAAACCACGAAAAATTAACAATCAAAGCTTTTCATTTTTGCTTTATGTTATTACCATATTGTCAATGACTAAATCATAATCATTATAAAAACTTGATCAATAGTCCCGAATCAACTTGTACACTTTGCACGATAAACTAAGAAGAAATTCAAATGTTTTGATTTTCTTTATCAGTCATATTAAAAAAATCTTCTTACTTAACACATGTGTAGGTTGTTTATATAAAAATAATCAAATTAATTTGTTCATGTATGTTATATTAACTATGTTGAGGGTTCAAATGAGAAGAATTTTTTTATAAGAGTAAAAAAAAAGAAATTTAAACCAATAAAAATCCTTCATTTTACTTCATTTAATTTTTGTATTTAAAGTTAGTGTGAGGGTATACTGGTAAACTTAGATAGATTATTAATTGATAGTCTTACTTTTTAATAGCTAACTACATTAAATTTGTAATTTATTTTCAAAAAAAAATATTTTTCAAAGAATAAAAAGAAAATTTGAACATGAATCATTTACACCCATACTAAATTGATTTATCCAAAACTCACATTATTACCAGAGTACTCTAACTAGTTTAACACTATAATAATCTAAAAATTAGTTGTGTAATCACATTAAAAATTAGAAAAAGAAAATTATAAGAATTGGACCAAGTGTTTCAGGGTAACTCAATGCTACTCATAATAAAACCAACCCAACTCAACCCACTCCAATATAAAGAAGGGGAAAATTATTTTCACACTTGGTGTGTAGATAGTCGGTCCAAAAAGTGATTTTTTGTCCTATATACACACTCTGCAGTGTCGAGCTATGGTCAAAGCGTGGCGTTTTGGTCCGATCAACCAGACAAAGACTGACGGGTCTTTTGACCGGACCAAAACGCCGAGCTTTGGCCCTGTCAACCAGACACCCGGTCAGTTTTTTGTCTGGTTGACAGGACCAAAACGCGGCCAAAGCGTGGCGTTTTGGTCCGGTCAACAGACCCGTGAAACACCTGTCAGTCTTTTGTCTGATTGACCAGACCAAAACGTCACGCTTTAGCCATAGCTTGACACTACAGGATGTACATATAGGACAAAAAAAAACCTTTTTGATGTGCATACAGGCAATTGGGTGTTGTACACCCATAAAGAATGCTAACCTGTACTGAGGAGTATGTGAGAGCCTTCTTGCACCAAAGATCTCAGACTCTTTTGTGGCAACCTCATAAAGCTTAACTTCAGGACCAACTTTAACACCTTTAAAATGATTCCTCACAGAAACCACAATCACTTGAATAAATCTGGTAAAAACACTCCCCGTCGGCTTTTTATACCGATACCTTGGAAACCCGGCAGCCAAGATCACAAGCGATGCAAACATGATCCCGGTCGGTAGCCCAAACCCCCAACCATACCCTTTCTCTTGTTGTATATACACCATCAGTGTGAGTCCTAACAAAGCCCCGAATCTAATCGATAAGAAGAATAAGTTGAAAAAAGTGTATTTATATGAGAGTTCCTTTTCGTCGTTTTCATCGTATTGGTCGGCACCAAATGAAGGGACGTTGGGTCTGACCCCACTGGTTCCAAGGGCTACTAGGCCTAAGGCAGCATACAGGAATGCTGACTGGCCCACGGTCGCCGAGGGGCAATTTGATGTGTCAGTGTTGCAAGGAGTAGGACGTAAGGTGGATACGGTAGCCGAAACGGTTAACATTATCATTCCCTAATTATGGAAAAAGAGAACAAAAAATGCAATCAACTTATGGGACAAACCTGAAAAGAATAACTCATATTTGTGTCAAATACATCAAGCTTAGACACATTCAAAACCCTATAATCTAAAGTAAACACAGCTTCTGTGATCCATTTATTTAAGCAAGTCAAATAGGTTGGGAGATTGTAATCAAGGTTTACAATTGTTGACATGTTTAATTAGTGGCTTAAGCTTAAGTACATGTATTCTTGAATACAACCCTTTTAACAGAGCTGTCCCTGAGAATTTAAGTGTCCTGTACGAGCGGAAAAAGAATACCCTTATGCCTAACAAATTATATAAACTATTTATTTAAAACTGCAGTTAACATTATATAAAAAGGGCCTTAAGGATTTAGTCCCTTATTTGTGGGTCTATGTTTGAAATTAATAAGAAAACTACAACTCTACAACTATTTCTAGGAAAGTGATATGGACTTAAATCCTTAGAAATGTAAGGTTTAATGATATTTAGATGTAAAAAGTTGTTAGAAAGAAACCTACCACGAGGTAGACAATGGAGGAGAGAATAACAGTGAGATAACGGCCCAAATAAGCATCAGCGAGGAAAGCTCCAAGAAGCATAAGTAGATACGTCGATCCCAGCCAATCACTCACGTGTGTGGCGGCATCCGGCAGCGACTCCTTCATCTCGTTCGTCAAATACAATACCAGGCTACCCGACACCGTGAATGCCGACAGCCTCTCTGCCGCCTCATTTGCTGCCAAAAAAAAATAGAAATATCCAACTGACTAGGATTGCTCAAAAAGCTAACGACTCGTTTGAAATAAAATCTCGCTCGATATTTGTTCGTTTGTAAATGTGTCAAGAACGAGCCCAAGGTAAACTCGGTTTAATAAATATTAATTATAATTGAGTAGTAATAGATACAGTTGTAAATATAAAACTAGAATAAAAAAAAAAGAGTGTGAGCCATGAGTTAGGATTGAGCTTTTAACAAGCCGAGTTTTAGCTCAACATTTCAGCGTGTTAAATAAAAAGAGCGGCTTGATTGATCAGTTTGTAAACGAGTCAAGCGCGAGCCATTTTCAGTAGTCTAGGAAGAATAAAAGGTACCGATGATGAACGAAGATGCTTTCCAGCCGCCGGTTTTCTGTTTATCGGCAATTCTACCTCTGAAATCAACACTTCCATCAGCAACAAGATCCGTCGACAACGTTGATGACGATGCTGCAAAGTTTGAATCTAATGTGGCGTCTGTGCTGGGAAGCAACTGATAGTTCATAGCTTAAACTGAAAAGAACAATTCAATAAATGGTCCAGAGAAGAAACGGAGTGAATGATTTTTTTTTTTTTTTTTTTTTTCAGAAATCAACTGGTGATTTTTTCAGCGATATATTTAGATGGGGAAATTAATGTTTAAAACCTAACTTGTTGGAGCTTTAGGCCACCATTGTGAGGGGGCCACCAAAAGAAGAAAACGAAACCATTTATGGTTTTTTGAGAGAGAGAGCCGAAAGGAATCAAGGATGATATGCAAGCTAAATGCAGAGAAAGAAAATAAAAGACATGATCAATCGCATAGTGGTGAAGTGGTTGAGAAAAGATTTGATGTTCCTTATGACTCAGGTTCGACTTCTATTCTCTCTATTATTTTCTGCAGCATGCGGCATCTAGGTAAAGGGCAAAAACGGGTGGCGCCGGTTCGTCTTGAAATGGAGGCGAGGTTTTACCGATTATTCCATTGTCGTGCTTTCGGGCGGGTGGAGGTCGGGTTTCCGCACATTTGGGAGAGCCAAGGGACTGGCGGCGGTCAAGTAGTGGATATTGGCCACAGCGCCAGGTGTCATGGTGATTAGCCTATCGTTTCTTGCCATTAATTAAAAAAAGATGTCAATCATTGCCAACTTCCATTTTCTTCCTTAATTATTATTATTATATACTATCAATTTGTAATAATTCTTGGTATTGTTGTTTGTACTCTATGTATTAAAATGTGTATGATGCTTTTAAGAAATCTTATTAAATCATAATTGGCATTGTTGTTTGTACTCTATGTATAAAAGTTTGTATGATGGTTTTAAGAAACATTATTAAATTATAAATAAGCAACAATTATATTTTTTATAGAGTTGTGCCCTTAGCATGAAGAGTTTTTTTTTTTTTTTAAATGATTTTTCATTTTGATGCCCCGTATTTTTCATCTTTTTTCAAGTTTTTCGTTTTACGTTTCGTTCTATATTTTGCAAGTTAACACGCCGCAACGTACGTGTGGGGTTCAACTTTTTTGTCAATTTTTTCCCGTTTGACAGGCCCGTAACAACACGTCTATTTTCCCTGTTTGGCAAGTTTGTCGCAACGCGCGGGTCCTAGACCATCTTAGTTATTTTTTTCTATATTTTACGTTTCGATCTAATTTCTTCACATTAACACGCCGCAACGGGCGTACTTGGTTCAAAGATTTATTTTGCTTTTCGTTCGGTGTTATTTATTTTCTTTTTAATTTATGTTTTTACGAGCTTTTCTGGTGTTGATGGTCACCGACAGTGGTATAACATTGGTGTAACTTGGCATGTTTTACGCCCCCGCCGCAACGAGCGGATGGTTTAACACTAGTTTTATGTTATTTTAAAAAAAGAACCCTTGAAAATTTATCACAACTCTCTTTCCCTTCCTCCCTTCTCTGTCTTCATCCGTACATAAAATCTTTCATAAAGATTAAAATAAAGAGTTAAATGCCTCGTTGGTCTTTATGGGTTGCAGATATTAAAGAGTTGGTCTCAAGGCTTCAATAATTAAAAATTTAGTCACAGTGATTATAATTTTTGCACTCGTGTGGTCTTTATAAGTAACTTATGTTAACTTTATCAGTTATATGTGTGTGCAATTACTAATTTACCCATGAACAACTTAACAAAAACACAAAATAAAATAAAATAATTAAACAACACAAAATAATAAAACAATTAAAAAACATAAAATATGCATATACTCACTCTATTTTGCAGCTCCGATTGCGGACTATTGAGAATGAACAGAGGTGGGGAGGCTATGGTATCACCCAAGCACGCATCAACCTCCATAATCACTATAGGGCCTTTGGTTTAGCAGGGATTCCTCGACCATGTAGGATTTTGCAAGATAAGGGGGAAACTGAGTTGCAAAACTTCTAGAATTGTGCATTGAAATCACTGAACTGAACTGTTCATCCATTCCTCTCATCCTCAATCTCTTCTCCAACTCTCCATCCATTGTCATTGTTACTTGATTCTGTAACAAACTCCGAGGAGATGATCTAGAACATTCCGGCTTCAAATTATGTGATTGATTTGGATGTTTCACTTGAAAATTGTTGCAGTCTATGTCTCTATATTTCGAGTGAACCAGATCTCTCGAAACCCTATACTATGAACCCGGTCTCGGTTTCTCCGGTATATACATAAAAGTCTGTATGTTTTTAAAGAAAAAAACTTAATGAGTCTGGATTTATGAACCAAAAACGTTAAAGCCCAACTGTTTTTGCCAATCAAATTTAGAATCCTAAATGTTTTAGTGTGTAGTGGATTAATGACTTGGCCAAATCAGCCTAGTGGTATCTTGGTGGTGGGATAAGGCTTATGACCATTAGGTCATGGGTTCAATTCCCACAAAGGGGGTTTTCCCAGATGTCAGTGATCCTAATTTGCCGTTCAAAAAAAATAAAATAAAAAAAATAAAAAAATAAACAAACATAATGGATTAATGAATAGAGCCCAAATTTTTTATATCGCACAGGGCTAATTTTTTTATGATTTCCGGATATGGTTTTGTGCCACGTGGACTGAAATGAGTTGACACAACTTTTATCTATAAGAAAACTTTATTTTGGCATGTGGGGTACTTGATTAATATATTTACTATATGAGAACTTTTCACCAATGATTTTTTTTTTCAAGTTGGATCCATCCGATGAATACATATATTGAATCTTTTTCTCAAACCCACTAATTAGAGTTAACTGCCATTTTCGTCCCTGTGGTTTGGTCACTTTGGCCATTTCAGTCCATTTTTCAAAAATGCGCCATTTTCGTCCCTCACGTTCTGGAAAGGTGCCATTTCAGTCCAAAAATCATAATCCAGTTAAGTCAGTTAGTAAATAAGGACTGATTGTGTAAATTTGTAACATAAAGGACCATTTAAGTAAATATTAAACACCACCACCACAGCCCTGCCACCACCACCACAGCCCTGCCACCACCACCACTCCGCTGCCACCACCGCCACCACAGCCCTACCACCACCACCACTCCGCTGCCACCACCACCACCGCCACCAAAGCCCTGCCACCACCACCACCGCTGCCCTGCACCTACATGACAGAAACATACATACAGCCAAACTTCGTGTATAATTAGTCCTTCTGTCCAGCCACACTTCTGAAGTGCGGCTTTTTAGCCAAAGCACCTACATGACAGAAACATACATACAAGAAACAGTTATGAATCTATATGTATATTCCTGTGTTAACTAGCAGAAGGTTTTCTGGCAGCAAAAAGCCAAAAACAAAGATTGCGTACGATATATTCCAAGTGCAGAAACACACATACCCTTGCCAAATCGTTTCCTTCCGTATTATCGAGGGCATACTCAAATACTTCCACTTTTGCTACAAGTGGCAAGTGATCGTAATCTGGAGCAAAACTAAGCATGTATTTATGCTCTTGATTCAGGGTGATCTACACAATAATCAGGAATCAATAGGACGACAAAACTTTTGTATACAAGTTATAAGAGAAAGGAGAAAAAAAACCTTCCATCCCTGTACTCTCGAATGAGTTGGTGCAAGGTGTCACAATTTGGGACCCACCCTATCAACCCACTATTTGGAGATAACGGAATAACCTCGTATCGCTGAATGGAAAGATCTTTTTCTGAAGTTTTTCTAGAATTCTCCAGTAGAGTATTTACTAAACCAAAGAGCTGGCAAATGGAAAAAGGTGGTAAGCAACTCTAATTGATATTAATATTATGGAAAGGGCTGTGGTGGTGACAGGGCTGTGGTGGCGGTGGTGGTGGTGGTGGCAGCGGAGTGGTGGTGGTGGCAGGGCTGTGGTGGCGGTGGTGGCAGGGCTGTGGTGGTGGTGGCAGGGCTGTGGTGGCGGTGGCGGTGGTGGTGGTGGCAGCGGAGTGGTGGTGGTGGTAGGGCTGTGGTGGCGGTGGTGGCAGCGGAGTGGTGGTGGTGGCAGGGCTGTGGTGGCGGTGGTGGCAGGGTTGTGGTGGTGGTGGTAGGGTTGTGGTGGTGGTGTTTAATATTTACTTAAATGGTCCTTTATGTTACAAATTTACACAATCAGTCCTTATTTACTAACTGACTTAACTGGGTTATGATTTTTGGACTGAAATGGCACCTTTCCAGAACGTGGGGGACGAAAATGGCGCATTTTTTAAAAATGGACTGAAATGGCCAAAGTGACCAAACCACAGGGACGAAAATGGCAGTTAACTCCACTAATTAACTAGTTATTATTAATTATTATTATTATTATTATTATTATTATTATTATTATTTCCATATTATAAATTTTCAACATTTGTAGGCAAAGAGTGGTTGTACTCAATGCTTTGGGGGATTTTCAAAAAGAAACTTAATTTTTCACTTTTAACCTTAGCCTATTTGATTTTTTTACTTTTAACCCATAAGTTTTCGTCTTTCGCAATTTAACCTCGCAACTTTTTTACTTTCAACTTTAGTCCCTCATACTTTTCATCTTACGCAAATTTTTCGTTTTACGTTCCGTTTTAAATTCTGCGAGTTAACACTGCGCAACATGTGTGCGGTTCAATATCGTCTATTTTTTCCGGTTTGATAGGTTCGTTGCAATGTGCGGGTAATAGGTCAACTTAGTTATTCTTTTATATGTTTTACGTTTCGGTCTAAGTTATTCGTATTAACACGCTGCAAGTTCAACGTTGATAGCCCCGCCGCAACGCGGGGGGTGTTTAATACTAGTTATTATTAGTTTTGCAATAGAAAAGATACCAACCGTTAGTATATTGTTTGATTTATTATATATTCTTATTCTTATTTATATCTATTTAAGGGCTTGTTTGGCTAAGCTTTTCAAAACTACTTATTTGCTTATTTGCTTTTCTGAAAAGCAAATAAGCAAATAAGTAGTTTTGAAAAGCTTTAAAATGGAGCTTTTCAAAACTACTTATTTGCTTATTTGCTTTTCAGAAAGCAAATAAGCAAATAAGTAGTTTTGAAAAGCTTAGCCAAACAGCCCCTAAGTTTGCATTAGTGCCTTTCAAAAACAAAAAAAAGAATTCATTTGCATCAACTTGAAGTGAGGCTAGGGAATTAATGTTTGATGTAACATGTATGGCCACTAGGGTTGTGATAAGTGTCTTGTTATTCGCAGAACTTGAATTATTAAATCGATACCTTTAATACGCATCGTATAGCTCTATACGATGTGTGTTAAGGTTGGTTTAAACTTCAAGGTCAGTCAAATGCTGAAAATGTCTCCACTATAAAAAGTAATACGCATCGTATAGGCCTATACGATGCGTATTAATAGTAGGTTGTACGTCAAAGCTGACATCTAGGGTTCACATGCAACCCTAATACGCATCGTATAGGCTGGCCTATACGATGCACATTACTTTTTAAAGAAAGTACAAGGTAGCTTTCTGTCACTCAAAAGTGACGTAAAGTATAAAAATGGTTTATATTTCTTAATAATCAAACAATACAATCGGCCAAAGATATAAGGGGGGAGCCGATGACTTAGGAAAGGAAACAATATCAATGCCATGATTGTAGGCAATAAAATAAAGACAATAAACGATAAAAATACTTTCCCACAATATTCCCCCTCAAGTTGGAGCGTGAAGATTTCGAACGCCCAGCTTGACAAGTAAACCCTGCAACTGTTTGGATCCGAGAGCTTTGGTGAACAAATCTGCCACTTGAAGTTTAGTGTTGACATGAAACGGCTCCACCTCTTTTGACTCTACTCGTTCACGAACGAAATAACAATCCATTTCAACATGTTTAGTTAGTTCGTGGAAGACGGGATTGTTGGCAATGTGTTTGATTGCAAGATTGTCACAGAAGATTGCGGTCGGCTTTACTTGGGTAGTGTCAAGATCCTTAAAGAGCCATCTCATCCAAAGAACTTCACTAACGGTGGTAGCCATGGCCCTATACTCTGCCTCGGCAGACGATCGGGACACAACGGATTGCTTTTTGGACTTCCAAGAAACGGGAGCACCTCCAAGAATAAGAAGGTATCCGGTTCTTGATCTTCTAGTAATGGGACAACCTAGCCAATCCGAATCAGTGTATGCGACCAAGTCGTTTCCCCCTTTCTTTGGTAAAAGAATGCCCTGACTGGCCATGGCCTTCAGGTACCGAACCACTCTAGTAGCAGCACCGAGATGGCTCTGTCTAGGGTCTAACACGAATTGGCTCAAAATGCTAACCGAATGGGCAATGTCGGGGCGAGTTGCCTGAAGATAAAGTAGTCTTCCAACAAGGCGCCGATAATGACTTGCATCAACTCGGTCTTCTTCCTCTCCATTTTGCAACTTTAAATTATGTTCCATGGGCAGGGGGCTAGGCCGACAACCGAGCATTCCGGAGTCTTCAAGAATGTCAAGGGTGTATTTTCTTTGGCTAAGAACCATCCCTTCTTCCGTTCGAGCAACCTCGATACCCAAGAAATACTTGAGGCTTCTAAGATCTTTTATACTGAAATGTTCATTCAAAAAACGCTTTGTGTCGTTTATTTTTGTGGCATCATTTCCAACCAAAATGACATCATCGACGTATATCAAAACGACAATATACGTTCCTCCCTTACTAAAAACGAACAAGGAGTGATCTGCCTTAGACTGTCTAAACCCCTTTTCTAGAAGAACCGAAGTGAATTTATGATACCAGTTTCTTGAGGCTTGTTTGAGACCGTACAACGACTTTCTCAACCGACACACTTTATTTCCCTTTCCTTTTCAAAACCTTGTGGTATCTTCATGTAGACTTCTTCTTCCAAATCTCCATGAAGAAAAGCATTGTTCACATCCAACTGGTGAACTAACCAATTTCTTTTAACTGCAACCGCCAAAATGGTTCGAACCGTGACCAACTTTGCAACAGGGGCAAAGGTGTCATGGAAATCGATCTCCTCCATCTGAGTAAAACCTTTGGTAACTAGGCGAGCTTTGTATCTTTCAATGTCTCCATTCGGCTTGTACTTAACTTTGTATACCCACTTGGAGTCAATCGCTTTCTTTCCCTTGGGTAAGTCTTCAAGTGTCCATGTACCATTCATTTCAAGTGCCTCTATTTCACGCTTCATGGCCTTCCTCCAGTTTTCGTTCTGCATAGCTTGGTGGAATTTTTTAGGCTCATCGGTTTGGTCGATGGCCGATAGGAAGGCTTTGTGAGAGTTAGAAAAATTATTATAACACACATAGTGAGACATAGGATGTACCGTAGAGGAGCGTTGGTCGGTGGCGGATGGTGCATGGTTGAGGGATGGTGGTAGTGTAACATCGTACCCATCTAGACATTTGGATCTCGCTCTTTCTCTTCTTTCTCTAGCTGCCGGTTCGGGACCCAATGGTTCGGAATTATTGGTTTGAGGGTGAGATTCCGGGTTGACCGGAAGAGGCCCCGGATCAACTGGTTCGGCAGAAACGGGCTCAACATGTTCCTGCTCGGACTCATTATGATGATCGGTTTCAGGCTCAGAGTCTTCAGACTCGGTGGACTCATTGTCACCATTAGTATTGGCCTCCGCGTCATCCCGCTCGGTTTCGTTTTCCTCAACATCAATACTTTCAGCAGCGAACTCTCTCTTTTCCTTTAAACCTTCATTGTCATCCCCATAATACCATGGAGGAAAACAAAAAACTCCATCATCTTTGCCTATGGATTGAGATTCACGGTTCTTGTATGGAAAAATGTTTTCGATAAACTTTACATCCCTTGAGATGATCATCTTATTTTTCTGCACATCAAAGACTTTATATCCTTTTGTTCCATTTGGATAGCCGAGAAATACCCCTGCCTTCCCCCTTTCCTCGAGCTTATCTCCGTTTGTATCGGTGTTTCTATAATACGCGAGGCATCCGAAAACCCTTAACAAATTGAAGTTCGGTTTTTCTTGGTGGACAATTTCATAAGGCGTTTTATTTTCTATGAGTTTAGATGGGAGTCGGTTAATCACATGAGCTGTAGTAAGGATGCATTCCCTCCAAAATTTCTTTGGTAGGTTAGCCTCAAACCGAAGAGACCGGGCCGTTTCAAGGAGATGTCGGTGCTTCCTCTCCACAACACCATTTTGTTGGGGTGTATGTGGACACACTAGTACATCAGAATAATGATACCTTAACGTATCACTAGGTACAGGTACTTGAAATGTTTATGTGTTTTGTTTATGTGGATAAACAATACTAGTAATCGTCTTGAACTGCTTTTCACGAAAATAAATAAAAAAATTAACTGCTTGTGTGAAACAGTTTGATTTTGTTGATATTATCTTCTTGCACATGATTCTCACAAAAAGATGATATTGTAAATACTTTTGAGTTTTATTTAGTTGTATTATCTATTAAAAAAACAAAAACAATTTCTTTTTAACAGACTTCCATTTTGAATTGACAAGTTGTTGTTTTTACGTATCTAGCTAAAATATCGGTTTATCTTGAATGTGAAAAAGACTAATGGTTTTTCGAGATACTTGTTTGTGTTTCTAAACAGATTGATGCAGTTATCAAAATGAAGTGCAGAATACAAGTAAAGTGCAGAGTGAGAGTGAAGTGAAGAACGTGTGAGAAATGCATGGTAGAATCTTTCTACTACATTGCAGAGATAGATATGGAAGAGTTGGAGCTTATTTGCTTAACCAAAGATTGCTAGTTCACTGATCTACAACGAATGAAAGTTTTGGAGATTGGAAGCATCAGCTAAGGGGGAGTCTGTTGATGTCAGAAACTGTGTGTAGCTGAAGCTATCAAAGGACCAAAAAGGACACAAGATGTTTGAAGACAAAGTTACACTATGAAGCTATTGTCAAAGGAGAGTCTGTTAGTGCATATTCTGTGATAACAGCTTAATAGTTTGATTATTTAATCTTTGGATATTTTGTATTGGGCTTTAGTATTATTGGTTAGAGAGTTAATTGTTGTAATGGGCTTGGAGAATGGCCTAGCCCAGTTAGAAGCCTGGTTCACAGACATGTGGTATATAAACATGTTTTGTGATTAGGGTTTGTAATCTTAGAAAAGTCTTAGAAAGGTCTTAGAGAGGTCTTGGAGAATTCTAGAGAGAGAAATCGTAGAGAGAGAGAGAGATAGAGAAAAGAATTAGGGTTTGAGAGACAAGATCACAAAGAGAGTCTGAGAGGTTGTGTGAGTCTTGAATTGATTGTAAAACTGCAAGTTTGGATAATCAATAGAAGACTGTTTAATTTTGAATCTTGTTTCATCTAGAGGATTCCGCTCTAGGTTAGATAGGCAATTCTGCGAAAGATCCATAGTACTAAAGGGACCTACAATATTTTTCTATCATTGTTTGGAGTTGATCCTTAGTTATGGATGCTTCATGTTTCAGACTGCTTATCTCAAGGTCTTTTTCAGGAATTCTTGTTTTAAAATCTCTTTTCAAACTTTCAAGAATTATTTCACTGGTTTGTACCTATTCTCTTAGGTGTTTATTCACCTCTTTGACATTAGAAAAGGCTATGATACATTTATCAGAACACAACCCTTTGAGAGTTTGAGGTGATACCTTAGAGAAAACCATTTCAATTTGATCCACACTGATGCAATCAGTGGAACTTTTGGGATTGTTTTCATCCATCCTTTCTGCATGCTCCTGGTCACAACAGATGTTTGACCTGGGCATTTAGCAGTTTCACCAGCAATTCCTTCACCATCAGTTGTTGTTTGAACATGATCTTCTTCACTTGAGACATGTTCAAGAACCATAAAACAGAAATTTTCGTGTTCATCACAATCACTTGCTATTAAAGCAA
The DNA here is from genome assembly GCA_030545235.1 of Helianthus tuberosus. Taxonomy (NCBI): domain Eukaryota; kingdom Viridiplantae; phylum Streptophyta; class Magnoliopsida; order Asterales; family Asteraceae; genus Helianthus; species Helianthus tuberosus. The sequence continues at coordinate 137,130,490 of CM060357.1, forward strand.
AATTTTCATATGTTAAATTTTCTGGCAAACTGTTCTAGTCAACATAGCCTTGTGTAAAGAAGCTCTGTTGACTAGGCTCTGCAGGAGTAGGAGCAGCTTGTGGTGCTTGAACATGTGCAATTGGCATCGGAAACTGAACCTAAAGAACTTGTGGTGCTTGAACATAGTGCACTGGCACATGATTCATGTTTTGTGCAAAGTGGGATGTGTTTTGCACATTTAGTCCAGGGATATTTTAGGGATAAAACTGTTGTAGTGCATTAGATTGTGGTTTTGGATTAGGATATGTGATCAATGGTGCAGAGTTGTTTGATTGACTCTTGCACTCTCTTGCAAAGTGACCTAATTATTGCATTTGAAACATTTGATTTTAGATTTATCCAACCCCACTTTTGACCTCCCACTCAATCCCAGATGAGTCTACCAGTCCTCTTGTAAAAATTGCTAGTTCTTAGACTAAGTAGTGCCACCTGATGCACTATGTCCATCTCCTCTAGGTCAGTTGGTTCTATATGCATAAGATAATCAAGTACAAATGACAAATTATCAGGGACATGACTATCATCGTTTGCTGCAAAAGCATAACTTGTGGAATGTTGATCAGAGTTGATTCCTGTTGATATATCAACAAAATGATCAAAACTCTGATCATATCCCATTCCAGCAGATGATCCCTCCTCACTCAAGAGTGTCGTGTTGACAAAAACATAACTTTCAGACACCTTTCTAGTTTCATGGAACTTCTTTTTCTGGACAAGCTCCCTTTCAAATGTTAGGAGCTTTCCATGAAGCTGAGTCAGGCTCATGTCCCTCAAATCGGGGAAGTTCTCATCACTATAGAAAAAGTGTCCCATTTCTCAAGCAAAGATCTTAAAAATCGGTTACTTAAAGTTGTTTTAGTAAATTTTTTGTTAACCAACTTTACTTCACTTATTAGACATGAAAATCATTCAAAATTGCTGAATTAGGGTCTCTCCCTTGACATGAGTGAAGGTTTCATATTGTTGGTTAAGGATTTCTCGAAGGTTCTCGATAACTTCCTCTGTTCCACCAAATTGTTCCTTCAGTGCATCCCACAACTCTTTGGCACTGTAACAATGTAACAGGCCAGCATATATATCATTCGGCAGAGCTATTGCCATAATATTAAAGGCTTTGGCATCTAGCTCGAATTTTGATAATCTTTCTCAGAGTAATTCCCCAGCTTCTTTGGCTCAAACACATTTGGGTTCTCGGCACTTGGTACAATTGGAATATGTCGTTTGAATACAACGGACTTCCAACACCCTGTATTTTGGTAAGCAAGTATATGTTCCATCCTACGTTTCCAGATGTTAAATTCGGATTTGACAAGTATTAGGGGTTTATTACTGAAGTTGGTATTATGGGGGTCATGTTGTGTCATTTCCTTTTGTCCTTTATCAGAAATACAGAGAATCTGATAGACATTCTTAAGTTCTTCATTGTACAACTTTGAGCTACGAACAATATTGGATCTTTGTTGAGCTGATCTTTATGTGTTAAATTGATTGTGAAATCAATTTTAACGTGACCAAGCTCTGATACCAATTGTTAAGTCTGAGTTTACAAGGTTTGTGAAAAAACTAATCAATTAAGCTCAAAACAATTTTGTATTGCTATAAAAATAAGTAATCACAAACGAGAAGTGATCATCAACAATTGTTTTTCATTGATTCGGATGATTCAAATGTTTTACAAAAGATTGATTCTACAGACTCCCCCTCAGACTGATCACTATAACAGAAACTATTCGTACAAAATAAAATATGATGTGTAGTGATAAATAGATCTCTAACATATGAGATCTATTTATACTAAGTACGAAAGCTCTGTGTGTGATTGGCTGACATCACCTTGATAGTGACATCTAACATTCCTAACAGAAAAGATCTCACAGATATTGCAAACATATGTGCAAATCTAACATTTGATCTAACTATGCTAAACACTTATACAAAACAAGTACTGTTACATTGGGAAACCTCAATTAGAGCTATCCTCTGTTGCTTTAATTCCAAACATCTGTTTGGCTAGACAGATGTTTGGTCTTCTTCATCAGACATTTACTCTTTAATAGATTTTAGCCTTCAACAGACCTTGTTTCTTCTTGAACAACGGTTCCAAGGCTTTGATTAGATGTTTGCTTGTCTTCAACAGATGCTCTAATTTAGGTGTTCAAGAATCACTATCTTTGGGGAGAATCTGGTTCATGCTTCTGTTTATTTCTTGATCAGATGATCATGTTTTGGCTTGGAATATCATCTGTTCTTTTGTAGTTTCAACAGTGTTTCTCCATGTGACGTCCAAGTCAGCATGACCAATTTCTATAATAAAATGATGTAGTGGTTCACTCCCCTTCATTGGTTACCTAATAATAACCCACATCCTTCACCCCGTGAATTAAACCACACAATTTTCACGCTTTATCGATCCACAAAATTTTCACCCGTCGAGCATTGCAAAAATGGGAGGTTTCACAAGTGGGGGCGGTGTAGCAGCGTTGATTGAGACGTGGAAAGAGACGTATCTGAAGGGGTATGGTCCCAGATATCGCGTCTGCATAACCGCGAATGACCATTACCCTTATCAAAAACCCCCACCAGCAATAACTTACCTGTGTCCGTGCGGGCACGCGCGAACATAGCGCGCCAATCTGTCCAGTGATGAGAAGACTTACCTTAAGCACGGAAATAAATGTTACGCATAGCGATGCGGCCCGACACCGCATCCTATGAACATTTTCTTCACGACAAGGGATCTGGACAACAGTAACAGTTACTAAGCGGCGATGCGGCATGGCACCGCATCCCGCATACATCCTGGATAGAACGAAGAAAGCGGGAGCAGCATCAGTTACCGCAAGCAGCGATGCGGCCTAGCACCGCATCCTGCCTACAAGGCAAGTGGGTCTGACACTCAGTGCAAGTGGCACTGAGAACAGTCACCTACTAGCCCACGTATGTGCAACAGTCTGACACCACAGCAGGACGTGGCCTCCTCACCATAACTGACAGGTCTGACACACCTGTGCGATGTCAGATTAGCTACTCAACTACCCTCCTTCACTCCTCGGCTATAAATACCCATCCCAAACCAGGTTTGAGGCATCACTTCTGAACTCTCTCACTACTACTACTATCACACTTTGCTTCCCAAGCAAACTACTGATTCTTACGCCGGAGAGTGGTAACAAGGAGCACCCCCACCCCATCCTCCTTGTTACGAGTCACGACTTGTTTCCTTGTGCAGGAAACCAACCAGCGGACGATCCAGCCAAGGATCCTCGGAAAGAAGGGATTAACCCTCTTGACGAGATCAGTGAGTTAACCCCACCAGGTTAACCATTATTTCATCATTGGTGCCCACCGCTACTCTTAGCACTTTTTTTCAACCATCTTTTTCTTTCTGAAAAACCATGTCTGATCGTCTAAACAACACTACCGGGGATAACCTAAACCCCGTAAACACAGGGCCTACGGAGACTATTCCCGTACCCCCAAATGCTGAACATATTGGCACATCAACGCAAGGGGGCGCATCCCATACGTTCGGCCACGATTTATCACAGTATGCCTCTGCGATACCTCCAGGCATGAACCTTCATACCTGGTTCGACCAGCAACAAGCTCTGCTGGCCGCAACATACAACAAATCCTGCGCAGAAGCGCAAGTATCTGCGGGGCCTACCCCAGCACCGCATACCCCTGCGGGTCGTATTTTACAATACGACGGTAGGACCCCCAACACATCCACCCTCCAGAAGCAGGCAGGAAGACCGCGGTTCCTCTTACTGCGACGTTCGCACACTCCATGAGGACGATTCCTCATACGGGTCCCACCGCAGGGGCCATATACATAGCCGCCTAGGCCCGCAGGGCGAAACTAGGCGACAATCTACAGCCCACCATGGCCCGGCCATCCATAGCCGACCGGGACCTCAGTCCCACCATGAAGGCCAGGGCCGTACCGATCCGGACGATGATATATACTGCGGGGATTCACATGCTACTAGCAATAGACCGGGAGGACGAAACTATGTCCATCCCACTCAAAACCGCAACACATACCTCCACGCCGCAAAGCTCCACCAGCCCTACAGACCGAAATCTGCGGCCGAAAACTCCAAATTTGTCCCACACATTGCAAACGCCGATGTCACCACCACCAAATTTCCATTAAACATTGGGAAATACAACGGTTCGGCCGACCCAGATGACCACATGAACATCTTCACCGGCGTCGGGTGCAACGGCAGGTGGGATGAACCCACTTGGTGTCAATTTTTCCCGCAGACCCTAACAGGTCTGGCCAGGGCATGGTTCGATTCTCTACCACCAGGGTCACTGACCTCATTCGAGGACTTACAAGAAAAGTTCCTCGCACATATTTGCCAGCAACGACGTCATGAACGCGATTCTATGGATGTCATGAACATCTGGCGCAGAGACAACGAATCGCTTGAGGCATTCGTTGTCCGTTACAATAAAGAGTGCCTAGAGATAGGCGACGTTGCGGACCAGATGGCACGTAACCATTTCATCGTTGCAGTCAAGGACGAACAAATGGTTATGAATATCTCCGGCAAGGACGGCTTGCCTAAGAAATGGGAAGATGTCATGGCTGCGGTCAAGACATACGCCCAGACTCAGCGGTCCCTCAGACCGCACGTATCAAAGGTGCAGCCCCAAACCGAAGGACAATCCTCCCACCAAGAACACAAGCGCAACAACAAGCGCAACCGGGACACATGGAATCGCGGCAGCGATCCCATACCATATGTCCCACGTAACAACCAGCCCGACGCAAGGGCTACAATCAACGCCCAGCGTGAAAACCGGGCGTCGAAGAAAGAGTCTCGGGACCGTAGCTGGACCGAGATCAACCAGTCGCCAAGCGACGTCCTCCTTACAGACGCGCATATCTTGCGACCGACCCAACCAATGAAGTCCAAAAAGAACCAGGATCTCGCACTCTACTGCAAGTATCACAAGGACAATGGCCACACAACAAACAACTGCATCAGTCTCCGACTGGAGATTGAGCGAGCCATAAAAGAGGGGAAACTGCAACACCTGTTGACAGGCGCACAAAAAGCTACCAAGCGCATCACCCCCCACAACGAGGGCACCTCCACGGGTAAGAGGACCATGTACGTGGCCTCTACCCACGTGATTAATGGAGGAAAAGGAAGACCGCGCAAGGCGGCGAGAAGACCGGACAATGACTGGAAAGACGAGCAAGTCGTCTTTCCAAAAGTCCGAGGCGGACCGCGCGATAGGCGCGCCGTGGTTATCACAGGCCACCTGGCTCACTACTGCACCGAGCGATTATTCATCAACCCGGGCAGTACATCTGATATTATATACGAGCAGTGCTTCAACCAATTCCATCAAGAAGACAAAGATCGGTTGCAGCCAGCAGACTACCCGTTGGCCGGGTTTGCAGGGGAAACCGTATTCCCCCTGGGCCAGATTACTTTTCCTGTGCACCTCACCAACGGGAGGCACACACGAACGGAGGAGGTAAACTTCATGGTTTTACCGCACACCTCCAAGTACGACGTACTTCTCGGGAGAGAGTCCCAGGGCGACTTCAACATGATCAAATCCGTCCCTCACTCTGCCATCGGTTTCCCAACCGAGACGGGGGTCGCGATAATATACACCCGAAGAGAAGTTATGTCTACGGACGACCTGCGTCCAGCCAAGGTAGCAAGGCCTACCCCCAACACGCAACCAGAAAAATGGGTGCTTAACGCAAGACACCCAGAGCAAACGGTCACGTTGGGCCATGCCTTGTCCCCCACCATCAAAGCGCACCTGAAGTAGCTCCTCTTCAGGAACCAGGATATTTTTGTGTGGACACCCGCATATATGACAGGGGTACCACGTGAAATCGCGCAACACTTCTTGAATACCATGCCAGGTATCAAGCCAGTGATCCAAGGCCAACGCCACCTTGGATCAGCAAAAAACCAGGCGATGCATGAGCAGTTCCAAGAGCTGCTCTCCGCAGGCATCCTGCGGGAAGTCAAATACCAGACTTGGTTGTTAAACCCAGTCATGGTAGAGAAACTATCCGGGGGCTGGCGCATGTGCGTCGATTATAAAGATCTTAACAAAGCCTGCCCTAAGGATTGTTACGCACTTCCGGAGATCGATGAAAAGGTCGATAACCTCGCACCATTTCGATGGAAGTGTTTCCTCGATTATTACAAAGGCTACCACCAGGTGCAGATGGCAATCGACGACGAAGATAAAACGGCATTCCGCACTCCTACCGGGAACTACTGCTATACAAAAATGTCGTTCAGGTTGCGCAACGCGGGCGCAACCTATCAAAAATTGATGAACGGCACTTTCCGCGGTCAAATCAGCAAAAGTGTCGAAATCTATATGGACGACCTGGTTGTCATGAGCATGGAGGAAAACACCATGCTCAACGATATTGAAAGAACATTCCAAACTCTGCGAAGCGTCAACATGAAGCTCAACCCAGGGAAATGCTCGTTTGGAATGGAAGAAGGCAAATTCCTTGGATTCATCGTAACCAAAGACGGATTCAAGGTGAACCCGGAAAAAGTACAGGCGATCGAACGCATGCCATCGCCTTCTACGATGAAAGAAATGCAACGACTAGCCGGCAGGCTAGCCGCACTAAATAGGTTCTTAGCCAACCATGCAGCTAAGTCTTATCCTTTAATCAAGACCCTGCGGAGCTGTTTAAAAAAGGAATAATTCCAATGGACCGCAGAGGCCGAAAAAGCTTTCCGGGAGATGAAAGAGTGTTTGATTCAACTCCTAACTCTAACCGCACCTCGCAAGGATGAACCACTTATCTTGTACCTATCTGCCGCCGACAACGCAGTAGGCGCGGTACTCATAGTGGAGCGGGAAGGGGTTCAAACACCCATCTACTACATCAGCAAAATGCTCAACGACCCAGAGACGAGATACTCCATCATGGAGAAGTTGGTATTAGCACTAGTGCACGCGTCGAGACGTTTACGACGTTACTTTGCAAACCACGTCATCACAGTGCTAACCAACTACAGGATCGGCCCGATCCTATCCAAACCCGACATCTCTGGGAGGTTAGCAAAATGGGCAATCGAGCTGGGCGCACTTTCACTGAATTATAAGCCGCGCCCCGCAATCAAAGGCCAGGTCTTGGCTGACTTCGTCGCTGAATTACCAGCAAATCTCATTCCAGAATGCGAAGAAGAACAAAACCCTGCATCACCATCATCCTCCGCAGAAACCTGGGCACTATATACGGATGGTGCGTCCAACGAAGATGGTTCAGGTGCAGGTTTGCGCCTCGTCAGCCCCGACGGCCAAGAACTTACCTATGCTATCCGCCTCGATTTTCAAAGCACAAATAACGAGGCAGAGTATGAGGCTCTACTGGCCGGGCTGCGGCTGGCAGTCAAACTCGACGTCAAACATTTGGAAGCACACGTCGACTCACTATTAGTGGCAGGGCAGATACGCGGCGACTATGCAGCAAGAGGGGATATCATGATCCTCTACCTTGAACAAGCCTTGCAACTGAAATCAAAGTTCACCTCCTTCAATATCCACCATATCAACAGGAGTGATAACAAACCCGCGGATGCACTATCAAAACTTGCATCCACCAGCTTCCAACACTTGGCAAAAGAGGTACGCATCGAGGTTCTGCAAAATCCCTCAGTACCCCTACGCCAAGTCAATGTCATCCAATACGGTACAACATCCTGGATGACACCGATCATTGCATACTTACAATCAGGTGTTACTCCCGAAAGCAAGGCAGAGGCACGCAAGCTACAATACAAAGCGTGTCATTACCAAATGGGAGACGGTATCTTATACCGTAAATCATACCTGGGGCCACTCCTACGATGCGTCGACCCTCAAGATGCCACGTACCTTATCAGAGAGATACACGAAGGAATATGTGGCATACACGCAGGCCCACGCATGGTGGTGGCCAAAATCATGAATGCCGGGTACTACTGGCCCGGCATGCACCTGGATGCAGTCAAAGTCTTGCGCAAGTGTTTCAATTGTCAGCGGCATGCTCCCAAGACCTTGCGCCCCAAGAACAACCTGATCCCCGTCACCACCGCATGGCCATTTCAAAAATGGGCAATCGACGTGGTAGGACCATTTCCAGACGCACCAGGTGCAGTGAAATTTATCATAGTGGCTGTTGACTACTTTACAAAATGGGTAGAGGCAAAACCGCTCGCCTCAACCACCGCTATGATAACAAGGAAATTCGTCTGGGAACACATCATCTGCCGTTTCGGTCTACCAATGTGCATTGTCACCGACAACGGTACCAACTTCGCTGCCGATGACTTTCAAAAATGGCTAAAGGAGCTAAATATTGAACACATATTCTCCTCAGTGGCGCATCCGCAAGGGAATGGCCAGGTCGAGAGTATCAATAAAAGCTTAGTCGAAGGCATCAAAGCACGGTTGGGAACAACCAGACGCGGCTGGGTTGATGAACTCCCAAGTATCTTATGGGCACACAGGACAAGCCCAAAGACAAGTAACGGTGAGACACCCTTCAGCCTGGTATATGGCACTGAAGCGATGATCCCCGCAGAAGTCGGCCTCCCTTCACCTAGGATGTTGGCTATCAATAAGATAGACAACAATGAGGAGCGCAGAGTTGACTTGGACCTCCTGGAAGAAAGGCGTGAAAACGCTGCATCAATGAGGCCAAGTATAAAACCAAACTCGAAAAGTACTACAATACACGCGTCCGCGTTTGTACATTCAATCCGGGAGACTACGTCCTTCGTGACAATGAAGCATCTAACGCAGAACGCCCTGGGAAACTCGCCCCCAAGTGGGAAGGACCCTACCTCATCCAAGAGGTCCTGGGCAAAGGCGCGTATAAACTGCAAACATTAGAGGGTGAAACTATCGCACGCACATGGAATGCGCAGCAGCTTCGACGTTGTTATATGTAAGCCATGTTTTCTACATTCACCATGTAACCTATCGGGCCGCAGGCCATTCGCAAATAAATAAATAGACGATTCAATGCAATATTGTTTATTTATTTCTATTACAAATGCGTGTTCCACTCTGCGGTATCCGCAAAAACAGATTGGCAAAATCTTCATTCGCGATACCCACACAGAGTGGTAACCACACGCAATTATTATAATAGGCCAGCAACGGCAACATTGTCTATCCGACCGGATACAGTTTTCATACTTGCATATCATCTTGATATGCAAAAGGAAAACACAGACCTAGTGTTGATTCACATTAACATTAACTCATACAAGTTCACACATGCAAGTAGTAAAAACACTTATACGTTTCAAACTTTATATTCAAAAAAAAAAAATTCCTACACCTACGCGGTGCACAAGGGATTTACATAAGGTTTTTGACATTTACATTGAGGACACAACAAAAAGCACGCAGGCCAGCCTAGTCTTTCTTTGTGCCGCTGGAGCCCGCACCATCCTTGCCCTCAACAGCAGGCTTTTCCTCATCGTCCTCATCAGCATACAACACCCGCAAGCGGTCTACATAGTCCTCTGCTTCTAGGTACTCATTAAGGTCCTCAAGAGTAGTAATGGACGTGTCATTATACGCCGCAACCGCAGCAGCAAGAAGCGCTTCAGTATCCACACCGTGGAACCCGGATCGCTCATCAGTATATTGGCCCTGGGCCATAACATTCATATGAGCAATGCAGCGATTGTAGCCAGCTTTAAAACCAGCATCCCGGACGCGCTCCTTAATCTCATTGACGCCTGAGACGTTCTCAGGTGCGTCAAGAATGGATGTAACAATCTGCGAAACAAGAATACTACGGTTATCTGAGGCAAACCTAAAAAAGATAACAAAGACAATGGATACTTACATGTCCGATCCCATGCATGCGCATCCATTCACGATCGGTCCGGAGCAGCTCAAGTGAAGAAGCAAGGCTATCTCTAGCCTCTGCAACCTCTCTTGCCCGCGCTTCAGCATCAGCAGCACGAGCAGTGACCTCCTCAATAGTATCTCCCCGGCTCCGTACTTCAGCCTTTCAACAGGGGAAACACAAGTATACAAAGATAATCAACATACTTGTAAAACATGTACAAATTCAAAAACAGGAGAGACTTATACCTGGAGGCCCAGGATAGTTTTGGTTAAGTTCGTGCGGTCAACATTTGCCCCTTCAAGAGCCCTTGTAGCGCGGGCCTCCGCCTCTTTGGCCTCTTCAAGAGCCCTTGCAGCGCGTGCCTACGCTTCTTTGGCCTCTTCAAGAGCCTTGGTAAGGCGAGCTTCTGCTTCCTTGGCCTCTTGAGCAGCCACAACAGCTGCGGCTTTTTCTTTAACCAACGCAGCATTCGCTGCCTTGGCATTGGTAAGCTCCTGACGAACATGAAAAAGAATTTCATTCTGTTTGGCCCAAGATTCTTTCCAAGTCTTGCGCTCATCAGATAGCGTCTTGCGCTCATTAGAAAGAGTTTCTTTCCAACTCTTGCGCTCATCAGAAAGCAGTTTTGCAAGGGTACGAACCTGTTTAAGTTCAGCAGTGGCAGCCCACTCCTCAGTCTGCTTACGCTTTTCAAAAGCAGCCCTATCCCTTTCAAGCTGCTCTGCACCCTCACGTGCAGCCTTCACCAACCCGTCAGCCTCGGCACGCAACCGCGCATTTTCCTCCTTCCTGCGGCCCAGCACCTTGTAGTTGTCCAAAATGGCATTCGCCATTATGGAACTCCCCACAAGCATGGAGGAAAGTTGGTTAATCTGGGCCTCAGTTGGCAAGGCACGGGCCCGATTGACTTCAAATGGGGTGCCCAAACCACCCAAAATCTCCCTACACGCGGAGGGGACAACAGAGATATCATCCCATTGCATTACAGTCCATGGAGGGCGGTGATAGGTCATGGCCCGGTCTTCAGTATAGGTGCGGTAATAAAACTCCAATTCAGACTCTTCAGGCTGAATGGGAGTCTCTGTAAAACCCGCACCCCTAGAAGCGGACCCAGAAGCCTTATCAGCAGCGGGAGATTTCTTGCTTCCAGTATAAGCAAACTTCAAATGAAGCTCCTCTGTATCCTCTGGGGTGATAACATTATCATGAGAATCCACCGTGTCATAGATCTGAGACGCAGTTCCCTTCCCAGTATCCTCAGCCCGCACAGAAGACTCAGGCACCGTTTTAACGCCCACACTCGCACGTGTGTCATGCGGTGGAGAAGGAGGAGCGTCAAATACGGAAAACCCTTCATCTTGCGGTTCTGTAAACAATGCAAATACACTTTAAATACAAAGTACAAATACAGAATACTTGTAACAGTTATGAATTACTTACCAGAAGCAACCACAGGTTTAACAGACTTCAAAACAGCTTTCCGCCTAGTCTGAATTTTTGGCTTTTTCTTCTCACCAACATCAACAGCCTTCTCTGGCTTTCTCTTCTTCTCATCAACAGGCTTGGAACCCACAGAGGTCCCACCTGCAGCCGCACCACCACCTGGAACACCCAAACCTTCAAGGGTGTCAGATACTACCACATAATCGGTATATCTGCGGAAATGAGAGCGAGAGATACATGCCGCCTGCGGCACCAAAGGCGCAACAGCAGGAGCCTCAGGTTTCTTCACGCTGCGACTCCGCACGGGTTTATCCACATGCTTCTTCTCCGCATGTTTTTTGGGCGCACCCTTTGACTCAAATTTACCAAGGACCCCAAGAGTACCTACATATAGAAAATCAGCAATGTGAACCGTATAAGGCAACAAAGAATGTTATGGCTTATACCTTTGCCTTGCGGCAGGGGTGTCACACCCTGGCTTTGCGGAAGCGTGGTTAATTTGGTGTGACTTCCTAATACCATAGCTTAATCATAACAAAGCTATATGATAATAAAACCATGCAAGATCATCCATAGATTTAAGTTTTAAAACCGAAGTAACATAACATTGTCTTAGGGACTACAACACCATAACATAAAACATTGTTTTGAAAGACATAAACATCAACATGAATAAAACGCAGTTTAAGATTTGTGACTCGTCCAGGAAAAAGTCACGTTTCCTAAACCGGGATGACCTCGGAACCCATATGCAGCGGGAAAACATAACATACCGCGCCAGATCCTTAAATTCCCTGAAATACATGTAAGTTGAAAAATCAACAATAATGTTGAGCGAGTTCATGTGTAAGTGAGTAAGTAAAACCTTTGTAAAATGTCTGTATGTATGAAAATTCCTGGTATGTAGCAATAAGGAAAAAGAGATCAATTAATGTGTAGCTAATACATTAATAAGTGAAATGGCCTAGGAAGCACTCAAACCTGTAACGCGAATTTCATACCGGTCCTTCCGGCGGAACGGCATAGTCACCACATGCAGCCACACGCTGGCTCATGTGTGGGGCTCGCAACACCCGATAGATCTATCACTCATGCCTCTCGGTCCTTATACAAGGATTAATGGTCTTACGATAATCGCCTACCCATTCACATGATCTAGGTAATAACCCTCCTTATGCTATCCATACCATGTAAAAAGTACTTGTAATCGTAGTAACATGTATTTCACCCCCGCAGTTAGAAAACTGAAAACAGTTAAGAGAAAAGGGGGACATGAACTCACAGTGGTGCGTCTCTACCAAGTATATCTCCTGCTCAAACAGCTGTGCGACGACCTACACGTACTAACTCTATTAGACGGACGGCCGTGCCTTAGCTTAAGGTTTAAGTTTTTGGGAAATAGTTAGACAACTATTTCGTGTTTATATTTTTGTAAATACTTGGTAATTATTCTCCTTCCCAAGGATGGGGGATTTAATACATGTGTGTTCGCAACATTCGAAATACATTATTAAGTCTCACTTAATATCTTTTATTTCTTACTTCAAAATATATTCATTTTTCCCAAAAAATATTATATTTTATCTCATACAATTTTCCAAAATAATACTCTTGACAAATACGCGTTCATTGGTATTTTCTGAATTGCGTAAGTTACGGATAAAGATCGGGTGGTAATAATTATGCCGTTGTAACTCATTATTTATTGTGAAGGCGTTCGTATCATTTTGGAATCGTTAACATTCGGTAATAATATTATTTTTACCCTAAAAATAATATTTGTATAGTTCACAAAATAATCATAAAAACCTCACAAGTGTTGTTATGAAAAAAATATATATCAAATATATATTTATCAAGTTTTATTTTGTGAAAATCCCACCTCCGATAATTAGAAATCTTGTAATAAAGTCATGGCGAAATCTATAATTCGAAAACACGTTAAAAATGTATTTCTGACACTTGTAGTGAAAATATTTCTAAGTGTTAGGTTTTTGGAAAAATTTCGCCAGAGTTTCCTCTGTAACTGGAGGTGGCCACGCTTTCAAGTGTATCATTTTCTTTTACAAATCAAACCGACCATTTTCTCACTCAATCAAAACAATGTTCAAAGCATCAACTAGTCAAAATATATATAAATCGCATAAATTACATGAACTTGTGATTTATCCAAAATATGAAGTGAATCCCATTAATTTTAGTGGATCTTTTGTATAAATCAATCCGGTTTCGTAAAAGTCTCGTTTTTAAAGAAAATAAATTTTCACAACTTTTTGTCAACATTTACAAAAATAGTTCTTTTGTCAAAACTTTGTGTTACACAAGTGTCTACACAAGTGTCTACACACTTGTGTGTTTACAAAAGCACTTTTGTTTATGTAAGATCCGTCTTTAAGAGTATGTTTTCTCTTGACACGTGGTCCTTTGAAAATACCGCTTGTAGATCCGTAGATCTACTAGTTTTAAACATCACTTCGTAAGTAAAATCGTTTTTACACAAGTTCAAGTTTCTCGTGTGGTAGAGTTTCATCACTTAACCCTTGTTATACTTAAACAAGCTCTATGTCATGATCCATGATCATGACCAATCCGGGTTAAACGATGATCCGAGCTACCACAACATAGATCGGCACTAAATAATCACACCAAAACAAATCTTACAAGATTTACACAACCCTTGTGCTATTAACCAACATTTTTAGCATTTTAGTAGACTTTTTCATATCATTTTGTATGTTCATAAATTTTAACCATCATATATCGTTTTAACCACTTTAAAATAGTTCGAGAGTGTGATTATAGCCACTTACTACTAGCTCGAGGCTAGGGAAGATTCTAGTCGAAGAATGAGTGGATAAAAGCAATGAGAAGAGGTCCTTCGCTTTCCGAATGCACCAAGCCTCCTTATGTGGGATCCTTAACACTTGTATGATCTTGGAATAGCTTGAACAAAACTCGAAAAATTGATGGATGGATAGGGGAGTTCGGCCGAGAGCTTTGTGAGGAGAGGGAGAGAGTTTTGTTGTGAGTTTGAGTGTTGGATGGTTAGTGTGTTATGTTATGAACTTATAGGCAAAAGATAGGATCATTACCCAAAGGTTTATGTGTCTACTAGATATTAGACACTAGTGATTAAAATAATCATATGGAGGACAAGAGGTGTCCCTCTTGGGGACGGTTTGGTTAGGGGGGGGGGGTAATCCGGTTGGTTTCCAACTAAACATTAAGTATTAGTTAGATTAATTTAGTTAGTTTAGGGATTAACCCGGTTACTAGTGTGTCATGCATTATGACGGGTGTTAGGGTATTCGGGGACCCTAACAGGCTCAGAAAAAGAAAAATAATGTTAATGTCAATATTTTTGTGTTCCGGATAAAGTCCGGTTGTTCGGTTGGATATTGATCCGTTAAAGTGCTTAACAAAGCCTTAAAGTGTCGTTAATATTATTTTTAGTGACATAACTTATTCCCGACACTTTGGAAAGTGTCTAGTAATATTTTTCCCATGTTTTGGCACTTTATTAGTTAGCTAAATGCTGAATTATTATTTAAAGTGCTGAATTTTGTACTTAAAGTACGTTTTAGGCACATCCGGTCACTGTAATCTCATTCCTAGTGACGCAGTTCTACAACCCTTATATCCCTACACTCACTACTAGTGTAGCAAACTATCTCAGGCTCTTACAGGCCTTAGAGGCAGTACCTGCCTGGTGCTAGTTATGACAGCACGTTTAATAGGTTATCCGTTCATTGTGCTACTGTGCTTTTGGTGCATCAAGGTTGTCACAAAGGTGCTGTAAGCAAAACATGGAGTGACAGCAAGTAAAGTATGATGCAAGTAAGTACATAAATCAGCATTCAATTAGCAGTTTATCCACAATTTCAAGTAAGCACAGTAATTAAGCAGTAATTAATTATTAATTAAGTCGTACGGATACCTGGTTTGGTGAGGGTTGTCACATTCTCCCCCCGTTAAATAAATTTCGTCCTCGAAATTTGTTCTACCCTACTACTTATGGTTAAGTCACACACGTATGTATATGGATAATATCGAAGTAGATAATCATCAAATCGAAACAAACCTTACTCACATTAGATGAGTCCCAGAATATATAACAACCCGAATCCTAGGGTTGAAAGGTGTGTGCTTCTAGCATTGGATGTCAACGGTACAAGACGTACTTGACGTATAATCTAGTGTAACCAGCTAGCAGGGGTTCCACAAAAGTGGAGTTTTGACTAATAAGATTCTTTTAAACGATTGGTTACAATGTGCTAACGGTTTTTTTTTTTTTTTTACAAACCATAGCACTCGTTATAACAACTCAACGTAATAGTAAAATGATCTGTCAACTCTTGAATAAATGTCTGGTAAGGTTTAGTGTGTCGATATTTTTGAATAGTGGAGATACACCGAATGGAATACAAGTGAATCTGGTGTATCATTGTCTTGATTCGTAGTTGCATCAGAAATGTTTAAATGATAAATCAAACAGAAGTATGTGTGGTCTCGTGTAAAGCGGTTACCATGATTAGCACAAGCTACAAGTTTATGATGACACCATAAGGTGTCGTAATGGCATTTCCCAATAATAGTGGTGACTGAACAAGTTCACCGCGTTTGAAATCAAATGAAAGTGTACTGAGGCAATCTGAAGATTTGATTTATACCATGTTACGGAGTTTTTAGTTAAATACGGAACATCAAAGATTCACTGTTTCCAATCGAAGATGAAATGTAATAAGTATCGCAAGGCATTTGATTTACAACGAAAGAATCGTTAGGGGGGTACATCATGATATGAAATGAGTTTATGTACCTTTGACTCAGCATGCACGTGTGTGGAGAGTGATTTAATTGTGATAAAGAAACGGATTTAGGGTAAGTTGTCAAATAATCAATTAAATCCGTGTACGAAGTGAGTAGTCAAAAAGCGCAAGCTTCTGTTCTGTGAAAGTATCACTGTAAGGTATCGAAATCTATCAACGATTTAGTGGAGTCTTAGACCAAATAAGTCTACTACGACCCGAAACAAAAGAATCTGTGCCAAAGTATTAGAATATGATGCTCTCAATGCATCATATGGCGTCTCAAATTAAGCATGTGAACTGGATAAGTTCAAGCAGTTGAACTTAGTTTCAACGTAACCAAACAATAAACGTACATATCAACAAGGAAATCTTGGCATGATAGCAAACATGTAACATGAAAGAAGGTAGTTTCAATAAGTGTGTTAACTTGATAACAAAAGAGTCAACAATGACAAAAATGTAGGTCATTCGAATCACGAATCAGTAACTGGGTTTAGCAGGGTAATATTTAAATTTCAATGAAGTGTTTGTTCGAAACAAAACCACGTGCGTAGCAAATGATGCATGTGAGTCATGAAAGTTTCCGAGTACCGAAACAATGAGTGCTTGCTAAGATGAAGAAATGACCAAGTATCGAAACAAATGTGTGTTCGCTCTCAGCGAAGAAAACTTGTGTGATGCAACTACCGTTAAGGGGAGTAGAGATGCAAACAACTACTCGCCAGAAGTAAAATAAATCCAAGTACTCTCTGCTTGGGTCAGCGGAATTGGCATATGTGCCAGGTTAATGATGGTTGGTTGAGTTGACATATAGGGTTCCTAAATAAAAACCCTTACGAGTTTGGACCTGGGTTCACGAGGGTCCTAAATATAAGTTTTCCCAAATCCTCCAGGTTTCGTATCCCGTGTGGATCCGGTTTGTACATTGTGTAGGAAACACCGTTTTTGTGTACGTCTAAGAACTAGTCATTGACTCACAATTTTCACCGGTAAACTTTCTTCTTGAATTTACTGTTAACGACGCTCGATTGTGGACCAGTCGTGTAATAGTTGTTGGGTCCTCATAGTTAGTTATATAAGAAGTTCGTTAGTCCTCAGCAAGAGCCACCGACTCTGGTTGCCTAGCTTGTCCGACTCCCGGTCATTTGAAAGTCATTCGTCCTTTCTTTTGGCGAGCAAAATTGAGGTTATCCAAAACAAAAGTTTTGGTCTGTTATCTTCCTTCTCTATCCACTGTTAAAACTTCACTGTCAATCCTTGCATCTCCGAAAGTGTAAGTCGTTACGAAGCATTGACTACAGGCGTGGTGCCTGGGATTAAATCGATGCGAGACTCGACTAATCGTTGAGGAGGTGATTCCGGTAAGTCTTCGAGGAAGACTGCAGGATATTTCCTTATCATAGGAACATCTCTGTGCTTTGGTTCTTCGGCTCCTCCTGTCCCCGACATGAGCCAAGAAAACAACACATTCTTCCCATGACAACCTTCGTGCCTTCAAGTAATTCATGATCTGAGGAGGCGTACCCTGCCTTGTGAGTCGAGATCGTTTCTTCATTCGTCATCATGGTGCGGATATCGATCTCCTATTGATCATTTGTCAACCAATCCCTCCAACTACCTTGTTGAAGTCTCCCAATTCACTGGCAGTAGATCGAGTGTAATCTTATGCTTCCCGGGTTCTATCTTGCCGATTCCAGTTATTGTGTTGGCTTTCACTAGCTTCCCCTAAGCTAGTTCTAATGGGTCCTGGAATATCTACTTACTCGCTGCTTAAACCAATTATACTCCCGAACTCTAGGGGTGCGAATCGTAAAATTTACAACATATTTGGCAATATAGATGCATAACATTGAGTAGTATGGGATGTACCGATGTTCATGCTTGGTTTTCTGGCGTGCTTCCCTGTCTCCGGTGTTAGACATCTTTCCCATCATTTTGCTTAATCTCCCTTGGGCAATCTTTCCTAAAGTGCCTCATATCCCCACAGGTATAACATCCCTTATCTTTCCCCTTTCCTTTCTTTCCACGCTTCATCTCACGCCAACACGTTTCCCTGTTGTGTCCCACTTTGCCACAGTTGTCACACTTCCCATTTTTACATCGCCCGGTATGATGACGTCGGCACCTATCGCATTTAGGTAGCTTACCCATGTACTCTTTTCTCTTTTTGGCCTTGTAGTTGCTACTCGACTGGGTACCCTGTTTGAATTTTGCCAACTTTCTCTTGTTGTCCCCAGTTGACTCTACATGAGTCTCCTTCTTCTCCTCAGAGGTTGAAAATTTGTTCGTCCTGATTGCCTCTTCAGTCAAAGCTACACTTAGATTGATGGCCTCAGTGATCGTTGCAGGCTTTGACGTCGTCACCAAGCTCATGATTTGGGGTGCCAATCCCCAAATGAAACGCTCAATCCTCTTAAACTCCGGATCTACCATGTAAGGAACGATACGTGACAGAACTTGGAACTTCTCCACATACTCAGCTATTTTTGGACCTTCCATCTTCAAGTTCCAGAACTCAGTTTCTACCTTCTGGCTTTCTGTTCTCGAACAGTACTTTTTATGCATTAGCTCTTTCAGCTCATCCCATGATAAAGCATATGCAGCGGCCTCGCCCATTGTCTGAACCTGAAGTTTCCACCATGACAGGGCCCCATCTCGGAACAGCCCGGAAATGTATGTGACCTGATCTCCTGGGGCGCATTTGCTCGCACGCAAAACAGTGTCCGTCTTCTCAATCCAGCGTACGAAAGCTACGGCACCCCCAGTGTCGTCGAAATGTAGGGGCTGGCAGCCTAAGAACTGCTTGTAAGTGCAGCCGTTGGGTGGGTTAGTTCCTGAGGTACCTCCGTTGCGTTTGGAGCGCAGGGCCTCGTACTGTGCGATAAACTGCACGAGGCGTTCTTGAAATTCCGCCTCTGTCGTTGGCAGATTGTTGTTGGTATCGGTGTTCTCTCGAGTCGACATCTTCTGAGAAGAAAGTCGGTTAGGTCGGGTCTTAGTAAGGACACGAGCACCTAAGTCTCTATTTAACGAATAAGACCTCATAGGTATATTACATTTACGTAAATACGCAGTTGTTTAACAATTAATCACATATCCTCACGGTTATAGCACAGCTTGCAAATAGGGACATAGCAAGTAAACATGTGGTATTATAGTTATAGCAAAAAATATGTAGATCATCAACGTGTTTAGTGAGGGCATAGCGACGATATTTTTCGTCGGTCATTAGTCATAAGTATTGTCGCGTGTTTAAAGATGATCGGGCTTTCATTATCCACCGGCCACAATCATTGCGTCTTACCAAAATGCATCACATCAGAAGGGACTCAGGGTCACCCTACCCTTGTCCAACAAGTATATCAGTGCATCACATCTATGTGGTCAGAAGTGATCCTCAAAAGTCTCCGAAATCCCCGCTTATCATTAGCGTCTTTTCCCAAGCGTAATGCAATCCGCTTAATCCAGAAATCAACTATACTGGTGACTGAGGTGGAGGAGGAAAGAAAAGTATACTGTTAACGTGCGTGGGTCCCTCCTCGAGCTTGTATATACGTTGAAGTAATCATTTGCTCTGCCGCTTGATAGTTTAGAAATGAACATTGGAATCCCGGGAATGGTGAAAGAACAAAGGTCAAGAGTACAGAGGAGTCTTGATGCATGCGGCGGATCAAAGCATGCTGGTGATAGACCGGCTGGAGAACGTGGTATTGTGTATAGACTTTTCAGACAATATGTGGTCTTGTGATGTAGACACTCAAGTCATGTTTTCGGTTATGTAATGTTTCGCAATTGAAGTTGCCAATTGTGGCGTCAGCTCAAGCTCCAACATTCTGTGACTCATATCCTTATTTGTAGTTGATGTTACAAGAGCAACTCACCTCGCGTGTGGCCTTTATAGTGTAAGGGTCTAACTTCAGCACAGTGTACAATAGGAATCACCGAGATGGCTCGTCCGACGTTGTAGAGGTGAATGTAGCAAATGGTGCGACCTGTGCAGTTGGGAATATGCTGTTGTAGCAGATGAATCGTTATGCGGGTGCTGACCTGAAGTACCTCCTCGAGGTATGGTTATATTCCGAAAGGAAGCTATAGGCATCTTGGCGCAATGGACGTTGGTCTTCATAGGGGAAGGGAGCAATGTCAGCGGTTTTGGGTGTAAAAACGAACATCTCACAAATGAGGAGATTGGCCGATGCAGGTAGATATAAGGGGTGCAATGTATGGCAGACCAAAAAGAAACAGGGTCGTGATCACGTAAAGGTGTAGGTTCAGCAGGCACAACATCAAGCTGACCCAAATGATGTAGCAGCTGGCTCGAGTGCAGGCTCCGGGTCATGTAACGGTGTGGAGGACATCAGCGGTGAGTGTGGGTAACAAAGGTGCATCCATAGGAACTGGAACAGGGGCTGAAACAGGGGCCACAAGAGAGCATCACAGGAAACTCGAAAGGTTGGTAATCATTGTCATCGTCTATCCACCCCTTTCGGGTGTGCGCGTATCGAGGATCAACTTGGGTTGCAAAAGGCGCATGATCGAACTGTACAGGCACAGGGTCAGGGTGGGGTGCAACAAGAGGGTTAACAGGTATATCAGCGATAAGTGGGGGGATCAACATGATCAGCAGCAATAACATGGTCACCCTCCAGTAGTGGTGCATCAGCAGGGTGATCATCAATGGGTAGGTCAGCAATCAAAGGATCAATGGGCATGCCAGCCTGAACCGTGTGAATAGTGTTGTGCACTCCAAGTGTGTGACGGTGCGGAGGCCACAGACTCGAAGGAGTCTGGAGCGGGTGAGTGCGCAGGTGACTCCTCAGCTGGAGCATCTGCGAGTAACAAAAGACCACCGTCAGCTAGAAGGGCCTCGCCCTCAACATCGTCCTCCAGGGGCTCATCATCAAACGGATCGACGTCGTCGTCAGCGTCGGCGTCGAGGAGCATATCGTAAGCAGGATAAACGGCCAAAGGTATGGGAGCAGGGATCTCTACGAGTGGTAGGTACCCAACAAAAGGACCATCAGCGGGCTCATTGACAGCGTCGGGTAGCGCAAAAGGGCTGAAAGTCATCCTCGTCTGTGCTGGTAACAACTGATGTGTGGACCTCATGCTCTGAAGACTCTAAGTCGTCTGATACTATGGGTCTAGGGTCCGTGGTGTCCGATTCACCAGTGCCTGATGAATCCATGGTGTCTGTATCATAAACACAAATATGCGCAAATAATCAATCATATAATCAGACAAGCACATTAGTCACCTAGTAAGCAATCAAAAAATTCTCCTAGTCCCACTAGCCTCCCAGCCTCTCAGACTGCTCTTCCTAGTCCCACTAGCCAGATTCTCCCAGCCTCTCAGACTGCTCTTCCTAGTCCCACTAGCCAAATTCTACCAGCCTCTCAGACTGCTCTCCCTAGTCCCACTAGCCAAATTCTCCCAGCCTCTCAGACTGCTCTTCCTAGTCCCACTAGCCAAATTCTCCCAGCCTCTCAGACTGCTCTCCCTAGTCCCACTAGCCAAATTCTCCCAGCCTCTCAGACTGCTCTTCCTAGTCCCACTAGCCTCCCAGCCTCCCAGACTGATCTTCCTAGTCCCACTAGCCTCCCAGCCTCCCAGACTGCTCTTCCTAGTCCCACTAGCCTCCCAGTCTCTTAGACTGCTCTTCCTAGTCCCACTAGCCTCCCAGCCTCCCAGACTGATCTTCCTAGTCCCACTAGACAACTACCTCGGTTTCCCAGACCGAGCCTCGGCCTCCCAGACCGAGCCTCAGCCTCCCAGACTGAGCCTAAAAATAATAAATAAAATGTGCTCAACATTTGTTTGTAAAAACGTTTTGGATCTGGACTTAAGTGGCATGCAATGTAAAAATGTTTTCGTGAGAGCCCTAGTGATCATAGTCTAGACTCGAGAAAGAATCCTAGTTCGCTATGATCAGAGCTCTGATACCAAGCTGTCACACCCTGGCTTTGCGGAAGCATGGTTAATTTGGTGTGACTTCTTAATACCATAGCTTAATCATAACAAAGCTATATGATAATAAAACCATGCAAGATCATCCATAGATTTAAGTTTTAAAACCGAAGTAACATAACATTGTCTTAGGGACTACAACACCATAACATAAAACATTGTTTTGAAAGACATAAACATCAACATGAATAAAACGCAGTTTAAGATTTGTGACTCGTCCAGGAAAAAGTCACGTTTCCTAAACCGGGATGACCTCGGAACCCATATGCAGCGGGAAAACATAACATACCGCGCAGATCCTTAAATTCCCTGAAATACATGTAAGTTGAAAAATCAACAATAATGTTGAGCGAGTTCATGTGTAAGTGAGTAAGTAAAACCTTTGTAAAATGTCTGTATGTATGAAAATTCCTGGTATGTAGCAATAAGGAAAAAAAGATCAATTAATGTGTAGCTAATACATTAATAAGTGAAATGGCCTAGGAAGCACTCAAACCTGTAACGCGAATTTCATACCGGTCCTTCCGGCAGAACGACATAGTCACCACATGCAGCCACACGCTGGCTCATGTGTGGGGCTCGCAACACCCGATAGATCTATCACTCATGCCTCTCGGTCCTTATACAAGGATTAATGGTCTTACGATAATCGCCTACCCATTCACATGATCTAGGTAATAACCCTCCTTATGCTATCCATACCATGTAAAAAGTACTTGTAATCGTAGTAACATGTATTTCACCCCCGCAGTTAGAAAACTGAAAACAGTTAAGAGAAAAGGGGGACATGAACTCACAGTGGTGCGTCTCTACCAAGTATATCTCCTGCTCAAACAGCTGTGCGACGACCTACACGTACTAACTCTATTAGACGGACGGTCGTGCCTTAGCTTAAGGTTTAAGTTTTTGGGAAATAGTTAGACAACTATTTCGTGTTTATATTTTTGTAAATACTTGGTAATTATTCTCCTTCCCAAGGATGGGGGATTTAATACATGTGTGTTCGCAACATTCGAAATACATTATTAAGTCTCACTTAATATCTTTTATTTCTTACTTCAAAATATATTCATTTTTCCCAAAAATATTATATTTTATTTCATACAATTTTCCAAAATAATACTCTTGACAAATACGCGTTCATTGGTATTTTCTGAATTGCGTAAGTTACGGATAAAGATCGGGTGGTAATAATTATGCCGTTGTAACTCATTATTTATTGTGAAGGCGTTCGTATCATTTTGGAATCGTTAACATTCGGTAATAATATTATTTTTACCCTAAAAATAATATTTGTATAGTTCACAAAATAATCATAAAAACCTCACAAGTGTTGTTATGAAAAATATATATATATATATATATATATATATATATATCAAATATATATTTATCAAGTTTTATTTTGTGAAAATCCCACCTCCGATAATTAGAAATCTTGTAATAAAGTCATGGCGAAATCTATAATTCGAAAACACGTTAAAAATGTATTTCTGACACTTGTAGTGAAAATATTTCTAAGTGTTAGGTTTTTGGAAAAATTTCGCCAGAGTTTCCTCTGTAACTGGAGGTGGCCACGCTTTCAAGCGTATCATTTTCTTTTACAAATCAAACCGACCATTTTCTCACTCAATCAAAACAATGTTCAAAGCATCAACTAGTCAAAATATATATAAATCGCATAAATTACATGAACTTGTGATTTATCCAAAATATGAAGTGAATCCCATTACTTTTAGTGGATCTTTTGTATAAATCAATCCGGTTTCGTAAAAGTCTCGTTTTTAAAGAAAATAAATTTTCACAACTTTTTGTCAACATTTACAAAAATAGTTCTTTTGTCAAAACTTTGTGTTACACAAGTGTCTACACAAGTGTCTACACACTTGTGTGTTTACAAAAGCACTTTTGTTTATGTAAGATCCGTCTTTAAGAGTATGTTTTCTCTTGACACGTGGTCCTTTGAAAATACCGCTTGTAGATCCGTAGATCTACTAGTTTTAAACACCACTTCGTAAGTAAAATCGTTTTTACACAAGTTCAAGTTTCTCGTGTGGTAGAGTTTCATCACTTAACCCTTGTTATACTTAAACAAGCTCTATGTCATGATCCATGATCATGACCAATCCGGGTTAAACGATGATCCGAGCTACCACAACATAGATCGGCACTAAATAATCACACCAAAACAAATCTTACAAGATTTACACAACCCTTGTGCTATTAACCAACATTTTTAGCATTTTAGTAGACTTTTTCATATCATTTTGTATGTTCATAAATTTTAACCATCATATATCGTTTTAACCACTTTAAAATAGTTCGAGAGTGTGATTATAGCCACTTACTACTAGCTCGAGGCTAGGGAAGATTCTAGTCGAAGAATGAGTGGATAAAAGCAATGAGAAGAGGTCCTTCGCTTTCCGAATGCACCAAGCCTCCTTATGTGGGATCCTTAACACTTGTATGATCTTGGAATAGCTTGAACAAAACTCGAAAAATTGATGGATGGATAGGGGAGTTCGGCCGAGAGCTTTGTGAGGAGAGGGAGAGAGTTTTGTTGTGAGTTTGAGTGTTGGATGGTAGTGTGTTATGTTATGAACTTATAGGCAAAAGATAGGATCATTACCCAAAGGTTTATGTGTCTACTAGATATTAGACACTAGTGATTAAAATAATCATATGGAGGACAAGAGGTGTCCCTCTTGGGGACGGTTTGGTTAGGGGGGGGGGTAATCCGGTTGGTTTCCAACTAAACATTAAGTATTAGTTAGATTAATTTAGTTAGTTTAGGGATTAACCCGGTTACTAGTGTGTCATGCATTATGACGGGTGTTAGGGTATTCAGGGACCCTAACAGGCTCAGAAAAAGAAAAATAATGTTAATGTCAATATTTTTGTGTTCCGGATAAAGTCCGGTTGTTCGGTTGGATATTGATCCGTTAAAGTGCTTAACAAAGCCTTAAAGTGTCGTTAATATTATTTTTAGTGACACAACTTATTCCCGACACTTTGGAAAGTGTCTAGTAATATTTTTCCCATGTTTTGGCACTTTATTAGTTAGCTAAATGCTGAATTATTATTTAAAGTGCTGAATTTTGTACTTAAAGTACGTTTTAGGCACATCCGGTCACTGTAATCTCATTCCTAGTGACGCAGTTCTACAACCCTTATATCCCTACACTCACTACTAGTGTAGCAAACTATCTCAGGCTCTTACAGGCCTTAGAGGCAGTACCTGCCTGGTGCTAGTTATGACAGCACGTTTAATAGGTTATCCGTTCATTGTGCTACTGTGCTTTTGGTGCATCAAGGTTGTCACAAAGGTGCTGTAAGCAAAACATGGAGTGACAGCAAGTAAAGTATGATGCAAGTAAGTACATATATCAGCATTCAATTAGCAGTTTATCCACAATTTCAAGTAAGCACAGTAATTAAGCAGTAATTAATTATTAATTAAGTCGTACGGATACCTGGTTTGGTGAGGGTTGTCACAAGGGGTGCAACCAGTGCATCGCGTTTAGGAACGCGAAAGTTGTGGACGATGGTCAGGTTAAAACCTTCACCCGCCGCACACTTAACAGTATCCACCTTGCCAGTAAAGGTTGGATCAAATATCTTCCACAACTCAGCAACTTCTGATAATACACATACAAATCAATAACGAGCAAAGGAATAAAGAAACCGCACAAGCGTAAGAATACTTACCACCAGTTTTTCCCGCACAACGGGCTTTGCATGCTTATCAGCCCTAGTCAACATCATCCGCAGCACCCACAACTCATCATTATTCAGCTGCCTATTCTCAATAGTCCTCAATCTTGGGAACCACTCCGCGCTCTCCGCACTAGGAATAGTTATATCCTCCGCAGGGATAGGCTCATTGACATTCCGCAAAGTCATACCAACAACAACCGCGACAGCCTTAACAAAAAAGAACTTTCTCTTCCACGTCGTAATACCCTTTGGTGGAGTCATCAACTTGGTGCTTCCATACCGTTGACTGAAAGAGAAGAAGCCGGTGTTCACCGTCAATTGGTGAAACCCCCGGAAATTATCAACGGTAACCGGCAAACCAAGAGCACGAAAAGTGTACTCAAAGTTTCTAATACGTATCATCCCAAAAGGACTCATCTGGGAGATATGGACCTTGTAATACTCCAAGACCTCAGCGACAAAAACGGTTAATGGTAAACGAAGGTTACCATCAATGAAAGAATCGGTCCACATGGTGACATGACCGGCCGGAGCACAGGCACCGGTATCACCTTCCTGAGGATAAACAGCCCCAAACTCCTGGGGCATTTGGATGCTGGTCATCAGTCGGGTGAACGACGCCCTAGACCACTTCAATACTGGTAGCCCACCACCAGGTGCACTACCACCGTCGTCCTCTTCTTCCCCAACCACTGGAGAAGAATGTTCAGGGTTTTCACCCTCCACATTGTGTGGGTTAGATGGTTCAGCCATCGAGAAATATAAAGAAGAGAAGTATCGAGTTTGCAAGGAAACTCAGAAAACAACCAAAATTACAGACAGGTCAGTCGGAGAAGATGAAGGGAACACGCTTTCTTTCACCGGAAAAATTCGAAAAATTTGAATAAAGTGAGGAAACCACAAACGGTTTCCCCTTATATACTCATCGCAATTAATGCGATGCAGTAAACCGAGTCAGCACGTTCAAAAGAGTCGAATTACAGGGTGACACGTGTTCAGCGACGTTTCCGCTGACGGTTATCACGCGCGCGTGGCCACCCACGCGCCTGACAGAAAAGACCTTTACACTACTTGCTACAGTGCAGTTATGACCTCGGGCAGTGCAAACGTCCTTTCAGATCATCACATGTCAGAATCCTACCAACTTTCAACAACCCACACGTGCCAACAGCCACGTAGGCAGCACAAAAGCGACAAACATTATCCAAACATAAGCGGCATGCGGTTTCTCTGGTTTACCGCACCATAACCCATACCGCATGTCATTTTTTACATACCCCTCAAAAAAGGCAAAAATATATATCTTCAAATTATATAAGGGGGTATAAACAATAACCGCACATACCCACGAGCACACGTGGAATATGCGGAGATGACACACACGAGCCCGCACAGGTGTGTCAGATACTCAGAACCAGCATGGTTCTTTAGACTGCGAAAACCGCTTCTAAGGATGCGATAAACCGCACTCCATGTAAGCTTCTTCAAGCTTCAAAGCCCTCATTTCCGGTTCACAACCGCAGAGGGGACGAAATCAGCTTCTCCTTAGGGAAAAGGACAAGTATGCTGGGCAAACCGCACATCTGCAACCCTGACTCCTGATCCTTCAAGAGCCACATCCAGGCTACAGACTTCTAGAAGCGAGTTCTTTGCTGCAAACTGCAACCACTCATACGTAGTTGCTACAAACCGCAACTATGCGAACGGTAGCTACGGAAGAGCCACAACTAAACCACCACACGGTGGAGCAAAGCTACTTCAAAGAAAATTGCTTTTGAACTAAGCATGAAGGAAAGTGGCTACAAAACGAATGCGGAAGAGTTTCAACCAACTTCCCAAGCATCTAAGGTGATCTCCTCCGGCAACACTAC
The DNA here is from genome assembly GCA_030545235.1 of Helianthus tuberosus. Lineage (NCBI taxonomy): Eukaryota > Viridiplantae > Streptophyta > Magnoliopsida > Asterales > Asteraceae > Helianthus > Helianthus tuberosus. The sequence continues at coordinate 137,158,208 of CM060357.1, forward strand.
TTAAAGGAAAACTACTTTCCACCAAAGCGTGAAGGAAAGTAGCTCCAGAACAGTGGTAACAAGTCTGCTTATGACTAGTTACCCACCTACGGACCGCATAGAATAAACAATGGTGGGCACAACCCTGCCTATGACCATGTTTATCTGCCCATAGTCCAGATTCACATTGTTCGACCAAACACGGCCAACAATGGCACAACTACCCCACGTTTCTCAAACAAACATGGACAACAAGGTGCAGCAACGAGGTAACCGCAAAGGACGTATGGTTACTAGAGAGCTAAACCTCAGAGGACGTGCGGTTACTTGAGAGATAAAAACAGAGGACATGCGGTTACTACAAAGCTTAACTGGAGAACACGAACGCCCCACAAAACAGGGATCATCGTTGCATGTCCAGTTGCTGAACATAGAGCTTGAGCAAAGTACTTACAACTTTGCACTAGCTGACACAGAGGTTACAACTAGAGTGGCAGAGACGGACATCTTCCGTCACGATCTCAAAGGTTGGTTCGAACCCTGCTAACACCTTCAGTCACCGTTTCAAAGGTTGGTTCGAAACACCAACAGGTGGCTGTTGACATCAGAAAAAGGTAGACCAAGAGTCAAGTCCTTGGCTGAGAATTCCGTATCAGACGGAACTTGCTCACCGGACATCCTTCTCAAAGGAAGGAACAATCCACTCGAAAGGCCTACCGACCAAACGGACTGATAAGCGAACGGTCAACAGCTTGAAGGAGGAGCCATCCAAATGGCCCATATTCTACCTTCTAGACACCATAGTCCAGTATTCCTCCCACATGCAACTTGCATAAGGAAGAAACACTAGACTGGGGGGACTTGAAGGGGTATGGTCCCAGATCTCGCGTCTGCATGACCGCGAATAACCATTACCCTTATCAAAAACCCCCACCAGCAATAACTTACATGTATCCGTGCGGGCACGCGCGAACACAGCGCGCCAATCTGTCCAGTGATGAGAAGACTTACCTTAAGCACGGAAATAAATGTTACGCATAGCGATGCGGCCCGACACCGCATCCTATGAACATTTTCGTCACGACAAGGGATCTGGACAACAGTAACAGTCACTAAGCGGCGATGCGGCATGGCACCGCATCCCGCATACATCCTGGATAGAACGAAGAAAGCGGGAACAGCATCAGTTACCGCAAGCAGCGATGCGGCCTAGCACCGCATCCTGCCTATAAGGCAAGTGGGTCTGACACTCAGTGCAAGTGGCACTGAGAACAGTCGCCTACTAGCCCACGTATGTGCAACAGTCTGACACCACAGCAGGACGTGGCCTCCTCACCATAACTGACAGGTCTGACACACCTGTGCGATGTCAGATTAGCTACTCAACTACCCTCCTTCACTCCTCGGCTATAAATACCCATCCCAAACCAGGTTTGAGGTATCACTTCTGAACTCTCTCACTACTACTACTATCACACTTTGCTTCCCAAGCAAACTACTGATTCTTACACCGGAGAGTGGTAACAAGGAGCACCCCCCACCCCATCCTCCTTGTTACGAGTCACGGCTTGTTTCCTTGTGCAGGAAACCAACCAGCGGACGATCCAGCCAAGGATCCTCGGAAAGAAGGGATTAACCCTCTTGACGAGATCAGTGAGTTAACCCCACCAGGTTAACCATTGTTTCATCATTCAAAATCAGTATTAAATATGAAAGTGATTAACGAAATAGACGGTGTCTGCAGAAATATTTAAAATGGGGGGCCAAATGTTGTTTTCTGCATTTATGTTTTGAATTGTGACTTGTGAGAACAAATTTATAAATTAACCATGAATCTAATTTATAAATGTATTATATTATTCATGTATAGATTTGTGTAAACAAATTCGTGTATAAATTGAATATGTATTATGATCCAAGTAAATACGAAAAAGATTTTTAAAATGGAATATCTTACCTCTATATCTTGTGCCTACCATTGGTTACAGAGTTTATTTATGCCTCATCAAGGTGTAACATGCTAACCTCAAAAATATTCATTATATATATTTAGCTTTCGGTGGGTGACTCAGACAAATTTTCGGTGGGTGCAGTTAAGAATATCTTTGTTAATAGTAGAGATTATAGTGGTCATTGTGGCGCAAATGGTATTCAAAAGAAATGTAACATCTTTATGTGGTGGTTGGAGATGAATCGTATTCCCACTTTGGATGCGCTTAGTAGAAAGGGAGTTCATGTTGGGGATTTGGGGTGTGTTTTTTGCGGGTCGGACACGGAATCAGCCGAGCATCTTTTCTCCTCCTGCTTGGTGGCGTCTCATATATGGCAGTTTGTGAGCGTCTGGTGCAAGGTCCCGCCTATCTTTGTTTTTTCGATCTGGGATCTCCTTGAGCTGCATTCGGGGTTGTCGTGCTCCAATGATAAGAAGATTGTGGTCCATGGTATTAGAATGGTTTCCTGTTGGTGTATCTGGAAAGCTAGAAACGGATAGGACACAGATTTTCCAACAGGCAGGCCAAAATAGATGGGATTTCTCAAGACATCAAATCTTTAGGGTACCTCTGGTTCAAATATAGAACTAAAAACAAATGTATAAGTTGGGATAGTTGGTGTAAGTTTGACATGTAAGTGCAGGTTTGCTGTTGGTTGTTCTGTTGGGTGGCCCCTGTTTTTATGGCGGCTTTCCCTTTTCTAATGAAAGTCAATTTTCAAATATATATATTTAGCTTTCATACAAGAAAAGCAAGACATTTTTTTTTTTTTTTTTTGATCAAAGATGTGGAAAAGATGGTGATTGGTGAGCATTGAATGTTACAGAATAAATTTGCAAAGGCAACTATTAGATTAGTTTGCTTATTAAGAAGATGTGTAGTGGTCACTCGAATGGTTTGGTCTTTTTTGTCATACGGCTTCACGTCATCAAGGACTGAAAATTGGTTAAAATGGAGTAGTGTGGGTTTAAAAACGTTTTCCGTTTTCTCATAAAATGATACACAAGTAAAGAAATGGTATGTGGACTTACAACCATATAAGTCTTTACTGTGAAACACACTTGGATGATCATTTTAGTGACCATACAAAGTATTACACACTTAGATGATCATTTTAGTGATTATCGTTTTTAAACAAGTCGGGATCGGCCTAAATGGAACTAAACAACTTACGACATAACAATTAGAATTTTATAAACTTTGACAATTTTTCGACTAATACTTTTGGCGTAGAATGTAACACACTGATCCTTCTAAGGGAGAAAATCACAAAAGCTTATGCAACTTCTCATGTAATCAAACCGCTAATGATTATGATTATAATCACACATATTATCCTTGATGTCGACCCTTGTACCTACGAGCAACACATACGTATAAAAACAAATTAACCGCACTAATCGCGGCCAATATCGCATAATAGTAATCAAGCTTACTGTGATTAAGATCATCTCTTAACCATCCACCCTCACCCGTTCCTGTGGCCCCTTCAACTATCTTAACAAGCGCGGTATTTACCCAACTCCCGATCCCAATCTCACTCAAAAACAACGCCCCACAAACACTTTTCATACCATCCGTAGCTTCATCATAAAAGAACTCCAGTTGTCCGACATACGTGAACGACTCGGCCCCACCCAATATGAAAAATTGTGGGACCAACCAAAACACGGATAAACCGTCGCGGTTAGAGTGGGTCCTACGCATGTGTTCGATCGCTGCAGCTGAGGCAAGGGCAAAAATGGAAATGAACAAGCCTAGCCCCATTCGTTGCAAGGATGTGAGGCCCCTGTGGTGGTTTGTTTTCCGTTGTAGGATGGGGACGATACATTTTTCATAAACGGGGACGGTGATAAAAGCGTTTATCACCGCAAAAACTTGCATGGAGCCCGGTGGGATGACGAAGTTTGGGCCGAGGTTTCGGTTAAGGATTTTGGATTGGGCTAGGAAGAAGGTGGATTGTTGGGCTAAGGAGAGGGAAAGGGCTATGGTTGAGGCCCAAACGGGGAAGACCCGCACGAAGGTTTTTAATTCTTCTACTTGTGTTACGGTGCATAGTTTCCATCGGTCGGTTATGTCAGTTAACTCGGGATCTTCCATCACTGCTGCTTTGTCCAAGAATCTGAAAACAAATTTATTGATTGTTAAAAAATCAGCAGTATGAACTCGAACACGACACGAGTATTCGCGGGTTAGTATAAATACGACCCATTTAACCTGAATTTTTGGGTTAAACTTTGATACATATGCTAATATATATAAGCTAAGAAGTAGCCACATTTGAAAAAAAAATGGGTTAAATGGGTCAACATGTGAACCAGCAAGGCTGGCGAAACATGACCCGTTTACCTAAACTTTTTTTTTCGTTTGACCCGAGACTGAGCCAAACCCGCAAACCCATAAATTTTGTGTTAAGTTTTGTCAAGGCGAAATATTACACCCCTAAATTAAATTTATTGCAATAATCCAAAAAAATATAATCATGGTTACAATGTGAATTATTTATAACAAACAATTTACAAGATTAGACAAAGTGTTTGTGAGCCAACCCAACCCGACCCGACCCGTACCAAAATAAAGACTGCCAACCTGTACTGAGGAGTATGTGAGAGCTTTCTAGCACCCACGATATCAGATTCTTCTGTAGCAACCTCATAAAGCTTAACTTCATGACTAACTTCAACACCTTTAAAATGATTTTTAACAGCAACCACAATCACCTGAATAAATCTAGTAAAAACACTCCGCATTGGCTTTTTATACCGATACCTCGGAAACCCGGCTGCCAAGATCACAACCGATGCAAACATGATGACGGTTGGTAGCCCGAACCCCCACGCATACCCTTTCTCCTGTTCTATATACACCATCACCGTCAGCCCTAACAAAGCTCCAACTTTGATTGATAAGAAAAAGAAGTTGAAAAAAGTGTATTTGTATGAGAGTTCTTTTTCGTCGTTTTCATCGTGTTGGTCTGCACCAAATGACGGGACGTTGGGCTTGACCCCGCCGGTTCCTAGGGCTACCAGGGCTAAGGCTGAGTAGAGGAATGCCGATTGGCCCGGGGATGCTGACGACGGGCAGTTTGATGTTTCGGGGCTGCAAGTAGGACGTAAGGTGGGTACTGAAGCCGAAACGGTTAACATAATCATTCCCTGGTTACAGAAATGAATACAAAAACTGTGATCAACTTATGGGATCAGACTAATATGTTTTAGGTTTTTAGAATGTGCATTTTATATCTTTATATCTTGTAATCAAGATGTATCTTTTAAACGGGTTGGATGGTTGCAATAAATGGGTAACAGGTCGTAAAGCGGTTAGTGGATCAGTCTGTTTAATTTATCGGTTAAATCTGTTAACCGAATCTGACCCGTTTAACTAGATTAAACGAATCAACCCCAACACGGCCTATTTATTGAATGTCTTAAATAATGACAGACCCAAAACCAGATTAGTCTAGAAATTGCAGTGAGTCAATGACAAACTGTAATGAGATAATGAAATTGCAAGATTAACACAAGTGTTTAATTTTATTTTATTTTAACGGGGGTATAAAAACTAATTTTTAAATCTTATTTAATCCGATATTCAATATTCTATATTAAGCAGTTAAACTGAAACTAGTTCTCACCAAATATTGAAAACTTTAGCAATATACCAAACATTGAAAACATTAATTTTGGATGGAAATCTTTTGGAAGTTTAATAGAATATTAATTATTAATCAACAATATACCAAACATTGAAAACACTAATTTTGGATGGAAATCATTTGGAATTTTTATATATTAATTATTACTCAACAATATACCAAACATTGAAAACACACATTTTGGATGGAAATCTTTTGGAAATTTAATATATTAATTATTAATCAACAATATACCAAACATTGAAAACACTAATTTTGGATGGAAATCTTTTGGAATTTTAATACATTAATCAACCATATACTTTTTATTTTATTTTGCTCAATCAAACCAATAACAAAAAATGGTTATCTGATTTCTACGAGTTTAACTACATGAGGACCGTAAAAAAACCTTCAAACGGAGAAAACCGAACCAAAGAACACCTCTACCAAGATCTGAAACGAAAGAGACACTTACAATGAGATAGACGGCGGAGGAGAGAATAACAGTGAGATAACGGCCCAAATAAGCATCGGCTAAAAAAGCACCAACTAACATAAGAAGATATGTGGCTCCCACCCAATCACTCACATGAGTAGCCGCATCCGGCAACGATTCCTTCATCTCTTTTGTCAAATACAACACCAAACTAGCCGACACCGTGAACGCCGACAGCCTCTCCGCAGCCTCATTCGCTGCCAGAAAAAGTCAACAACATTCAAACACATAATTTTCCTTTCAAGAATTAAAAAATACCAATAACTTCTCCATAACCGCAATTGATACTTTACTTTTACATCAATAATAATCACGTAATTTAACGGTAATTGTTTTTTTTAACGAGAAAAAATCTCATGTATAAATCCACCCTGCTCGGGGCTATGTCTAAGGTCGACTCCTCGACCGCCATGATACCGTACCCCACTGATGCGTGGGAACCGGATGTAACCCATAAACCCTGCGGATCGCCCCGTCAGGTTCGAACTCGGTATTAAAGCCCCGATTCGTCTATTCACCCAGATGTCCATTGAAAATGGCGCAAGCGGGATCGAACCTACGTGTCAACTAGGGAGGGCTAGCCTTTAGACCACTGGACCAACATCTCAAGACAAAAATTCGAACCATTTCTCGATTTGTGTCTGTCATCCTTGCGCAAAGAGACCATGCTAATTTTCTCTGTATCGTTCCAATTTTATCTAATGTCCCCAAAGGGACAGAATTTTTGGTTGACGGTAATAGTTATCTATACTTTATTTTACACTAATAATAAACACATTGTCAATGATCTATTGGCCTAGTGGTCAAGTGGGAGGTGAGAAGTTTTGCTTCTCGTGAGGTCCTAGGACTACATATTAACTACTAGCCCAGTTGACGACATTCTAACTGTATGTCATTCAAAAAAATAATAATAATAAACACATAATTTTTTGTTCTAAGAACCAAAGAGTACCAATAATATTTTCGAACACCAATTTTTACTTCTACTCTATTTTACACCAATAACAATCACACAATTTTCCGTTCAAATAATAAACAACAGAAACAAATTACCGATAATAAACGGAGATGCTCTCCATCCACCGGTTTTCCGTTTATCGGCAATTCTGCCTCTGAAGTCAACGCTTCCGTTAGTAACCAGATCCATTGACGCCGTTGATGATGATGCCGGAAAGTTCGAATCTGATTCTGAAACTGCAGCCGGATCAGTGCTGTGAAGCAACTCGTATTTCATTGGTTTAATTAAGAAGAAGGATATTATTTGAAGTAATTAATGGTGCAGGTGAGAAACGGATTGAATGACTTTTGATACGGAATTCGGCTCGTGATTTTGGCTGGATTCAAAAGTGTCCGGATTCAGTGAATCGGGTTGTGGATTTGTTTGACAAAAGTGAAAATCATAGATCATGAGACATGAGTTCGGATGAAGATTTTGGGAAAAATATGTTTCAGCCAAATTGGGTGTGACACGTCAGCCTAGATATTTGGAGGAGAGATAAGCGACTTTCTTGTTCAAGTGTGTATCCATAAAAATAATATTTTTATAAGGGTATCCATAACAATAAGCGACTTTTCAGAAAAAAGAAAAAAAAAAATCCCCTACCTATTTGGAGAAAAGATAAGCGACTTTTCAAAAAAAAAAAAAAAAAAGGTGTGTATCCATGAAAACACTCCCTACTTTCACACCTCCAAATATCTTAATTAAGAATTTTATAAGGGTGGCGGTAGTGGTCGGGTGGAGATGGTTTACGATGGCGGATGGCAGCGATAGTAGTCGATGGCAGTGGCAGCGGGCAGCGGCGGAGAACGGTGGTGGTGGTGGAGACGACGGCAGGTGGTGGTGGCGGCAAATGGTGGAGGTGATGGGCGGTGTTTGTGATGTATGCTGAGAGAGAGAATGAAATGGAAAAAAAAAACAGGGGGAGGGGATAGAATGAATTTGAGGGAATGGAATGACTTATGTAACGGGTGATTCTATTACGTTGACCAACCAAACACACTTTTTTTCATTCCCTTGCAATAGTTCATTTCATTTCACCTTTCATTCCTACATACCAAACACTACCTAAGTAAATAGTTATTAATGGCCAGGTGGAGTTCTCAGTTGATCAAGTTTAAAAAGACTTGGTGTAAGGTGTTTCTACAAATAACTCAGACCATACATTTGTATGGCGCAACGTAGCGGTCCCAAAAGTAAATTCCATCGTTTGGAGAGAACAAGATTCCTACATCGATGGAATTAGCCAAGCGGGGAGTCGAGTTCAATTCAGGTGAATGTACAGCTTGTGGCATAACTGTTGAAACAATTAACCATTTATTTGTAGACTGCCAATTTGCCAGAACCGTGTGGTGCGTTTGGACGAACATCTCGTTCCTTAGTTAGCGTTTGGTTCGAATGAATAAAAGGTGGAATGGAATGGATCATTCTGATAGAAAAGAAAAATGTTTGGTTATCATGTGGTAATGGAATGGAGTTTTCCAAAGGATTGTAACTCTTTCCAAATATAACAATTTCTATTTCTTGGTAAGAGGGTTTTTTATTTATTCCATCAATTAATGAAAAGAAATATATTATTATTATATTTATATTTATACTTATATTAATATATATCAAAATTTTTATTATTAATTTTTTTAAAATTAATATATTATTATTATTATTATTATTATTATATTTTTGTCGTTTTTAATACAATTATGTTTCGTTACTTCGTTTTTTTATTTCTATCAAATTGTACAAAGTAATGATTCATTCTATTTACATATAAGTAACTAAACATCACAATGTAATAGAATGATCTATTTCATTCTGTTGTCCATTCCATTACCTCATCCATTCCATTCTCTCGTCCTTTCCATTACCCTATACCAAACAGAGAGTTCCATTCACTAGGTTTGATCTTGGATTATTGTCAAGGGGTTGGAGATGCTGCAAATTAAAAAGTGTTATATGACAATTTGGTGTCTTTTGGGTCACCAGAAATGGAATGGTGTTCCAAAGGAAGTTGTCTGCCTCCAAAGTGTTGGAACCGGAAGAAATAAAAGAAAGAGTAAAATGTTCGGATAGTCCCTGTAGTTTGGTAAAGTAACACCTATAGTCCCAAACTTTTGGAAATTACACCAGTGCTCTCTGTGGTTTGACGAGTTGTTACTCGGATAGTCCCTGGAGTGGATGTACGTTAGTTTTCTCCGTTAAGCTCATCTGAAATTACTTATTTACTCCTCCCTTTAAAAAAATATGGATTATTAAAAGTGTGGGGCCCACCTTCCCTTGTAAACAACCGGCCACCCACCGCCACCGCCACCCACACCCACACCCACCATCACCATAGCCACCCTCAATCAATGCCAGTGCTCGTGAACCAGATATTCAAATGGAAAACCATGGAAAGGTCAATATTGTAAATGATACTAATCGTATTCGTCTATTTAGGCTCTGTGTTTAGTTGAAAAGTTGTTATATTCGACATATCTGAAGCTCTTGTTTACTCTTTTTGAGATATGTGTTGGATTAGAATGACGGAATGTTGTGATTTGTGATTGTGTTGGTTAGATTTGAATATTGAGTTCTTAGTTGGTGTAGGAATGATGTTGCAGGTGGGTTGGGGAGGTGGTGGTGGATGGAGGAGAAAAGGGGGAAGATGGAGAAGATGGGGGTTTATTTTTAATTAAACTAGAGGGTAGGCCCGTGCGATGCACGTCATGACCAACAGTTAGTGCCCTTTATTTTGTGGTGCGTTCGGGAAAAATGTTTATGCATGGATAAAAGGTAATTAGCCAAAAGACAATGTAAGAGAAGCCATACAAAACGTCATAAGAGCTTGTACCATAAGCCGGCCACACAAAATTTAAGGCGTGCATAGCACAGAAAACTTTGTTTGCGGAATGTGTTTAAGAACAAACATGTATGCCAAGTCTAAAAACATACATTACAGAAAAAAAAACTTAAAGGAGTTCATAAAGCTTCCGGTTTTATTCAATAATTCACGAAATCTTCTGCCGCTAATGCATGCCCTTGTAGTCGCCCTTCCCCTTAGTAGTTTCTTGTCTACAACAGGTTTAAGCAAGTAAACATAAGCAACGGCTATGAGTTAGTCAAATCAAATATCTTAACATATGTGCACGCATGACTCTCCATACATGACTAACCCATAAAAATCATTGAGAGAACTCACTATCATATGAAACCTTAAATCATATTACAATATGCTACAATAAATTAAATAAAACCAGACTAAATTGTAACTGCCTAAAAACTTGAAATGAATATTAAACGAACTTAAACATAGATAAATGAAGGTAAATGAACACACATAAACAATTTTTTAAGTGAACGAACGTTTATGAACATATATAAACTAACGAAGCATGTGTTCATGTTTGTTCATTTAATTAAGAGTAAATTGCCATTTTAGTCCCTGAGTTTTGTCCAAATTTGCCACTTTGATCCAAATAGTTTTTTTCCCCTCTGGGTCCCTGACTTTTACATTTTGTTGCCATTTTGATCATTTTGTCTAACTCCATCCAAAAACCCAGTTTGTACTTAATCACTAATGTTTTCAGTTGCCATTTTGATCCAATTCCAAAAAATCCAAAAAATTCAAAAAAATCTAAAAATCAAAAAAATTCTAAAAAATCATAAAAATTCTAAAAAATCCAAAAATCATTAAATGTTTCGGCACGAACCGTTTCAACCCGTACCGTTTCGAACCGAACCGTTTCGACCCGTACCGTATCGAACCGAACCGTTTTGACGCGAACCGTTTCGAACCGAACCGTTTTGACACGAACCGTTTCGAACCGTACCGTATCGAACCGAACCGTTTTGACGCGAACCGTTTCGAACCGTATCGAACCGAACCGTTTTGACGCGAACCGTTTCGAACCGTACCGTATCGAACCGAACCGTTTCGACGCGAACCATTTCGAGCCCGTACCGTATCGAACCCGAACCGTTTCGATCCGTACCGTTTCGAACCGAACCGTTCGCGTCGAAACGGTTCGGTTCGATACGGTACGGGTCGAAACGGTACGGGTCGAAACGGTTCGTGCCGAAACATTTAATGATTTTTGGATTTTTTAGAATTTTTATGATTTTTTAGAATTTTTTTGATTTTTAGATTTTTTTGAATTTTTTGGAATTGAATCAAAATGGCAACTGAAAACATTAGTGATTAAGTACAAACTAGGTTTTTGGATGGAGTTAGACAAAATGATCAAAATGGCAACAAAATGTAAAAGTCAGGGACCCAGAGGGGAAAAAAAACTATTTGGATCAAAGTGGCAAATTTGGACAAAACTCAAGGACTAAAATGACAATTTACTCTATATTATTTTAATCAATATTATTTTAAGTACTGCATTTAAAACATCATAAATGTTGATTTTAAAACAGAACATGTAACTAAATTTTAGATTATATTGGAATTTTTTGGAATTGGATCAAAATGGCAACTGAAAACATTAGTGATTAAGTACAAACTGGGTTTTTGGATGGAGTTAGACAAAATGTTCAAAATGGCAACAAAATGTAAAAGTCAGGGACCCAGAGGGAAAAAAAAACTATTTGGATCAAAGTGGCAAATTTGGACAAAACTCAGGGACTAAAATGGCATTTTACTCTATATTATTTTAATCAATATTATTTTAAGTATTGCATTTAAAACATCATAAATGTTGATTTTAAAACAGAACATGTAACTAAATTTTAGATTATATATAGATGAGTGGGGCACATTAAAGGGTAATTTGGTTTTTCTAATAGGAAAGGGTAATTTTTGTAGAATCTGTTTTGACTCCCGAACGATTGCGAAAAGACACGTACGACGTGCGGAATCCGTGCACGTGTGTGGACCGAACACAAGACTGCAATAAACTAATGATTCAATTGATAATATGACAAAATACAAGTGTGACACCCGGCTATTTAGGCTGTACTGTACAACTGTAACACGTGTCATGAATAAATAAAAAGGCTGTATTTGACTGATATTGATGTTTATATGTGATACTTGATATGTTGGTAAATCCAAAGTTTGATAAAAATTATGTTGCCAACAATAAGATAAACGCTTATCGCGTAACGAACAAATTGCGAAACGAACGTCGGTGACCGCCCGATCAATGTTAAAATCCTAAAAATAATCTGTTATGATTTGAATGGTAATTTTAATCATAACCGGAAGGAAAAATAAATTAAAACGCTAAGAAACTCTATTTTTCGAGTTTAAGCGCGTACCGCGCAATACTGCGTGTATCTGACAAAATACAGTCAACGCAGCCAGTCGAGGCAACTGATAATTATTTCAGTAATAATTCGACGAGTTTATTTTTATAGAATGATAAAATAATTTAAAACGCACAAAAACGGGATTAAAACGCTAGATAAAATACCCGGTATCTAGTAAATACCAGTTTTTAATCTATATTACATATATATGTGTCACACCCCTTTCTGCGGCGGAAGCACGAGGTGTGATCATGAAAGGTTCTCATTGCATACGAAGAGTAAACATGCTACATGCTCGTAAAATAACATTCAAATACCATAATTTGAAAACATACGTTAGCGTTTACATCGCTAGACAGCATAAAGACATTGTCTCAAAAGTTTACAACTTTATTTAAAGTTAAACACAAGCGACATCCACGAGCATAAGCAAGACCACGCGCACATCCATCCTAGTTACCTGAAATACATGTGAGTTTTTGGAAAAACGTCAACATAATGTTGGTGTGAATTCATGCTGTTTTGTATTTCATGTTTGTATACTTTGTATGAAAACATAGTTTGTGAGTAAATCAAGTTTTCATATGTAAATCCAGTTTCATGTGTACACCACGTACATCTGTATAATTCAATTTCTTCTTGAGTACCCCACGTACTCAAGTTTAATTCTCATTCTCTTGAGTACCCCACGTACTTCAAGTATAATTCAATCTTCTTGAGTACCCCACGTACTTCAAGTATATATATCAATTTTGTATGGTATGAATTTTATGTAAATACAGTATTTCTGTAATTATCAGATTGTTAATGGGTTGCAAAGCCATTAACCTGTGGCACGTCATAGGAAGTCACCAAACCTAAGGCATTTAATTGGTATATTCTGAGACACAAAAGCACTCCTCGATTCTCGCCCCGACCAGGAGTGTGGCTGCCAGGCACCCGTTAGATCTAACCTTTTGTTCTGCGGTCTAGGTATATTGTTGATTAATGGTGCTTCTGTACCCTATTCGTGACACTATTTCTCATAACGCCTCCTACTTGGTTCTCGTTCTCACCAAGCGCATTTCTTGTTATCATTTCTCATAGCGCCTTACACTTGGTTCTTGTCTCACCAAATGCGCTTCTTGTATTTATATCATACCATTTATAAATATTGTACTTTTGTACATGTATTTCACCCCCGAAGTTATAAAAACTGAAAACAGTTAAAGAGAAAAGGGGGAGCATGAACTCACAACTTTGCGTTCCTAGCGTCGTAAACTCCACCGGATTTGCTTAATTAACGTCGTAACCTATACGCGTTTTCTTAACGTTAGTCACTAGACTTGCGTCGCACAAGTACAGTCACTCTCTTTTGTATATATTCTTGTGTTAAAAATGTTCTACATTTTTAACTACGTGTTTTACTTATATTATTTTCTCCAAAAATAAATATAAGTCTTTTGTGTTTTGCACTTTGCACCCGAATTATGTATCTTGTATGTTGTATGTGTATTTTTATATTTCTACTCCTCATGAGTAATTAGTGTATTTTTAAGTCTTAATACACTAGCACGTATGACACATACTATATACACTTAGCACAAAAATTGGTGATAAAATAATATATATTTTTCTCTCCAAAAATATATATACATAATATCCATTTTTATCCTTCAAGAAATCACCATTTCTTATCACCAAAAATTAGGGAAACCTTGGTAATACTTTTAAATACATTTTTAGGGAATAAGTTTCTCCAAAACTTATATTTTACTAAGTGTCAAAATTTATAAAAATTTTGACAGAGTTTCCCCTAAAAATGGAGGTTTCCCACGTTTTCAAAACGTGTGTTTATTTTCTTTTAAATCATCATCAATCATCAATAATCATCAACAACAATTTATCAACAATATCCGTCAACAATAATCACTAATTTCATGAACTTGAATATTTACAAAAATGTGTAGTAACTTACTAGCACATTTAGTAAGTCTTGTTATCTTTAAAAATAAGTTTAATTTCTTAAAAACTTTATTTTTAAAAAAATATGAAGTTTTACAACTTCTAGTCGGTTTTTACGAAAATTATTTCTTTGTTAAAACCTTTGTTACACAAGTATCCACACACTTGTTTGTTCACAAAAACCACTTTTGTTTGTGTAAGACCCGATTTAGAACATGTGATTTCTTGGACACTTGGTCCTTTGAAAATACCGCTTGTAGATACGTAGATCTACTAGTTTTAAACACTATTTCACAAGTTAAATTGCTTTTACACAACAAAAATGCTTTTACACAAGTCCATGTCTCATGTGTGGTAGAGTTTCACTCTTTAACCCTTGTGTTAACTAAAAACGAGCTTATGTTAAGATCCATGATCTTACAAAGTCGGGTTAAACGATGATCCGGGCTACCACATCATAGATCGGGTCTAGATGACCATAAATTTCAAATACTACAGCATTTACACAACATATGTGCTATTAACCACCACTTTAAGTGTTTTTAGTAGACTTTTGTTCATCATTTTGTATCTTAACGAGATTTAACCGATAAAATTTCTTTTAACCACTTTAGATATGTTCAAACAAGAGTTCTAAGTGTTATACCTCTAGCTCGGGGCTAGGGAAGAATCTTGATGAAAAACGCGTGGATAAAAGCTAACGGTGGAGGTCCTTCGCGTTCCGAGTGCACCAAAGCTCCTAATATGTGACTTGTGAAGTGTGTATGATCTTGGAATGATGAGACCAAGAGCCGAAAATATGATGGGTGTGGTGAGGAGTTCGGCCGAGAGTGGGAGGGCAAGAGAGAATAGTGAGTGAGTTGGTGTTGAGTGGTGAAAATTATGTGTAGGTTAAGTTGTGTATTAGCATGTTCTTATAGGCAATCCATTTGTGTATTACCCACTAGATCTTGTGTCAAGTAGATATTAGGCAAGATTGGATTAACAAATCTACTAAGTACATGGCATGTCCCCTAGGGGACGGTTTTGGTTAGGGGGGGGGGGTCCCTTGGTTCGAAATCAACTAGTAGTTAGGGAGTTTAGTTTAGTTAATTAGGTTAACTAAGTATTTAACTTAGTTAGTTGCATGTTATGTGTTATGACGGGTGTTAGGGTAATCAGGGACCCTAACTGGCTCAGAAAAATATAAATAGTGAAAATACTAATATTTTCATGTTCCGGGTAAAGTCCGGTTGTTCGGTTACACACCGATTCGTTAAAGTGCTAAATTACACTTTTTAGTGTCGTTTAAGTACCTTCCTTGTACTCTTCCAATTCCCAACACTTAGGGAAATATTCTGGATAATAAAACGACATTTCTGCATAATATTTATGTGTCTAAATGCTGAATTATTGCTGATTTGTATAATTTTTGCACTTAAAGTGCGTTTCGGGTGCTTTTTAGTGCGTATTTTTGCTTTCGCAATGTCCATAAATTAAACCCTTACACATACTCTAGGGTTTTAATGTATATTTGTCGTCGGACCTACACCTAGGCCTCAATTCTAACGTCTGACTGCTTTCTGCAGTTCAGTCGACACAGTGTGTCTTACCGGTGAGTTTACTATTATTCTGACGCAACGCTCTCGTTTATGCATAAAGCAATATTTTGTAGTATACAACATGCATGAATTCACTTGTTTAATCATGTGTTCAGACATTGCTGACAATTAAACTCATAATTGCAGTCATTAAGCAATAATTATAGTGTACGGAAATTACCGGTTTGTGCCAGTTGTCACAATATGTGTGTGTATACGATATATATATATATATATATATATGGAGAGGATCATGAGAAAACTACATATATATGAGAAAACTAGAAAACTAACTAAAAACCACTAAAAAAGAGGGGGGAGACTTTTAATGAAGGAGGGGTAAAATTGGAAAAAAATATATAACTTTTCAAACATTTCCAATTTCTCCATACGTTATCATTTTAAAACAAAAATGGCACCATAAGATCACAAATTTTTCTATCTTTCATTCAAATATATTCGAGCATATTTTTTATGACATAAAAAAAGATTTATGGTGTCGTCTTGTTTTCAATACTATTATTATAGTAGTGCACATGTGCAATATAACATGTACTACAATGTGCATGATGTGCATTCCATGCTTAAAATTAGTTTTTTGAGTCTAGTTTAGCTTTTAGGGTTAGTTTTTTTGGAGGTTTAGGATTAGGATTAGGTTTTTGGGTTGGGGGGGGGGGGGGGAGGGGGGTTTTAGGTTTTTGGCGGGTGAGGGTGGGGGTGGGGGGTTTAGGTTTTTTTCGGGTTTATGTTTAGGGTTTAGTTTTAGGTTTTTGGGAGGGTGGGGGGTTTAGGTTTTTGGGGGGAGGGGGGGTGGGGGGTTTAGGTTTTTGGGTGGTGTCGGTGGGGGGTGGGTTAAGTGGTTTAAGCTTTCAGTATTAGTGCACATGTGCAGTACAACAAAAAAAAAAAATTTTTTTTGAAATTTTTTTCTATACATAAAAAGTAGCGATTTTTCTATAAAAAATTGTAAAAAAAAAATTGGTATGTTTTTTAGGCTTTTTTAGTTAGTTTTTTGGTTTTCTCATTTAAACTAGTTTTCTCATTATCCATCCCTTATATATATATATATATATATATATATATATATATAGGAATAAGTTAAAATGAGAACCACCTCGAGTTGTAAGAACCAGCGAGAACCACCCCCGCGGGGGGCCGTTGACCACGAATTTTTTTTTACACCTAGATCCGTATATTTTAACACGGGGGGTAAATTTTGGGTTCAAACGGCGCGCCCGAGGGGGTAGTTTTTTACGCCCAAAGTTTGGTAAAAAAAAAGAAAAATTAAAAAAACCCAAACTTTGGGCGTAAAAAACTACCCCCTCGGGCGCGCCGTTTGAACCCAAAATTTACCCCCCGTGTTAAAATATACGGATCTAGGTGTAAAAAAAATTTCGTGGTCAACGGCCCCCCCGCGGGGGGGTGGTTCTCACTGGTTTCTTACAACTCGAGGTGGTTCTTATTTTAACCTTCCCCTATATATATATATATATATATATATATATATATATGAGTTGTGGGACATGTGGCTTCTAGGAGAGACAAAATCTCTTCTCTCTCCTACACTTGGTGGTCTTGGAAGATTCATGTGATGATTAACCTTTACCAAATCTTTCTCATATCTTCACAATTCCAAGAAACCATTTCAAAAACTTTATCATTCTCTCTCTCTTGAACATCTCGGCCGAACACCCTCTTTCACATATCCATTTCAAAATTTCAATCTTGTTCTTGAAGATTTTGAAGGCATTTCAAGGTGTTTACATGTCCATTTGAAGGTTTGAAGGTGATTACAAGGTGTTCCAAGCAACAATCAAGCTCCATATCATCAATCTTTACTAAAAATCATTCAAAAACTTGAAGGTATAAAACTTACTTTAAAAACCTTATTCTTGATTCTTGATGATCTTGATGATGATGGAAGTTTCTCTTGTTCTTGAGTTTAAACACTAACTTAAAACAAATAACAAATGGGTTTTCAAAGAGAATAAAAATGGATGTATGTACATATGTATGTATGGCCGTAGGTTGTATGTATGTGGGTATTTAGTTGTGTTTTCATTTTAGTTGATTCTTGATTGATGAGATTCTTGAAAGTTTGCTACATGCATGAATCAAAAAGGTGTCATACAAGAAGGTTCTTGTATGATGAAAAAATGACATAAAAGTATAGTTTTGGAAGTGTATATATTTATATGCATGTGTCGTGTATATGTATGTGTGTATGCATATATGCAAGTTTTGTTTACTAGCAAATAAATGGTACATGCATTTACCCTTTAATGATCATATATATGATTAGATAATAATTTGATGATGATACATGGATGACATGAACTTAATGTAAGTAAATACATTTAAGTTCATGTGGGATGATGATGATATGATATGGGTGCATTAGATGCACTTACTTGAACATGCATGTTGAAATATGATCATGAAATAATGATTAGAAAATGATTTGATAAAAAATGCACTTACTGGATTGCCCCCTGTGAGACAGATCAAGTTTAGAATTGATCTGGTACCCAGTGCTGCACCAATTGCAAAATCTCCTTATAGATTTTGCACCGTCAGAGATGAAAGAATTGTCGAATCAACTTTAAGAGCTACTAGACAAAGGTTTCATTCGACCAAGCTTTTCGCCTTGGGGTGCACCTGTCTTGTTCGTGAAGAAGAAGGATGGATCCTTCAGGATGTGCATTGACTACAGAGAGCTAAACAAGTTGACTATCAAGAATCGGTACCCTCTACCGAGAATTGACGATTTGTTTGATCAGCTACAGGGATCCAGCTACTACTCGAAGATCGACCTGCGTTCAGGATGTCATCAGTTGAGGGTTGCTGACGAAGATGTTCCGAAGACTGCATTTCGAACACGATATGGCTATTACGAGTTTCTAGTCATGCCTTTTGGGCTTAACCAATGCGCCAGCTGTGTTGATGGATCTCATGAACAGGGTATGCAAACCCTATTTGGATAAATTTGTGATAGTATTCATCGACGATATACTTATCTATTCACGAACCAAAGAAGATCATGAGCAACATCTGAAGTTGATACTGGAGCTGCTGAGGGAAGAGAAGTTGTATGCCAAGTTCTCTAAGTGTGAATTCTGGATTCGAGAAGTTCATTTTCTCGGACACGTCATAAATGAGAAAGGTATACACGTGGATCCTTCGAAGATAGAGGCGATCAATAATTGGGAAACGCCAATGACTCCGTTGGAGGTGCGACAATTCTTAGGACTTGCTGGGTATTATCGGAGATTCATAGATAATTTCTCCAGATTAGCGCAGCCTTTGACACTATTGACCCAGAAGGAGAAGAAGTTTGATTGGACGGAAAGCAGGAGGAAGCTTTTCAGTTGTTGAAAGAGAAGTTGTGTAGTGCACCTATTCTTTCCCTTCCTGAGGGAAATGACAATTTCATTGTATATTGTGATACGTCATGTTTGGGCCTAGGATGCGTGCTTATGCAGAAGGACAAAGTGATAGGCTATGCATCTAGATAATTGAAAGTTCACGAGAAAAAATTACACGACGCATGATTTGGAGTTAGGAGCTGTTGTGTTTGCCTTGAAGATCTGGAGACATTATTTGTATGGCACAAAGTGTACCATTTAAACGGACCATAAAAGCCTCCACCATATCTTTGATCAGAAGGAGCTCAACATGCGACAACACCGTTGGGTAGAGTTACTCAACGACTACGAGTGTGATATCTGTTATCACCCTGGTGAAGCAAATGTTGTTGCGGATGCGCTCAGTAGGAAGGTGCGGGGGAAGCCTCTACGTGTGCGTGCTTGGGCTTGACCATACAGACGAGTTTGACCGATCGAATTCGTAATGCGCAACGAGAAGCTTTAAAGTATGAGAACCTGAGAAGAGAAGGTTTGAGAGGATTAGAGTGTGAACTGATACCAAAAGCGGATGAAGTAATGTACTTCATGAACCGGATTTGGGTTCTGCTTAGAGGTAACCTACGTGAACTGGTTATGAACGAGGCTCATAAATCCAGATATTTTATTCACCCAGGTTCTACCAAGATGTATCAGGATATTAAGGAGTTATACTGGTGGCCGAATATGAAGAAAGATATTGCGGTTTACGTGAGTAAATGTCTGACATGCTCGAAGGTTAAAGCTGAACATCAGAAGCCGTCTGGGCTCCTGCAGCAACCATAGATTCCTAAGTGGAAATGGGAACATCTTACGATGGACTTTATCACTAAGTTACCCCGTACGTCGCATGGACAGATACGATATGTGTAATCGTGGATCGATTGACAAAGTCTGCTAATTTCTTAGCGCTTAAGGAAACAGACAATACGGAGAAGATATCGCGGTTGTACGTCAACGAGATTGTAGCCCGCCATGGAGTACCAGTGTCGATATCTCAGATAGAGACGGACAGTTTGACTCCCGGTTTTGGCGATCTCTTCAGGAATCGCTGGGTTCTCGTTTGGACACGAGTACTGCGTATCATCCTCAAACGGATGGTCAGAGTGAGAGAACCATTCAGACGTTAGAGGATATGTTGAGAGCGTGTGTGATCGATTTCGGTGGAAGTTGGGATACTCATTTTGTAACATCCAGAAATTCGACAGATAATTTATTTAGATGAATCGACTACCCGAGCTTTTATCGAATGGACCAGTGATGGATTTTGACGCATAAGACTTTATTCATATAAGCCGATAAACAAGCTTGGCGATTACATCTTGGATTAAAAGTAGTAGAGGACCAGGTTGTCATTTTGATATATGATGATGTACTTTGGGAGAAGGTATCAATTAAAGAAAAAAAGAGGAGGGACCTAGTGGTAAATTTTGGTTGGCCACTATCCTTCAAAAACCCTATTGTCGTAAGTTGGTTACGACCATGATCTCTTTCACAAAAACAAAACCTTACGATGTAAAACATAGATGGAGGAAAGGAAAGAGATCGAAGACGGAGGTGATTCGACGACGGTTTTCAATCAGACGACTTCAGATCACGATAAGGTAAAGTCTGTCACATCTTCTCGCATTTATTATGTTCTTTTTGCATGTGTTGGATTTAGGCTCGGTTTTTGGTGATGGGTTTTGGTTAGAAGGTGGTTACTAGTGACGGAGAAACTGAATGGTGGTGTTGGGTGTGGGTTATGAGTGGTAACCGAATGGTGGCGAATGGAATAGGTGGTCATGGATGGTGATCGGTGGTGATGAGCGGTGTTTCGGTAGTGGTCATAGGTTATGGTTATTGGCGACGGTGGCTTCAATGGGGATAAAGGTTGCCGGTTGTGGTGACGACTCCGACGGGGTGTCCAGCGACAACAACACGAACACCCTCCGACGATTACTCCGCATCGTAGTTGGGTGACGATGATGATTGTATATGGAAAGGCTTCTTGTGTTGATCCATAGTGTAGTTGGGTGTGTCATGGTGGTTTCGTATGACAAGTAAGGATGCTGGTGACGTATGATCATGAGGTTTAGTTAGAGTTTGGGATTTGCTGGAACAAGCGAAGAGGGGGAAACGAAATGGAAACCGTTTCCAGATTCTTTATTATATATGGTCATATTATTGTATATTAAGAATATGATTAAGTTATTGCTTGATAATGGGGTATTATTGGAGTTTGGGAAGTGAGTACAGTTTGGGTTATTAGACTGGTATAGATCTTTGCATGGGGAACCATTGATGTTTGGAGTGTACGCATGGGTGACATGATCATCGGGGTGTATGTATGCTAAAAGAAAAAAATATATAACGATATAAGAGTTGCCATGAAAAAAAAGAACAAATCTTGCAAGCATGCACCACACTTAATAACCTAAGCTTGCTAGCTCACACCTTAATTCTCTTCCTTCTTAACTTTCGTGATTCATACAACCTAGCAAGCATGCACCTCCATTAATTTAGCTAGCTAGCACACGCCCTTCTTTATCTCTCCTTGATTATCATCAATTCTGAGTTAAGTGTCGAGGTTTTATCAGGGATTTAAGAGCGTGTAGCATGGAATGGATAAGGTCATATATGTACTCATGCACGTGGGAATTTAGTTACGGTATTTGGGTTCAAGACCGTTCAAGGACGACCCGAATGGAGTTATTCGTGAAACTACGATTATGAAGGAGATGGCTGACAGGTTCGGATTCGAGCATGGAAGGATGGTTTTCAGCAAGGAATTGAGAAGCTTGCAACCGGGTGAGTTCTAATCCCCTTTCTCTTAAATTTTTTTTTGGGGCTAGCATACATGCTTTTCACATGTTTTCATACGTGTCATGAGTTTTATATATTAACGAGTTCTGCGATAAAAAATGTTTTATAAACATTTTCTTCACAAACAATATTTTTATACGACGTAGTGATCAATCTAGCTTTATTAGTGCTGCGAAGGCGTATGTTGTTTTACTTAGTGATGTTGAGGTCGTATAGGTATGGGGCGTGGTAGATGTTGATATTTAAAGCACTACTTGTGTCATGATAAATTTTAATTGGTAATTCTATCGTAGGTTCCGAACCTTAGTAGTAGCGGGAACGTGACGGTAGTAGTTGTCGGGTAGTTAACGTGCGTTTAACCTTATGTGTGTTTATGTGAATTAGCATCCTTGGGGTGCTTAATGCGGGTTACTTGTGATGGCGGCGGTACCTTCGGGGTGGCGTCAGGTCATGAGATGTGGGTTACTTGTAATGGCGGCGTTACCTTTGGGGTGACGCCAGGTCACAAGATGCAGATTATTTGTGATGGCGGCGGTACCTTCGGGGTGGCGTCAGGTCATGAGATGCGGGTTACTTGTGATGGCGGCATTACCTTTGGGGTGACGTCAAGTCACAAGATGCGGATTATTTGTGATGGCGGCGTTACCTTCGGGGTGGCGTCAGGTCACGAGAAACATCACTGAGATGTTTAAATGATTAGCCCTTGTGGCAACGATGAACCCTTCGGGGTATTATGCGGGTGACGGACTCTTCAGGGTCAAATTGGAGGAGACGAAACCCTGACGAGGGTGCCCTGACGAGGGCAAATGATAATAGCCTACGGGCAACAACCGATGTGTTAGGTTCCCACCTTATGTGCTTATATGTTTCACGTTAGTTAAATGGTGGGTAAAGGATGATTATTTGTGTACTTGACGAATGATGTTAAATGATGTGGGTGACGAATGATGTTCTATTATGCGGTTGTCGAGTGATGTTAAATTGTGTAGTTAGACGAGATCAAGTTACAATTGAGTTTTTAGGACATTAATTGTTATGTTCTAGATATGAGTCAGTTTTGTCATGGTCTTATGAATTAAGATGCATTGCGGGTTATCCTTTGGTGTCTAATTAAGTAATCTGATCCATATCAAAAAGGATTACTGGTAGGATAATTAGACCGAGGATATGGGTGGAGTTTCGGGTTACGGGTTGGAGTCATTAAACTTTAAAATGACGTTAATGTGTTTTAATAAACGATGGTGGTTTTAAAATGATGGTGTTTTTTGGTTTTCAAATAAAGCATTTGGGATGTTTTTAAATGCTTCAACTAAACTATCAGAACTCATTTAGCGTAGCTGACTTTTGCATGTATGTTAGATTGTTTTGCAGGTGTGTGATTCGAGTCGGTGTTGCTCTTGGCTTGCAGATGGGATTACTCATTTGTATGGTGGAATGCATTCGATTTGTTAGAAACTAAATAACATTTTAAGTTTTTTTATTTAATCATGTACTGTATTAATTAAAATTTCCGCTGCGTATTTTTGAGAAAAGACTTATTTTCAAACAGTACACTGTGATGTGACCCGACTATAGGGCACCCGGTTTGGGGGCCTTACAAGTTGGTATCAGAGCAGTAGTTTAAGAGAAATAGGCATTCTTGAATGCCTAAACTTAAACTGTTATGGGGCCAAAGTAACGAATGCCACCACGAGTAACCGCGAGCCAAGAGGTATGTTTTAAGTGTTGTGTTCGGTAATTGATGTTTCTATGTGTTGTGTGTTTTTATACTTGAAAGGCAAAACACTAGTGTGACCGTGACGGGAAATGTTTAGGACGTCTGTAGTGACACGGACAATCGATAGCACTTGATCAACGTTGTTGGCAGTCTATTGTTACTTCCTATGTTCTAAATGATTACCTGGAATGAATCGTGCGAATGTTTTGCCTTTGGTGGGTGGTTAATCACCAGTTGATGGTTGGATTATGCCTTTATATGAGATTTCCTTGTGTTATCATCTAGTAGTTAATGATTGAGTCGTTTATGAGTCTTGCTACGTGCATTTTGTGACTTAATTGTTGGTGTGTATATATAAGTGGTTGTTATCGGATTATGTGTAGCTATACGTGGCCATGTGGCAATGCTTGAATAGCTTGATTTTGTTTTAGTATCTTTGAAATAGTCTAACGGTCAATGTCGACCAATTTATGTGGCTAGTCTGGTATAGACATAACTTGTGATTTGTCTGTACTTATGGTCTTTATTGCGCCTTGCGCACGTTGAATGTTTAAGATGATGTTATGTGTACGGTTGCTTAAGCGTAACCTGTAGAAACTGTGTCGACGTGTCTAACCTGGGTATGGAGTTTGGTATGATGTTTGGTACGACCTATGATGGGTACGACCGTGTGGACCCTCCTATGGGTACAATGGTGATAAATGATAATGGTCACAAATGAGGTATACGTGTTTCCCCAGGTTTAGAACTAGAATCATTGTCGTACGAGGTCGGTAGCTGCGGTTACCATTTAGCAAGTGTCTAAACCTATAATCATTGTCGTATGAGGTCGGTAGCTACGGTTACCATTTAGCAAGTGTTACTCACTTTGCTTTTTGGAATGTTATAGAGATATGGTGTGCTTTTATGAATGGTCTTCTTTAAGACATGTTAATTGAGTATTGTAGTATGCCTAAATTGTTAATGCCCTAGTGGTAGGTTGATAATGTTGGAATGCAATTTCTTAGCCTATTGTGATAAGGTCTTAAGTGACAGGTTGTGTAGAGATCGGATGTGAAGTGTTCTAACACTTGATTGTTTCTTAATGGTGTGCTTTTATGTGATGTTTTTGTGCATTGCGTTAGCATTATGATGTATTGTCTTAACGCGAGTTACGGATGTCGGTGTGGAATGTACCTCTTGTTTGCACAAGCGGTTAGCAATGCAACCACACTGGAAGTGTGGCGGTGCCAAGGGATTCAACGCCAAGTGACGGTGTAACACGACAACTTGTGACGAGAAGGCTTGGTACAGAAGAATTTGTTGACGTATACTTATGAGAATTTGAGGAGTTGAGACTGCAGGATGGAAATAGGACGAATGCTACTTGAGGTAACAGTTTGTAGATGATGCTTGAGCCTTTGACAATTATTGGACTTCGATAATTGTACGACAGATTGTGGATATGGTACGCCCTTCTTTCGGGTACAATGGACAATGATATCGTGTCGGGAAGTGTTCAGTTCTCAAGATATATAAGGTGGCATCGACATGACTGTTATCGTGGTTATTGGAACATGACAGGCGAGTCAACGAGCGAGTGGCAATTACAGAATTGGACGGTCTAGACGAAGTAATCAATGACAAAGTAGACGATATCATGGGTGATTATGTAGAAAACGATAAGTCGGTTGCTTGTTATAGATGGGACCTTCAGGTGAAGGTCTTCGCGTTGAAGATTGTGGGGAATCACTCGGTATTGCCCAACTAGTAGAGATGCGAAACGAGAGATAAAGAGGCCTCGCGGGTACAGAATCGAACAACGATCTGTATGAGGAATGCATAAACTGGTGATGCAAGTCGTAAAGTTGAAAGCATGCGGTAAATAAGACTCTTTCGACTACCATGGATGGTAATCAGATTTCAGAACAACACGATGATGATGACATTTACGAAGATGACTGCGTGTCACTCAAGGATGTGGAAGTATGGTAGTGAGATTGTTGGTACGTTTGGTTTTGACTAACGGGATTCATGGACGAATCCTCTTTTAAGGGTGGTAGACTTGTAACATCCAGAAAATTCGACAGATAATTAATTTAGATGAATCGACTACCCGAGCTTTTATCGAATGGACCGGTGATGGATTTTGACGCATAAGACTTTATTCATAAAAGCCGATAAACAAGCATGGCGATTACATCTTGGATTAAAAGTAGTAGAGGACCAGGTTGTCATTTTGATATATGATGATGTTACTTTGGGAGAAGGTATCAATTAAAGAAAAAAAAGAGGAGGGACCTAGTGATAAATTTTGGTTGGCCACTATCCTTCAAAAACCCTATTGCCGTAAGTTGGTTACGACCATGATCTCTTTCACAAAAACAAAACCTTACGATTTAAAACAGAGATGAAGGAAAGGAAAAAGATCGAAGACGGAGGTGATTCGACGACGGTTTTCAATCAGACGACTTCAGATCACGATAAGGTAAAGTCTGTCACATCTTCTCGCATTTATTATGTTCTTTTTGCATGTGTTGGATTTAGGCTCGGTTTTGGTGATGCGTTTTGGTTAGAAGGTGGTTACCAGTGACGGAGAAACTGAATGGTGGTGTTGGGTGTGGGTTATGAGTGGTAACCGAATGGTGGCGAATGGAATAGGTGGTCGTGGATGGTGATTGGTGGTGATGAGCGGTGTTCCGGTAGTGGTCATAGGTTATGGTTATTGGCGACGGTGGCTTCAATGGGGATAAAGGTTGCCGGTTGTGGTGACGACTCCGACGGGGTGTCCAACAACAACAACACGAACACCCTCCGACGATTACTCCGCATCGTAGTTGGGTGACGATGATGATTGTATATGGAAAGGCTTCTAGTGTTGATCCATAGTGTAGTTGGGTGTGTCATGGTGGTTTCGTATGAGAAGTAAGGATGCTGGTGACGTTTGATCATGAGGTTTAGCAGGGCCGGTTATAAGGGTGTTCAGAGTGTGCTTGAGAACAGGGCCCAAATAATTAAAGGGCCCAAATTTTTTTATGTTTTCTTTATATATATTAGCCCAATTTTTTTACAGGCCCCAAACTTTGTCAAAACCTGATTATAGGCCCAAACCTGCAGGGAAATCAAAAGTCGCGTGCGACTGTGCGAGGATTTCTGATCAAAGATTCAAAGACCAAAGTCATCGATCAAAGTTCAAACGCTGCAGCAGGATTTCTGAATTCTGATCAAAGTCATCGATCAAAGCACCGGACAGGACATCCGCAGTCATCAAATGTCACACCCCGACCACGTAGAACAACAAAACGTGGCGGAAAACGTCGGGGAGTGTTGTAACAGAATCATTGTTTCATAACACATGGAAAATTGAAATATTGTTTTATTGATTAAAAGAGTTACAATGTCTTGGCAATCAAAGAAACAAAACATAAATAACTAGTCTTGCATCTTTTATTGTCACTAAGGCCCAAGTCCGCCTATGTGTATCTTGATAAGTCCTATGCATCATTTCCTGAAAACACATGTGAAAATAGGTACGTCAGCATAAAAATGCCTGTGAGATACATAGGTTTTTTGAAAATAGAATTCATGACTTATGTTTAAGAAAATGTTTAGTCATGAACCTTGTAATTTGCTTTGTCTCGTAAATCATTTGAAAAGTGATAAATAAACCAAATGATGTATATGTATAAAACAATAATACATGGTTAAGTGAATAACCATGTGAAATGAGTTTTTATAAATTAAGTTGTTTGTAAAACAATGTATTGTGAAAAGTATGTTATTTGTATAAAATGTTATATGTCCAAATTGAAATGATTCAAATAACGCTACAATATGTGATACCATACAAACACTTATATATAGGAAGTACCAGCGGCGTATCCACCATGCTTGTATCATATTACACACGCCTCGTTACTTAAATCACTTACTCAAACCAAACCAACAACGTAAGATGTTTATGTTTAAACCAATTGCCAAATGTATTGAATAATATGTCAAAATGTTTATGTCAAGATGTAAATCATGTAATGTATAACCAATGTCAATAATGTTTATGTGTCAAATGTAAATCATGTAATGTTTAACCAATGTCAATAATGTTTATGTGTCAAATGTAAATCATGTAATGTGTAACCAATGTCAATAAGGTTTATGTGTCAAATGTAAATCATGTAATGTATAACCAATGTCAATAATGTTTATGTGTCAAATGTAAATCATGTAATGTGTAACCAATGTCAATAATGTTTATGTGTCAAACGTAAATCATGTAATGTGTAACCAAAATAATATGTATGGCTAGTTAAATATATCAACTAAACCATATGCACAAAAACAAAGTATTGAAGTAAAACATGGTTTAAATCAAAGCTATGTTTTGTGGAACAAATGCAAGCTATACTGATATAAACATCTATGCGGTATTTTGAGAATGCATACATCCAAGCCTTGAGACTGTGGCGATAAACCATTAAACAAATTAAAGGTTTATCTGTGCTTATGTATATCGAATTCGGTCATTCCTTCCAATCCAAACAAACCCGGGATTTCAGGAACGGGAGTTGTCAATTCCTATGGTACCACTACCTACTAACGAACGGCGTGATCGGTGTTAATGAATGTATATTGATCCATCAAAACAAACCAAATATCATATCAAAATGTAAGCATGTGATAAAAACAACTGTACTAAGTATGCAACAATAGACATACATAGCATGTGATGTGAAACAACTGTACTAAGTATGCAACAATAGACATACATAGCATGTGACCTGAAACAACTGTACTAAGTATGCAACAATAGACATACATAGCATGTGAAGTGAAACAACTGTACTAAGTATGCAACAATAGACATACATAGCATGTGATGTGAAACAACTGTACTAAGTATGCAACAATGAACATACATAGCATGAAATGAAATGTAAAACAATGTACTAAGTATGCACACGATGGACATACATAGCATGAAATCAATGAAATCATGTACTATAAGTGTACTACTGAACATAACAAGCATATGATATGAAAACATGGAAAGCATGAAAGTAACAAGTAGGCACATGTGTTCCACCCCAAAATGTTTGGAAAACAGTAAAAGAGGGGTCTATGTACTCACTTGAGATTGCTTAGTAGTCCTTGAGTAACAACCAAACAATGCTAGAGATCACGGATATCAAACGGCACCTAATATAGGTAACTATGTTAATAACCCGGACCTAAATCGGAAGATCGGATAGAATGAGGGTTCGTAAACCAAACGAGTATGGAGACTCGTGTAATATGGTTTAACAAAGCCTACATACTAAATGAAACCTAATATAAGTGCTTTCGACCCATCGCGACCCATTAAGGTAGCTTGTGCTGCTTTAACGCGTCGTGCGCGCAAAAGCGCACTCGAGTCGTCTAACTAGCCCTATGACAAGTGTTATATGCCTAAACATGTTATAAAATCAGTTATGTGACAAAAGTTTAGGTTACATATGCTTAATTACCAATTATACATGAAAAGGGTATTCTGGTAATTTACCTAAGGCATATAAACTACCTATCATACAACTACTTAACGAAGCGACCATAAGGTATAACCTCGGAAGTTATTCCCTATATACTATGGTCACCTAAAGTATTTGGTCGGATCCTAAAGATCGACCAAATGGGTCGGGTTCGAAGGTATAAGCGATTTATTAGATCGCTTACCCTTACGACCCTAGACAACGTGGTAATCAGTAGGAGTCACAAGGGACTATAACCATCGTGATTACAATCACGTTGCGAAGTTCAAACGAACTTCGCATTGACCATATACTGGTCAACGCAGAAAGTCAAACAAAGTTTGACTCTCGGACTCGAAAAGCAATAAAAGAACGAAGGAATACTTACGAAGGGTCCCCGAATGCTAATCTTGATCCAAGTAGCTCAGGTATGAAACAAAGGTTTCAACTTAGAGCTTCTAAGATCAGATTCTTGTGGGTTTAGCAATGGATGGGGTTGGGTATTTATAGTGTTCGGTGAGCCGTTAAGATCGTTTCTTGGAAACCGTGCTTTGATCTTGGCCATACACCTCAAGAACATGGTTTTACAAAACCATTTGAGCCCCTAGTATTGAGAAATACCATGTGCAAGTGGGTTTTGTGGGTAATGCAGCTGTTAACAGCCTGTTTAAACATCGAATCTGGTCTGGGAGGCTGACGCGGCCCGCGTCAGGATACACAAAAAACTCAGGCGGGCCGCCTGGCCTTGTCTGATCAACAATAAGTTTGAAAAATGACAGTTTCAGTCCCTGTTATGTGTTTAAGCCATTTCCGACACTTCTAAGGCCCGTAAAGCCAACTTTAAGGCCCTAAAATGATGCCTAAACATTGTGGACATGAAACATGCTCAAAAATATTCCGGATGTTGGTTCGTTTGGTCGTACGAACGCGATGTTCGCTTAATTACGACGGAATGCGCACAAGCGCGAAAAACGATCCAAAATGCGTGACGAATGGATTTTTCTTATGACAAACACTAAAATAAAATATTTTAGTGCTTACATAAATTTTTGGATGTCCGGATGTATTCAGAACGTAAGTTATGCGCAAAAATGCAAACTTGTGCACTTTTTGACGCTTTTAGTCCCTGAATGACCCAAAAGTTTATTTTAGCACACCGAACCCCTCAAAGCCTATTTCTAAGCTATATAAAGGATATTTAAGGTGTGTTTAACTTATGGTCATGTTCCGGAATGTTCGTTACAGTTCAAATTGGCATACTTTCGCAGTTTGTCAAGTTTAGTCCATGTAAGCGAATTAACTTGTTTTCGCCATACCAAAGCCTTCAAAACTTATTTCTAAGTTATGTAAAGGTTATTTAAGGTATGTTAAGCCTATTTCACTATTCCGGAGTGTTCGTTGCATTAAACTGGTTATATTTACGCATCAGTGTGCGTATAACCTTCCAGAAAACGATTTAGAGTTTGGAATCGAACAAGAATTGATATGTGCAACGGATACACATATTTATACAAATCCCAATTATGAAATACAATATTTCATTGATACAGTATTTGTTTGATGGTCGTGGAGGCACAGGTGTCACATCAAACGCCGCTGCAGTGCTGCACCTGCCCTGCGAATCGCGATTCGGGTATTTGAATGTTTTATGTTTGTTGTCTTTTGAGTTTTGTTTGTCGATAAGTCGATTGATGTTACATCCGCAGGTTCCAAGTTTGTTAATTTATTGTTTGTCGAAATTGAAATAACATTCAGATTATTTATTTGTTTGTCGAAAATTGAAAAACATTCAGATTAAGTGATTAACGAATAACGAACATTGAAATAACATTCAGGTTAATGATGTTACTGTTCAACAGATTTCACTTTCAGATTCAGATAATCAGATTTCAGAATTTAGTAACTGTTGTTTCGAGTCTGATTTCTAGTTTAAATGTTTAATGTTGTTTATTTAGATAATTAGATTGATTAAACGGTTATGAATAATGAATGATTGAATGATTTCTAGTTTACTGTTATGAATAATGAATGATTGAATGATTTCTAGTTTACTGTTGTTTATGTAGAAATTATGCCTCCCGTTCCTAAATACAAACACCTATCCGGCCATCAAAAACGTAAGAGGAAGAAGCTAGAGGAAGAGAAAAGAAAGGCGGACGAAGTAAAACAAAACCGAATACACAAGTTTTTTTCAAAAGAAACTCAAAGTTCTAGTTCTAACTTGGGTGATGATAATGTGGGTGAAGACAATGTTAATGCTACCATAGATGAAGAAGCTAATGTGGGCGAAGACAATATGAACGTAGATGTAGACAACATGAACGCAGGTGAAGATAATGTTAATCCCGTTCCGGATATTGATATTTTTGATCCTAGAAATTGGGGTGGGCTTAGTAATGACATGATTAAAGAGTTGGTTATGAAAGGTCCAAAAAGAGATAGGGATGTTGTTAAGGGCCCCGTGGATAAATTTGGAAGACATTTTTCTAATACCATGTACACCCGAATTCTATCAAATAGGGAGACGTGCGATAGAGAATGGCTAGTGTATTCGAAAAAACTTGACAAACTCTATTGTTTTTGTTGTAAAGTTTTTAGAACGGGGCATCCGAAAGGTGGGTTGGATGATGAAGGTTATAACGATTGGATACATGCCAGTGGTAGACTTAAACAACATGAAGTTGGTTTAGAACATTTAAAGAATATGAATGAATGGTTTGAATTGCGCCAAAGGTTGAAATGCAAAGAAACAATTGACAAATTGACATATGAGCAACTTAGAAAAGAAAAAGATTATTGGAAACAAGTCATCTTAAGGATTGTTGCACTTGTGAAGTTTCTTGCAAAATATGGCTTAGCGTTTCGTGGGTCAAATGAGAAGTTGTATAAAAAAGGCAATGGAAACTTTTTGGGTTTGGTTGAGATGTTGGAAGAGTTTGACCCGATTATGAAAGAACATGTGCGTCGAGTTTTGAATGAAGAGTGCCATATACACTTTCTTAGCCACAATATTCAAAACGAGTTGATACAATTATTAGGGGATAAAGTTAGAACCGAAATCATCAAGAAGGTTAAGCAAGCAAAGTATTACTCCATCATCCTCGATTGCACGCCTGATACTAGTCACCAAGAGCAAATGTCCATAATTGTGAGGTATGTGAATTTTAACTCTAGTTCCGTGACCATTGAGGAATCCTTTTTAGGTTTTTTGGTTGTTGATGATACCACGGGTTTAGGACTTTTTGAAGTAACATGTAAGGAATTAGAGTCGCTTGATCTTGATATTGGTGATATGCGTGGTCAAGGCTACGATAATGGGGCAAACATGAGAGGAAAAAACAAAGGAGTTCAAACTAGATTTTTAGAAAAAAATCCTAGAGCTTTCTATAGTGCTTGTGGTTGTCATAGTCTAAATCTAGCATTGTGTGACATGGCTAACACAATTACTAAGTCTAAGGAATTTTTTGGAACAATACAACGGTTATATACTATCTTTGCCCATTCTAATAATAGGTGGCAAATTTTGAAAGACAATGTTAAAGGATTAACTCTTAAATCATTGTCTACGACTTGTTGGGAAAGTCGTATAGATAGTATTAAGCCTATAAGAACTCAACGTGGAGATGTAAGAAAGGCTTTGCGAGAAGTTAGGGGGACGGATAGAGATGCTAAAATCATAAGTGAAGCTAAATCATTAGAAGAGTATGAACTTGGTGATTTTGAATTTTTGGCACAAATTGTCATTTGGTTTGAATTATTATCAAAGGTGAATGTGGTGAGCAAACGGTTGCAAGCAAAAGATGTTGTCCTTGATGTTGCTATTGATGAAGTAGACAAATTAATTAAATTCTTTAAGAATTATAGAGAAGTGGGGTTCTCTAAGGCACTTGATGAAGCTAGAGAAATTGCAAATAAAATAGGTGTAAATGCGGAATTTCATAAAAAAACGTGTGATATATAGGAAAAAACAATTTGATGAATCGTCAAGTGTAGAAGAAGTAACATTTTCACCCGAGAAGGATTTTAGAGTAAATTATTTTTTAAGTATTGTTGATCAAGCTATTTTTTCACTTGAAACAAGATTTGAACAATACCAAAAATTCGAAAAAATATTTGGGTTTTTGTTTCCTAGAAAGTTGAAGACTCTTGATGAAGCCAAGCTTAAGGAGTGCTGTTATCGCCTTGAAGATGCATTGAAGTATGAAGGAGAATCGGATATTGATGCTAAAGAATTGTATACGGAGTTGAAGTTGATTACTACATTTTTACCGAGACACATTGACAACCCTTTTGACGTTTTAGACTATATCTTCCAACGCAGTACTACTTATCCTTATGCTATAAATGCATATAAAGTGTTGTTGACAATTCCGGTAACCGTGGCATCAGCGGAAAGAAGTTTCTCAAAGTTGAAGTTGTTGAAGACCTATTTACGTTCTACAATGTCACAAGAAAGGCTAAACGGGTTGGCAACAATATCTATTGAAAGTGAAATATTAGATACTATGGATTACAAGGAGTTGATCGAGAGCTTTGCTTCAAAAAACGCTAGGAGAACCACACTGTTTGCTTAGCAAGTAAGTTCGATACTTTGATCATTTTTGCTATACTATTTTTGTTAATTTGTTTTCTCTATTTCATAACAATTATCGTAGTATTATGAATTTTTAGTTATATAATTGAATGATTGATGAGTTTATGTTATATGAAGATTTGCGAATAGGGCTCAATTTTTTTATCTCGAACAGGGCCAAAATTTTTTTTGGGATTTTCGGAGACGGCCCTGAGGTTTAGTTAGAGTTTGGGATTTGCTGGAACAAGCGAAGAGGGGGAAACGAAATGGAAACCGTTTCCAGATTCTTTATTATATATGGTCATATTATTGTATATTAAGAATATGATTAAGTTATTGCTTGATAATGGGGTATTATTGGAGTTTGGGAAGTGAGTACAGTTTGGGTTATTAGACTGGTATAGATCTTTGCATGGGGAACCATTGATGTTTGGAGTGTACGCATGGGTGACATGATCATCGGGGTGTATGTATGCTAAAAGAAAAATATATATAACGAAATAAGAGTTGCCATGAAAAAAAAGAACAAATCTTGCAAGCATGCACCACACTTAATAACCTAAGCTAGCTAGCTCACACCTTAATTCTCTTCCTTCTTAACTTTCGTGATTCATACAACCTAGCAAGCATGCACCTCCATTAATTTAGCTAGCTAGCACACACCTTCTTTATCTCTCCTTGATTATCATGAATTCTGAGTTAAGTGTCGAGGTTTCATCAGGGATTTAGGAGCGTGTAGCATGGTATGGATAAGGTCATATATGTACTCATGCACGTGGGAATTTAGTTACGGTATTTGGGTTCAAGACGGTTCAAGGACGACCCGAATGGAGTTATTCGTGAAACTACGATTATGAAGGAGATGGCTGACAGGTTCGGATTCGAGCATGGAAGGACGGTTTTCAGCAAGGAATTGAGAAGCTTGCAACCGGTGAGTTCTAATCCCCTTTCTCTTAAATATTTTTTTGGGGCTAGCATACATGTTTTTCACATGTTTTCATACGTGTCATGAGTTTTATATATTAACGAGTTCTGCGATAAAAATGTTTTATAAACATTTTCTTCACAAACAATATTTTTATACGACGTAGTGATAAATCTAGCTTTATTAGTCCTGCGTAGGCGTATGTTGTTTTACTTAGTGATGTGGAGGTCGTATAGGTATTGGGCGTGGTAGATGTTGATATTTAAAGCACTACTTGTGTCATGATAAATTTTAATTGGTAATTCTATCGTAGGTTCCGAACCTTAGTGGTAGCGGGAACGTGAAGGTAGTAGTTGTCGGGTAGTTAACGTGCGTTTAACCTTATGTGTGTTTATGTGAATTAGCATCCTTGGGGTGCTTAATGCGGGTTACTTGTGATGGCGGCGGTACCTTCGGGGTGGCGTCAGGTCATGAGATGTGGGTTACTTGTGATGGCGGCGTTACCTATGGGGTGATGTCAGGTCACAAGATGCAGATTATTTGTGATGGCGGCGGTACCTTCGGGGTGGCGTCGGGTCATGAGATGCGGGTTACTTGTGATGGCGGCATTACCTTTGGGGTGACGTCAAGTCACAAGATGCGGATTATTTGTGATGGCGGCGTTACCTTCGGGGTGGCTTCAGGTCACGAGAAACATCACTGAGATGTTTAAATGATTAGCCCTTGTGGCAACGATGAACTCTTCTGGGTATTATGCGGGTGACGGACTCTTCGGGGTCAAATTGGAGGAGACGAAACCCTGACAAGGGTGCCCTGACGAGGGCAAATGATAATAGCCTACGGGCAACAACCGATGTGTTAGGTTCCCACCTTATGTGCTTATATGTTTCACGTTAGTTAAATGGTGGGTAAATGATGATTATATGTGTACTTGACGAATGATGTTAAATGATGTGGGTGACGAATGATGTTCTATTATGCGGTTGTCGAGTGATGTTAAATTGTGTAGTTAGACGAGATCAAGTTACAATTGAGTTTTTAGGACATTAATTGTTATGTTCTAGATATGAGTCAGTTTTGTCATGGTCTTATGAATTAAGATGCATTGCGGGTTATCCTTTGGTGTCTAATTAAGTAATCTGATCCATATCAAAAAGGATTACTGGTAGGATAATTAGACCGAGGATATGGGTGGAGTTTCGGGTTACGGGTTGGAATCATTAAACTTTAAAATGACGTTAATGTGTTTTAATAAACGATGGTGGTTTTAAAATGATGGTGTTTTTTGGTTTTCAAATAAAGCATTTGGGATGTTTTTAAATGCTTCAACTAAACTATTAGAACTCATTCAGCGTAGCTGACTTTTGCATGTATGTTAGATTGTTTTGCAGGTGTGTGATTCGAGTCGGTGTTGCTCTTGGCTTGCAGATGGGATTACTCGTTTATATGGTGGAATGCATTCGATTTGTTAGAAATTAAATAACATTTTAAGTTTTTTTTATTTAATCATGTACTGTATTAATTAAAATTTCCGCTGCGTATTTTTGAGAAAAGACTTATTTTCAAACAGTACACTGTGATGTGACCCGACTATAGGGCACCCGGTTTGGGGGCCTTACACATTTGCCTTTGGCTGAGTTTTCTTACAACAATAATTACCACGCTAGTATCAAGCCCGCTCCGTTTGAACCCTTGTATGGAAGGAAGTGTCGATCACCACTTTGTTGGGCTGAAGTCGGCGAGAAGCAATTGACCGGACCCGAGCTTATACAGTAAACCACCGACAAGGTTGTCCAGATCAAGGGAAGGTTGAAAGTTGCCGCGGATCGACAGAAGAGTTATGCAGATAACCGGAGGAAACCGTTGGAGTTTCAGGTTGGTGATCAAGTGATGTTGAAGGTGTCGCCTTGGAAAGGCGTTGTGAGATTTGGAAAAGGGGAAAGCTGAGCCCATGTTATATAGGTCTTTTCGAAATCGCATCTCGAGTTGGATCAGTCGCGTATAGGCTCAAGCTGCCACATGAGTTGAGTGGAGTTTATGACGTGTTTCATGTCTCCAATCTAAAAAAGTGTCTGTCGGATGAGACACTGATTATACCCCCTGGAGAGGTTCGAGTGGACGATAAACTGATATTTATCGAAGAACCAGTAGAGGTTCTGGATTGGAAAATTCAGAAACTTAGGAGGAGTAGGATTAAGTTGGTCAAGGTTCGCTAGGATTCTAAACGTGGACCCGAGTTCACCTGGGAACGACAGGACCAAATGCAATGGAAATATCCTCACCTCTTCCCACCTAGTACGAAAACAAAACCTGTAGAATAGAATTTCGGGGATGAAATTTCCTAAACAGGGGGAGACTGTAACACCCGGCTATTTAGGCTATACCGTACAACTGTAACAGGTGTCATGAATAAATAAAAATGTTGTATTTGACTGATATTGATGTTTATATGTCATATTTGATGTGTTGGTAAATCCAAACTTTGATAAAAATTATGTTGGCAACAATAAATAAAAGCTTATCGCGTAACGAACAAAATGCGAAACGAACGTTGGTGACCGCCCGATCAATGTTAAAATTCTAAAAATAATCTGTTACGATTTGAATGGTAATTTTAATCATAACCGGAAGGAAAAATAAATTAAAACGCTAAGAAACTCTATTTTTCGAGTTTAAGCGCGTACCGCGCGATACTGCACTAATATGACAAAATACTGTCAATGCAGCTAGTCGAGGCAACTAATAATTACTTCAGTAATAATTTGGCGAGTTTATTTTTTAGAATGATAACAATAATTTAAAACGCACAAAAACGGGATTAAAACGCTAGATAAAATACCCGGTATCTAGTAAAATATCAGTTTTTAATCTATATTCCATATATATGTGAGTGTATACGATATATATGTATGAGTTGTGGGACATGTGGCGGATAGGAGAGACAAAATCTCTTCTCTCTCCTACACTTGGTGGTCTTGGAAGATTCATGTGATGATTAACCTTTACCAAATCTTTCTCGTATGTTCACAATTCCAAGAAACCATTTCAAAAACTCAATCATTCTCTCTCTCTTGAACATCTCGGCCGAACACCCTCTTTCACACATCCATTTCAAAATTTCAATCTTGTTCTTGAAGATTTGAAGGCATTTCAAGGTGTTTACAAGTCCATTTGAAGGTTTGAAGGTGATTACAAGGTGTTTCAAGCAACAATCAAGCTCCGTATCATCAATCTTTACTAAAAATCATTCAAAAACTTGAAGGTATAAAACTTACTTTAAAAACCTTGTTCTTGATTCTTGATGATCTTGATGATGATGGAAGTTTATCTTGTTCTTGAGTTTAAACACTAACTTAAAACAAATAACAAATGGGTTTTCAAAGAGAATAAAAATGGATGTATGTACATATGTATGTATGGCCGTAGGTTGTATGTATGTGGGTATTTAGTTGTGTTTTCATTTTAGTTGATTCTTAATTGATGAGATTCTTGAAAGTTTGCTACATGCATGAATCAAAAAGGTGTCATACAAGAAGGTTCTTGTGATTTGAAAAGATGACATAAAATTATATTTTTGGAAGTGTATATATGTATATGCATATGTCATGTATATATATGTGTGTATGCATATATGCAAGTTTTGTTTACTAGAAAATAAATGGTACACGCATTTACACTTTAATGATCATATATATGTTTAGATAAAAATTTGATGATGATACATGGATGACATGAACTTAATGTAAGTAGATGCATTTAAGTTCATGTGGGATGGTGATGATATGATATGGGTACATTAGATGCACTTACTTGAACATGCATGTTGAAATATGATCATGAAATGATGATTAGAAAATGATTTGATAAAAATAAATTTTAGTCAGATTCTAATTATTTGAAGTGTTAAAATGGTATAAAATGTCACACCCTGGCTTTTGCTGAAGCGTGGGTTTATTTGGTGTGACTTCTTAATACCATAGCAACAATCATAACAATTCTATATGATAAAAACATGAGATATTCATCCATTAAGGAAGTTTAGAAAAATCCCATTTTCAACAATCATAAAATAAGTTACAAACCTTAACTGGATTTAATTGAGTTTATAAAGACTTTAAACAATACTAGGTTTAGAGATATGTAACCCGTCCAGGAAGAGGTTACACCTTCTAAACCATGGATGACTTCTTTATTCAAACGCAGCTTGAAAATACGTGCATACCGTGCCAGATCCGTTAGTTTCCTGAAATACATGTAGTTGAAAAATCAACATAAAGTTGAGCGAGTTCATGTGAAAGTGAGTATGTAAAACCTTTAAAGTACGTCCCAATGTAAAAAGGTTTAAGTACGTCCCGATGTAAAAATGTTTAAGTACGTCCCGTTGTACAAATGTTTAAGTACGTCCCGTTGTACAAATGTTTAAGTACGTCCCGTTGTAAAAATGTCCCTGGTATGTAGCAATAAGGAAAAAGAGATCACCATTGGGTTGCAAAGCCAATGATATGTGTGAAGTGATGCAGGAAGACTCAAACCTAGCAGATTTTGCGTCAGGTACAAAGTCACCACCTGGTCCATTAAGCGGGCTCAGGAGTGGGGCTCGCTACACCCAAATGGATCTATCACTAATGTCCCTCGGTCCTACAACGAGGATTAATGGCCTTTAGTTCCACCTACCCACTCACATGATCTGTACGTCCTAACCCTCCTTAAGCTAACCATACCGTGTATAAAAATGTCCTTAATAATTGTAACATGTATTTCACCCCCGAAGTATAAAAACTGAAAACAGTTAAGAGAAAAGGGGGACATGAACTCACTGAAGTGCGTCTCGAAATGGTCCGACCCAAAGTAACCTGCTGCGTGACGACCTACACGTACTAACTTTTATTAGACGGACGGCCGTGCCTTGGCTTAAGGTTTAATGTCTTTGGGAAATAGTTAGGCAACTATTTCGTAATTACACTTCGTAATTATTTTGTAAATATATTCCATCCCAAGGATGTGGGTTTTAATACATGTGCGTTCGTATAACTTCGAAATATATTATTAAGTCTCACTTAATGTAATATATTTTATTTTGTTTGTGCAAAATACTTTACTTCCAAAATATAAATATTTTTTCCAAAAATAGTATATTTTATTCCATATAATTTTCCAAAATAATATCCTTGTCAAAATACACACTTATGAGTATTTTCTGAAAATACGTAAGTTACGTTG
Source organism: Helianthus tuberosus (assembly GCA_030545235.1). NCBI lineage: Eukaryota > Viridiplantae > Streptophyta > Magnoliopsida > Asterales > Asteraceae > Helianthus > Helianthus tuberosus. Next base: position 137,198,188 of record CM060357.1, read on the forward strand.
TAAGGTTCGGGTGGTATAAATAATACCGGTGTAACTCAAATACTTATTGTGAAGGCGTTCGTATTATTTTGGAGCCGTGAATATTCAGTGTATTCCAGTAATATTATTTTTACTCTAAAAATAATATTTATATAGTTCACAAAATAATCATAAAAATTCACACAAGTGCTATTATATAAAAAATATATACTAAATATATATTTTAACAAGTTTTATTTATGAAAATCCCACCTCCGACACTTGGAGATTTTGTAATAAAAATTCATGGCGAAGTTTGTTTGGAGAAACAAGTCGAAAATATATTCATAACACTTGTCGTAAAAATATTTTCCAAGTGTTATATTTCTGGAAAAATTTCGCCAGAGTTTCCTCTGTAACTGGAGGTGGCCACGCTTTCAAGCGTATCATTTTCTTTTATAAATTCAATCAACAATTTTCTCTACATCAACAAACAATATTTCAACATCAACTAGTTCAAAAATATACGTAAATCACAAACACATGAACTTGTGGGTTATGTAAAAGTGTGTAGTAATCTTCCAATATTCTTAGTAGATCTTTCTATCTTTGTAAATAAAATCGGTTTCTTGAAAATCTTATTTTTAAAGAAGATGCATTTATACAACTTCTAGTCAAATATTACCAAAATAATTCTTTGTTAAAACCTTTTGTTACACAAGTGTCTACACACTTGTTTGTTCACAAAAACACCTTTAGTTTAGGAAAGATCCGGTTTTAAAACATGGTTTCGTCTTACAGTTGGTTCTTTGAAAATACCACTTGTAGATCTTTAGATTTACTAGTTTAGAACTCCATTTCATAAGAAAAAATGTTTTTACACAAGTTCATGTTTAGGTTTGAAAGGGTTCGTCATCTAATAACTTTACGACTTAACATAAGGCTAGTTCATGTTCCATGAATGATGACTGTCGTAAGGGTCAATCAAAAACCTAAATAAGCTACGTAGATAGCGTAAGTAGGGTATCGTATCCACGGGGAATTTGTGGTCAGTGTTAAAGAAATTAATTAAAAACTAACTATCTAATTTGGGGGTTTGTTTGTTTAATTGCAAAGAAAACACGATTTGTCACGAAAAGTGTTATTAAGATGAAAAGAAGTACCCTCCACCCGGAATCCCGAATACCCGTTTTAATATAAAAATTCGTTTTCTGATTCAAAACACCACATAGACATGGCCTCGGAATTAATGAATTTGATTAGTTAATAGGGACAGTTTTTAAGATTCACTATGCAACCTAATAACCCATTTGATTGTATCAATTACCCACCAATTTACCAACCCGCTAACAACGCAAGAAAGTTGCCAATACGTTTAATAAACGACAAGTAATTCAAACACAAGAAACTTTTACCAATAATCCAACACAAGTGGTCAAGCTGTACCAGTTTACAAGAATCAGAAAAACAAATAATTATGTCAAACCGCGTAAACGTTCATCCGGGCGGAAGTCACCGAAAGATTTAGCCGCACATGGTGATCTTTACTGCAACAATTGTCATCTTGTATTGGTTAGATTCCATTGGCTTGAAAGATGAGATGGAATCACTGAATTCGTCCCTCCGTCCCCTCCTGACGGCTACGAATCATCTCCTTAATATTCATGTGCGTCTAGAATAATCCCCCTCTCAATTCAGCCTAAAAAAAATACTTTTGCTCCCAGAAAGTTGCGTCCAATTCTGCTCATGGGCTTTCCCTTTGTGTTGATTGGACTAGAGCCCATGTCTCTAGCATTCACACTGTCCACCAATTGATTTAATAAATTGCTCAATTTATATGTGTGGACTTCTTATCTTTTCCTTTTAGTTTGAATGCCCAGTTCAAAACTCAATACTGAGTTAATCGATTCCCACCTAAACACACCTAAAAGAAACAATAAATTAATTAGCAAATTATGCACCAACTACAGAAACAATTAAGATTGATGTTAGTAACTATTTTTTTCTTCTTTCATTACTTGCAACTCTACAAGAATAAATTATATCAATGCATTTTTTAATTATAATTAATATAGCCTAGAGTGTACCTAAAATGCACTGATCAATGAACATGATCTAGCGTGGTTTGATGACGATCTATTCCAACATTAGCAATCAACAACAATAAATAATCATAACAAATCTAGTTTCAAAAGTTTTACACTAACATTCATTCATTAACCACCATGTTTATTATTTTTAGTAGACTTTTAGTTTTAATCTCTAGTGTTCATAATTTTTACCCGTTAAATTTCTTATTAACCACTTTAGATATGAACAATAGGGTGTTTAGAGTCACTTACTAGTAGCTCGTGGCTAGGAAAGAAACTAGACGAAAAATAGGTGGTTAATAGCGTCGTAGTAAGGTCCTTGTGATTCCGTGAGCACCGAGCTTCCTTATGTGATCCCTTGCTCCTATGTATGTGAGTGGAGTTATAATATCCAAATTGAAAAGTGAGTGGATGTGGGAGGTTGAGTTCGGCCGTAGGTAGCCAAGAGGAGAAGAAGTGCAATTTTTTTTATGTTCGGTTAAAGTGGGATTTTGGTGATCTTTAAGATATATTTATAATCCATAATTTACTAAAACCCATAGGATATTATGTCTACAAGATATTAAGCATGGACATATAAAATAATCAAGAGTGTAAGTGTTTGTCCCACATGGGGGAAAACCGATCGGGTGGGGGGGTGGGTATTATGGTTCAATTCCAATGGTCTAGTTAAGTGATAGTTTATCTAATTAGGTGATTTAAATTTAGTGTAATATTGTGTTGTAAATTATAGCGGGTGTTAGGGTATTCGGGGACCCTAACTGGCTCAGAAAAAGAAAGACATTGTCATTGACAATATTTTTATGTCCCGGGTTAAGTCCGGTTGTTCGGTTGGATACTGATCCGTTAAAGTGCTTAACAAAGCATTTAAAGTGTCGTTAATATTATTTTTAGTGACACAATTTATTCCCAACACTTTGGAAAGTGTCTAGTATTATTTTCCCAAGTTTTTGCACTTTACTAGTTAGTTTTAAATGCTGAGTTTTTATTTAAAGTGCATAATTTTGTACTCAAAGTACGTTTTAGGCACATCCGGTCACTATAATTATCACCTAGTGACGCAGTTCTACAATCATCACCTCCCTACACTCCCTACTAGTGTAGTAATCTATTTCCGGCTCATACTGGTCTTAGAAACAGTAACTGTCTGATGCTGGCTATGTCAGCATGTTTACTGGGTATCCCGTATAGTGTGCTCACTGTGCTTTTGTGCATCAAGGTTGTCACTAAGGTTTGTGTATAAATAATAGAGTGACAGTATAAAATTTGATGCATGAGTATGTATGTATCAGAAATCAGTAAGCAGTTTAATAGTTGTAAGCAAGCACAGTAATTAAGCAGTAATTAAATATAAATTAATTTGTACGGATACCTGGTTTGGTGAGGGTTGTCACATTCTCCCCCCGTTAAATAAATTCCGTCCTCGAAATTTGTACTACCCTACTCCTTAAGGTTAAGTTACACACGTATGTATATAAATAATACCGAAGTAGGTAATCATCAAATCGAAACAAACGTTACTCACATTTGGTGAGTCCAAGAATATATATCAACCCGAATCCTAGGGTTGAAAGGTGTGCGCTTCTAGCATTGGATGTCAAAGGTACAGGACGCATTTGACGTATGGTCTAGTGTAATCCAGCTAGCAGAGGTTCCACAAAAGTGGAGTTTTGACTAATAAGATTTTTAAACGATTGGTTGCAATATGCAAACGAGTTTTCATAAACCATAGCACCCGCTATATTAACTCAAAAGCAGCCTCTCAACGTAATAGTAAAATGATCTGTCAACTCCTGAATAAATGTCTAGTAAGGTTTAGTGTGTTGACATTTTTGAATGGTGATGATATACCGAATGGAAATACAAGCGAATCTGGTGTATCATTGTCTTGATTTGTAGTTGCATCAGAAATGTCTAAATAATAAATCAAACAAAAGTATGTGCGATCTTGTGTAAAACGGTTACCATGGTTAGCACAAGCTACAAGTTTATGATGACACCACAAGGGGTCGTAATGGCATTATCCAATAATAGTGGTGACTGAACAAGTTCACCGCATTTGAAACCAAATGAAAGTGTACTGAGACAATCTGAAGATTTGATTTATACCATGTTATAGAGTTTCCAATTAAATACGGAACATCAAAGGACCACTGTTTCCAATCGAAGATGAAAAGTAATAAGTATCGCAAGGCATTTGATTGACTGTGAAAGAATCGTTAGGAGGTACATTGTGCTTACGAAATGAATATATGTACCATTGCCTTAACACACAATTGTGTTGAGACCTCTTTGATCGTGAAGATCCAAAATGGATTGTTAACAACTAAATAGGGAATTGAATCCGTGTACGAAGTAAGTAACCAAATTAGCGCAAGCTTCAATTTTGTGAAAATATCACCGCAAGGTATCGAAACAAACCAAACGTTTTAGTGGAGTCGTAGACCAACCAAATCTACTACGACTCGAAATGAAAGAATCTCTGCAAAAATAGTTGAATATGATGCTCCCAATACATCATATAGCGTTTCAAGTTAAACCTGTGAACTGGATAAGTTCAAGCAATTGAACTTGGTTTCAACGTAACCCGACAATAAACGTATGTATCAACAAGGAATTTTCGGCATGGTAGCAAAATAAGCCATGAATGTAGGTCATTTGAATCACGAATCAGTAATTAGGTTTAGCAAGGTAATATGTAAATTCCAATGAAGTGCTTGTTCAAAACGAAATCACATGCGCAGCAAATGATGCATGTATGTCAGGTAAGTTTCCGAGTACTGAAACAATGAGTGCTCGCTAAAATGAAGAAATGACCAAGTATCGAAACAAATGTGTGTTCGCTCTCAGCGAAGAAGATTTGTGTGATGCAACTACCATTAAAGGGGAGTAGAGATGCAAACGTCTACTTGCTAGAAGTAAAAGAATCCAAGTACTCTCTGTTTGGTCAACGGAACTGGCATATGTGCCATGTTAATGATGGTTGATTGAGTTGACAGATATGGTTCCTAAATAAAAACCTTTACGAGTGTGGACCTGGGTTCCCAAAGTCCTAAATATATGTTTTCTAGATTCTCCAGACTTCGTATCCCGTGTGGATCCGGTTTGTACATTGTGTAGGAAACACCATTTTTTGTTTATGTCCAAGAACTAGTCATTGTCCCACAATTTTCGTCGGTAAACTTTCTTCTTGAATTCACTGCTAACGACGCTTGATTGTCGACCAGTCATGTAATAGTAGTCGGGTCCTCACAGTCAGTTATGTAAGAAGTTCGTTAGTCCTCAGCAAGAGCCACCGACCTTGGTTGGCTAGCTTGTCCGACTTCCGATCATTTGAAGGTCATTGTCCTTTTTCTTGATGAGCGGAACTGAGGTTACCCAAAAGGGAATTTTGGTTTGTTATCTTCCTTCTTTATCAACTACTGAAACCACACTGTCAATCCTTGCATATCCGAAAATGTAAGTCGCTACGATGCATCGACTACAGGTGCGGTGCTTGGAATTAAATCGATGCGAGATCTGACTAATCGTTGAGGAGGTGATTCCGGCAAGTCTTCGAGGAAGACTTCAGGGTATACTCCGATCACGGGGGTATCGTTAAGTTTTAGTTCTTCGGCTCCCTTGTCCCCGACATGAGCCAGGAAACAACACATCCTTCCACAACAACTTTCGTGCCTTAAGTAATTCGTGATCGGTGGTGGCGTATCCTGCTTCGTGAGTCACGATTGTTCCTTCATTCGTCATCGAGGTGCGGATATCAACCTCCGCTCGAACGCTTTCCAACTAATACATCCAATTACCACGTTGAAGCTTCCCAAACTCAACTGGCAATAGATCTAGCGTAAACTTACGCTCTCCGGGTTTTATTGTGCCGATTCCAGTTACTGCGTTGGCTCCCACTAGCTTCCCCTAAGCTAGTTCTAATGGGTACTGGAATATCTACTTACTCGCTACTTAAACCAATTATACTCTCGAACTCTAGAGGTGCGAATCGTAAAATTTGCAACAGTATTTGGCAATACAGATGCATAACATTAAGTAATTCGGACGTACCGATATCCATGCTTGGATTCCTGGCGTGTCTCCCTAGCTCCGGTGGGGAGCTTTCATCCTTGCGCCTGATTGTTTTTAGGGCAATATCTTCTGAAATGCTTTTTGCTTCCACAGTTTAAACATCCTCGAGCACGTTTCTGTTTATTACTCATTCTGCCTCGACAATTATCATTGTCGTTGTCCCCTTCGTGATTCTCACTACCTTCTTGGCCCCCATTACTATTTTCAGTATTTTGCCAACAAGTTTCCTTGACATGTCCCACCTTGTCACAGTTACCACAATTTCCATATTTGCATCGCCCGACATGATAACGTAAACAATTGTCGCACTTAGGTAGGATACCCTTGTAATCTTTTCCCTTCCTGGCCTTCTTCTTGTTACTTACCCGAGTAACCATCTTGAAATTTGCGAGCTTTCTCTTGTTATCCCCAGATGCCTCTATAGCAGTCTCCTTTTTCTCCTCCACGGTGGAAAATTCTCCTCGTCTAACTGCTTCTCCCGTGAGTGTTATGCTTATGTTGATAGCCTCGGTGATCGTTGAAGGTTTTGATGTTGTTACCAGGCTTAGAATCTGAGGTGCCAATCCCCTTATGAATTGTTCAATTCTCTTGAACTCTGGTGCCCCCAGGAGTAAGGCAACTTGTGATAATTCGTTAAATCTCTGCACATACTCCGTTATCTTTGGTCCTTCCATTTTCAAGTTCCACAGTTCTGTTTCCAGCTTCTGGACTTCTGCCCTCGAGCAATATCTCTTACGCATCAGATCTTTCAGTTTGTCCCACATCATAGCATGCGCAGCGGTCTCGCCCATTGTCCGAACTTGATGGTTCCACCATGACAGAGCCTCATCCACCAATAGTCCAATTATATACTTGACTTGATGTTCGGGGTCACATTTGCTCAATCGTAAAATAGAATCTGTCTTTTCAACCCAGCGCACGAAGGCTAAGGCACCCCCGGTGCCGTCGAACTCTTGAGGTTTATGGTCCAAGAACTGCTTGTAGGTGCAGCCTGAGATGTAAGCAACATTATTCGCATAAAGCCTTAGCAAGGCACTCGTGGAAATGTCCAAACGTTTTGTAATGTGTCTTAAAGGACTAAACATTACCGTTGGGGAGGTTATTTCCTGAGGTACCTCCGCTGCACCCGGAGCGACGAGCCTCGTACCGTGCGATGGCCTGTAAGAGGCGCTCTTGCATTTCTGCCTCTGTTGTCGGTAGAGGGTTGTTGATATCGGTGTTCCCTTGAGTCGACATCTTCCTAGAAGAAGGTCGGTTAGGTCAGGTCTAATTTGCTTCATGCGTGCATTTGGTTGTTTAGTGGTCATAAGTACATACACATAACAGGTTACCATTCCAACCAATCAAATAATAGTATAATCATAGTATGACCAAGTAATTCGGTAATTATGTTTAATGAGAGCATAGCAAGTAAGCACGTAGTATTATAATTATAGCACACACACATAGATCAATGACGTGCTTAGCGAAGACCTATCGACTGAGCTTTCATTGGTTATTGGCCACAAAGTGTTGTCGCATGTTTGATGATTGGCTCTCATTATTCTCTGACCGAAATTGCATTGTCTTACAAAGTATATCATATCAAAAGGGACACAGGGTCACCCTACCCTTGTCTGTTAAATATATTAGTGTATCGAAATTACGTAGTCAGATGTGGTCTTCAGAAGTTTCCACAATCTCGGCTTATCATAGATGTCCTACCCAAATGCAATACGATCCGCATAATCCAGAAGTCAACTATACTGGTGACTGAGGTGGAGGAGGAAAGAAAAGTGACTGCTAACATGCGTGAGTCCCTCCTCGAGCTTGTATATACATCGGAGTAATTATCTGCTCTGCCGCTCGATAGTAAGGGAAATGAGTATCAGAATCCTGAGAACCGTGTAATAGCAACGGTCGAGAGCGTAAAAGGAACCTTGATGTATGTGGCAAATCAAAGTATGCTGTCAATAGACAGGGTGGAGGACGTGGTGTCTAACATAAAGTTTTCTGACAAAATGCTGACTTGTGATGTAGACTCTTAAATCATGTTTATGGTTATGTAATGTTTTGCAATTGAACTTGCCAATTGTGGTGTCAGCTCAAGCCCCAACGTTCTGCGACTCATATCCTAAAACTGTAGTTGGTGTTACAGGAGCAACTCATCTCGTATGTGGCCTCCATAACGTGAGGGATGGTAAGGGTCTAAGATCTGCATAGTGTATTATAGAATCCATCAAATCGGCTCGTACAACGATGTAGAGGTGAATGTAGCAAAAAGTGCGACCTGTGCAGTTGGGAAAATGCTATTGTAGCAGATGAATCGTTATGCGGGTGCTGACCTAAAGTACCTTCCCGAGGTGCGGTTATATTCTGAAAGATAGCTATAGGCACCTTGTCGCAATGGAAGTCAGTCTTCGTAGGGAAAAGGAGCAATGCCAGCGGTTGCGGGTGTAAAAACAAACATCTCAACAAATGAGGAGATTGCCCGATGCAGGTAAATATAAGGGGCGCAATGTCTGGCAGACCAAAAGAAACAGGGTCACAATCAAGCAAGGGTGTAGAACCAGCAGTTGCAACATCAGGCTGACTCAAAAGGTGCAGAGGCTAGCTCAGCAGCAGGCCCTGGGTCGTGTAACGGTGTGGTGCCTCGAGCAGGTGATAGAGCAGCAGCCATGTCATCGTCGTCTTGTGTCAGTAGCAGAATGTTGTAATCCAGCTGTTTGTAGGGCTGCAGATGTCACAGACTCAAAGGAGTCTGAATGCACGCTAGAACCAGAGGATGGCTTGTTAACAGGGGTCTTAAGAAGTGAAGTTTGTAACAGTGTCCTCGTCTAATTTTCTATCGTTATGGGCGTCGGCAAGAGGACCATCGATAAGCATGTCAACGTAGTCATATATTGTTTGTCGAGTAGCCAACCTTCAGTAGAGATGCCCGCAGGAGGCGCATTATCGAGGATTGGAGCCATGGTGTGCTCACCATCGGGATGACCAGTGATGAAGTGGTCATGGATCGAAACAATAGTGACAGAAGATTCTTGTCATAGAAGTCATTAGCATGGGTAAAGTATTACCAGAATCTGGTAGCGCGGACTGTTGAAAGTCGTCCTCGTCCCTGGTCGACATATCAGGATCACTCTCAGTGTTTGCCGTAAATATCTCTGGCACAGATGTAGTCTCATCGTCTGTGGCGGCGGCTGTAGGGTTATCAATGTCTGATAACTCGCCTTCTAAGTAGTGCGACGTGTGTGCCGGTCCATAATAGTCATGGTACGTATACCCATAACAGTTATTAACAATTAGCGTATGCAAACATTCACCACATGTGCACGTATATCAATAATCATCAATTAAGCAGTAACAATGTAAGCACGTAATCATCCTAGTCTTCCCCAGACTATCCTCTCAGCCTCTCAGACTGAACTTCCTAGCCTCTCAGACTAAAATCTCCCAATCTCTCAGATTGAACTCTCAATCTCTCAGGCTGACTTCCTGGTCTCTCAGACTAAAATCTCCCAATCTCTCAGATTGAATTCTCAGACTAAAATCTCCTGGTCTCCCTGACCTAATTTCATGGTCTCCCCGACCTAATTTTTCCTGGTCTCCCCGACCTAATTTCTCCTGGTCTCCCCGACCTAATTTTTTTTCCTGGTCTCCCCGACCTAATTTTTCCCCAGTCTCCCCGACTAGACTATAAATTTAAATTTGGGAATGTGTATTGTGCCTTTTTGTTTGTAAAAAGGTTTGTTCCCTGGATCTGGACGTATAGTGTATGCAATGTAAAAGTGTTTGAAAACATTTTCATGAGAGCCCTGATGATCATAGTCTAGACTCGAGAAAGAATCCTAGTTCGCTATGATCGAGGCTCTGATACCAAGCTGTCACACCCTGGCTTTTGCTGAAGCGTGGGTTTATTTGGTGTGACTTCTAATACCATAGCAACAATCATAACAATGCTATATGATAAAAACATGAGATATTCATCCATTAAGGAAGTTTAGAAAAATCCCATTTTCAACAATCACAAAATAAGTTACAAACCTTAACTGGATTTAATTGAGTTTATAAAGACTTTAAACAATACTAGGTTTAGAGATATGTAACCCGTCCAGGAAGAGGTTACACCTTCTAAACCATGGATGACTTCTTTATTCAAACGCAGCTTGAAAATACGTGCATACCGTGCCAGATCCGTTAGTTTCCTGAAATACATGTAGTTGAAAAATCAACATAAAGTTGAGCGAGTTCATGTGAAAGTGAGTATGTAAAACCTTTAAAGTATGTCCCAATGTAAAAAGGTTTAAGTACGTCCCGATGTAAAATGTTTAAGTACGTCCCGTTGTACAAATGTTTAAGTACGTCCCGTTGTACAAATGTTTAAGCACGTCCCGTTGTAAAAATGTTTAAGTACGTCCTGTTGTAAAAATGTCCCTGGTATGTAGCAATAAGGAAAAAGAGATCACCATTGGGTTGCGTTCGTATAACTTCGAAATATATTATTAAGTCTCACTTAATGTAATATATTTTACTTTGTTTGTCCAAAATACTTTACTTCCAAAATATAAATATTTTTCCCAAAAATATTATATTTTATTCCATATAATTTTCCAAAATAATATCCTTGTCAAAATACACACTTATGAGTATTTTCTGAAAATACGTAAGTTACGTTGTAAGGTTCGGGTGGTATAAATAATACCGGTGTAACTCAAATACTTATTGTGAAGGCGTTCGTATTATTTTGGAGCCGTGAATATTCAGTGTATTCCAGTAATATTATTTTTACTCTAAATATAATATTTATATAGTTCACAAAATAATCATAAAAATTCACACAAGTGCTATTATGAAAAAAATATACTAAATATATATTTTAACACGTTTTATTTATGAAAATCCCACCTCCGACACCTGGAGATTTTGTAATAAAAATTCATGGCGAAGTTTGTTTGGAGAAACAAGTCGAAAATATATTCATAACACTTGTCGTAAAAATATTTTCCAAGTGTTATATTTCTGGAAAAATTTCGCCAGAGTTTCCTCTGTAACTGGAGGTGGCCACGCTTTCAAGCGTATCATTTTCTTTTATAAATTCAATCAACAATTTTCTCTACATCAACAAACAATATTTCAACATCAACTAGTTCAAAAATATACGTAAATCACAAACACATGAACTTGTGGGTTATGTAAAAGTGTGTAGTAATCTTCCAATATTCTTAGTAGATCTTTCTATCTTTGTAAATAAAATCGGTTTCTTGAAAATCTTATTTTTAAAGAAGATGCATTTATACAACTTCTAGTCAAATATTACCAAAATAATTCTTTGTTAAAACCTTTTGTTACACAAGTGTCTACACACTTGTTTGTTCACAAAAACACCTTTAGTTTAGGAAAGATCCGGTTTTAAAACATGGTTTCGTCTTACAGTTGGTTCTTCGAAAATACCACTTGTAGATCTTTAGATCTACTAGTTTAGAACTCCATTTCATAAGAAAAATTGTTTTTACACAAGTTCATGTTTAGGTTTGAAAGGGTTCGTCATCTAATAACTTTACGACTTAACATAAGGCTAGTTCATGTTCCATGAACATGATCTAGCGTGGTTTGATGACGATCTATTCCAACATTAGCAATCAACAACAATAAATAATCATAACAAATCTAGTTTCAAAAGTTTTACACTAACATTCATTCATTAACCACCATGTTTATTATTTTTAGTAGACTTTTAGTTTTAATCTCTAGTGTTCATAATTTTTACCCGTTAAATTTCTTATTAACCACTTTAGATATGAACAATAGGGTGTTTAGAGTCACTTACTAGTAGCTCGTGGCTAGGAAAGAAACTAGACGAAAAATAGGTGGTTAATAGCGTCGTAGTAAGGTCCTTGTGATTCCGTGAGCACCGAGCTTCCTTATGTGATCCCTTGCTCCTATGTATGTGAGTGGAGTTATAATATCCAAATTGAAAAGTGAGTGGATGTGGGAGGTTGAGTTCGGCCGTAGGTAGCCAAGAGGAGAAGAAGTGCAATTTTTTTTATGTTCGGTTAAAGTGGGATTTTGGTGATCTTTAAGATATATTTATAATCCATAATTTACTAAAACCCATAGGATATTATGTCTACAAGATATTAAGCATGGACATATAAAATAATCAAGAGTGTAAGTGTTTGTCCCACATGGGGGAAAACCGATCGGGTGGGGGGGTGGGTATTATGGTTCAATTCCAATGGTCTAGTTAAGTGATAGTTTATCTAATTAGGTGATTTAAATTTAGTGTAATATTGTGTTGTAAATTATAGCGGGTGTTAGGGTATTCGGGGACCCTAACTGGCTCAGAAAAAGAAAGACATTGTCATTGACAATATTTTTATGTCCCGGGTTAAGTCCGGTTGTTCGGTTGGATACTGATCCGTTAAAGTGCTTAACAAAGCATTTAAAGTGTCGTTAATATTATTTTTAGTGACACAATTTATTCCCGACACTTTGGAAAGTGTCTAGTATTATTTTCCCAAGTTTTTGCACTTTACTAGTTAGTTTTAAATGCTGAGTTTTTATTTAAAGTGCATAATTTTGTACTCAAAGTACGTTTTAGGCACATCCGGTCACTATAATTATCACCTAGTGACGCAGTTCTACAATCCTTGTTGGTGCACTACATCTGTCGACTTCGTCTTGTATCGAGTCTTAGTCTTAGAATGTTAGATTAGGGCACATTGTACGAGATTTCCCGAGAAAGTTGATTTGACATATATGGACATGTTCATATGTGGGAAACCTCATGTCCGTATGTGGGAAACCTCATGTCCGTATGTGGGAAACCTAGAAGATGGTTTCGCTTATATGTACAATGGGGGGTTTCGCTTTTGTGGACATGTCCATATGAGCGAAACCTAGTCCCTATATATAGCCTTTGAACGAAATCATTTGTAAGGTTGTACAATTCCATACCGAGGTGCTGCCGGTGTGAAGAACTACTTGTATTCGTGTTATAATCAATACAAACAGTAGTTAAAGTGAAGAATCAGCTGTATCTATCTTTGTTTCTTGTTATTCCGCACCTGAAACAGAGAAGAACACCTCTGAACGACTCGTTCGGGTCGAAACACGATCCTACAAGTGGTATCAGAGCTCAGGATGAGGAGTTCTGCAGTATTCAGCTGATTTTCATTGAGATTTCTATATTCTACACCTTCTTTCTTCATCAGAACGAGTTTTACTGGTCAAATTTCGATCAAAATTTCACAGACTGTGCGTCATTGGACATAGACAAATCCCTGAAAGTTTGACACTGAAATTCGGATTAAAAATGGACCAAATCACCTTCGGATTAGGTTTCGCTTATACGGAATTTCTGTGATTTCGCTTATTTGGACACTTTGATTTCGCTCATAGATACACAAAGAAGGGGTTTCGCTCATTTGAACAAACTGATTTCGCTCCAGTGTCAAACTATCAGAGGTTTCGCTTTTGTGAACATAAGGTTTCGCTCTTGTGTCACCAAAATTGAGGGATTTCGCTCAAAGGGACACCTAAAACCCTAATTTCGCTTTTGTGTACATTGATGATTTCGCTTTTAGTGCACAAAGTCTAATTCCGCTCTTAAGGGTTGTCGTGATTCCGCTCCATAGTGTTAGTGTGAAATAATTGTGTCGGTCATTGAACAGGGTTATCACATGAATATTTGTCAGTCAATTGAAAACAACAATCTGCATGTGTATAGTTCCAATGAAGTTGCATGTGAAATGGTAATATTGTCGGATCTTTAAAGTCATTTGGCCCACTAGTTTTTGAGGTCCAATTAGAATTGTGATAGGCTTTAAAATTGTCGACTAGTTGTTTTAATTGTCCATCTGCATGAGATCAGACCACGTGATCAAGTCGGTCAAGTCATATAATGGATACATGTGAGTTGCAAAGTCAGCCCATGGGACTTTGAGTTTATAACAGCCTAATAGGAGTGAAGTTTGCATGATCCATGTGATTGGTCTATAACTGCGGCCCAATTAACATTCTAAGTTCATCAAGTTTCACAAAGTCCAGCTCGTTTGACACATCAGGTCGTCGAAATATCTGAACCAGTCTATTTGGATTTTAGTTCAAATCGTGTGGTTTGAGTTTGTTTGATCCAGGTCGTGTGTAAAAGGGCCAGTTCATTTGAAAAGTCTATTTTGTGAACCTTTGACATCGAAACATGGATTTTGAAGAATTATTGGCATATATGAATTATGAATCTCAGCAGTATATTCCGATAAAGCAAGAAGGAGAAAGAGTTTCAGCAAAAGAAGTTATTGAAAAAGGTCCGGTTTTTGATTATTCGTTTGATGAAGAGGGTGACAAGTATGAAGAAGAAATCCAAAGACTTGAAAATCTTAAACAACAACTTCCATCTGATCAACGTAGTGGAAAGTTATTTTATGCCGATAAAATTGAAAAATTGAAAGAAAAACAAGATGCAAAAAGAAAGAATCAAAAGGCAGTTATTGTTAAAGAAGAGATCAGAGTTGAGCAGATTGAACAAGTTCCATCGGTCAAGGTTGAGAAAGTAGAATCTGAAAAACCTGTATCTATGAATCCTGAACTAGAGTTAAAGAAAGAGGTTACAGAAGACGCACCTATCTTTGATCATTCATCAGAAGAAGAGAGTAAGGATGAAAGTGTTCATGAGGAAAAGAAACAGGTTGAAAATATTTCAGCTTTAAAGGTTGAGACAAAAGCTGATGATAAACAGATTCTTGTTTTGCTGAAAAATTGTGAGAAGTTGACATCTGAAAATGACAAACTCTTGAAGGAGGTTGAGAGTTTGTCATTAGAAAACAAAAGTCACAAAAAATCCGAAAATGCTTTGAAAAATCAAATACACAATTTGGTAAATGAAAAAGTAAAGATTGAAAAAGATTTTCAAAGTCAAATAAAGATTCTTGAAGATGGGAGATCTGTTTTTAGCAAGGATAACCTTGAAAAGCAAAAAATGATAAATTCTCATCTTCAGACGATTATTCGACTTGAAAAAGAAGCTGAATGTGCTCAAAAGAAAATCAAAGAGTTAGAAGGTAAAATCAGGGAATGGGAAGAAAAGTTGAAGGTTTTTGTGAATACTTCAGCTATTCCCTGCCCAAAATCAGTTAATTCTGTTCCAATAAGTGACAATGTCACAAACTTTGACAAAGTCAAAGTTGAAGATTGTGATGAGAAATCTGATGATGAAAATGAAAAAATGAAGAAAAAGAATTTATTTTTGAAATTAAAAGAAAAGTTTCAAGAAACTGTTCCACAATCAACTGAAAAGGGAGAATGCTCTAAGCAAAAACCTTTGAAGAAGAAAGTGGAACAAAAACAAAAAGAGAAAATTTTGAAAAATGTTAAAAAAAATAAAAGTTCATCAGATCAATCATCCAATTGCAATCAAAAATTACAAAAAGTAAAAAATGAAAATTCAAAAATTGTTGGTAATGAGTGGTGCAGGTCGGACCACAGAGCTCAAAGGCCAAATCCAGAAAACAAGAGGAGGAAAGATTATCACCAAGCCAAACAGTGCTTTGATCTAAATGTTTGGACTGAAAATGGTGATTGGTACGATATAACAGAGTGTGTTACAGATGCGGCTATCAAGGACACATTGCTGTTAACTGCCAGAGTTGGAGATTTGAGTCAAGGAGATGCTTTAACTGCAACATCATTGGCCATATTGCTAGAGATTGCTCAATGAGATCAATGAGAAGATCGAGGGCTGAATCTCAGAAGCAGGTGAAGAAACCAGTTAATGTCAAGCCCAAAGAACAGAAGGTTCAAGAACCTAAAGTTCAAGAAAAGAAAGTGAAGCTTTCACAGGGGCAAAAAGACAGACTGAGGAAAAAGAGGAAGAAGGTCAGAGAGTATCTGGAGAAGATATTGTCTTCGGGTTCATCTGTTGATAAAAATAAGAGTTCTGATGAATCGACTCCCTCGATTGCAAAGTCAAGCAAGACGAATTCATCAGATACAAATCTGAGGACGAAAGAAGAAAAGAAGAAGAAGAAAATGGTCGGTGATGAATCTGACATGTTAAAGTCAGACAAGGCACCTTCAGGCGATGAATCTGATGTGTCGAAGTCAGACAAGCCATGTGCAGGCAATGATTCTGGTTCGTCAAAGCCAGAGGAGCCTTTGGTTGAGGTAAAAACTGAGAATTCAGGTTTAACAATGGATGATGCAAATTTTCCACCATTGTTGAACAAGAATTCAAAATCACCCAAGGACAGTCAGGCTTGGGTGAAATTGTTCAAATGAAAAACCTGACTTGCCGGAGATCCCAAGTTGGTAATCGTGGATCATGAATCGGCATCATTCCTTATCATGTTTGTATAATGTGTTTTTGAATTGCAGGAATTGCCGGAACTCCCAGGTTGGTAAGCGTGGAGTAGGAATCGGCACTTTGAGAATTCAACTAACAGATGATGTTTGGTTGAAAATGCTTGATTGGATTGATCTTACAAGTGGTAAATCAGGGACATTAAGTTGTATCTGATTTCCTACAAGTGGTTGAAAAACAATGTGATGAACCAAATCCCTAACCTACAAGTGGTTTGAAAATCAACAAAACTTATTTTCCGGAAAAATCATTTTGGTTAAAACAAACTTAAGTGTTTTGAAATCATAATGAGAAAATAGTTTTGTGAAAGGGGGAGTTCTGATTGTTTATGCCAAGAGGATGGTGAATTGATGCGATTTGATATTAGTTGTCAACTTTCTTGTACAGTTTGTTTTCAAATTTCCTAAAATGTGTTTGCATTTTAGGGGGAGTAAGAATTTTTAGAAAATCCAAAAACATTTGAAAATTTGAAAAAGACAAAAACACGATAAAATGAAAATGAGTTTTGTTGTTTAAAAGAGGAAATGATAGTACATCAGTGGACGATCACAACATGCTAAAGAATTGGTAAGATAAAAAGTGATAAACGGTCTCACTGATGATGTGCCAGTAGGTTTTTGCACATTTAGTAGATTGTGACGAGATATAAACCTAAATTTCAAACTTGCTTATATCGTGGGGAAACATCTCTCGGATATATGGGTAACCCCCGAAATCTCGTTTGAAAGGTCTCATAATCTGATATACTAGGTTTTTATACTCAATGATGTCTGGGGTATTATTCCGGGACTTCTGCTGAACGGTAGTTCTGACCTAGTCCTTGGATAATACTTTCTGCAAATGCTTGAAACATAGCATAAACCCTCAGCATGCAGATGAAACAATAAAATTGATAGTCGCTGCTGTTGTAGCTAAAAGATCCTCTAAAGGGGACATACCGTAAAGTCGAAGCTGATATCTCTCTGCATATACGGAAGTATCGACCTGAGATCCCTCAGCCCTCGCATTACCTAATTTATGTACAGATATCATTGTAGTATACTCACCTGTAAGACTGAATATTGGGATCTGGATACGGGAGTATATTCTGAGGTGGGACACGCGATTGAGTTTAAGTTCTTAAAACATTAATATCGTATCTCGAAGCAGTTGAACTTTGTGTGAAAATTTAAGTGGACCAGTATATTGACAATCCAGGTGAATCGTTTAAAACTTAAAATGTTTAAAGCTTAACGGTGTTGTTGATTTGTCTCAACAACTGATATGATCCTCTTGCACAAACTCACAAAAATATTGTATGTAAATATTTCTTTACTGCATTTCATTCTATTCAAAAATCCAAAAAGATATGGAGAAACTTAGGAATTTTGTGATATATATATTGATTGATAAATCGTTCCTACGTATATTAGGACGTGTAGAAATCAATTTGTGGGATTGCGCTATTTATAATACGCACCCAAAGGTGAGTGTCACTAAACCCCCTCTTTTTACTGTTTTGTATATGTTTTGGGGGAAGAACACGTCTTAAAAAGGGTTTAACAATGTTTTTGAATAAAACATACCTTTTGATATATAAAATGTATATTTTCATTGAAAATATATGGTTTTGTTAAATATATATGTTTTAGGGAGAAACGGTTTTTGTGAATAAATATGTTTCGGGGAGAAACGGGGATTTGTACGGTGTTTCAGAGAAAACGACCGTGTAGATTTAAAATTTCTTAAATCTATAGTTGGGACGAATTTGCTTGATCTCAAGAGAGTAAGTATCGGCATAGGCTTACATTTCGGCGGGGACTTCGGAAAATTCGTACAACATCATATATTAAATTTATCATTATTAGTAGGATATATATATTGTTCATGAGGCAGGCATTATAGATGGCCTCGATATGGGCCATGCGTAAGTAATGTCGTTTAATCATTTAAGTATTGCACGCGAGGAATTGTTGGTAGATCTATCGGTTGACAACCCCGTCGTGACTGGTCACCCCGTGTCAAGTCAAACGACGAATTGATATTCTGTTTATAGTCTAGCATTGATTATACCTTCATTGTTAATATATAGTTCGTAATGTCTTGCTAACTTACGAGTCCGAATATTTGATTCTATCAATTTAATATGTAAATTCGGGAAGATGTCTATGGTTAGAAGGTTCTACGGAAATGCTTGCGACGACTGACCCTTGAATTTTTGCAAGGAAATAAAATAACTTTCTTAAAAATTATATGGATGTTTTAATAATAAACACATAATTAGAAAGTTTTCCTTGGATCAAATTATTTAAATTTGAATATGTGAACTCACCCTCCTTTGTGTTGACACTTGATTTTAACGTGTTCTTCAGGTACTTGAGTTCAGCTTCGGGAATTATGGCGTATCTTGTGGTTGTTTGTCACACCCCGATTTCCACGTGTCACCGGTGGGCCCTGTGGGGAGTATCGTGACGTGGTTGGCAACATAATAGTCAAACAACACAATTATATAAATGCACAGTGGAAGCAAAAGATAATTATTATTACATTCCGAATATAAAGTAATATCCAGTATTACAACGGAAAGTAAAGGATCCACAGGCGGATCTTTAAAACATATCATTTGTTCGACAGACTTTAGACGCCTAGAACTTGCAAGATTCCTTATTAGCGCCCTGAGCTTCCAGCCAATTACGTTCAGTACCTGTCACTTAACCCTTTTGGAAAATACGTCAGTTTTCACTGGTAAATACACTCAACCGACTCATTTGAAAAGAGTTTAAGAAAATTGATTTAGATGCACCAGGCACAAAACCTTTTGACACTTTGATTAAAATGCACAGAGGCAAAATTAATCTTTTATAACTTGGGAAAATTATTTGTATATAATCTTGTATACAGTTTTACTTATTTGTCGTCCGTTAGGGCCGGTTTGTAGGGCCGGACTAGATTAACTGACACGCCACAGGTATAATGCCCACAGGCTATCATCCTCTAAGTGGATTACCAGTTCCGGTATAATGCCCACAAGGATGATACCTCGGAGTGGATTACCAGTTTTTACATAATGCAGCTGTCAGGTGTATGCCTACACCCCGTGCTTAAGTCGTGGCCATTACTTCGAATGATGCCAAGGATATCCGGGACATGGTCATTAACCCCCAAAAGCCATACACCAAATAATACATATTAAACAGGTTATGTAGATGCATCAATCACAATCCGATTTAAATGACTACATACACCTGACCAAGCGGTACTTTTATAGTGCCGTATCCCAAGCCCGTATAGGGAAAATAAGTTAAGAGTATTTACCTGAGCTAGCTCCTGTCTTAATTATCAGAAATTAATAACTCAGCCGTATTCACTTAAGTAAGCGTAGGTACCATTTACCGGAAAGCTCTAGTCTGGAATGATGGTATAAATAATTAATTAGAATGCTAACGGGTCTTTAATTAAGCCTAAGCTTAGACCGGTTAGTCTTACAAGAAGGTACGGTTCGTACGCACGATTAAGCGAAGACCGGAATAGAATGTGATTTAAACCCGACATGTTCAGAGACTTGTCTTATATGGGTATTTCATACACATTCTGGATTTTTTTGGATAAAACCAATAAGGTTTGACCCTTTTCGGCTAATTTATGTAAACTTGTTACATCAACCAAACCGTACTCGTAATAAGCGGGACGGGTATTCGTGAGAGCCATATACAGGTTTCCTAAGTCAATTATGTCTCAAATATGTTGTGCCATCAGTAAGATGTCTTTCATTATGCCCGAAATGAATTTAAACACAAACTATGCCCCGTAGGGGTAGTTTGGTCATTTTAAAGGTTGTAAAAGAGTTTAGATGTTTAACTGAGTTACAGGTCTGATGTAAACAGCAAACATACTCAATTTGATGAGTTATAATAGTAGGTTAAAGTATATATGTGAAATATATCATTTATAACCAAACTATGTCCCGTAGGGGTATTTTGGTAATTTCACATAAGCCGAAAAGCTCAAAAACGAAGTCTGAGTTAATCAACCTTTGCTTACTGTTAAAATATCATAATTTGCCTCATATATCAGTAGGTATCAACCCGGGTATGTCAAATATAATTTTAATACATACTATGCGTTAAAAACGCTAAATAAGGCGATTAAAGGCCATTTCCGGGTTCGATACTTAAATCTGATATTTTTTATATTTCCAGAAGGCTTAAAATAATTTATTTATCACATGTGATCAGTAGAAAAAGGTTTGGAGTCGTTTAGATATGTAAAACTTATTTTATGGCCCGTAAGGGCAAAACCGACAATTACCGGTTTAAGCCTACGACTACTAGTTATGCTCAGCCTAAAATTAATTAAAAATCTTTAAAAATCCCAAAATAATATATTACATCAGTGGGTATTAAGTTTGATATCAAAAAGTAGGCTTAACTAGGCTATATGCTAATTACGCCGTTTAATTAACATAAAACTTCTATTTTGCGCTAATGAGCATAACTCTCAATCTAGACCTAGAATTGATGTCAAACTTTGCATACAAGTTTATATATCAGTAACTAAGGTTTCTACACTTTTACATTTTCATAAATCACGTTTTAAGGTAATAAGGGCATAATGGTCAACATATGAGCAATTAACGGAAACGCGTAAACGAATGGGTCAATTAATGAACCAACCTCAGAGGGTTATGCTAACATGTAGCCTGGTCCTAAGGAAGCTCTAAGGAATTTCCAAATCATACTAAAACGGGTCATAACTGAAGTCAAAGCAAAAGTCAAAGCTTTGCGACTTTCGGTTCCGAATCGGTTCAAAACAGAATGTTGTCGAATCAAACAAGCTTAGACAAGTTCTTATGCTTATTATCAAGTTATATGAATGAAAAAATAGGTTACACACCTTTTACATCGTTAATTATGCGTTAAACGAAAGATTACATTTCTGTTGACTTTTTCTAATCATCTTTGACTCGACAAATGACCTAGTTAGGATGGGAATCAGTGGATGCCCTTTTAAGGGTTTAAAGCCCACATAATTACCAACTTATAACTACCTTTGATTCGACTAATCACTGGACCATTAGTGATTAATCGCTAAGTCAACCTTTAATTACGACGGTTGACTTTTAAGCTAAACTAAGCTAAAACTTAAACTAAGGAAGGATTAGAAAACTTACTGAAGTCCTAAGCTTGATTAGGAAGATCTTGTGTCTGCTCTTAAGCCCCCAAAAGCTCCAGAATTGCACAAGTGAAGTGTGAAGAATGTGTTGCAACTTAGTGGCCTTATATAGTGTTTAGATCACCACAAATTCTTGACACACAAGTCTACAAGTGACCACAACATCTTAACAAGTGTCCCTAGATGTTTAGGGGTTGTTTAGGGGCCAAGGGATATGAGGAAAATCGGATAAAAGGTCAAATTTCGCGTTTAACAGCAAACAGGCAATTCTGTTGGAGCTGGGCATTTGTTGCGCACCGTAACAATTATTTGTTGCGGTGCGTAACAAATCATCAGTAGCCAAAAATCTTGTTCCTTCATGCATTCGAAAGGGCAACCTCATAATTCGACTTTGGGACCTTGTTTTGTCAGTTTGGGACCTTTATTATGGGTTTTTAACAATTACATACCCTACCATTATGTTATGTTTGCTTGGATCCTTTTCGAAAGTGCCGAACAAGAAGGTTAACCATAGCAATTTTCATAGGAACCTATCATGCACTTTGAATTCATTTATCGTCAATGAATTTCTGGATTTAGGATATATTAGATGTTTGAAAAATATAATTGGGTATTGGGATTTATAAATGAGGTCGTTCAGAGGTGAAATTTAACATGACGACACTTTTAAATCCTGCCAAAACATCTTTATTAAATCCGGGTTTACAACGCGTTTTGTCTTACATGACACGTGTCGTTATTTCATTGAACACGAATTTTCGAGGTGTTACATCCTCACCCCCTTAAAATAAATCTCGACCTGATATTTATTGAAATAAATAAGGGTATTTTTCTTTCATGGTGGATTCAACTTCCCACGTGTTTTCGGGATCTCTTCGGGCATCCCATTTGACCTTTACAATAGGTACACGTATCTTTTTGGAGCTTCTAATCCTGTCGATCCTCAATCGAAACAGGTTGCTCATATTATCATAGTCCTGCATATCATTATATGATAGCGCTTTTCGACTTATTGGTGACACGTCGCTAAATCATTAGTGTGGGTCACATTGCGCGTTCCACCAAGCCCCTTAATTAGGTCTTAGCTCGTAAGCTATTTGATCTGATACATTCGATTTCCTTCGAATGATTCTATATACTCGGAGCTTAACTAGCCCGATTATTTAACAAATTTGCACACCCTTCCAGGGTGATATCTATTGTTGAACCTTATTTCCTAACAAGAATTTATGAGGTTTGCTATTTTCATGAATTCTCGATTTCCTGCCGTATACTGGCAACTTACAATCGAGTATGGATTTATACGATCTTATTTGTTGTTCCCTAGGCAACTTTTAGATCCTTATAATTGAACTTACCAATCTATTATCCTAACAATAGCCATTTAACATGCCATTTATACAAGGTCTCCAAAGGGGTATGTAACAACTGTGCTTGTAATCACTATGAACAGTTCTGTTATCAATAAAACAATGTTATTTGATCCCAATGTTTGTTAGATTGTGTTTTACATTTTTCATGTTTTGACTTTTGTTCAATTCCAAACTCTACATCACTTTCTGGAGAGTTATACGCAAACTAGTGCGTAAACGTACTCAGTTTAATGCGAGAAATACTCTGGAACATCAACATATACTCAACATACCTTAAATAACCTTTACATAACTTAGAAATAAGTTTTGAAGGCTTTGGTATGGCAAAAACAAGTTAATTCGCTTACAGGGACTAAATATGACAAACTGCGAAAGTATGCCAATTTGAACTGTAACGAACATTCCGAAACATAACCATAAGTTAAACACACCTTAAATATCCTTTACATAGCTTAGAAATAGGCTTTGAGGGGTTCGGTGTGCTAAAATAAACTTTTGGGTCATTCAGGGACTAAAAGTGTCAAAAAGTGCACAAGTTTGCATTTTCGCGCATAACTTACGTTCTGAATACATCCGGACATCCAAAATTTTATGTGAGCATGACTATATTATATTTTAGTGTTCGCCATAAGAAAAATCCATTCGTCGCGTCATTTGGATCGTTTTTCGCGCTTATGCGCATTCCGTCGTAATTAAGCGAACATCGCGTTCGTACGGCCAAACGAACCAACATCAGACATATTTTTGAACATGTTTCATGTCCACAATGTTTAGGAAACATTTTAGGGCCTTAAAGTTGGCTTTACGGGCCTTAGAAGTGCCGGAAATGGGCTGAATACACAACAGGGACCAAAACTGTAATTTTCTGATCTGCAACTCTCAGGCGGCCCGCCTGAGATTTGCTTGATTCTGACGCGGGCCGCGTCCGCCTGTCTGATCAGATTAGAACGAACAGTCAGCACGATCCAGCTGTTTTAACCACAACCACATGCTTGCAACTTGCCTAATCTGTTGATAAACATCATTTTTAGCCACCATGAGTTTCCGACACTTGTACGGCTTGGATTAAGGCACGATATTCAACAAACGATCTTAACGGTTACCCGAAAACTATAAATACCCCACCCCCACAACTTCTAAACCCACAAGAATCTGATCTATTTGACTCTAAGTTGAAACCTTTGTTTCATACCTGAGTTATTGTGATCACGATTAGCATTCGGGGACCCTTCGTAAGTATTCTTTCGTTCTTTTCCTTATTTTACTGCTTTTTCGAGTCAGAAAGTCAAACTTTGTTTGACTTTCAGCGTTGACCAGTAATGGTCAATGCGAAGTTCGTTTGAACTTCGCAACGTGAGTGTAATCACGTTGGTCATAGTCCCTTGGGACTATGCCCACTGATTACCACGTTGTCTAGGGTCGTAGGGTAGGCGATCTAATAAATCGCCTATACCTTCGAACCCGACCCAGTTTGGTCGATCATTAGGATCCGACCAAATACATTAGGTGACCATAGTGTAGGGAATAACCTTCCGAGGTTATACCTTATGGTCACGTCGTTTAAGTAGTTGTATGATAGGTAGTTTATATGCCTTAGGTAAATTACCAGAATACCCTTTTCATGTATAATTGGTAATTAAGCATATGTAACCTAAACTTTTGTCACATAACTGATTATATAACATGTTTAGGCATATAACACTTGTCATAGGGCTAGTTATGCGGTCCGAACGCGTTTCACGCGAACGACGCGTTAAAGTAGCATAAGCTTCCTAAACGGGTCGTAATGGGTCGTAAACAATTATGTTAGGTTTCATTTAGTATGTAGGCTTTGTTAAACCAAATGACACGAGTCTCTACACTCGTTTGGTTTACAAACCCTCATTCTATCCAATCATGCGATTTAGGTCCGGTTTATTAACATAGTTACCTATATTAGGTGCCGTTTGATTCCGTGATCTATATCATTGCTTGGTGGTTATCTATAGACATCTGAGCAATCTCAAGTGAGTACATAGACCCCTCTTTTACTGTTTTCCAAACTGTTTTGGGGTGGAACACATGTGCCTACTTGTTACTTTCATGCTTTCCTGTTTTTCACATCATATACATGCTATGTTCGTTAGTACATTATAGTACATGATTTCATTACATCTTATGCTAGGTGTGCCCATTGTGTGCATTACTTAGTACATTGTTTTACATTACATTTCATGCTAGGTGTGCCCATTGGGTGCATTACTTAGTACATTGTTTTACATTGCATTTCATGCTAGGTGTGCCCATTGTGTGCATTACTTAGTACATTGTTTTACATTACTTTTCATGCTAGGTGTGCCCATTGTGTGCATTACTTAGTACATTGTTTTACATGACATTTCACGCTATGTATGTTCATTTGATTACATACTTAGTGCATCGTTTTCACATGCTTACATTTTGTTATGACATTTGGTTTGTTTAACATGGAACAATACGTTCATTAACATTAATTACGCCGTTCGTTAGTAGGTAGTGGTACCATAGGAATTGACAACTCCCGTTCCGGACATCCCAGGGAAAGGGGATGAAAGGAATGACCGAATTCGATATACATAACTCAGATAAACCTTTAATCTGTTTAAGGGTTTATCACCACAGTCTCAAGGCTTGGATGTATGCATTTTAACAATACCGCATAAATGTTTGTATCAGTATAGCATGCATTTGTTACACACAACATGACTTTGATTTAAACTATGTTTTACTTCAATACCTTGTTGTTGTGCATTTTACATATGGTTTAGTTGATACATTTCACTTACCATACATGACATTTTGGTTACACATTACATGATCTACATTGAACATGAACATTTTGACATTGATATACACATTTGGTGGTTTACATTGGACATAGACATTTTGATATGGTTTACACAATAACACTTGACAATTGGTTTGTACATGAACATTTTACATCTTAATGGTTTGGTTTGATTAAGTGATTAAGTAACGATACGTGTGTAATATGATACAAACATGGTGGATACGCCGCTGGTACTTCCTATATATAAGTGTTTGTACAATATTACATAGCGTAACGTTATTTAATTCATTTCAGTTTGATACATATAACATTTCATACAAATAACATACTTTTCATAAGACATTGTTTTACAACCAACTTATCTTATACAAACTCATTTTACATGATTATTCATTTAAACCTTACATTTACTTATACATATCAACTGATCTTATCGTTTTTCAAATAATTTACAAGACAAAGCAAATTACAAGGTTCATGACTAAACATTTTCTCAAATACAAGTCATGAATCCTATTTTCACAAACCTATGTATCTCACAGGCATTTTTATGCTGACGTACCTATTTTCACATGTGTTTTCAGGAGCTTTTCCGTAGGATGATGATCATGACACTAGGGCGGACCTGTGCCTTAGAGACTTAAAATGAAGCTAGACTATGTTTAATTATGTTATAAACTCTTTTGTTTAATGTTCAAGACAATGTAATACCCTTGTTTGATAAATAAAATACAACTTTGTATGCCATGGTTATGAAACAATTAATTCTGTTACGACACGCCCCGATGTTTCCGCCGCGATTTGTTGTTTTACGCGGTCGGGGTGTGACAGAAGAGTTGGTATCAGAGCCAATGGTTATAGGGAATTAGGTTTTTAGTAATACTTTGACCTAGACTATAACTTTTCTAGGACCCTAACACAAGTTATCTTGTGTTTAGATCTTAAAACATGTACATCACCTATCCTTAGGTGATTAACAAAACAAGAACCAAATTTTCCGAAACGATTTTTGAAAAACAATCATCTGTTTTTTTTAATGATTTATTACAAGGTTTTGAACCCTCAATTGTAAGGTTTTGAACCCTCTGTTATATGGTTTTGAACCCTTTTCAGTTTGGTTTTTGGCCTTGTGCCTTCAAATTTTCAAAATCCCGTCAAACGTTTTGGGTTTTAAATAATGTGAACATGTGCAAACTGGAAGGGTGAATGCCTGTATTCTGGGTTTTCTGTCTAGGCAAACACTTCGTATACATCTCATCAGACGCGAGACCAGTTGTGCTTACCTGGGAATTCTTGGGATGAGTGTTCACTTATAGGCGAGCATGTCTTCATTATACATTATTTTTGACCCATTTACTTTGATTAGTCACTGTGATTCGTTTGTTTGCTTGGTAATGCGGACAAATGACCACCATCCTTGCTTTTGTTGATTTTGTTTCATCTCATTCTCTTCATCCAATCAACTCACTCGTTTCCTTTCATGTTTTCCTCTTTTAGAATGCCTCCTCGACGCGAAAATCAGATAGCAACTGCCGAACTGGCAGAAATCATTGCACAGCAGATGGCTGCTCAATTTCCAAATCTCTTTGCTCAATGGAACCAGGCCAACAACAACAACAATGTTCCATGCAAATACAAGGATTTTAACCAGGCTAAACCACTCAAGTTTAGTGGTTCTGAAGGAGCAACTGGGCTTCTTCAGTGGTTCGAAAGCATTGAGAATACTTTTCGCCACGTGCAGTGCCCGGATAATCGCAAGGTCGAGTTCTCCTCGAGCGTGTTTCAGAAGAGGGCTCTTACATGGTGGAATGGGGTAATGAGAGACCGAGGTGCAGAAGTTGCTCTCGCACAGACATGGGCTGAACTTAGAGCCCTTATGATGAGGGAATTCTGTCCTCGCCATGAACAGCGGGCGTTGGAGAAAGAGTTTGATGTATTGAAGCAAGATAGTGGTGAGCACAGGGCGTACACTGATAGGTTTGAGGAGTTGAGTTTGCTTTGCCCGACAATGGTTACCCCACTTGACAAGGCTATCAAAAGATACATCGACGGCCTACCTGACTCAGTACAAGACATTCTTACTGGTAGTGAACCTGCCACACTCCGTCAGGTGATCGAGTTATCAGCGACATTGACTGAGTCGCAGATTAGAAAGGGAAAGCTACACCGGAAGGGTGACAAGGGCAAGAAACAGTTGGCTGACAAGGGGGATAGCAAGAAGGGTCAAAACAAGAATGGAAAGGACTCTGGTTCTTCGAAGAGGTCAAGGAAGCGTAAGGCTTCCCAAAATTTTGCTATCACTGCCCAAGCTAATCAGGCAGCTCCCAACCAACCCGCACAGCTTCCAGCAAAGAAACCCTACACAGGGAATGCACCTTTGTGCAATAGATGCAACAGTCACCATCAGCCGCAACATCAGTGCCGTTTCTGTACTAGCTGTGGGAAGTCAGGTCATCTTGCCGATGTTTGTCGGTTTGCTCAGAATCGCGCAGTTCAAAACCCAGCTCAACAAGTTGCACAGCCTCCTGCTCAGCAACAGGGTCAAGCTGCACGGCCACAATACCCACCTGGTGCTTGTTACAATTGTGGGGATCTGACCCACTACAGAAACCGGTGCCCAAGGCTAGCCAACCAGAACCAGAACCAGAACCAGAACCAGAACCAGAACCAGAACCAGAACCAGAACCAGAATCAGGCTCCGGCTCGAGGCCGAGCCTATAACATGAATGCCCAAGAGGCACAGGCTGACGATAATGTGGTGAACGGTACGTTCTTTATTAATAATCAGCCTGCATATGTTCTTTTCGATTCTGGTGCCGATAAGAGTTTCGTGTCTTTGTCTTTTGAGCAAATGCTTCGAGTGTCTAGAACGAAACTAGGAAAACCTTTGACAGTAGAAGTTGCTAGTGGTGAACCCATTATTCTTGATTCTGTTCTTCGCAACTGCCAGTTGAATCTTAACGACCATCTTTTTCCTATTGACCTCGCGCCTATGCAACTTGGAAGCTTCGACGTTATTGTGGGAATGGATTGGTTATCCAAGCATCACGCAGAGATAGTTTGTTCTGAGAAGATTGTTCGTGTGCCGCTTTCGACAGGCGAGATCCTGCAGGTTCAAGGTGAGAAGCCTATCGGTGGTCTCAAACTCATGTCTTGTTTTAAAGCTCGGAAGTATCTGCGGAAGAACTATGTGGCTTTCTTAGCACATGTTACAGAAGATAAAGGCAAGGGTAAGTCAATTTCAGATATTCCTGTCGTTCGGGATTATTCTGAAGTGTTCCCTGAAGATTTACCTGGTCTACCTCCAGCACGCCAAGTCGAGTTCCGCATTGATCTCGTACCTGGTGCAAATCCCATTGCCAGAGCTCCATATCGTCTTGCACCATCTGAGATGCAAGAGTTGTCTAAACAGCTTCAGGAGCTCTCTGACAAAGGTTTTATACGTCCTAGTTTTTCACCTTGGGGTGCTCCCGTTCTTTTTGTCAAGAAAAAGGATGGATCCTTTAGGATGTGTATCGATTATCGTGAGCTTAACAAGCTTACCATCAAGAATCGCTATCCCCTACCACGCATAGACGACCTCTTTGATCAGTTACAAGGTGCTTCTTATTTTTCGAAGATTGATCTGCGATCTGGATATCATCAACTTCGGGTGCATGAAGAAGATATTCCCAAGACAGCGTTCCGTACTCGATATGGGCATTATGAGTTCACAGTCATGCCATTCGGTGTGACTAATACTCCTGCTGTTTTCATGGACTTAATGAATAGGGTCTGCAAACCTTATTTGGATCAGTTCGTCATTGTTTTTATTGATGACATCTTGATATACTCTAAGACGCAAGCTGAGCACGAGCAACATCTTCGTCTTACCCTAGAACTCCTAAAGAAAGAGCAACTTTTCGCCAAATTCTCCAAGTGCGAATTTTGGCTTAAAGAAGTTCAATTTTTGGGGCATGTTATCAACGAACGAGGTATTCATGTAGATCCCTCCAAGATCAGTGCGATTAAGGATTGGGATACACCTTCTACTCCTACTGAAGTTCGTTCTTTTCTTGGTCTAGCGGGTTATTACCGCCGCTTCATAGAAAACTTCTCGAAGATTGCAGTTCCTCTAACTGCTCTAACTCAGAAGAAAATGCCCTTTTATTGGGGAAACAAACAAGAGGAAGCTTTTCAACACTTGAAGCAGAAGCTTTG
This sequence comes from Helianthus tuberosus, assembly GCA_030545235.1. Taxonomy (NCBI): domain Eukaryota; kingdom Viridiplantae; phylum Streptophyta; class Magnoliopsida; order Asterales; family Asteraceae; genus Helianthus; species Helianthus tuberosus. The sequence goes on from CM060357.1 coordinate 137,228,179, forward strand.
CGATGCGCCTGTTCTATCATTGCCTGAGGGTGATGATGATTTTGTTGTGTATTGTGATGCATCGAAATTGGGTCTTGGCTGTGTTCTTATGCAAAGGAACAAAGTCATAGCTTATGCATCGAGGCAGTTGAAGATACATGAGAAGAACTACACCACTCATGATCTTGAGTTGGGTGCAGTTGTCTTTGCTCTCAAGATCTGGAGACACTATTTGTATGGTACAAAATGTGTGGTTTTCACTGACCACAAAAGTCTTCAGCATATCTTCAACCAGAAAGAACTCAACATGAGACAGCGACGTTGGGTTGAGCTTTTAAACGACTATGATTGCGAAATTCGCTACCATCCTGGTAAGGCGAATGTAGTAGCTGATGCATTGAGTCGTAAGGAACGTACTAAGCTTCATTGTGTACGTGTTCAATCTGTTATTCAAGCTCGATCCGATATTCAAGCACGCATTTCTCAAGCTCAACAAGCTTGTGTTTCACAAGGATTGATGGATAAGGAATTTCCTTATCACATAACACCTGCTCTGGAACTGAAGGACAATGGATCGTATTACTTCATGGACCGTTTGTGGGTCCCAAGCCAGGATGATCTTCGTACCTTGCTTATGGATGAAGCCCATAAGTCTCGTTATTCTATTCATCCGGGCTCAGATAAGATGTATAAGGATCTTCGTATTCAGTATTGGTGGCCTGGTATGAAGAAAGACATTGCCTTATACGTATCAAAATTCCTTACTTGTCTTAAGGTTAAGGCTAAACATCAACGTCCTTCGGGTTTATTGGAGCAACCAGAGATCCCAGTTTGGAAATGGGAAAACATTACTATGGATCTTGTTACCAAACTCCCGCGCACAAAGAAAGGTCATGATGCCATCTGGGTAGTCGTTGATCGTCTTACAAAGTCAGCACATTTCTTGCCAATCCGTGAGGATTTTCCTACTGACAGACTTGCTCAAATCTATGTAGATGAAATTGTGGCTCGACATGGTGTTCCTTTGAACATCATTTCTGACAGAGATGCTCGTTTCACTTCTCATTTTTGGAGAACCATGCAATCTGCTATGGGGACCCAACTTAATCTGAGCACAGCTTATCATCCGCAAACGGATGGTCAATCTGAGAGAACAATCCAGACTCTGGAGGATATGCTTAGAGCTTGTGTGATCGATTTTGGTGGTAGTTGGGATTCACATCTTAAATTGATTGAATTCTCCTACAACAACAGTTATCACACTAGCATCAAGATGGCTCCTTTCGAGGCTCTCTATGGTCGAAAATGTCGTTCACCAGTCTGCTGGAATGAGATTGGCGAGGCTCAACTTACTGGACCTGCCCTCATTTTAGAGACAACTGACAAGGTCAAGAAAGTTCGTGATAACCTTCAGGCAGCTAGAAGCCGTCAGAAGATTTACGCGGACCCAAAACGCAAAGCCTTGGAATTTCAAGTCGGTGATCGAGTATTACTTAAGGTCTCACCTTGGAAAGGTGTGATCAGATTTGGAAAGAAAGGAAAACTTGCACCTAGATACGTTGGACCATTCAAGATCGTCGAAAGAATCGGAAAGGTAGCCTACAGACTTGAGTTACCTCCTGAACTTGGAAATGTTCATCCAACTTTTCACGTGTCCAATCTCAAGAAGTGTTCAGCCGATGAGAACTTCTCTATACCGCTTGACGAAATTCGTGTTGGCAAAACACTGAAATTTGTTGAGAAACCAGTGGAAATCATGGAACGTGAAGTCAAGTGGCTTAAACGCAAGCGCATTCCTTTGGTCAAAGTTCGCTGGGAAGCTAAGCGTGGACTTGAGTTTACTTGGGAACGCGAAGATCAAATGAAGGCGAAATATCCACATCTTTTTCCACGAGTTTCCTCTAAATAAATTTCGGGATGAAATTTCCACAAGTAGGGGAGACTGTAACAACTGTGCTTGTAATCACTATGAACAGTTCTGTTATCAATAAAACAATGTTATTTGATCCCAATGTTTGTTAGATTGTGTTTTACATTTTTCATGTTTTGACTTTTGTTCAATTCCAAACTCTACATCACTTTCTGGAGAGTTATACGCAAACTAGTGCGTAAACGTACTCAGTTTAATGCGAGAAATACTCTGGAACATCAACATATACTCAACATACCTTAAATAACCTTTACATAACTTAGAAATAAGTTTTGAAGGCTTTGGTATGGCAAAAACAAGTTAATTCGCTTACAGGGACTAAATATGACAAACTGCGAAAGTATGCCAATTTGAACTGTAACGAACATTCCGAAACATAACCATAAGTTAAACACACCTTAAATATCCTTTACATAGCTTAGAAATAGGCTTTGAGGGGTTCGGTGTGCTAAAATAAACTTTTGGGTCATTCAGGGACTAAAAGTGTCAAAAAGTGCACAAGTTTGCATTTTCGCGCATAACTTACGTTCTGAATACATCCGGACATCCAAAATTTTATGTGAGCATGACTATATTATATTTTAGTGTTCGCCATAAGAAAAATCCATTCGTCGCGTCATTTGGATCGTTTTTCGCGCTTATGCGCATTCCGTCGTAATTAAGCGAACATCGCGTTCGTACGGCCAAACGAACCAACATCAGACATATTTTTGAACATGTTTCATGTCCACAATGTTTAGGCAACATTTTAGGGCCTTAAAGTTGGCTTTACGGGCCTTAGAAGTGCCGGAAATGGGCTGAATACACAACAGGGACCAAAACTGTAATTTTCTGATCTGCAACTCTCAGGCGGCCCGCCTGAGATTTGCTTGATTCTGACGCGGGCCGCGTCCGCCTGTCTGATCAGATTAGAACGAACAGTCAGCACGATCCAGCTGTTTTAACCACAACCACATGCTTGCAACTTGCCTAATCTGTTGATAAACATCATTTTTAGCCACCATGAGTTTCCGACACTTGTACGGCTTGGATTAAGGCACGATATTCAACAAACGATCTTAACGGTTACCCGAAAACTATAAATACCCCACCCCCACAACTTCTAAACCCACAAGAATCTGATCTATTTGACTCTAAGTTGAAACCTTTGTTTCATACCTGAGTTATTGTGATCACGATTAGCATTCGGGGACCCTTCGTAAGTATTCTTTCGTTCTTTTCCTTATTTTACTGCTTTTTCGAGTCAGAAAGTCAAACTTTGTTTGACTTTCAGCGTTGACCAGTAATGGTCAATGCGAAGTTCGTTTGAACTTCGCAACGTGAGTGTAATCACGTTGGTCATAGTCCCTTGGGACTATGCCCACTGATTACCACGTTGTCTAGGGTCGTAGGGTAGGCGATCTAATAAATCGCCTATACCTTCGAACCCGACCCAGTTTGGTCGATCATTAGGATCCGACCAAATACATTAGGTGACCATAGTGTAGGGAATAACCTTCCGAGGTTATACCTTATGGTCACGTCGTTTAAGTAGTTGTATGATAGGTAGTTTATATGCCTTAGGTAAATTACCAGAATACCCTTTTCATGTATAATTGGTAATTAAGCATATGTAACCTAAACTTTTGTCACATAACTGATTATATAACATGTTTAGGCATATAACACTTGTCATAGGGCTAGTTATGCGGTCCGAACGCGTTTCACGCGAACGACGCGTTAAAGTAGCATAAGCTTCCTAAACGGGTCGTAATGGGTCGTAAACAATTATGTTAGGTTTCATTTAGTATGTAGGCTTTGTTAAACCAAATGACACGAGTCTCTACACTCGTTTGGTTTACAAACCCTCATTCTATCCAATCATGCGATTTAGGTCCGGTTTATTAACATAGTTACCTATATTAGGTGCCGTTTGATTCCGTGATCTATATCATTGCTTGGTGGTTATCTATAGACATCTGAGCAATCTCAAGTGAGTACATAGACCCCTCTTTTACTGTTTTCCAAACTGTTTTGGGGTGGAACACATGTGCCTACTTGTTACTTTCATGCTTTCCTGTTTTTCACATCATATACATGCTATGTTCGTTAGTACATTATAGTACATGATTTCATTACATCTTATGCTAGGTGTGCCCATTGTGTGCATTACTTAGTACATTGTTTTACATTACATTTCATGCTAGGTGTGCCCATTGGGTGCATTACTTAGTACATTGTTTTACATTGCATTTCATGCTAGGTGTGCCCATTGTGTGCATTACTTAGTACATTGTTTTACATTACTTTTCATGCTAGGTGTGCCCATTGTGTGCATTACTTAGTACATTGTTTTACATGACATTTCACGCTATGTATGTTCATTTGATTACATACTTAGTGCATCGTTTTCACATGCTTACATTTTGTTATGACATTTGGTTTGTTTAACATGGAACAATACGTTCATTAACATTAATTACGCCGTTCGTTAGTAGGTAGTGGTACCATAGGAATTGACAACTCCCGTTCCGGACATCCCAGGGAAAGGGGATGAAAGGAATGACCGAATTCGATATACATAACTCAGATAAACCTTTAATCTGTTTAAGGGTTTATCACCACAGTCTCAAGGCTTGGATGTATGCATTTTAACAATACCGCATAAATGTTTGTATCAGTATAGCATGCATTTGTTACACACAACATGACTTTGATTTAAACTATGTTTTACTTCAATACCTTGTTGTTGTGCATTTTACATATGGTTTAGTTGATACATTTCACTTACCATACATGACATTTTGGTTACACATTACATGATCTACATTGAACATGAACATTTTGACATTGATATACACATTTGGTGGTTTACATTGGACATAGACATTTTGATATGGTTTACACAATAACACTTGACAATTGGTTTGTACATGAACATTTTACATCTTAATGGTTTGGTTTGATTAAGTGATTAAGTAACGATACGTGTGTAATATGATACAAACATGGTGGATACGCCGCTGGTACTTCCTATATATAAGTGTTTGTACAATATTACATAGCGTAACGTTATTTAATTCATTTCAGTTTGATACATATAACATTTCATACAAATAACATACTTTTCATAAGACATTGTTTTACAACCAACTTATCTTATACAAACTCATTTTACATGATTATTCATTTAAACCTTACATTTACTTATACATATCAACTGATCTTATCGTTTTTCAAATAATTTACAAGACAAAGCAAATTACAAGGTTCATGACTAAACATTTTCTCAAATACAAGTCATGAATCCTATTTTCACAAACCTGTGTATCTCACAGGCATTTTTATGCTGACGTACCTATTTTCACATGTGTTTTCAGGAGCTTTTCCGTAGGATGATGATCATGACACTAGGGCGGACCTGTGCCTTAGAGACTTAAAATGAAGCTAGACTATGTTTAATTATGTTATAAACTCTTTTGTTTAATGTTCAAGACAATGTAATACCCTTGTTTGATAAATAAAATACAACTTTGTATGCCATGGTTATGAAACAATTAATTCTGTTACGACACGCCCCGATGTTTCCGCCGCGATTTGTTGTTTTACGCGGTCGGGGTGTGACAGGGTAGCCTTGATACTTACATAACAGCTGTTATAGAAAAGCATATCTTAAGGTGAGGTGGTTATTCCAACCATCGCTCAAAATTAATCTTAAGAGTTAGCTAATCTTTACAGTTAGTCGAGCAAATTGACGATCCTGGGTAGTTGATGGCGATTCTTAATCGTCGCCTAATTAAGGTTGCGGTAAACAATGCCTTAGCATAATAAACCGTCTTTCACACTTTACTATACCGAATTCTCAGGATATTGAGTTTGGCCTTATGAACCTATGTCTTAAAAACTTACTTAACCAGGGTTTTCGATTCTGCCAATAATGGTACTAGTTGTCTTGGAGATTTCGTAATAATGCAGCCCTAAATGGGATATTAAACTTAACTCTACCTGCCTCCCAGGGGTAAACAGGGTAATCTTAGGAGGAGATAATCAAGGTACAAGGAGGTTACAGAGATTTCCATATCTCAGGCTCCAGTTTACTCATCATTGCTTGTGTCAAATAAGTGACACATTTATTTTACTAGTCCACGAATTCCTAATCTGGAAAATTTCCTGGAAAATTTTCATTCTGTATATCTTCTTTGAATACTAGCAGTTGACTTTAGTACCATGTGATTATTGAGATATCTTTGTGGTTCCATGCATTAAACCTCCATACTGATCAGGCATGGAAGCAATCTATGGAACTTATTAAGATACACCAATCCTCATATAGTGTTTTTGTCATACCATTGGTATTCGAAATCGATAGAGATTAAAGAGATATCAACTACACTGGTTTATATTTAATCAGAATGGAAATTTTCACAAACTAGGCACCTAGCTCGGTTGGCTAGGCGCGCGAAAGGGTGCGGCCTAGACCCATGTTCGATTCCGGGGACGGCCAATTCCACCATTTTTTTTTATGTTTAATATTAATTAATCGCACGGATACATGTAATTATGAGGGTTGTCTCATAAGGAGTCTTGATAATTAATTGCTTCTTATCACTCACAATATGGGCTTGATTTTTGAGGCAACCAATCGATTCTTATCACTATATTGAGTCCTTATGTATGCAATCAAAAGTTTGCTATAAGGGTATTAGAAAAGAGTGATTTCTAATAGATATTAAATATCAATACAGGATTTGTTGGAGTATTTTCTAAAGTATCATCGGTCAATTTCTACCTCGCATTAATGACCGGAGTCTTAATCAGACGGAGACAACAGTTCTCAACATTTATTATTTATTATAGAATCATAGGTGCCAGTATCAAATAAAATTCATGCATAAGTTGTTTGATATGAAAAGGTATCTGCTATATAGTTATCATTCTGCATCCTCTTCTTGGCGTTCGTATGGAAGACTCATGCGTTTGCTTTCTTGGCCTCTTCAGGCTTCTTCGCGTACTTAGGGCAGTTGGTCTTTATGTGCCCCTTCTCATTGCAATTGTAGCATGTGGCATCTTTAATCTTCTTGCAATCAACAGTCTTGTGCTCCTTAGACTCGCATAACCCACATGCAGGTGATTCAGACCTAGAATTGGATTCAGATCTGCACTTTCCAAAGTGGCGTCTTTGACAAGTCGTGCACCTTGGCTTCTCCTCTGACCCTCGTGAGTTATCATCCTCACGATTCCTCTTATTTGCTTCAGATTTCTTTAGCGATCTCAATCTGACCGCATCTAAAGTAAGGGATAAGGAAATGTCAGCTACTGATCTAAAAGTCGCTGGCCGAGAAGCTTTTACGCTTGCCTTGATCTCGGGGGCTAAGCCACCGATAAAACGAGCTATCCGTTTTGGTTCCGGGGTTACCAGGTATGGAACCAACCGAGACATAGTGTTGAAGCTCGTTAGGTAAGCTTGACAGTCGAGGTTTGTCATCACCAAGGATAGAAAATCGGACTCTATCTTCTCCACCTCATGCTGAGGGCATAAATTTTCCCTGATAAGGGCAACAAATTGATCCCACGACATATTGTACAGTGGGATTTTCCCGGTGGCTTGAATCAGAGATCTCCACCATGCTAAAGCTTCACCCTTGAAAGACTGCGACACAAACTTGACCACGTCTCGCTCAGCGCATCCACTGATATCAACAACCGTATCCATCTCATCCAGCCATGTCATACAATCGATGGCTCCTTTCTCCCCAGTGAAATCCCGGGGTTTGCAGGAAACGAAATATTTATAGGAGCAACCCTTAGCAAGGGGTCCTTTATTCAGTATGACCTGCTGAGATGGAGCACTGTGGTTTGAGGAGCGTCGGTCATCATTTTTCTTCGGGTCGTCGTTATTGGGCGGTGGCTTTGAAGGCTGTGTAGATAGGGTCCTACTACGAGTCCCACTATACTCCTCGTACTGCCTTTCCAAAGCTTGTGTAACTGCGCCGTCTATGATCACTTTCAATTCCGCACCAGTTAGATTAATTCGGGCGTTATTATTAACCTCTGCTGGATGACTATTACCCTCGTCTGAGTTAGCCATTACAATTGAACTGTTGCAGAAAACAAGGACAATAGTTTATTTGGGAGTTTATTATGGAATTGCCCCTTAGGGTAATTCATTAACCATGGTAAACAGAGACCATATTTGGTTAATTTATTAATCAAATTTATTTAGGATTTCTATAATAATTTATCCTAATTATAAAACAATAACAGTTTTATTCGTGGCACCAAGGCCTAGTCACATGGACAATTATAAACTATATGCTAGAATTTCAAAGAATCAAAGCATTTGAGGTTTAAACCTAGTTTATTACCTTTATTTGATAGGGAGTTGTAGGCTACCACTATTTTTAGTCCCGGAGGACGTTAATTATAGCCCGTAGCCATTTCCCTTCTAAGGGATGTTTATTATATGATCATCTTCATTTGATGATAGTAGTCAGGATCGCATTAATCATACAGACTAATAGGCTTGAGCATAGCTCACCACCATAGACAAGGAATCATAACGATCAGATGTCAATGTCTCAAATGGACAATACATTATAGCCCGTAGGCATTATATTACCACGTATGGTTAAAATATGATCATCTTAATTGATGATGTAAACCCAGGATTCAGAGATCATTATACTGGGTTAGGAATCTTCTAAAGAATTTCTTAATTAACATGTGTGATTTCCAATGAATCACTTCTGCCATGAGTGTTAACATATTTACAGATGTTAACAGGGATTCGAATCTTTTAAACAGGTCTTACCATCATGGCCCGGCCTTAAAATGACCCGAAGGCTAGGTTTCACTCTTAAGATTCTTATTAATATTTAACGCAGAACAATCCTAAATTGAGGTGTTAAATATGGATCTGAACCTAAATTGAGGAACTGCCATCTTGGCCGGTCTTAATATGACCCGAGGCTAGGCCTTGTCCTTTTTAGATTTTTGCCATTTTATTATAATGGTAGATCTTATAATAGAGGAATGAAAATTTTTAAACATAATCGTTCCTTTAAAATTTAAACAAGTATATGGTTGCCCTAAACGGGACTTCTAATAAAAATGACTTGCCCATGCAAAGGCTAATCAGAAAAATAATCAAGGAAGTATTTAAAAGACAATGAAATTGGAATTTGTCCTATGTTCTTGTCTAGACTCAAGAATGTGCAATTGTGTAACTGAGATTAAACACAATAGACTAGTGTTTAATTCACTCAGTGTTGGCTCTGATACCAACCTGTCACACCCCGATTTCCACGTGTCACCGGTGGGCCCGGTGGGGAGTATCGTGACGTGGTTGGCAACATAATAGTCAAACAACACAATTATATAAATGCACAGCGGAAGCAAAAGATAATTATTATTACATTCCGAATATAAAGTAATATCCAGTATTACAACGGAAAGTAAAGGATCCACAGGCGGATCTTTAAAACATATCATTTGTTCGACAGACTTTAGACGCCTAGAACTTGCAAGATTCCTTATTAGCGCCCTGAGCTTCCAGCCAATTACGTTCAGTACCTGTCACTTAACCCTTTTGGAAAATACGTCAGTTTTCACTGGTAAATACACTCAACCGACTCATTTGAAAAGAGTTTAAGAAAATTGATTTAGATGCACCAGGCACAAAACCTTTTGACACTTTGATTAAAATGCACAGAGGCAAAATTAATCTTTTATAACTTGGGAAAATTATTTGTATATAATCTTGTATACAGTTTTACTTATTTGTCGTCCGTTAGGGCCGGTTTGTAGGGCCGGACTAGATTAACTGACACGCCACAGGTATAATGCCCACAGGCTATCATCCTCTAAGTGGATTACCAGTTCCGGTATAATGCCCACAAGGATGATACCTCGGAGTGGATTACCAGTTTTTACATAATGCAGCTGTCAGGTGTATGCCTACACCCCGTGCTTAAGTCGTGGCCATTACTTCGAATGATGCCAAGGATATCCGGGACATGGTCATTAACCCCCAAAAGCCATACACCAAATAATACATATTAAACAGGTTATGTAGATGCATCAATCACAATCCGATTTAAATGACTACATACACCTGACCAAGCGGTACTTTTATAGTGCCGTATCCCAAGCCCGTATAGGGAAAATAAGTTAAGAGTATTTACCTGAGCTAGCTCCTGTCTTAATTATCAGAAATTAATAACTCAGCCGTATTCACTTAAGTAAGCGTAGGTACCATTTACCGGAAAGCTCTAGTCTGGAATGATGGTATAAATAATTAATTAGAATGCTAACGGGTCTTTAATTAAGCCTAAGCTTAGACCGGTTAGTCTTACAAGAAGGTACGGTTCGTACGCACGATTAAGCGAAGACCGGAATAGAATGTGATTTAAACCCGACATGTTCAGAGACTTGTCTTATATGGGTATTTCATACACATTCTGGATTTTTTTGGATAAAACCAATAAGGTTTGACCCTTTTCGGCTAATTTATGTAAACTTGTTACATCAACCAAACCGTACGCGTAATAAGCGGGACGGGTATTCGTGAGAGCCATATACAGGTTTCCTAAGTCAATTATGTCTCAAATATGTTGTGCCATCAGTAAGATGTCTTTCATTATGCCCGAAATGAATTTAAACACAAACTATGCCCCGTAGGGGTAGTTTGGTCATTTTAAAGGTTGTAAAAGAGTTTAGATGTTTAACTGAGTTACAGGTCTGATGTAAATAGCAAACATACTCAATTTGATGAGTTATAATAGTAGGTTAAAGTATATATGTGAAATATATCATTTATAACCAAACTATGTCCCGTAGGGGTATTTTGGTAATTTCACATAAGCCGAAAAGCTCAAAAACGAAGTCTGAGTTAATCAACCTTTGCTTACTGTTAAAATATCATAATTTTCCTCATATATCAGTAGGTATCAACCCGGGTATGTCAAATATAATTTTAATACATACTATGCGTTAAAAACGCTAAATAAGGCGATTAAAGGCCATTTCCGGGTTCGATACTTAAATCTGATATTTTTTATATTTCCAGAAGGCTTAAAATAATTTATTTATCATATGTGATCAGTAGAAAAAGGTCTGGAGTTGTTTAGATATGTAAAACTTATTTTATGGCCCGTAAGGGCAAAACCGACAATTACCGGTTTAAGCCTACGACTACTAGTTATGCTCAGCCTAAAATTAAATAAAAATCTTTAAAAATCCCAAATTAATATATTACATCAGTGGGTATTAAGTTTGATATCAAAAAGTAGGCTTAACTAGGCTATATGCTAATTACGCCGTTTAATTAACATAAAACTTCTATTTTGCGCTAATGAGCATAACTCTCAATCTAGACCTCGAATTGATGTCAAAATTTGCATACAAATTTATATATCAGTAACTAAGGTTTCTACACTTTTACATTTTCATAAATCACGTTTTAAGGTAATAAGGGCATAATGGTCAACATATGAGCAATTAACGGAAACGCGTAAACGAATGGGTCAATTAATGAACCAACCTCAGAGGGTTATGCTAACATGTAGCCTGGTCCTAAGGAAGCTCTAAGGCATTTCCAAATCATACTAAAACGGGTCATAACTGAAGTCAAAGCAAAAGTCAAAGCTTTGCGACTTTCGGTTCCGAATCGGTTCAAAACAGAAAGTTGTCGAATCAAACAAGCTTAGACAAGTTCTTATGCTTATTATCAAGTTATATGAATGAAAAAATAGGTTACACACCTTTTACATCGTTAATTATGCGTTAAACGAAAGATTACATTTCTGTTGACTTTTTCTAATCATCTTTGACTCGACAATTGACCTAGTTAGGATGGGAATCAGTGGATGCCCTTTTAAGGGTTTAAAGCCCACATAATTACCAACTTATAACTACCTTTGATTCGACTAATCACTAGACCATTAGTGATTAATCGCTAAGTCAACCTTTAATTACGACGGTTGACTTTTAAGCTAAACTAAGCTAAAACTTAAACTAAGGAAGGATTAGAAAACTTACTGAAGTCCTAAGCTTGATTAGGAAGATCTTGTGTCTGCTCTTAAGCCCCTAAAAGCTCCAGAATTGCACAAGTGAAGTGTGAAGAATGTGTTGCAACTTAGTGGCCTTATATAGTGTTTAGATCACCACAAATTCTTGACACACAAGTCTACAAGTGACCACAACATCTTAACAAGTGTCCCTAGATGTTTAGGGGTTGTTTAGGGGTTAAAGGGATATGAGGAAAATCGGATAAAAGGTCAAATTTCGCGTTTAACAGCAAACAGGCAATTCTGTTGGAGCTGGGCATTTGTTGCGCACCGTAACAATTATTTGTTGCGGTGCGTAACAAATCATCAGTAGCCAAAAATCTTGTTCCTTCATGCATTCGAAAGGGCAACCTCATAATTCGACTTTGGGACCTTGTTTTGTCAGTTTGGGACCTTTATTATGGGTTTTTAACAATTACATACCCTACCATTATGTTATGTTTGCTTGGATCCTTTTCGAAAGTGCCGAACAAGAAGGTTAACCATAGAAATTTTCATAGGAACCTATCATGCACTTTGAATTCGTTTATCGTCAATGAATTTCTGGATTTAGGATATATTAGATGTTTGAAAAATATAATTGGGTATTGGGATTTATAAATGAGGTCGTTCAGAGGTGAAATTTAACATGACGACACTTTTAAATCCTGCCAAAACATCTTTATTAAATCCGGGTTTACAACGCGTTTTGTCTTACATGACACGTGTCGTTATTTCATTGAACACGAATTTTCGAGGTGTTACATTGTTGATGCATGTTTAGTTTGATAATGTGTTGGACAAACTTTTAAAACTATTTGGGACAAATGTAATAAGATCCATAAGGATCAAGACAACTTAACTATGGTGTGGTTGTGACGTACTTTAAGACTTTACATTTTAAAATTTATGTTTTAATTAAGTTAAAATGTCCAACAATTCGATGCATCGTTCAGCAAGATATTAATGGGCACCAACTTCCGTCACCACTACGTTTTATATTCCGCTGGGACGTTTTTGAGGTGTGACAACAAGCACCATGAATCACCTTCTTGCTACTTTCTCTCTCTAAGATCTTCTCTCAAACTCTAAAGCTCCAAAAGTTCTAAATGGCAAAAAGTCCTAAACCATTAAACTAAGCCTCCTATTTATAGGCAAGGCTATAAAAGAGATCTAATTAATTACAAGTTTGTCACTCCTCACTTAAACTAGACTTTCCCTTATATTTTACAATATAAAACCTCTTCTTGTTCAGTTTCTTGCTACGAATCAGGATTGACGGAGGCGATAGTCATTAGTGCACTCACAATTTTGTCATTTTACATCGACTTAACTGAGCAAACTAACGGTCATCCACTTAGGGGACCATCCGAGTAACAACTTGACAAACCACAGGGAGTACGGGTGCAATTTCCAAACGTTGGGGACTAAAGGTGAAATTTCACCAAACCACAGGGACTATTCGTGCAATTTACTTTAAAGAAAATTATTTTTGGTGGATGGCAAAGAGTTCTAAGTTGCAAAGCTTGTTTACGGGGCTTCAGTTTTCCTTTGTAACCGTTTATTTCTTGCCTTTGTTGTGTTTGGCTCTTAGCTTCTTTAGGCTTTGAGTTTTGGTTAATAAAATTTTCTTTTGGTTAATAAAAATAAAATAAAAAGAAGCGGTAAAAGAAACAAACCAGCATCCGTGTGATGGCTAAGCTACAAAAAAATCTTTGGCATCTAATTCTGAAAAAGAATTTCACTTAATTTCACATAACATTTTCTTCTTTAATTTATTAATAATGTTAATAATTAATATTGTCACGGCCCCAGCCCTGGTTTGACCCAGTCAGGAGCCGCGGGACAGGAACCCGTGGTATTTATGATGCAACAGCGGAAGATTTTAACAGGATCTTAAAATTTGAAATGCCCGATTATTTTATTTCATAATTCGGGATAAACCCCGTAAATTTACAATAGAGGAATTTTACTAAGAAATTCCCTGATTTATTAAAACATGTTTATTCATTTTTATTGAGCCACCTCTTCAAGCTTGTTAGTGCTCCGTAGCACGTTTCCCTTGATTTACAGCAGGTCGCCTGAAACATGTTTTAAAAATATTTTTGTCAGCGGGGAAATACTGGTGAATCATTCATTTTGCATAAAATGACACATAGTTATAAATTACAGCATAAGAGCGATTACAATGGCTTTTATCTTATTTTTATCTGGCACCGTGTCACCTGGTGACGATGGTCATACCACTATTGGGTCTTTCCCCAAGTAGTGACGTTTATCACTGTTAGGATTTATTAGCCTAAACCGTGAGAAATTAGTAATGTGCATAATACCCCACTAGCCAGTGATTCAAGATAACCATGACTTAATCCCTGTAATTATAACATTTGAAAATAATTGGAGTATTGTAAAACACTTTTGGTAAAAGAGAATGACTCACATTGCAGATTTATATGCGGGCAGAGTTTAGCCTACTGATTAGCCTGATAACCTAATTTAAATAACAATGCACACGAACTAGGTCAGTAACTAATACAGCATTTACGATAACTCACGAGATTAAACCCTCACGACAAATGACAAAGTGCAATACTTAAACATCCATCGAATTCACGACGAATGACAAAGTGTAAACCCAATTTGAGCAGCACTTAAACATTCATCGGATAGTTTCAATCGATCGGACATTGAATCGTAGCAGCGATCGAGTTAATACCCTGTATCGTAGCAGCGCCTCGCTATTATAACTTGTATTTTCGACTTTTGGACAGTAAACTTCGTGATTTTGTTTGAAATTTCGACACCAGAAGACTGCTCGTAGCCCCTTCTATTTATAGCAGAAATTTGGGGCTCTCACAGCCCACGTGAACCTCCGGCCGATCTTTACGCGGCCCGCGTGGAGGTCTATTTCGTAGATTAGGGCATCCGTGTCATGCGTAGGTGTGCCACGTGTGTGACACGTGGATCTGGACGCCTATCCGGTCAAACGTAGGGTTGACGCGGCCCGCGTAATACTATGCTTACCCTTACGCGGACCGCCTGAAGATCATTTTTCTTGATTTCTTGGTTTTTGATATGGATTAGGGTTTCAGGGGTCTGGGTTTTCATTTATGGGTTGGTTAGGGACATTTTTTGAGAGTTCTTACATCCTCCCCACCTTATTTAAAATCTCGTCCTCGAGATTTACTGAAATAAGTGAGGATACTTTCGCTTCATTTCCGATTCCAGCTCCCAAGTGTACTCGGGTCCTCTTTTTGAATCCCATTTGACTTTGACTAGTACCAATCTTTTGTGTTTGAGAAACTTGATCTTTCTGTCTTCTATTTGAAGTGGTTTCTCAACAAATTTTAACTTTTCATTTACCACTATGTCTTGGAGAGGTACTACCAGCGATTCGTCCGATAAACACTTCTTGAGGTTGGATACATGAAATACATCATGTACTCCAGCTAGTTCTTCTGGCAGTTGTAAACGATAAGCAACTGGTCCTATACGTTGGATCACTAGAAATGGTCCCACGTATCTTGGACTTAGCTTTCCTTTCTTACCAAACCGCACTACTCCTTTCCAAGGAGAAACTTTCAAGAGTACCTTGTCTCCCACTTGAAATTCTAGTGGTTTGCGTCGATTATCGGCATAACTTTTCTGACGATCTCGAGCCGTTTTCAGTCTTTCCTTGACGTGAGTAATCTTGTCGGTAGTTTCTTAAACTATTTCAGGACCTGATAATTGACTTTCTCCTATTTCTGCCCAGCAGACTGGAGTTCTGCACTTTCGCCCATATAGTGCTTCGAATGGGGCAGCTTCAATGCTTGTATGATAACTATTATTATAGGAGAATTCGATTAAAGGTAGGTGGTCGTCCCAGTTTCCACCAAAATCTATCACACATGCCCGAAGCATGTCTTCCAGGGTTTGTATCGTCCTTTCACTTTGTCCGTCTGTTTGTGGATGATATGCAGTACTTAAATTTAGTCGGGTTCCCATTGCTTCCTGAAAACTAGTCCAGAAATAGGAAGTGAAACGACTATCTCTATCCGATACAATGGAGAGTGGGACTCCATGTAAGGATACTACTTCATCTATATACAACTTGGCTAACCTTTCCATGCTAAAGGTTTCTTTCATGGGTAGAAAATGAGCTGATTTGGTTAATCGATCCACAATTACCCAAATTGGATTGTTACCTTTTCTGGTTTTGGGTAACTTAGTAACAAAATCCATAGTTATAAGTTCCCATTTCCATACAGGCATTTCTAATTGTTGTAGTAGACCTGAGGGTTTCTGGTGTTCTGCTTTAACTTGTGAGCAAGTAAGACACTTAGAAACATATTTAGCTATGTCCTTTTTCATCCCTATCCACCAGAAATTATTCCTTAAATCTTGGTACATCTTATTGTTACCGGGATGCACAGTATACCTAGATTTATGGGCTTCCTCTAAAATCTTATTTCTTAATTCTCCTTGTTTAGGTACCCATATCATTTTCTTGTGGAATTTCTAAATTCCATCGCTTCTTTGTTCTAATTCTTTTACTCGTCCCTTCATTCCTTCAGCATCATCTTCGATTGCTGTTTCTTGAACATTCTTCAGTTGTTCCATTAAATCTAATTGTAGATTTAATCTAAGAGCACGAACTCGCTTTTGCTTTTCATGATACTTACGACTTAAGGCATCTGCAACTACGTTTGCCTTTCCTTCGTGATATTGAATATCACAGTCGTAGTCACTTAAAATCTCCATCCATCTTCTTTGCCTCATGTTTAATTCTTTTTGCCCAAATATATATCTTAAGCTCTTATGATCTGTATAGACAGTAAACTTACTTCCATACAAATAATGTCTCCAAATCTTAAGGGCAAAAATTATGGCTCCTAACTCTAAGTCATGAGTCGTATAGTTTTCCTCATGCTTTTTCAATTGTCTTGAGGCATACGCAATTACCTTCTTGCATTGCATTAACACACATCCTAATCCTAGCTTAGAAGCATCACAGTAAACTTCAAAATCTTCTGTTCCTTCTGGTAATTCTAGAATTGGGGCATTTGTTAACTTTTGCTTTAAAATCCTAAAGGCTTCTTCTTGCTTAGGTCCCCATTCAAACTTAACTGCTTTACATGTTAGCTTAGTTAATGGTACAGCTATCTTGGAAAAATCCTTAATAAACCGTCTAGAATATCCGGCTAACCCTATAAAACTTCTAATTTCCATAGCTGTCTGTGGAACTTTCCATTTGGTGATTGCTTCTATCTTAGCAGGATTTACGTGAATACCTTCGTGATTCACCACGTGACCTAAAAATTGCACTTCCTGTAGCCAAAATTCACACTTCGAGAATTTGGCGTAAAGCTTCTCCCTTCTTAATAATGTTAAGAGTGCATGCAAATGCTGACAGTGCTCGTCCTGACTTTTGGAATAAATGAGTATATCGTCGATGAAGACAATTACAAATTTATCCAAATACGGTTTACAGATTCTATTCATCATGTCCATGAATGCCGCAGGTGCATTCGTTAGTCCGAATGGCATGACTGTAAACTCGTAATGACCATACCTAGTTCTGAAAGCAGTTTTAGGTATGTCTTCTTCTTGTACCTTCAATTGATGATATCCAGAGCGTAAATCTATTTTAGAAAAATATCTAGCTCTCTGGAGTTGATCAAAGAGATCATCAATCCTAGGTAATGGATATCGATTCTTAATTGTAACCTTATTTAATTACCTATAATCGATGCACATTCTCATCGAACCATCATTCTTCTTTACAAACAACACTGGCGCTCCCCACGGGGATGAACTAGGTTGTATAAATCCTTTGCTCAGCAATTCATCTAACTGCTTTTTCAATTCTAGCATTTCAGTGGGTGCTAACCGATAAGGTGCCTTAGCTATCGGTATAGTTCCCGGAATTAGATGAATTCTAAATTCTACTTCCCTATCAGGTGGTAATCCAGGTAGTTCTTCTGGAAAGACATCTGGGTATTCTGATACTACTGGAATTTCCTTAAGTTCCTTACCTTTCGTGTTAATGATTACTGAAATCATATACACCATTTCTTGTTTTCTTGAATAACTAGCCAATTTCATTACTGAAATGAATTTCATTACTGAAATGAATTTCATTGGCTTTCGTGGCTTATCTCCTGTAATCACCACTAATTCTCCTAAGGGTGTATGAATTTCTATGGCATTTTTATCACAAAGAATTCGAGCATGATTGGTTACTAACCAATCCATTCCTAACACAATATCAAATCCTGCTAAATTCATAGGTAACAGGTTTGCAGAAAATTTATGACCTAAGAGTTCTATTTTTCCTTCTTGCAAAACCTTATCTATGTGAACAGAATTCCCATCTGCTGTTTCAACTGTAAAAATCTGCCTAAGGGTGGTTAAGGGTAAATTAAGAGCTTGGCAAAATGAAGTATTTATAAAACTTTGGTTTGCACCAGAGTCAAATAATACTTTTGCATAAACGTCGTGAACTAGGAACGTACCAGCTATTACGTCAGGAATTAGTTCTGCTTCCTGAGTAGTCAACTGGAAGGCTCTTACGTTCTTCTCGGTAGTTCCTTCTGCAGGTTTGGCTTTGTTATCAGCTGGTTTGACCAATTTCGGGCAGTCTGGCCTAAAATGTCCAGCTTCTCCACAATTGTAGCAAACTGTTGCTTTCTTCTTTCTGTAATCTTCCTCTTGGTGTCCTGGAATTTTGCAAAAATTGCAATACCCCTTGCATCTTCCAACATGCTTTCTTTTGCAGGAATTGAAAATGGAACAGTGGAAGATTGCATGGTCCCTCTTTTCTTGAAGTTGCTACTATTACCCATACGAAATCCTTGGGTAATCTTTTGAGCTACTTCCTTTTTCCGGTTTTCTTCACTTGTGCGTACCAGCTCGTCAGTTAGGGTGTTAACTAATTCCACAGCATCGTCAATAGTGCGAGGTCTCGCAGCTTTAACGATATTACGGATTTCGCCAATCAATCCCCAAATATAGCGGGAAATAAGCACCGGTTCTGGCGAAGCCAGGGTTGGTACCACTCTCGCATACTCGAAGAATGTCGAAGTATATCCTCGACAATCTACACCCATCATCCAATGGTTCAGGAACTTATTTGCCATTTGTTCCTTTTCATATTCGGGACAAAATTTTCTTTCCATTAGTTGCTTAAATTCTTCCCAACTCATGGCATAGGCCATATTTCTTCCTTTGGCTTGAAGTACCGTATTCCACCATTCTAGCGCCCCTTCTTTAAAAAGATGCAACGCATACATGACCTTGTCTTCCTCAGCACATTTACTTATCATAATTACTGCTTCAGTTTTCTCCAACCAACGCAGTGCTGCAGCCGCCCCTTCATTGCCTGCAAATTCAGCTGGTTTACAGGCAAGGAATTCCTTGTAAGTGCAACCAGGCATTGCAGCTTTCGTTCTTTTGAGAATTGGGGCTTGCCGTATCTCATTATCGTTGTTAGTATGATTGCCACCTCCGTTTACGCTATTACTGAAGTTGTCTTCATGAGTACGTTTACTAGGAATAATTTGTTGAGGTTCAACAGGTTTCTGGGTAGCAGCAAGGATTGCTGGAATAGCATTGGCTATTCCTTGGCAACGATATTCTCGATATCTTGCCTAGTCATGAATTAATCTTCCCGGTTTTGCTCAGATTGGTTAACTTCATTAACTGGTTCATTATTAGCGTTTTCCATCTGGTATTTAATATATATAAATTATTAACATAGAATAAATAATAGCTATATGCAATTAATCACACAATTTCACAACACATGTTTAGTCAAAATTGTTGATTTCTCAACTGCCAATTTTTTTATATATTATAATATGCATCAGTACACACCGTTATCTTACAAAAGTTTTATTTGTAGGTTATTTACAGACTTATTTTATTAGTACTATTACTATTATACAATCACAGCTTCACAACCATCCTATCCCTGGGCACCTTAGAAGCGACGTTCCCTCTCGTCGTATTTCCAGGAGATATGTTCTCCCACCTCCCTGATCCTATTTCCTGCATTCGTCAGCTCCTCACCAAAATGGCGGAGTTCAGCTAAGTTTTCATTGCTCATTGGTGGGTTTGGTGCAGGTTCTGGGTCGAACTGAGGGAAAAAGGTATAAGGGTTATTGAGGAGGTTTTGAAACTGCCAATCATTAGTCCACCACTCGTCTATTTCTCCTAGAGGTTGGGTATGGATCAGAGGATCTGGAATGGCGGGTTCTAAGTTTATTGGAAGTTGGGTTTCAGCAGGATAAGGGTAGAGGTTGGTGTTGATAGGTCTAATGATATCACAGCTTGCCAGTAGGCGATCTAATTCTTCCTGTAATGGCAATTCCTCGACTTGCTTAGAACTTTCTCCAATTTCCATTTCTACTTGCCTAGTATTTTCCTCAATCTCGATCCCTTTTCCTTTATCAATGGGATTTTCTATTTTGGGAACTTTCCTAGTTGCTGGTTTCCTCCTGCGTACACGCCTCCAACCTACAAATCTTCTTCTTTTCTTAGGCTTTGTTTCTCCGGAGGTGGAGCTTGGAATTCCATGGGTTCCTCCACATCGGGTAAATAACCAGTAAAGTCTTTGGAAACTTCCACTTTCACGGGATAGAGATTGAGATTCTGAAGGGCTTCAGATAACTCATTCATGCTGTTTAGCATATATGCAAAAATGCACACAAAGTGCTAAGTTAAAATTTTATAATAAAAATTTCTCAGATAAACATTCAAGTATTATTGCATACCGTGTGTCTAATTTAATACAAAGGATAACTGAAAATTAAAACATACTAGGGTTTATTGTAACTTATTTATTTACTGGATAAAATTTTCTTTAGAGTTTCTGGCTTGTAGATGATATTGGTGCTAATACTGGGTAAGGGTATTTTAAAATTTTGCATTTACTGTTATAGTGGCTAACATATATAGATCTGCCCATTTTTCATCTAACTCATCTTCCCATGGTGGGTTATTGCCTATTTCTTGAGTTTCCTTAGGAATCATCACTTCTTTTGGTTGTGACTTCCTCACTTTCTCTTGACTTTTTCTAATAATCAAACTTCTTTTATTAGGGGAATGTGGTTTTTCAAATTGTGCCTTACGAACAAATATTCCTTCCTCAGTTTCTGCTGAGTATCTTGAGGAAATTGATTGGGATGAGTTTCCCTTATCTTTCGGTGAACCATCTAATTTAAGATAGATATCCGAAATTCTTTGCTTACCCATACTGTAACTAACAGATAGTCAGTTAAATAATCACAAGATGAAAATCCGGAAATTTAAGTATTTCTTAAATACTTAATAGGCTTAGATTAGTGGCTCTGATACCACCTTTTCCTGTCACGGCCCCAGCCCTGGTTTAACCCAGTCAGGAGCCGCGGGACAGGAACCCGTGGTATTTATGATGCGACAGCGGAAGATTTTAACAGGATCTTAAAATTTGAAATGCCCGATTATTTTATTTCATAATTCGGAATAAACCCCGTAAATTTACAATAGAGGAATTTTACTAAGAAATTCCCTGATTTATTAAAACATGTTTATTCATTTTTATTGAGCCACCTCTTCAAGCTTGTTAGTGCTCCGTAGCACGTTTTCCTTGATTTACAGCAGGTCGCCTGAAACATGTTTTAAAAATATTTTTGTCAGCGGGGAAATACTGGTGAATCATTCATTTTGCATAAAATGACACATAGTTATAAATTACAGCATAAGAGCGATTACAATGGCTTTTATCTTATTTTTATCTGGCACCGTGTCACCTGGTGACGATGGTCATACCACTATTGGGTCTTTCCCCAAGTAGTGACGTTTATCACTGTTAGGATTTATTAGCCTAACCCGTGAGAAATTAGTAATGTGCATATTACCCCACTAGCCAGTGATTCAAGATAACCATGACTTAATCCCTGTAATTATAACATTTGAAAATAATTGGAGTATTGTAAAACACTTTTGGTAAAAGAGAATGACTCACATTGCAGATTTATATGCGGGCAGAGTTTAGCCTACTGATTAGCCTGATAACCTAATTTAAATAACAATGCACACGAACTAGGTCAGTAACTAATACAACATTTACGATAACTCACGAGATTAAACCCTCACGACAAATGACAAAGTGCAATACTTAAACATCCATCGAATTCACGACGAATGACAAAGTATAAACCCAATTTGAGCAGCACTTAAACATTCATCGGATAGTTTCAATCGATCGGACATTGAATCATAGTAGCGATCGAGTTAATACCCTGTATCGTAGCAGCGCCTTGCTATTATAACTTGTATTTTCGACTTTTGGACAGTAAACTTCGTGATTTTGATTGAAATTTCGACACCAGAAGACTGCTCGTAGCCCCTTCTATTTATAGCCGAAATTTGGGGCTCTCGCGGCCCGCGTGAACCTCCGGCCGATCTTTACGCGGCCCGCGTGGAGGTCTATTTCGTAGATTAGGGCATCCGTGTCATGCGTAGGTGTGCCACGTGGATCTGGACGCTTATCCGGTCAAACGTAGGGTTGACGCGGCCCGCGTTAGACTATGCTTACCCTTACGCGGCCCGCCAGAAGATCATTTTTCTTGATTTCTTGGTTTTTGATATGGATTAGGGTTTCAGGGGTCCGGGTTTTCATTTATGGGTTGGTTAGGGACATTTTTTTAAGAGTCCTTACAAATATGCAAGTCTAATTAATGATTAAAAAAGTACTTAAAGTTTTTATTAAAAGAACAGTTTAACTTTTTTTTAACGTAACTATTTATAATTTTAAAATTTATGATTTTAATACTTTTTAAAATGGATAATTATGCTTAAGTTTTTTTTGTATGATCTAAATTTTTCATATTCCACATATTAGTTATGGTTTCTGATTTATTCTTGTATTTCACAATAATTTATGCTTAAGGTGAATATTATAAACTACTCACTTCAATCACATACTTGTAATATGTTTTTTTGTTTTTTTAAGAGTTAATTGCCCGGATGGTCCCTGTGGTTTCACGTTTTTTTACGTTTAGTCCCCACCTTTTGAAAATAGCAGGTATGCTCCCTATGGTTTGTTATTTTGTTACTCGGATAGTCCCCTGAGTAGATGTCAATTAGTTTGGAAATATCAGGTATGCTCCCTATGGTTTGTCATTTTGTTACTCGGATAGTCCCCTGAGTAAATGTCAGGGGACTATCCGAGTAACAAAATGACAAACCACAGGGAGCATACCTGCTATTTCCGAAAGGTGGGGACTAAACGTGAAAAAACGTAAAACCACAGGGACCATCCGAGCAATTAACTCTTTTTTTAATGGAAAATGTTTGAATCTTATTTATCCTTCTTTTCAGGTTGTAGCAGGTCAAAATAGTTTGAGTCATGTTAGGCCAACGTTTCAACACCTTTTGTGCATTCTATTATACATATATATATATATATATACATTTTGTAAAGTTTGATGTATTGTTTATGAGTAGCGAAAACATATTATCAAAAGAATGATATAAGATTTCTTTTTCATAAAACGATTAAGAACATTTTAAATATTCAAATACTTTTGACACATTTTGTCATTTCACTTTTTTGCTTCTTTAAATATGAAACATGTTACGCAGTTGAATCTTTCCTACAAAATACGACTCTAGTTGATCGTTTCCACTATCATATGTAAAGATGTAATTTCAGTCATATGATGCATTTAAAGATATATAAATTATATATATACACACACAACCTGTGATAAACACACAGAAGAAAAAAAAGGATGCAAATAGAGAGGTGAACCTATATCTAACTTGCTAATAAGAGTAACAGAGGTTCCCTCACCATCACCCATGATAAACACACAGAAGAAAAACAAGAACACCAGATAAACAAACAGATAACAATATCACAAATATAGCAACACAGAGAGATCAAGAATCACAGAAACAGTAACAACCAAAAAAATGTCGGTCCTCACTACCCCGACTTCAACTATTCCAACAACAGAAATAAAAGAACGAGTAAGAACAATCTTACAGAGGATGCAAATATCTTCAAAAAACCAGAACTGTAGTTTTCAAGAACTACAAGGTCTGATTTGCAACAAACAATAACCAAATGAACCAGGTTAGTTTGCTCTGAACCTTCTAGGGTTGCAGAGACTAACGCAGGTCTTCAACGAACCAACACAAACCCTAGAACAGGATTCGTCTCCACAGATCTCTTAAGCACAGATCCCAAGAAAGCAAACAACACACAACACCTCCGATCAACAAGGGCAAGAAACCCTAACAGACAAAATAAAAAAAACACAATCAGAACTAGATGCGGAAGACAAATCAAGAGCTCTCTGGCTCTGATACCATGTCAAATGGTATAAGAATGATGGATAACACACAAAATAGCGACAAAACAAGCGACAAAACTTTATTATTTTAACCAAACCAAAAAACTCCCCCCAGTTCCCTAGATCTTACAAACAGTAAGACCTGTTTAACAAATACAGAACAACGATCAGCTGATACAACAATCAGATGATCATAAACGGTGATCACACACGATCACTTAGATCTATCAAAGATCTGACAACTGAAACTACAATACAATGAATACAAATGAAGAATAGGGAAGGAAGAACTAATCTCCTGAAAGACTTGAAGATACGTCGGCTGATGTACAGGAACTTCAAACGATCAGCCGCTTCAAATAATCTTGAAGGAGATCACAACAACGCAGCACCACTGGTACAGACACACAAGAAGATGAAAGTGAGTTTCTGGAAAGATCTAACTACCCCTATGCGCACAATATCCCCTTTTATAATCTCAGCACATAAACTTTCACATAGGTCCAAAACTTTCACAAAAGATGATCGGAGCCCTTCCACAATTACACAACACCCCCTTAGACTTCCATCTGTGCTAAAAAACACTTGCAACAATTATTAGACGGTTATAACAAACTGAACGTTACATGAGCCCAATAAAAGCCCAAATAACAGTCCAAAATAAATAAAAACATATGAATGAATATTAATGCTCATCTTTCAACATCCCCCCTTCATTCATATGTTTAAACATGTTAACCAGACCCAACTTGTCACAGAATATCTCATGTTGTGACACGGATAATCCTTTAGTAAACACGTCTGCAAGTTGACATTCCGTGTCAACTTTCTCAGGATGAATCAAACCACAGGTGTCACACCCCGACCACGTAGAACATACAAAACGTGGCGGAAACGTCGGGGAGTGTTGTAACAGAATTAATTGTTTCAAATCCATGGCAATTGAAGTTTCGTTTTATTAATTAAAAGTGTTACAATGTCTTAACAAACAAAGAAATACAACATAATTAACTAGTCTTGCATCTTTTATTGTCACTAAAGCCCAAGTCTGCCTATGTGTATCTTGATCATCTTATGCAACAGCTCCTGAAAAACACATGTGAAAATAGGTACGTCAGCATAAAAATGCCGGTGAGATACATAGGTTGTCACACCTGTGTCATTTCAACCATCAAACAAATGCCCAACCAGTGAAATATTGTATTTCATACTTGGGATTTGTAAAAATATGTGTATCATTTACACATATCAATTCTTGTTCGATTTCAAACACTATATCGCTTTCTGGAAGGTTATACGCGCACTGATGCGTAAATATAACCAGTTTAATCCAACGAACACTCCGGAATAGTGAAATAGGCTTAACATACCTTAAATAACCTTTACATAACTTAGAAATAAGTTTTGAAGGCTTTGGTATGGCAAAAACATGTTAAATCGCTTACAGGGACTAAAGTTGACAAACTGCGAAAGTATGCCAATTTGAACTGTAACAGACATTCCGGAACATGACCATAAGTTAAACATACCATAAATATCCTTTACATAGCTTAGAAATAGGCTTTGAGGGGTTCGGTATGCTAAAATAAACTTTTGGGTCATTCAGGGACTAAAAGTGTCAAAAAGTGCACAAGTTTGCATTTTCGCGCATAACTTACGTTCTGAATACATCCGGACATCCAAAAATTTATGTAAGCATGACTACATTATATTTTAGTGTTCGCCATAAGAAAAATCCATTCGTCGCGTCATTTGGATCGTTTTTCGCGCTTATGCGCATTCCGTCGTAATTAAGCGAACATCGCGTTCGTACGACCAAACGAACCATCATCCGGCATATTTTTGAACATGTTTCATGTCCACAATGTTTAGGCAACATTTTAGGGCCTTAAAGTTGGCTTTACGGGCCTTGGAAGTGTCGGAAATGGCCTTAAACACGTGCAGGGGCTGAAACTGTCAATTCTGCAAGAAGTTTGCTGATCAGACAGCCAGGCGGCCCGCCTCAGTTTCTGTGTATCCTTAGGCGGTCCGCGTCAGTCTTCTGGACTAGATTAACTGTATTAACAGCCTGTTTGCAGCTGTTTTAACCACAACCACATGTTTGCAACTTGCTTAATCACTAAGATTAGGAGCATATGTGGCTCCATAACCTTTGTGACAAGTGTACGGCTCGGATCGTGGCACGATATTCAAGAAACGATCCTAGCGGCTCTACTTTTTCTATAAATACCCACCCCCCTTTGGCTTAAAAACCCACAAATCTGATCATTTGGGCTCTAAGTTGGAACCTTCGTTTCATACCTGAGCTATTTTGATCTGGGTTAGCATTCGGGGACCCTTCGTAAGTATTCTTTCGTTCTTTTCCTTATTTTTACTGCTTTTCGAGTCAGAAAGTCAAACTTTGTTTGACTTTCACCGTTGACCAGTAATGGTCAATGCGAAGTTCGTTTGAACTTCGCAACGTGAGTGTAATCACGTTGGTTATAGTCCCTTGGGACTATGCCTACTGATTACCACGTTGTCTAGGGTCGTAGGGTAGGCGATCTAATAAATCGCCTATACCTTCGAACCCGACCCAGTTTGGTCGATCATTAGGATCCGACCAAATACATTAGGTGACCATAGTAGGTAGGGAATAACCTTCCGAGGTTATACCCTATGGTCACATCGTTTAAGTAGTTGTATGATAGGTAGTTTATATGCCTTAGGTAAATTACCAGAATACCCTTTTCATGTATAATTGGTAATTAAGCATATGTAACCTAAACCTTTGTCATATAACTGATTATTAAACATGTTTAGGCATATAATACTTGTCATAGGACTAGTTAGGCGGTCCGAACGCGTTTCACGCGAACGACGCGTTAAAGTAGCATAAGCTACCTAAACGGGTCGTAATGGGTCGTAGACACTTAGGTTAAGTTTCATTTTAGTATGTAGGCTTTGTTAAAACCAAAAGACACGAGTCTCTACACTCGTTTGGTTTACAAACCCTAATGCTACCCGATCCTCCGATTTAGGTCCGGTTTATTAATGTAGCTACCTATACTAGGTGCCGTTTGATATCCGCGATCTCTAGCATTGTTTAGTTGTTACTCAAGGACTACTGAGCAATCTCAGGTGAGTACATAGACCCCTCTTTTACTGTTTTCCAAACTGTTTTGGGGTGGAACACATGTGCCTACTTGTTACTTTCCTGCTTTCCCGTTTTCACATCATATACTGCTATGTTCATTAGTACATTATAGTACATGATTTCATTACATTTCCTGCTAGGTGTGCCCATTGTGTGCATTACTTAGTACATTGTTTTACATGACATTTCCTGCTAGGTGTGCCCATTGTGTGCATTACTTAGTACATTGTTTTACATTGCCTTTCTGTTGCATATGCTTATCCAGCATATGAACACATTATACTACATTTTGAACCGTTGTAATCATTTGACTATGTGATCCGTTGATATCTGTGAACCGTTTGTAACCGTTGAACCATGTGAACCGTTTGTAACCGTTGAACCATGTGAACCGTTTGTAACTGTTGAACCGTTTGTATCCATTACATGATTTACATTAGACATGAACATTACTTTGGTGGTTTAGTTTGATTAAGTGATTAAGTAACGATGCGTGTGTAATATGATACAAACATGGTGGATACGCCGCTGGTACTTCCTATATATAAGTGTTTGTATGGTATTACATATTGTAGCGTTATTTGAATCATTTCAGTTTGAGACATAGAACATTTTATACAAATAACATACTTTTCACAAGACATTGTTTTACAAACAACTTATCTTATACAAACTCATCTTACATGGTTATTTATTTAACCATACATTATTTACTTATTTATACATATCATCTGATCTTATCGATTTTCAAATGATTTACAAAACAAAGCAAATTACAAGGTTCATGACTAAACATTTTCTCAAACATAAGTCATGGAACCTATTTTCACAAAACCTATATATCTCACAGGCATTTTTATGCTGACGTACCTATTTTCACATGTGTTTTTCAGGAACTGTTGCATAAGATGATCAAGATACATATAGGCAGACTTGGGCTTTAGTGACAACAAAAGATGCAAGACTAGTTAATTTTGTTGTATTTCCTTGATTGATTAGACATTGTAACACTTTTAATCAATAAAACGAAACTTCAATTGCCATGGATTTGAAACAATTAATTCTGTTACAACACTCCCCGACATTTCCGCCACGTTTTGTATGTTCCACGTGGTTGGGGTGTGACAGAAAAGATGGTATCAGAGCCAATGGTTATAGGGAATTAGGTTATTAGTAATGCTTTGACCTAGTCTATAACCTTCTTAGGACCCTAACGCGAGTTTACTTGCGTTTAGTCATAAAACAATACCGTCACCTATCCTTAGGCGACGACCACAACAAGAACATAAAATTTCAAAACCGCTTTGAAAACTAATCATCTGTTCTAGGATGATTGATTACTAGGTTTTGAACCCTTTGTTATAAGGTTTTGAACCCTTTGAGTTTTCAAAAATCTCGTCAAGGTTTTGGGTTTTAAATAATGTGAACACGTGCAAACTGGAAGGGTGAATGCCTGTATTCTGGGTTTTCTGTCTAGGCAAGCACTTCGTATACATCTCATCAGACGCGAGACCAGTTGTGCTTACCTGGGAATTCTTGGGATGAGTGTTCACTTATAGGCGAGCATATCTTCGCAATACATTATTTTTGACCTATTTACTTTTCACCGGGTCGTTTGTTGCTTTGTAGTAACAAACAAATGACCACTATCCTTGCTTTCATCAGATTTGTTTCATCTCATTCTTTTCGTCTAATCCTCTCACTCGTTTCATTTCATGTTTCCTCTTTTAGAATGCCTCCTCGACGCGAAAGCCAGATAGCGACTGCCGAATTGGC
This sequence comes from Helianthus tuberosus, assembly GCA_030545235.1. Taxonomy (NCBI): domain Eukaryota; kingdom Viridiplantae; phylum Streptophyta; class Magnoliopsida; order Asterales; family Asteraceae; genus Helianthus; species Helianthus tuberosus. The sequence goes on from CM060357.1 coordinate 137,257,351, forward strand.
AGAAATCATTGCGCAGCAAATGGCTGCTCAATTCCCAAACCTCTTTGCTCAATGGAATCAAGCCAACAACAACAACAATGGTCCATGCAATTTCAAGAGTTTTAACTCGGCGAAACCACTCAAGTTTAGTGGTTCTGAGGGAGCGACTGGGCTTCTTCAATGGTTCGAGAGCATTGAGAATACTTTCCGCCATGTGCAGTGTCCTGACAATCGCAAGGTCGAGTTTGCTTCGAGTGTGTTCCAGAAGAGAGCCCTTACGTGGTGGAATGGGGTTATGAGAGATCGTGGTGCAGAAGTTGCTCTAGCACAGACATGGGCCGAACTTAGGGCTCTCATAATGAAGGAGTTTTGTCCTCGTCACGAGATCAGGGCTTTGGAAAGGGAATTTGATGATCTTAAGCAAGACAGCGGTGAGCATCGAGCCTACACGGACCGTTATGAGGAGTTAAGTCTGTTATGCCCAAACATGGTCACGCCTTTGGATAAGGCGATCGAAAAGTACATTGATGGCCTTCCCGACTCAATACAAGACATTTTGACTGGTAGCAACCCTACTACTGTTAGGCAGGCCATTGAGTTATCTGCAACCTTGACTGAATCGCAGATCAGGAAACGTAAGCTTTTCCGAAAGGGTGACAAGAAACTGGTCGAGGAATCGAAGCCAATCGAGGAATCAAAGACCATGGATGAACAGACTGGATCCTCTAAGAAGTCAAAGAAGCGAAAGGCTTCTCAGAACTTCGCCGTGGTCGCTCACAATGATCAAGCCGTCCCCAACCAACCAGCTCAACCCCCTGCCAGGAAACCCTACAAAGGAACTGCACCCTTGTGCAACCAATGTGGCCTACATCATCATGCTGGTGTGAAGTGCCGCACATGCCAAGTTTGCGGACTTATAGGTCATACAGCGAGGGTTTGCCCAACAGCAGCAGCACCAAATCAGATTAACAACAATCCTGCTCAAGCTCGTTTCCCACAGGGATCTTGCTACAACTGTGGCGAGATGGGCCATTTTCGTAGGAATTGCCCAAGACTTGCTAATGCAAATCCAGCGCAGGGATGAGCATATGATCAACCTGAAGACAACATCGTTTAGAAAAAAAAAATCACGTCTTATGTATTATTTTCTTTTGTTGTCAAGATCCAAGAAACAGTTGTTATCGTTGTTTATAAATAAATCTTTTATTTACATTGCAATGTATTTATGTGATTGTATGTATAAACAACATATCCCCTACAATACCGACAATCAAGGAACCGCATTCCTTGAAGAACAGACTACTCCCAAATTTCTTCTATTATACGATCTCTTGCGTTTTTCACGAAAATCCTAAGTACCCGTTTCTTCCAAGAGAAACGAAGTACGAGGTGCCGAGTTAATAGCAATCAATAACAAGATAATAACAATTAAACGATTATGTGCTTATGTGTTATCCTTTATGTGTCATGTGATCCAATTTATGTTATTCAAATCCTCGTAAAATCTTACATATCTTTGTGCAAGAGATTCATAGTAGGATACCCAAAGGTACTACTTAAATCCTTAATGGACTTCTACGTTGTAGTTAAAGTCCCTTGGATTATAATGTACTACTTCATAATTAGACCCCTTTAGTGGTCTAGTTAAACAGATTGATCCAAAAATCTGGTTAGGGATATCATGTGATGATATAGCTGAAAGGACTCCTTAGTGGCCTGATTAAGAAGATCCTCTGTGGATCTAATTAAAAGGACCCTATGGTAGTCTAGTCACTCTCATCTCAAGTTTGATATCTTTCCCCACAACTTTACAAAACAAACTGTGCGGACTGTGCAAGGAATTACGTAATTATGGATGCATACATAATTATGGAATTTAGTGCACAGAAATCACAGCAAGTTCTATCATGTATCAAGAGTTAACCCTATTCATTTCCAATTCTGATGAAGCATCCGTTGAGGAAAAATGAACTAGCTATTCATTTTTCACTTCTGAAGAATATCCGTTGAGGAAATGAATATCCGTTGTTTATCTTTTCATTTCCATTCTGAAGAATAACCGTTGAGGAAAATGAATTATCCATTCATTTTCGTTCTAAAGAATATCCGTTGAGGAAATGAATATCCGTTGTTTATCTTTTCATTTCCGTTCTGAAGAATATCCGTTGAGGAAATGAATATCCGTTGTTTATCTTTTCATTTCCGTTCTGAAGAATATCCGTTGAGGAAATGAATATCCGTTGTGAAATCCTTCATTTCCAACTCTGAGGAAGCAACCGTTGAAAATGACTCCGTTAGTTCATTTTCGTTTCTGAAGATTTATCCGTTGAGGAAATGAATATCCGTTGTGTAATCCTTCATTTCCAACTCTGAGGAAGCAACCGTTGAAAATGACTCCGTTAGTTCATTTTCGTTTCTGAAGATTTATCCGTTGAAGAAATGAATATCCGTTGTGTAATCCTTCATTTCCAACTCTGAGGAAATAACCGTTGAAAATGACTCCGTTAGTTCATTTTCGTTTCTGAAGATTTATCCGTTGAGGAAATGAATATCCGTTGATTTTTCTTTCATTTCAAATTCTGAAGAACAAACCGTTGAGGAAAATGACCCCGTTTGTTCATTTTCGTTCTGAAGAATATCCGTTGAGAGAAATGAATATCCGTTGATTTTTCTTTCATTTCAAATTCTGAAGAACAAACCGTTGAGGAAAATGACCCCGTTTGTTCATTTTCGTTCTGAAGAATATCCGTTGAGAGAAATGAATATCCGTGGATTATTCCTTCATTCCCATTTCTGGCAAAGAATCCGTTGAGAAAGAATGAATCATCCATTCATTTTCACTTCTGAAGAATATCCGTTGAGGGAAAGGTATATCCGTTTAGTTAATTCCTTTATTCTCCATTTCCGAAGAACCCGTTGAAGAAAATGACTCTGTTCGTTCATTTTCGCTTCTGAAAAATATCCGTTGAGGAAAATAATCAGATTATGCTTTACATATCTTTGATGACTATTTGAAACAAAGTCATAGACAGACTCCTACAAATTAATTTCGGGACGAAATTTCCTAAAGTAGGGGAGACTGTAACACCTGTGTCATTTCAACCATCAAACAAATGCCCAACCAGTGAAATATTGTATTTCATACTTGGGATTTGTAAAAATATGTGTATCATTTACACATATCAATTCTTGTTCGATTTCAAACACTATATCGCTTTCTGGAAGGTTATACGCGCACTGATGCGTAAATATAACCAGTTTAATCCAACGAACACTCCGGAATAGTGAAATAGGCTTAACATACCTTAAATAACCTTTACATAACTTAGAAATAAGTTTTGAAGGCTTTGGTATGGCAAAAACATGTTAAATCGCTTACAGGGACTAAAGTTGACAAACTGCGAAAGTATGCCAATTTGAACTGTAACAGACATTCCGGAACATGACCATAAGTTAAACATACCATAAATATCCTTTACATAGCTTAGAAATAGGCTTTGAGGGGTTCGGTATGCTAAAATAAACTTTTGGGTCATTCAGGGACTAAAAGTGTCAAAAAGTGCACAAGTTTGCATTTTCGCGCATAACTTACGTTCTGAATACATCCGGACATCCAAAAATTTATGTAAGCATGACTACATTATATTTTAGTGTTCGCCATAAGAAAAATCCATTCGTCGCGTCATTTGGATCGTTTTTCGCGCTTATGCGCATTCCGTCGTAATTAAGCGAACATCGCGTTCGTACGACCAAACGAACCATCATCCGGCATATTTTTGAACATGTTTCATGTCCACAATGTTTAGGCAACATTTTAGGGCCTTAAAGTTGGCTTTACGGGCCTTGGAAGTGTCGGAAATGGCCTTAAACACGTGCAGGGGCTGAAACTGTCAATTCTGCAAGAAGTTTGCTGATCAGACAGCCAGGCGGCCCGCCTCAGTTTCTGTGTATCCTTAGGCGGCCCGTGTCAGTCTTCTGGACCAGATTAACTGTATTAACAGCCTGTTTGCAGCTGTTTTAACCACAACCACATGTTTGCAACTTGCTTAATCACTAAGATTAGGAGCATATGTGGCTCCATAACCTTTGTGACAAGTGTACGGCTCGGATCGTGGCACGATATTCAAGAAACGATCCTAGCGGCTCTACTTTTTCTATAAATACCCACCCCCCTTTGGCTTAAAAACCCACAAATCTGATCATTTGGGCTCTAAGTTGGAACCTTCGTTTCATACCTGAGCTATTTTGATCTGGGTTAGCATTCGGGGACCCTTCGTAAGTATTCTTTCGTTCTTTTCCTTATTTTTACTGCTTTTCGAGTCAGAAAGTCAAACTTTGTTTGACTTTCACCGTTGACCAGTAATGGTCAATGCGAAGTTCGTTTGAACTTCGCAACGTGAGTGTAATCACGTTGGTTATAGTCCCTTGGGACTATGCCTACTGATTACCACGTTGTCTAGGGTCGTAGGGTAGGCGATCTAATAAATCGCCTATACCTTCGAACCCGACCCAGTTTGGTCGATCATTAGGATCCGACCAAATACATTAGGTGACCATAGTAGGTAGGGGATAACCTTCCGAGGTTATACCCTATGGTCACATCGTTTAAGTAGTTGTATGATAGGTAGTTTATATGCCTTAGGTAAATTACCAGAATACCCTTTTCATGTATAATTGGTAATTAAGCATATGTAACCTAAACCTTTGTCATATAACTGATTATTAAACATGTTTAGGCATATAATACTTGTCATAGGACTAGTTAGGCGGTCCGAACGCGTTTCACGCGAACGACGCGTTAAAGTAGCATAAGCTACCTAAACGGGTCGTAATGGGTCGTAGACACTTAGGTTAAGTTTCATTTTAGTATGTAGGCTTTGTTAAAACCAAAAGACACGAGTCTCTACACTCGTTTGGTTTACAAACCCTAATGCTACCCGATCCTCCGATTTAGGTCCGGTTTATTAATGTAGCTACCTATACTAGGTGCCGTTTGATATCCGCGATCTCTAGCATTGTTTAGTTGTTACTCAAGGACTACTGAGCAATCTCAGGTGAGTACATAGACCCCTCTTTTACTGTTTTCCAAACTGTTTTGGGGTGGAACACATGTGCCTACTTGTTACTTTCCTGCTTTCCCGTTTTCACATCATATACTGCTATGTTCGTTAGTACATTATAGTACATGATTTCATTACATTTCCTGCTAGGTGTGCCCATTGTGTGCATTACTTAGTACATTGTTTTACATTGCCTTTCTGTTGCATATGCTTATCCAGCATATGAACACATTATACTACATTTTGAACCGTTGTAATCATTTGACTATGTGATCCGTTGATATCTGTGAACCGTTTGTAACCGTTGAACCATGTGAACCGTTTGTAACCGTTGAACCATGTGAACCGTTTGTAACTGTTGAACCGTTTGTATCCATTACATGATTTACATTAGACATGAACATTACTTTGGTGGTTTAGTTTGATTAAGTGATTAAGTAACGATGCGTGTGTAATATGATACAAACATGGTGGATACGCCGCTGGTACTTCCTATATATAAGTGTTTGTATGGTATTACATATTGTAGCGTTATTTGAATCATTTCAGTTTGAGACATAGAACATTTTATACAAATAACATACTTTTCACAAGACATTGTTTTACAAACAACTTATCTTATACAAACTCATCTTACATGGTTATTTATTTAACCATACATTATTTACTTATTTATACATATCATCTGATCTTATCGATTTTCAAATGATTTACAAAACAAAGCAAATTACAAGGTTCATGACTAAACATTTTCTCAAACATAAGTCATGGAACCTATTTTCACAAAACCTATGTATCTCACAGGCATTTTTATGCTGACGTACCTATTTTCACATGTGTTTTTCAGGAACTGTTGCATAAGATGATCAAGATACATATAGGCAGACTTGGGCTTTAGTGACAATAAAAGATGCAAGACTAGTTAATTTTGTTGTATTTCCTTGATTGATTAGACATTGTAACACTTTTAATCAATAAAACGAAACTTCAATTGCCATGGATTTGAAACAATTAATTCTGTTACAACACTCCCCGACATTTCCGCCACGTTTTGTATGTTCCACGTGGTTGGGGTGTGACATAGGTTTTGTGAAAATAGGTTTCATGACTTATGTTTGAGAAAATGTTTAGTCATGAACCTTGTAATTTGCTTTGTCTTGTAAATCATTTGAAAAACAATGAGTTCAGATGATATGTATAAATAAGTGAATAATGTATGGTTAAATGAATAACCATTGTAAACTGAGTTTGTATAAGATAAGTTGCTTGTAAAACAATGTATTGTGAAAAATATGTTATTTGTATAAAAGGTTATATGTATCAAACTGAAATGATTCAAATAACGCTACAATATGTGATACCATACAAACACTTATATATAGGAAGTACCAGCGGCGTATCCACCATGCTTGTATCATATTACACACGCATCGTTACTTAATCATTTAATCAAACCAAACCAACAATGTAATATGTCTATGTTTAAACCAATTGCCAAAATGTGTTGCAATAATATGTTAAAATGTTTATGTCAAAATGTAAATCATATAATGTATAACAAATGTCAAGAGTGTTTATGTGTCAAATGTAAACCATGTAATGTGTAACCAAAATGATATGTATGGCTAGTGAAAATGCATCAACTAAACCATAGGTGAAATGCACAAAACAAAGTATTGAAGTAAAACTTAGTTTAAATCAAAGTTATGTTTTGTGGGAAATGCATGATCAAATGTCAATCATGTTAAAATGTCTATGTCGAAATGTCTATATCAAATGTCTATGTCAAAATGTCATGTAAAACGATGTACTAAGTAATGCACACAATGGGCACACCTAGCATGAAATGTAATGTAAAATGATGTACTAAGTAATGCACACAATGGGCACACCTAGCATAAACACAATGAAATCATGTACTATAATGTACTAATGAACATAGCAAGTATATGATGTCAAAACAGGAAAGCATGAAAGTAACAAGTAGGCACATGTGTTCCACCCCAAAACAGTTTGGAAAACAGTAAAAGAGGGGTCTATGTACTCACCTGAGATTGCTCAGTAGTCCTTGAGTAACAACCAAACAAAGCTAGAGATCACGGATATCAAACGGCACCTAATATAGGTAACTATGTTAATAAACCGGACCTAAATCGGAAGATTGGGTAGCATGAGGGTTTGTAAACCAAATGAGTGTAGGAACTCATGTGATATGGTTTAACAAGGCCTACATACTAAATGAAACTTAACCTAAGTGTTTACGACCCATTACGACCCGTTTAGGTAGCTTATGCTACTTTAACGCGTCGTTCGCGTGAAACGCGTTCGGACCGCCTAACTAGCCCTATGACAAGTGTTATATGCCTAAACATGTTACATAATCAGTTATGTGACAAAGGTTTAGGTTACATATGCTTAATTACCAATTATACTTGAAAAGGGTATTATGGTAATTTACCTAAGGCATATAAACTACCTATCATACAACTACTCAAACGATGTGACCATAGGGTATAACCTCGGAAGGTTATTCCCTACCTACTATGGTCACCTAATGTATTTGGTCGGATCCTAATGATCGACCAAATGGGTCGGGTTCGAGGTATAAGCGATTTATTAGATCGCTTACCCTACGACCCTAGACAACGTGGTAATCAGTAGGTATAGACCCAAGGGACTATAACCAACGTGATTACACTCACGTTGCGAAGTTCAAACGAACTTCGCATTGACCATTACTGGTCAACGCTGAAAGTCAAACAAAGTTTGACTTTCTGACTCGAAAAGCAATAAAATAAGGAAAAGAACGAAAGAATACTTACGAAGGGTCCCCGAATGCTAACCTCGATTCAAAAATCTCAGGTATGAAACAATAGTTTCAACTTAGAGTTTCTCAAATCAAAGTTCTAGTGATTTAAGCAATGGGGGGTATGGGGTATTTATAGTAAAAGGTCCACCGTTAAGATCGTTTCAAGGGAAACGTGCCATGATCCAACCCGTACACTTGTCGGAAACTCATGGTAGCTTAAAATGGTTCTTATCCGCTGACTAGACATGTGAGAATGTGTGGTGAAGGATCAATCAGCTGCAACTTGTTGTTAAAACATTGAATCTGGTCAGATCATGCACTCGCGTAGCGCGACGGATAGGCCCTTAGGGCTCGCGCTACGCTACTGCCTCCCAGTTTCAGAATTGTTTCCAAATTGGCAGAAATGGTCCCTGTTGTGTTTTAAGGCCTTTTTTGATGCGTTTGAACCCCGTTAACCTCATTTCAAGGCTCTAAAATGAAGTTAAAGTATAGGGAACTCAAAACATGCTCAAAAATATCTCGGATGTTGGTTCGTTTGGTCGTACGAACGCGATGTTCGCTTAATTACGACGGAATGCGCACAAGCGCGAAAAACGATCCAAATGACGTGACGAATGGATTTTTCTTATGGCGAACACTAACATATAATATAGTCATGCTTACATAAATTTTTGGATGTCCAGATGTATTCAGAACGTAAGTTATGCGCGAAAATGCAAACTTGTGCACTTTTTGACGCTTTTAGTCCCTGAATGACACAAAAGTTTATTTTAGCATACCGAACACCTCAAAGCCTATTTCTAAGCTATGTAAAGGATATTTATGGTATGTTTAACTTATGGTCATGTTCCGGAATGTTCGTTACAGTTCAGATTGGCATACTTTCGCAGTTTGTCAACTTTAGTCCCTGTAATCGATTTAACTTGATTTTGCCATACCAAAGCCTTCAAAACTTATTTCTAAGTTATGTAAAGGTTATTTAAGGTATGTTAAGCCTATTTCACTATTCCGGAGTGTTCTTTGCATTAAACTGGTTATATTTACGCATCAGTGCGTGTATAACCTTCCAGAAAGCGATTTAAAGCTTGAAATTGAACAAGAGTTGATATGTGTAAATGATACACATATTTTTACAAATCCCAAGTATGAAATACAATATTTCATTGGTTTGGCATTTGTTTGATGGTTGAAGTGACACAGGTGTCACAGTCTCCCCTACTTTAGGAAATTTCGTCCCGAAATTCATTCGTAGGAGTCTATTTGTGACTTTGTGTTAAATAACCATCAAAGATAAGCAAGGCATAATCCTGTTATTTCTCTTTAACGGACATTTTTCAAAAATGAAAAATGGACGGAGTTATTTTCAACAGGCATTCTTTAGAAAATGGAACATGAAGGAATAAACAAGGATATTTATTTCCCTCGATGGATATTCTTCAGCAACGAAAATGAACGGAAATGAGTTAACGAAAATGAACGAAACGAATCATTTTCCACGATTTGTTTAGAAACGAAAATGAACAGAATGAGTCATTTTCCACAACATCTTTAGAAACAAAAATGAACAGAATGAGTCATTTTTCACAACATCTTCAGAAACAAAAATGAACAGAATGAGTCATTTTTCACCATTTCTTCAGAAACAAAAATGAACAGAATGAGTCATTTTTCACAACCTCTTCAGAAACAAAAATGAACAGAATGAGTCATTTTTTCACCATTTCTTCAGAAACAAAAATGAACAGAATGAGTCATTTTTCACAACCTCTTCAGAAACAAAAATGAACAGAATGAGTCATTTTTCACCATTTCTTTAGAAACAAAAATGAACACAATGAGTCATTTTTCACCATTTCTTCAGAAACAAAAATGAACAGAATGAGTCATTTTTCACCATTTCTTCAGAAACAAAAATGAACAGAATGAGTCATTTTTTCACCATTTCTTCAGAAACAAAAATGAACAGAATGAGTCATTTTTCGCCATTTCTTCAGAAACAAAAATGAACAGAATGAGTCATTTTTCACCATTTCTTCATAAACAAAATGAACATGGTTAACTTCAGATACACGACAGAACTTGCTGTGGTTTCTGTGCACTGAATTTCATAATTATGTATGCATCCATAATTACGTAATTCCTTGCATAGTCCGCACAGTTTGTCTTGAAATGTTTTAGGGGAGGAAAATCAAACCTGTGATGAGTGTGACTAGACTACCATAGAGTCCTTTTAATTAGATCGACAATTGATCCTTTTATTTAGGCCACCAAGGAGTCCTTTCAGCTATCTCATCACATGATATTCCTAACCAGATTTTTGGATCAATCTGTTTAACTAGACCACTCAGGGGTCTAATTATGGAATAGTACAATATAATCCAAGGATCTTTACTATTACGTAAAAGCCCATTGAGGATTTAATATAGTACCTTTGGATATCCTACTATGAATTTCCTTATACAAAGATATGGAAGATTCTACGAGGATTTGGATAACAAAACTTGGATTACACCAAAATCATAAAAGGAAACACATAAGCACATAATCACATAGTTGTTTAACTTGTTATTAACTTGTTATCTTTGGACGCGGATACTTAAAGTACACCAGGAATCCAATTCGTGGATTTCATTTGGCACTTTAATCATTTCAAGAATACATTCATGAAGATAGGATGATCTACCAAAAATTCGATTTTCGTTTTCAGGAAAACGCAATATTCGAATTAAGGTACACAATAATTTAGGACATACGAAAATACCTTTGGGTACCCTATTAAGAATTTATAGTGGTACTTGGGGTATTCATACAGAGTTATAACTTGCACTTTGCACTTCGTCTCTTTGCAAGAGACAGGTACTTAGGATCTTTGTGTAAAACGCAAGAGATTGTAAAATGGGAAAATTTTGGGGGTAGTTTGCTTTTCAAGGAATACGATTCCTTGATTGTCGGTATTATAGGGGATATGTTGTTTATACATACAATCACATAAATACATTGCAATGTAAATAAAAAGATTTATTTATTAACAATGATAACAACTGTTTCATGGACCTTGATAACAAAAGAAAATAATACATAAGACATGATTATTTCTAAACGGTGTTGTCTTCTAGTCGATCAGATGCTCATCTCTGTGCTGGATTAGCATTAGCAAGCTTTGGGCAATTTCTTCGGAAATGTCCCATCTCGCCACACTTGTAGCAAGAACCTGGTGGAAAACGAGCTTGAGCAGGATTGTTGTCAGCTCGATTTGGTGCAACAGCTACTACGCAAACTTTTGCTGTATGACCTTTAAGTCCACAAAGTTGGCATTCGCGGCACCTCACATTAGCATGATGATGGAGGCCACATTGGTTGCACAAAGGTGAAGCTCCATTGTATGGTTTCCTAGCACGGGGTTGAGCTGGTTGTTTGGGGACGACTTGACCATTGTGAGCGACCATGGCGAAGTTCTGAGAAGCCTTTCGCTTCTTTGACTGCTCAGGGGATCCAGTCTGTTCATCCATGGTCTTTGATTCCTCGATTGGTTTCGATTCCTCGACCGATTTCTTGTCACCCTTTCGGAAAAGCTTACGCTTCCTGATCTGAGATTCAGTCAAAGTTGCAGATAGCTCAATGGCCTGCCTAACCGTAGTGGGGTTACTGCCAGTCACAATGTCTTGGACTGAGTCAGGGAGGCCATCAATGTATTTCTCGATTGCCTTATCCAAAGGCGTAACCATAGTAGGGCACAATAGGCTCAGCTCCTCATATCGATCAGTGTATGCTCGATGTTCGCCGCTGTCTTGCTTAAGATCGTCGAATTCTCTTTCCAATGCCCTGATCTCGTGACGAGGACAGAATTCCTTCATCATCAGTGCTCGAAGTTCTTCCCATGTTTGCGCCAGTGCCTCTTCGGCACCCCTATCTCTCACCACACCGTTCCACCATGTCAAAGCTCGTTTCTCAAAGACACTAGATGCGAAGTCTACCTTTCGCTCGTTTGGACATTGAACATGCCTGAAGGTGCTCTCTAGACTCTCGAACCATTGCAGAAGTGCAGTCGCTCCTTGAGACCCAGAAAACTTTGATGGCTTAGCCGAGTTGAACGTCTTGAAGTTGCAGAGAGCATTATTGTTGTTGATAGCTTGGTGACATTGGGCAACGATGATCGGGATTGCAGCAGTCATTTGCTGTGTAATGACAGCTGCCAGCTCGTCAACAGATACTGGATTTTCGCGTCGTGGAGGCATTCTAAAAGAGAAGAACATGAAAGGAAACGAGTGAGAGAATTATACGAAAAGAATGAGATGAACAAATCTGATGAAAGCAAGGATAGTGGTCATTTGTTTGTTACTACAAAGCAACAAACGACACACAGCGACTGAATTAAAGTAGATGGATCAAAAATAATGTATCACGAAGACATGCTCGCCTATAAGTGAACACTCATCCCAAGAATTCCCAGGTAAGCACAACTGGTCTCGCGTCTGATGAGATGTATACGAAGTGCTTGCCTAGACAGAAAACCCAGAATACAGGCATTCACCCTTCCAGTTTGCATGTGTTCACACTATTTAGGACCCAAAACTTTGACGAGATTTTGAAAACTCAAAAGGTTTCAAAACCTTATAACAAAGGGTTCAAAACCTAGTAATTAATCATCCTAGAACAGATGTTTAGTTTTCAAAGCGGTTTCGAAATTTATGTTCTTGTTGCGATCGTCGCCTAAGGATAGGTGACGGTATTGTTTTATGACTAAACGCAAGTAAACTCGCGTTAGGGTCCTAAGAAGGTTATAGACTAGGTCAAAGCATTACTAATAACCCAATTCCCTATAACCATTGGCTCTGATACCATCTTTTCTGTCACACCCCGACCACGTAGAACATACAAAACGTGGCGGAAACGTCGGGGAGTGTTGTAACAGAATTAATTGTTTCAAATCCATGGCAATTGAAGTTTCGTTTTATTAATTAAAAGTGTTACAATGTCTTAACAAACAAAGAAATACAACATAATTAACTAGTCTTGCATCTTTTATTGTCACTAAAGCCCAAGTCTGCCTATGTGTGTCTTGATCATCTTATGCAACAGCTCCTGAAAAACACATGTGAAAATAGGTACGTCAGCATAAAAATGCCGGTGAGATACATAGGTTTTGTGAAAATAGGTTTCATGACTTATGTTTGAGAAAATGTTTAGTCATAAACCTTGTAATTTGCTTTGTCTTGTAAATCATTTGAAAAACAATGAGTTCAGATGATATGTATAAATAAGTGAATAATGTATGGTTAAATGAATAACCATTGTAAACTAAGTTTGTATAAGATAAGTTGCTTGTAAAACAATGTATTGTGAAAAATATGTTATTTGTATAAAATGTTATATGTATCAAACTGAAATGATTCAAATAACGCTACAATATGTGATACCATACAAACACTTATATATAGGAAGTACCAGCGGCGTATCCACCATGCTTGTATCATATTACGCACGCATCGTTACTTAATCATTTAATCAAACCAAACCAACAATGTAATATGTCTATGTTTAAACCAATTGCCAAAATGTGTTGCAATAATATGTTAAAATGTTTATGTCAAAATGTAAATCATATAATGTATAACAAATGTCAAGAGTGTTTATGTGTCAAATGTAAACCATGTAATGTGTAACCAAAATGATATGTATGGCTAGTGAAAATGCATCAACTAAACCATAGGTGAAATGCACAAAACAAAGTATTGAAGTAAAACTTAGTTTAAATCAAAGTTATGTTTTGTGGGAAATGCATGATCAAATGTCAATCATGTTAAAATGTCTATGTCGAAATGTCTATATCAAATGTCTATGTCAAAATGTCATGTAAAACGATGTACTAAGTAATGCACACAATGGGCACACCTAGCATGAAATGTAATGTAAAATGATGTACTAAGTAATGCACACAATGGGCACACCTAGCATAAACACAATGAAATCATGTACTATAATGTACTAATGAACATAGCAAGTATATGATGTCAAAACAGGAAAGCATGAAAGTAACAAGTAGGCACATGTGTTCCACCCCAAAACAGTTTGGAAAACAGTAAAAGAGGGGTCTATGTACTCACCTGAGATTGCTCAGTAGTCCTTGAGTAACAACCAAACAAAGCTAGAGATCACGGATATCAAACGGCACCTAATATAGGTAACTATGTTAATAAACCGGACCTAAATCGGAAGATTGGGTAGCATGAGGGTTTGTAAACCAAATGAGTGTAGGAACTCATGTGATATGGTTTAACAAGGCCTACATACTAAATGAAACTTAACCTAAGTGTTTACGACCCATTACGACCCGTTTAGGTAGCTTATGCTACTTTAACGCGTCGTTCGCGTGAAACGCGTTCGGACCGCCTAACTAGCCCTATGACAAGTGTTATATGCCTAAACATGTTACATAATCAGTTATGTGACAAAGGTTTAGGTTACATATGCTTAATTACCAATTATACTTGAAAAGGGTATTCTGGTAATTTACCTAAGGCATATAAACTACCTATCATACAACTACTCAAACGATGTGACCATAGGGTATAACCTCGGAAGGTTATTCCCTACCTACTATGGTCACCTAATGTATTTGGTCGGATCCTAATGATCGACCAAATGGGTCGGGTTCGAGGTATAAGCGATTTATTAGATCGCTTACCCTACGACCCTAGACAACGTGGTAATCAGTAGGTATAGTCCCAAGGGACTATAACCAACGTGATTACACTCACGTTGCGAAGTTCAAACGAACTTCGCATTGACCATTACTGGTCAACGCTGAAAGTCAAACAAAGTTTGACTTTCTGACTCGAAAAGCAATAAAATAAGGAAAAGAACGAAAGAATACTTACGAAGGGTCCCCGAATGCTAACCTCGATTCAAAAATCTCAGGTATGAAACAATAGTTTCAACTTAGAGTTTCTCAAATCAAAGTTCTAGTGATTTAAGCAATGGGGGGTATGGGGTATTTATAGTAAAAGGTCCACCGTTAAGATCGTTTCAAGGGAAACGTGCCATGATCCAACCCGTACACTTGTCGGAAACTCATGGTAGCTTAAAATGGTTCTTATCCGCTGACAAGACATGTGAGAATGTGTGGTGAAGGATCAATCAGCTGCAACTTGTTGTTAAAACATTGAATCTGGTCAGATCATGCACTCGCGTAGCGCGACGGATAGGCCCTTAGGGCTCGCGCTACGCTACTGCCTCCCAGTTTCAGAATTGTTTCCAAATTGGCAGAAATGGTCCCTGTTGTGTTTTAAGGCCTTTTTTGATGCGTTTGAACCCCGTTAACCTCATTTCAAGGCTCTAAAATGAAGTTAAAGTATAGGGAACTCAAAACATGCTCAAAAATATCTCGGATGTTGGTTCGTTTGGTCGTACGAACGCGATGTTCGCTTAATTACGACGGAATGCGCACAAGCGCGAAAAACGATCCAAATGACGTGACGAATGGATTTTTCTTATGGCGAACACTAACATATAATATAGTCATGCTTACATAAATTTTTGGATGTCCAGATGTATTCAGAACGTAAGTTATGCGCGAAAATGCAAACTTGTGCACTTTTTGACGCTTTTAGTCCCTGAATGACACAAAAGTTTATTTTAGCATACCGAACACCTCAAAGCCTATTTCTAAGCTATGTAAAGGATATTTATGGTATGTTTAACTTATGGTCATGTTCCGGAATGTTCGTTACAGTTCAGATTGGCATACTTTCGCAGTTTGTCAACTTTAGTCCCTGTAATCGATTTAACTTGATTTTGCCATACCAAAGCCTTCAAAACTTATTTCTAAGTTATGTAAAGGTTATTTAAGGTATGTTAAGCCTATTTCACTATTCCGGAGTGTTCGTTGCATTAAACTGGTTATATTTACGCATCAGTGCGTGTATAACCTTCCAGAAAGCGATTTAAAGCTTGAAATTGAACAAGAGTTGATATGTGTAAATGATACACATATTTTTACAAATCCCAAGTATGAAATACAATATTTCATTGGTTTGGCATTTGTTTGATGGTTGAAGTGACACAGGTGTCACAACAGGCAACCTTTTCTATCAAAAAATGTAGGTCTAGTTCAAAATGTTTAGTCCGTTCGTGAAAAACGGGATTCGCAGCTATAGAAATAGCCGCTTTACTATCACAAAATAGGTTAACAGGTAAACTAATATCAACTTTAAGTTCTTTCAACAAGTTCAAAATCCACATTACTTCACACGTAGCAGAGCACATAGCCCTGTATTCTGCCTCGGCCGTTGACCTCGACACAACACTCTTCTTTTTACTCTTCCACGACACCAAAGACGACCCCAAAAAATGCAATATCCAGTTACGGACTTTCGAGTTACTTAACACTTTCCCCAGTCTGAATCAGCATAACCCAGCAAATCCAACACATTTTCTGACTTAAAACTCAACCCTTTACCCGGACAAGATTTCAAGTATCTAAGTAACCTTAGAGCAACCTGTAAGTGTGATTCTGTCGGGCTATGCATAAATTGACTCAGAAACTGGACGGCATACGATATATCAGGTCTGGTCAAAGAAAGATATATCAATTTACCTATTAATTTTTGAAAACCAGTAACATCTTTCAGTAAAACTGAATTTTTCTCAGTTTTAGACGACACTATATAGCTTTGTTCAATAGGAGTTGTAACTGGCTTACATCCTAACAAACCAAACTCATTTAATAATTCCATACAATATTTTCGTTGATTCAAACAAATACCAGTTTTATCATATAAAACTTCTATCCCCAGAAAGTATTTTAGCTTACCTAGATCTTTTATTTTAAAAGTATCACTTAACAACTTTTTCACCTTATTTATTTCATTAACACTATTTCCAGTTAAAATTATATCGTCCACGTATACAAGCAAAACCACAAAAACAGAATCATTACTCAAGATAAACAAAGAATGATCACATAAACTTTGCTTAAACCCAATTTTTCATTCCATTTTCGTGGTGCTTGTTTGAGTCCATATAAGGACTTAACAAGCTTACAAACCTTGGTTTCATTCTTAGAGTAATAACCTGGAGGTAATGACATATAGACATCCTCAGATAGAGAACCATACAAAAATGCATTGTTAATATCAAGTTGAAACATAGACCAATTATTTTTCACAGCAAGACTTATAACACATCTAATGGTAACCATTTTAACAACAGGAGAGAATGTTTCACTAAAGTCTATCCCCTCTCTTTGATTGTAGCCTTTAGCTACTAATCTCGCTTTAAAGCGTTCAATTTCACCACTAGCCTTATATTTCACCTTATATACCCATTTGCACCCAATAGGTTTTCTATTGGGTGGGAAATCAACCAAAACCCATGTATTATTTTTAAACAAAGCTTCCATTTCAGCATTCATTGCCTCTACCCACCTAATATCTTTGGAAGCCTCATTATAACTAACCGGTTCAACCACTTTATTTAAAGAACTAACAAAAACATAATTTTCAGCAGACAGACACGAGTAATTAACGACTCTATCTATTCCATATTTAATTTTACCATCAAGCACAAAACCATCCAATTTTTTTGGTATAGACACAGCCCTAGTAGACCTTCTAGAGCTAATTTGGACTCCCACAGATAGGTTGGTCTCTTCATTTGAGATCCCAGTGTCCTCAACCCCGCTATTATCCTCTCTACTACTACTACTCTCTACCCTAGTTTCTAAATGTTCCTCTCCATGACCATCCTGACTAGAGGAGGCAGACGTAGAAGAATGATCTAGCTGCTGATCATCACTAGGATACTCATGAGAACCAATAACCTTCTCTTCATCATCGGGAATTAAAGAAACTTTAGGCACACTTATTTCAACACAATCAAAAAAGTTAATATGATTTAACTTGTTATCAACAGACTTTTCTTGGTTCATTAACTGTTTTGTTTTAAAAGGATAAACATCCTCATAAAACTTAACATCTCTTGAATAAAAAATCCTTTTTTTATCCAAACTCCAAAGTTTGTATCCTTTTTTAACATCCGAGTACCCAATTAACACACACTTATCAACATGATAAGCGAATTTATCTGATTCATTTAAAACTGTGCTAAAACAAAGACACCCAAAGTTTCTCAAATGGGACAGAGAAGGTTTAAAACCAAAAACAACTTCATACGGGCTTTTACCTCCTAACACGGACGATGGCAACCTGTTAATTAAATAGACAGCAGTTAAAACACTATCAGACCAGAACCTAAGAGGCAAGCCACCCTGGAACATCAACGATCTAGCCAAGTTTAACAAATGTCTATGTTTACGTTCAGCCACACCATTCTGTTGTGGTGTGTATGAACAAGACGTCTGATGAATAATACCTTTAGTTTTAAAAAAATTATTCATTTGACTGTTTACAAATTCCGTTCCATTGTCACTTCTAAAAATTTTAATTTTAGTTTTAAACTGAGTTAAAACCATTTCATAAAAAACACATAAGTTTTTAAAAACTTCCATTTTATTTTTCAAAAGATAACACCAAACAGTCCTAGAAAAATCATCAACAACAGTTAAAAAATATTTGAATCCTTCATAAGATGAAACCTTATAAGGACCCCAAATATCTAAATGCACAAGATCACCAACACATTTTGACTTATGTTCACTTATAGGGAACGAAACTCTAACCTGTTTAGCTTTATGACAAATCTCACATGGACCATGATCTAAACTATTAATCCCTATGTCATGTTTTAACACGGCTAGAACCTGATCCGAAGGGTGACCTAACCTACTATGCCATAAGTTGGTTTTTAGAACACTATTAAAACAAACACCATTAGAATTACCCTTCATTCCTACAAAATACAACCCGCTATCCTGGCTACCAATCATTAGGACTTTCCCTAATTTGGAATCCTGTAATATACAATTTTCTTCATTAAAAACAACAGAAACATGATTATCCTTAGCAAGTTTATGAACAGACAACAAGTTCACACAATAATCTGGAACATAAAATACATCTTTCAGAACAATACCATCAATTAATTTTAAGTCTTCAATTTTTAACACTTTCACACTTGTACCATTTGGATGACTAACATTTATATCAAATTCTGACACATCAACACAATTATACATATTTATATCAGTTTTAGACATATGTTGATTAGCACCAGAATCGACTATCCACCTATGACTACTACCAAAATTGGCAAAACTAGAACAACTAACAAAACTACCAGCAAAATTACAATTACTAGAAACCTTACCTCCAACATTTGAAGCCTGAGACTCACTTCCAGATTTCTCACCAACAAGATGTAACAACTTAGTAATCTGCTCTGAAGTAAATGGTAAGACTGAAGTACCAACAGATGAAGTAGACCCAACAGTAACATTAGACTTATTATTTCCAGAATTACCTTTACCCCCCTGATTACCAACCCTCTTTTTAAACCCTGGAGGATATCCTATTATTTCAAAACACCTTTCAACTGTATGACCAATCAGATTACAATGTGTACTTTTTAAATTGGAATTTGGCCCTCTATATACTCTCTTTTTAGGATCAAAGGATTGATTAGACTTAGACACATAAGAAAAACCTTGTCCTTTAATGCTACCACTAGCCATTCTATGTGACTCTTCTCTAGACACAATAGAAAAAGCCACCTTGAATGAAGGAAATGGTTATCTGGTTAATAAACTTGTTCTTACAGGCTGATATACATCATCTAAACCCATAAGAAACTGCATAAGTTTTATTAATGTTGTAAAATCATTGTATTCTTTAGCGGCTTTACAAGAACATGACGGCAGTTGAAGCATAGCATCAAACTGCTTCCACATTGTTGTAAGCTTATTATAATATTCAGCAACTGAACTTCCGTTTTGTGAAATACAATTTATCTTTTTGTATAAATCATAAACCACTGAACCATCAACTTTATCAAAAGATTCCTTCAAATCAAGCCAAACTTCAGACGCAAGTTTAGAAAACACTTGACCCAAAAACAACTCATCAGAAATAGAATTTAACAGCCATGTCAAAACAACTGAATTACACCTATTCCATTGGGCAGCTAACACATCATCATCCTCTGATTTCTCACATTTACCATCTATGAACCCGTATTTATTTTTAGCTTCTAATGCAAGTTTCATTGCACTTGCCCTGACAGTGTAATTCTCTGTTCCGTTAAGTTTTATACCAACAATAGTTAACGCACTAGAATCACTAGGATGCAAATAGAGAGGTGATCCTATATCTAACTTGCTAATAAGAGTAACAGAGGTTCCCTCACCATCACCCATGATAAACACACAGAAGAAAAACAAGAACAACAGATAAACAGACAGATAACAATATCAAAAATATAGCAACACAGAGAGATCAAGAATCACAGAAACAGTAACAACCAAAAAAATGTCGGTCCCCGACTTCAACTATTCCAACAACATAAATAAAAGAACGAGTAAGAACAATCTTACAGAGGATGCAAATATCTTCAAAAAACCAGAACTGTAGTTTTCAAGAACTACAAGGTCTGATTTGCAACAAACAATAACCAAATGAACCAGGTTAGTTTGCTCTGAACCTTCTAGGGTTGCAGAGACTAACGCAGGTCTTCAACGAACCAATACAAACCCTAGAACAGGATTCGTCTCCACAGATATCTTAAGCACAGATCCCAAGAAAGCAAACAACACACAACACCTCCGATCAACAAGGGCAAGAAACCCTAACAGACAAAATAAAAAAAAACACAATCAGAACTAGATGCGGAAGACAAATCAAGAGCTCTCTGGCTCTGATACCATGTCAAATGGTATAAGAATGATGGATAACACACAAAATAGCGACAAAACAAGCGACAAAACAAGCGACAAAACTTTATTATTTTAACCAAACCAAAAAACTCCCCCCAGTTCCCTAGATCTTACAAACAGTAAGACCTATTTAACAAATACAGAACAACGATCAGCTGATACAACAATCAGATGATCATAAACGGTGATCACACACGATCACTTAGATCTATCAAAGATCTGACAACTGAAACTACAATACAATGAATACAAATGAAGAATAGGGAAGGAAGAACTAATCTCCTGAAAGACTTGAAGATACGTCGGCTGATGTACAGGAACTTCAAACGATCAGCCGCTTCAAATAATCTTGAAGGAGATCACAACAACGCAGCACCACTGGTACAGACACACAAGAAGATGAAAGTGAGTTTCTGGAAAGATCTAACTACCCCTATGCGCACAATACCACCTTTTATAATCTCAGCACATAAACTTTCACATAGGTCCAAAACTTTCACAAAAGATGATCGGAGCCCTTCCACAATTACACAACACCCCCTTAGACTTCCATCTGTGCTAAAAAAACACTTGCAACAATTATTAGACGGTTATAACAAACTGAACGTCACATGAGCCCAATAAAAGCCCAAATAACAGTCCAAAATAAATAAAAACATATGAATGAATATTAATGCTCATCTTTCAACAATAAGAGAAATTAGAAACAAACAAAGGTCAAATTAAAGTTATGGACTTCACAAACTATTAAACACAATCAACACATAACAAATTTGTGGGAAAACAATAAAAATTAAATACTTTATATTATCACAAACTTAACTTTGACCATTCACCATTGACTCATCTCTAACACTTCCTGTAGCACTTGCTCCATCTCTACCCTTATACCGTCGAGCAACACACAAATAAGCCACCAAATTAACCACATTGATCGCCATCAATATCCAGTAAAAGTAATCCAACTTACTAGCGTTCAAATCATTCCTCAACCACCCTTTCTCCTCCTCTCCGGTCGCCTTCTCGATTATCTTCACAATCGCGGTACTCAGCCAGCTTCCAATCCCGATTTCGCTCAAAAACATTGCGCTGCTGATACTCCTTGTACCATCGGTGGCTTCGTCGTAAAAGAACTCGAGTTGTCCCACATATGTGAAAACCTCAGCACTTCCTATGAGAAAAAACTGAGGAAACAACCAAAACACACTTAGGGTTTTCGGGTTCGCATGCGTCCGTCGTTTGTGTTCCACCACCGCGGCGGATGCCATAGCAAACACGGAGATGAAAAGACCGACCCCCATGCGTTGCAACGATGTGATCCCACGTTTGTGTCCGGTTTTGCTACGGAGAAAGGGGACAATGAGTTTTTCGTAAATGGGTACGAGGATGAGCGCATTAATGGCTGAAAAGACGGGGATAGAGCCCGATGGGATGACGAAGTGTGGGCCGAGTTTGCGGTCCATGATTGTGGCTTGACTGATGAAGAAGGTGGAGAGTTGTGCGAAGGAGATGGAGAGGGCAATGGTGGTTGCCCAAATGGGTAAAACCCTAATGAAGCATTTGAATTCTTCAACTTGTGTTACGGTGCAATGTTTCCATCGGTTTCGTATTGTTGTTGTTGAGTCTTGAGGTTTGATTATGGCTGCTTTGTCTAGGAACCGGTATTGTGGAGTGTGAGCGAGTTTTCTTGCACCTAAGATGTCGGATTCGCGTGTGGGAACCTCGTAAAGTTGGTCGTCGGAGACGACTCGGTGTCCCTGTAGGTGATTCTTGGTGGCAACCACCATCACCTGCAATGGTAGATTCAAATAAAAATTCATGTACAATTGATAATATAAAACTTAATTTATGGGGCTGCTAAATGACGAATGTCCAAATAGCTCGTGAGTCGAAGCTCACTTGGAAAAAGCTCAAAAGAGTAACTCGAATTTTGCTTGAGTTGTAAACAAGCCGAGCTTGACTCAAGGATGGCTCGCTCATTTGGCTCTCTTAAATAAACCCAAAGTTTTAAGATTTTGTAGATAAGTAAAACACATTCAATCTTGTAAATCTTAACTCTTATCATTTTACATTTTAAACCTAGCCAAAACCAATCCGAACCTTTTTTTTTTAAATAGAGCCAAACCGAGCTGAGCCATTATTTTCAAATCAAGTCAACCGAGATGAAACCAAATTATGCATTTTTTTTTTAAATTTAACTCAACTCACCTTGAGCTCAAGTTTTCATCACGGTTTACAATCCGAGTTGAGCTCAAGCTCGGCTCATGAACTATCCTAAAGTACCCCACCCCTAAATTTCATCATACTCCCTTGAAAATATCAAAATCATGAGGTAGTTTTTAGTGTGAAAAGCGGAATAGAGGTTGGCTGGGTTACATTTAGCACAACCCTTAATTTACATACACGTAATTTGTGAACATCGTTACCTGAACAAACCTTGTGAACGCGCTCCCCATCGGTTTCTTATACCGGTAATTCCAGAACCCAGCAGCTAAAATCACAATCGAAACAAACATGGTTATGGTAGGGATACCAAAACCCCATGCAAACCCTTTCTCTTGTTGCACGTAAACCATAAGCGTAATTCCAAGCAATGCACCCATATTAATCGCGAAGAAAAACCAATTAAAAAACGCATACTTCTTCACAACTTCCCGTTCATCTTCTTCATCAAACTGATCCGCCCCGAACGACGAAACACAAGGCTTGATCCCCCCGGTCCCAATGGCAATGAGCCCAAGCGCGGTGTAGAGGAACGCGGTTTGGCCGTCAGATGCGGGAGGGCATGGTCTTTTTAGGCAGAGTGGCGGACGGAGTCGGTCGAGTTTTGCGGAGAGTGTGAGCATGACCATCCCCGTAAAGTAGATGAAGGAGAAGACGATGATGGTTAAGAACCGGCCCAAATACGCGTCGGCGATGAATGCGCCTACGAGTGTGAGCACGAACGCGGCCCCGATCCAGTCGGTTACGTGTGTGGCCGCGTTTGGGAGCGATTGGTGCATTTCCGTCACTAAATACAGCACCATACTCACAGCAACAGCGAAGAAGGCTAGCCTCTCGGCCACCTCGTTCACTACAAAGAAAATTCACCATAGGTTAACTTAATAAGTAATTATAGTTTTTTTTTAGAAAAATAACAAATGGTTAATGTGTTGTTTGTAGCGTTATAGTTAAAAAAATGTTATTATTAAGAATATAAGTGTTTTAATAATAGGATTTGGTAAGAATATAAGTGTTTTAATAATAGGATTTGGTAAAGTGGTATTTTTTCATAAAACAATTTAAGCCATTTTCAACAATTTTTTCCGGCCTTTCTTAACTAAAAGTATATAATACTATATCATTAAAATAATACTATTTGACTTGGCTTAAGAAAAAACACATTCCAAACTAGTACCGGTTAACACTACAGGCGGTGTGGAAGGGCTTGGATTGGGGGCGTTGCTCGACAGGTGACGAGGGTGGGATTCACAAGCTAATACTAAAAAACTAAGGGTGTGGTGGGGCGTCGCTTAGTTAGGCGTGGCCAGCCATGTGGAATTTTTTTTTTTGTTTAAACTCTTTACTTTGAACCAGCCCGCCACGCCCCCCCCCCCCCCCCCCCACCCGCGCGCTCCACGCCAGGCAGAATATCCAAGCCAAGCGGGCAATGCCAACCCATCGCCGAGCCAGGGTTGTGTAGCCGGCGTTAAACCCCCTTCAACGCCACAACCCACGCCCCATACCCACCAGTCTAAAGATCTCGAGGTTTGATTCTCAAAACACACTTGAAATTTTTTGAAATAAATGCGTACGAAATTTGACAAACAAAACCTTAACATAAACTAGCAAGGTTAAGTATTTTATGTGCCAAACTTAAACTAGCTCGTTAAGATAAATAGGTCGTGCCGAGCTGACTTATTTTACTTCGAGCCTGAGCTCAATTTGTCCTGGCTCAGCTTGACTTATTTAGTGTCCTAAATCAAATCAACCTGTTCATTAATAAACGGATCAAAGTTACAATCTTTTAGTTACAAAAGTGTTATACCGATAATGAAAGGAGAAGCTCTCCATCCACCGGTTTTTCGCTTATCGGCAACCCTCCCTCTAAAATCAACACAACCGTTGCTCACAAACGTCATCTCTGAAATCAGCTCTAATTTCTGTAAAATACAAAAAAAATAATGTATATGTTATACAACGATTATATAATAAGAATATGAGACATGTTATGTTACCTTATACGAGTGTTGTTTTTGGATAGGATCCATAACGGCCGAGGATTCTACGTATGATGATTTCTCGGATCTTTCACTTATTGTATCCATAATACTTGTTCGGGTTTGTTGTTTTTGTTTTTGAAGATCGTAATTTGTTTATGATCAATATGTTGCATTTGACTTATGGCTTTGTGCAATTTGATTTTGTTTGGAGGACACAATTTATAATGTAGTGGTGTTGAGGTTAGTGGGAGGACGGCCGGGTTATTGATTTCCACGACCCGACCCGGCCCGTTTAACATGTCTTTGACTAGGATTCTTTTATTGATGATACCCAGTTAGTTACCCACTTAAATCCAAAACCATTTGAGTTTCACACTATTTATTTAATCCGGAAAAAATAATAATTATACAATTTAATGACAAATATATTATAACTACTATAAATGGTATCAATCTATCTAAAGAGCTAATACAGATATTTGTTGTCTGAAATAAATGAAATAGTTTTGTTGGATAATTTTTTTTTTTTTTTTTTTTTTTTTGAACGGCAAGTTTTGTTGGATAGTTACAGGATTCTTTTAATAGAGAGATACATAACATTACAATTACAAGATAATATAATATAATAAATGTAATAAAAAGTTATTTTGTAAATTTCAGTTGAATTACTTAACATTTTTTATCCAGGATATGTCTTTATTTTTGTCAAACTGTTATTTTGTAATTTTCAGTAAATTACTTAACATTTTTATCCAAGATATGTCTTTATTTTTGTCAAACTAAGGCCCTTTTATCATAAAAAGGAAATTTTTTTTTTCAAAAACGAGATTAATATTTTATTTTTTTTCGAAAATGTCAAAAAAAAAAAGGATAAAAAATTACTCAGACGGAAAGAAAGGTCTAATTCTTGAAATGAATATAAAAAAAACTTATATATCTCTCAGAAAAAAATATAAAATATTTAATATATCGTTTATAGAGTGTGTGTGGTAGTAACATACAATAATTTATAATTTAATATATTTTTATATAGTCTGTTCGGTAATAAAATGGAATAATTAATTATAAAAAGAAGAGAACTATGTAAAGTCAACCTCTAAATGATTTCAATCATTCTCTTTTGCCGTTTAAGTTAACAACCCGCTATTTTTTTTTAACGGCTAATTTCTTTAATATTTTGTTTAATGTAGAATTTAAATTTAATATCTTTTCCTTCTTAATCTAGGTGTTTTTAAAGACTTTGCATTTGCTAATAGATTACCACTTCATTGGATAGCTTCACAGATTTTAAAAACCGCAAAATACCCTTTCATGATTCTTTATAATACGATTTTTAATAAATTACTTTTTATTCTCGCCATGGAGGCTCTAACCCGGATCATGAGGAGGGCGTGTCATCTAGGCGTTTTCCATGGTATCCAAGTGGGAGGTAATGGCCCTTTGATTTCGCATTTTATTTACGCGGATGATGTGGTATTTTGTGGGGAATGGTCTATTGCTAATGCGAAAAATTTAAGGCGTCTATTGCGGGGCTTTTATTTGGTTTCGGGTTTGAGAATTAGCCCCAATAAAAGTTGTGTTTATGGGATTGGTGTGGATGAAAATGAGGTGGTGAATTTAGCTACGGCCATTCACTGTTCTCATGGTCGATTTCCATTCT
The DNA here is from genome assembly GCA_030545235.1 of Helianthus tuberosus. Taxonomy (NCBI): domain Eukaryota; kingdom Viridiplantae; phylum Streptophyta; class Magnoliopsida; order Asterales; family Asteraceae; genus Helianthus; species Helianthus tuberosus. The sequence goes on from CM060357.1 coordinate 137,283,887, forward strand.
TTCATCTTGGAGTGCCGATAGCTATGAATATGAATTTAGTAAAGAGTTGGGACCCGGTTATAGAGAAGGTAAAGAAAAAGTTGTCGACTTGGAAGTCGAAGTGCTTATCTTATGGTGGAAGGATTACGTTACTTAAGTCGGTTTTAAGTTCGCTTCCACTCTACTTCTTTTCGTTATTCCGGGCTCCTTTGCAAGTGATTGAAAGCCTTGAGAGGATTCGCCGGAAGTTTTTTTGGGGAGGATCGGATGAGGTGGATAAGTTAAGTTGGTTGGCGTGGGAAAAAGTGGTGTCTCCGATAAAATACGGTGGGGTCGGATTGGGTTCCCTTAGAGACGCAAATTTGAGCCTTTTAACTAAATGGTGGTGGCGATTCAAAATTCATCAAAACAATCTTTGGCGAAAGGTTATTTGGTCTATTCATGGTAATGGTAGGGGGTGGAATTTTTTACCGATTAAATTATCGATGACTGGGACGTGGAAACAAATAGCTAGCATTCCAAGTTTGCTGGGTACATTAAATCTGGATCCTTATAAGATGATAAAAGGAAACCTTCGTGATGGAACGAGTATTCATTTTTGGCTTGATTGGTGGATATCGGATGATGTTCTGCAGCGAAAGTTCCCTCTGCTGTTTGCTTTGGAGAAGAATAAGGCGTGTTTTGTTTCAGACAGGTTATATTCTGGGCAGCAGACAACCGGGTTTAATTGGGTTTGGTGTCGGGCTATATCTGCAGTCAATGAACAACAGCAGTTTGCTGAATTGCTGATTTTACTATCGGGGTCAGCAATAACAGCCGGTGCAGACCTATGGGCTGCACAGATTGGTGGGTCGGGATTTTTCTCAGTCGGCTCAGTTAAGAAGTGTATTGTCGAGGCAACATGTGCAGTGCCGGAGGAGGTTTATGATTGGTGTAATTGGGTTCCACGCAAGGTGTCCATAGTGGCTTGGCGAGCATTTCTAGATCGGCTTCCAACCGCTGAGGCGTTGGCTCGGAGGAATATTTTTGTTGATACACCTTTTTGTCGCTTGTGTGATAATAACGTGGAGTCGGCTGAACATTTGTTTACGGGTTGTCCCATTGCAATGGAAGTTTGGCAGGCGGTTTTTTCGTGGTGTCAAGTTCCTAATGTGTTTATTTTCCATGTTCGGGATTTGTTAAGATATCACAAGATTGCGAAAACAAGCGCTCGTGCAAAGAAAGCTTTTTATGCGGTGGTGGTAACGACTTTTTGGAGCCTATGGAAAGCAAGGAATGATCTCATTCATAATCAAAAGGCGGTGGTGGTCCAAAATATTTTCGAAGAGGTCAAGATTATGAGCTACTTGTGGATTACAAACCGTGGGAAGATGTTAAATATGACATGGGATGCGTGGGGAAGATTCGATACGCATAAGATGGGGTAGGTTTTGGGGTTTGTTTTGTTTTTTGTTGGGTTCAAACTGTATGTCGGGTTGTGTTTTTTGTTTTTCTGGTTGTTTTTTTCCCGGACAGTTTTGCTAGCATCTTGTTAGCGTTTTGAATAAAAGTTTCGTTGGCCGTTAAAAAAAAATAAAAATAAATTACTTATATGATAATCAAAGACATATAAGTGTAAAAATTGCCGCTCCATATGTCAAAAACCAAGTCAAACATGAAAATACAAAAGCCAAAATAGAATCTTCATAAAACAGATTTGAGGCATTGGCATATGGAACCAATCCATCCATTAATTAAGATGAGGAAAGTACAGCTTTCAAAAAATAATTTGTTTTATAAATTAATACTAATTAAGATAAAGATTTATCTTAAAAAGCATACTTATTTTTTTTTTTTGAAAGATCAACAAAATATTATATACCATTGGGCCGGCATAATGCCTAATAACCCGTCACCGAGAACTGTACATACACACCCAAAAATTACAATGATACCCAAAGCCTATTAAACCCAGCCAAGCCTGCACATAACAATTTTTTTTTTTTTTTTCACCCCACATCTAGTGACCTCCAATTCTCCCAGGTAAAGCTTAAACCTTTCGCTCTTGAACTCACCCACAGAAAACCAAGTGCTTTGATCTGCTCAATAATTTGTGTAAGAGACGTCTGCTTTTGATTGAAAACTAGATCATTCCGGGCCTTCCATAAACACCACATTGTGATAAGGATTACTGCGTGTATCACCTTAGCTTTCTTCTTTGAAAACCCCATATGTTTATGCATTTCAAACAAGTCCGCTGTATCGAACGCAAAAAGAGCTGGAAACTTACCCCATTGAGTAATCATCTGCCATGTATCTTGAGCCATTTGACATGAGACGAAAATGTGTTCTGCTGTTTCTCGAGCTAACCCGCACGACGGACATATAACCGAAGAGAAAACAATATTTCTTTTTTCTAGAGCAACCAGTGTTGGCAGCCGATCTAACCACGCCCTCCAACCGAATATTGCCACTTTTTTCGGGACCCAGCTATTCCAGCCATAGCGTTTAGTCACTTCCTCTAACCCTTGTTCTTGTAGCCTTCTTTTTATACTTTTTACCGAAAAACCCTCTACGCCACCTAATCCCCACCTCCATTGATCGTCTGATGAGGACAAAGATATGTTACTGCAAATAGAAACTAACTGACTAAATTCATATACCTCCACTGTAGATTCTGGCATTTTTTTCCACTCCCACACAAATCCGGTACTATCCACTCCCCCAATAATCCTATCTGATACAAAACACGACTTATATTTTTCTAGTCGAAACAATGCTGGGAATTTTTCTTTCAGCGGTTCTGACCCGATCCACCCATCTATCCAGAACTGGATGGCTTTCCCACTCCCAATTTCTCCAGTGATGCAATCTTGAAGGTTAATGCCTCGCCTTGACATAATATCATTTATTTTATAAATTTGCTTCCACGGCCCCGCGTATGTGAGTTTTGCTGGGATGAAATTCCACATTCTCGTCGATTGATGAATATCCCAAATCACGTTTCTCCATAACCCATCCCTTTCCACTTTGAATCTCCACCACCATTTAGAGAGCATTGCAAGATTTGCATCTCGCAACGATCCCAACCCCAAACCGCCTCCCTCTATTGGACCAATAACCTTCTGCCATATGACCCAGTTCATCTTCGCTTTTTCTTCCGACCCACCCCAGAAAAACACCCGCCTAATTTTTTCCAATGCGTTTATCACTCCTTCAGGTGCCTTATACAACGTAAAATAATAGGTGGGCAACGCATTTAAAACCGACTTTATTAGCGTCACTCTTCCTCCGCTCGATAGTGTTTTCGCTTTCCAAATTGATAATCGACTTTGAAAAGTTTGTATAACCGGTTTCCACGACTTCAGCAGGTTCATGTTTGCACCAATTTGTAAACCAAGGTGTTTGAACGGTATGCTTCCAGCCTTGCACCTGAAAACATTTGCCATTTCATCAATCTCCCCACTACCCGCTCCAATTCCAAATACACTACATTTTGCCAAATTTATTTTCAGCCCTGAAACTAAGTAAAAACATCTTAGAATTCTGACTAGATTTAATGCATTTATTCTTGACCACTCCCCCAGAAACACGACGTCATCCGCATACAGAAAATGTGTCAAAGGTTGTCCATTCGGAGAGCACTTGATTCCGTGTATCAAACCGACTAAACTAGCTTCTTTTATCATGCAAGATAATGCCTCCATTGCAAGAATGAACAAGAAGGGCGATAGGGGATCACCTTGTCTTAACCCTCTTGAACAATCGAACTCATGCGTCGGGGATCCATTCACTAAAACCGACGCTCTTCCGGAAACATGTATAGCCGAAATCCAACTTCTCCACTTTAATGGGAAATTCATTTGATCGAGAATTGACCCCAGAAACTCCCAACTAAGTGAATCGTACGCTTTATCGATATCCACCTTGAAGATCATACCTTTCTTTTTTGCCCGCTTCATCCATGCGATAACTTCATTGAGTATTAGTGGCCCATCTGTGATACTTCTACCCGAGAGAAACGCCGACTGCTCATTAGAAACTAATTTCACAATCACACTTTTTAGTCTATTCACTAAGACTTTTGAGATAACTTTGTTAATGCATCCTATTAAGCTTATCGGACGAAAATCCATCAAACTAGTCGGGTCTTTGATCTTCGGGATTAACGTCAGAAACGATGCGGTACACCCCGGATTTAGTGATTCATTATAGTAAAAATGCTGAAATAACTTTACAAAATCCTCTTGGAGCCCATCCCAGCAACGTTTTAGGAAACTAAAGTTAAAACCATCAGGCCCCGGGGCCTTATCTCCATCACACCCCCACACAGCCTCCTTTATTTCCGACACTGAGAATGGTATGACTAAAGAATTTGCTTCCTCATCCGAGAGCCTGGAAATGGATGGGCAGACTAGTGTAGGCCGGTCATTACACGGTTCTGTAAATCTCTTTTTAAAAAACTCCACCGCCTTGTCCTTTATTATAGTAGGATTTGAGTTCCAAACGCCATCCACCATAATGCCATTTATACGATTGTTACTAGTATTTGCATTCATGACCCCATGAAAAAAACTGGTGTTTTCATCCCCCTCCAAAGCCCACCTCGACCTAGATTTTTGCTTTAAATCACTTTGACGCATCCGATCCCAATCTTGAATAAACTTTCTACATTCTGCACGATTCTTTAATTCCTCCTCATCTAAATTTCTATTTTCAGCTTCCTTTTCCAAAATTTCCACCTTATCTTTCATTAAGTGATATTGGCTTTCTCTTTCAGATTTCACAGCTTTTAGCCAAACCTTTATTCTACCTTTTAACCATTTAAGTTTTATTGCCAGCGCCAAATCTGCTGGACCACAAAATCTGAAATTTCTGCACGAAACTCCGACAAAATCCACAAAACCTGGAAGTTCTAGGCATGAATTAAAAAACCTAAATGGTATATGCCCAAAATCAGATTCAATTAAGGATAATAACAACGGCCTGTGATCCGACGCCTCTTTTGCTAAAGCTATCAGATTTGCAAGCGGCCATCTCGCCATAAAATCTCGACAAACCAAAAATCTATCAAGTTTACTTAGCTTGTCCCCTTTGTCGGACATGTATGTAAACTTAAATCCCCCCATGTTGTATTCGACCAAATCCGCCCGGGTAATAAAATCATTAAATTGTTCGGCATTAGACGGAATGAATTCTGAGTTCACTCTTTCTGACGGTTCCCGAACATCGTTAAAGTCCCCCATTAAGACCCACAAACCCGGTGTTGACCTTATAACCCCAACCAATTCTGACCATAAAGCCCGGCGAGCTGCTGGATCGTTTGGAGCGTAAACATTTGCCAAGTTTATGCGTTCACCGGACGCCTTAATTAACCCACTAACAACTAAAAAATACCTGTTTTTTATAACCCCTGACTTTGAGAAAATTGTCGGGTTCCATAAACATAATAAACCCCCGGACCTACCCTCCGCATTTACCAAATCAAATTCGAAAACAGACTTACCCCAGAATTGACTGAACTGGAACTTTGAAGATAACCCCAATTTTGTTTCCTGAATGGAGATGAAGTGTACCCCGTTACTTGTTTTGATGCCCCGAATCCAATCCACTTTCCTGGATTCTCTTACCCCCCCTGAGATTTGCTGAGAGGAGATTCATCTGGCCAAATTGGGTCCAGCTTCTCCATCGATTGCTTCCTTCACAAGCTCTTCCCTTCCAACCAAATCGACACCAATACACGCCCCCACCGACACAGTTCTCAAAACCTCTAAAACCCCTTCATCCAGATGACGCTCCCCTTCCGATTGAACATTAATCGAAGGTGTATCTTGTACAAACGCGTTTACCGGGGTTTCAACATTGTTTTCTGTATCACTCTTATCCGACCCCTCCTGGTTGATTGAATTAAATTATTTATTTACATGTATAAAATCAATAAATGTTATCTATTTTTAACATAAGCTGGATTCTGGTAGGTTTTCCAAAATTAACAGCTGGAGTGTGATAGCATTTGGTACATACCTTGAAATTAAAACATTTTTTTAGAGAAAAATATATATATTATATAAAATATAGAGTCCTGCTTGTATTTTAATTATAAGTTGTTTCGGTCTCAGCAAATAAGTCGATGAAAGTTGCAGGCTAAAATTCGAATAATAAATTACTAGTTTCAACCTAATAACTTACTTGCATTGATATTGAATTTCCGTCATTTTATTAGTAACATTAGGAAGAGCGGGAAACCGAATTAAGTCACTCGGTTTGAGATTTATACGATTTGATTTTTGGTTTACGCTTCAAGAAAACGGGTTATTTGGTGCGATTCACCGCTTTTTATTTTAATTGACCTTTTTTTTTTTTTTTTGGAATAATGCATTTTATTTTTGTGTACATGCTCTTGCAACAAAGTTAAATAATCAACTTGTTAAATAGAGTTCTTATTTCATTTAACTGAATTTTTTTAATTACTTAAATTTCACAAGGAAACGTCATTTCTTTCTTTAACAAAATATAATAATATAATAATAATATACTAGTTGTAAATAACCAAAACTTACCAACTAATTAAACATCTAATTAACATAAATACATTCACAAACTAGAGTTTGTTGAATATGCAACCTTTTAAGACTTGTTACAGATATATAACTAGAGTGTGTTGAATATGCAACCTTTTAAAACTTGGGGGAATGTTCAAATGAAAATCACTCTTATTGTGAAAACTCGAAAACCAACTAAAAAAACCTAAAAAACACACAATTTTTTTTTCAGTTTTTTTTATAAAAAATCGCAGGTTTTTGTATATAAAAAAATCTTTTTGTTCAAAAAAAAAAATTTTTGTTACACATGTGCACTACAAAAAAAAAAAAATTTTTGAAATTTTTTTTATATACTAAAAGTAGCGAAAATTATTATGCAAAAAAATTTTGGTATGTTTTTTTGGCTTTTTTAATTAGTTTTCGAGTTTTAACAATAACTAGTGGTTTTCAGTTGAACCTTCCCTTTAAAACTTGTTACAGATATATAAATTTTAATAACTTGAACTAAATTAAGAACTTACAGTACTTACTAATCGCAATTGGTCCAAAACTAAAATATCACATTTGATAATAGGCTCATACTAAATAGAGTTAATTACATAGTTAGTCCATGTGGTTTGCACAAAATAACATACTTAGGTACTAATAGTTTAAAATCACATTTTAGGGTATTAACTTTTCATTTTGTAATGTTTGGAGGTATTAACTTCTAGGGTATTAACATAGTTAGTCCCTATGGTTTGCACAAAATAACATACTTAGGTACTAATAGAATGTGATTTTAAACCTACAAATAACGTTAATACCTCCAAACGTTACAAAATGAAAAGTTAATACCCTAGAATGTGATTTTAAACTATTAGTACCTAAGTATTTACTTTGTGCAAACCACAGGGACTAACTATGTAATTAACTCTAATGTAATTATATGTTTTGTATAAACAGTTTTAAACTTTTTTACAAAATGCTAATAGAAAATATAAAATAGTAAGAATATAAAATAAGTACTAATAGGCATAATGTAAATTGTTAGTGCATAACACAATTTTATGTTCACACAAATATTCAAAAATATCTGCCATATCTTACACAAAAAGACATTTGATCTCACAATTTCTCTTGTTATAGACATAGTTCATAGCTTCGTTGTTTTAGAAAAAAACCTTATTGCATTTATAAGCCATTTTGTGTACTACTTCAACATAGCATACACACATCTTAAAAATGAAAATGTTAATCCTGAAATTCAAGATAATTAATTGTTGGTTAACATAGTACATGATCAACGACAATGATCTTTTTAAGGTTAAATCTAATGTTTGGGTACAACTAAGAAGACAACTAGAAGAAAGTGACAATAAATTTCACCTATCAATTAACCTCATTTCTAATGTCTTTTTTTTTTTTTTTTTTTTCTTTTTTGAATTGAAACAAAAATGTAAGCAGTTACATGAAAAAGATAACGAAAAACCAACCTCAACAGGCCGTGAAATCATTCATCCGAAATCTTTAGCTCTCATACATCACCATTTTCATGGTGTAGTATAAGTGTATGTGTGAAGAATGGACTTGGAATACGTTACTAGTGTACGTGATGTACTTATATACACATACACACAAACTAGTGTATGTATATATAAAGAAGACGGTAACATTGATGGGGATTAATTGAATGATGTTTGTTGGTTGGGTTTTAATACAACGTTACTTTACTAGATGAATTTGAAATCACATGTCTTTGCAGGTTTTGGTTGGTGGGTACATTTATGTCATAATAGTCTTCGATATAACTTTTGCCATGCATGAAAAATATTTTTTAAGGATTTGCCACTAGATTTACTTTATAAATTGAAGTAGTTGGATGGGAAGATAGGTACTTATTTAAAGAAAGAATCACACTCAAGAAGATAACTAGTATTGTACTCGTCCTTAGGGATAGGTTCCTTAAATTTACAGCATTCAAACTATGTGTACATTGAAGATCCCGATAACGTCTTATCCAAGTGGGATTAGTAGGCATAGAAGTTGGTTAATTTTCGTACATGTTAACTTAGTTTGTTATTTAGTTGGCACAATTTAACATCTTTGTTTCGTTGTGTATAATTCGGAAATGCTTTGTTAACTTTCGATTTCCTTGACTTAGCATGTAGTAAGTAAAACTCAAATCACTCAGCAATAGCACCCCAACTTTTCAAACGAATGGAAAGGAAAAGGAAAAGAAAACTAAATCATTTCAAAGAAAAAGTTTTTTGTTTTTATTTTTTGAAAATAAACTTCATTAGAAAACATCTATCCATGAAACGGGGCGGCCAAACGAGAACATTATATAATTACAAAGTTACACCACTCAGTCCAAGATAAGAACCTAGCTTTCAATCTACTACTACACCACAATAACCCAATCGATTTAATTTCATTAACGATGTCTTCCACCCGAACTTGACTATTAGAGAATTTAACACCGTTTCTGACCCGCCATATGCTCCAACAACTAATCATAACAATCCCGTGAAAAAAACTATTTTGTTATGCCTTGCAAACCGACATGATCATGAGGGTCCAGGAGCTAACTGACCGTGTGGACTATAAAAGGCGCAATTTTGCACTATCTCAAGATATAATACCAAACTCTACTCGCCACCATACAAGAAGTGTAGAGGTGATTGCTCGTTTCCACTTCAGGTTCGCATAAAGGACCCGCAATATCTTCAATCTCGATATACCTACTTCTTAGACAAAATAGAAATATATAAAATTATATATTTCATATATAGTCAAACAAGTAACTAAGAAGTAGATGGTTATGTGAAATATGAAATATCTTGACAAGCCTTGGCTATTATATGAGACAGTTTAATATTAATATTAAAATATATTATATTTGACCATACTCCATTTTTAATGAAACATAGGTTTAAACGCAGATAAAAATGAGCTCGTCTCAATGACATATTCATCGTTTTGTAAAACGTTATATTTTAAAAGTTATACAATAAAAACGAGTAAAGCAGCTGAATAAATTATAATAATATAATAATATATTTATAACAATTGAGAATTTGCAATACGTTTAAGAAGCAAGCAACCTGCGAGGCAGCTCACATTGTCCCACATCGATCAATTTGAGAAATCCACCGACCATTCATATGTATAAATAAGAGCCTTCAGTTTGACATTTACATAAGTTATTTTCGGGAACCCTTTTGTATAAAGAGAATCCCGAGCGTACGATACCCCATTGGGTGTTGTTAGTTGTCGTTTTTAGGGTACGAGTAGGAGCTCAAGTAGTAAGACTCTAAATCAAATTGCCATAGATAGTTTTAAGGACTCCTAGATAGTACCCGGTCATACTAGTAGTTGTTTAGCAATTGTTAAACATGTGAGTTATCAAGTTTATTTTTAAAACTGTGATTGTATGCTCGTTATGTCTGAACTGGTAATAATACAAAAATACTGTAATGTGCAATTATCGATAGGGGTATATTTGGATCCTTATATGCTTAATGGGATGTGTTGGAACTGGCTGAAAAGAGGATAGGGTTCCTCGTATGTATCACGACACTACCATACCTATGCGATGGGCGAGGAGGGGGGGGGGGGGTATGACAAGCTCATTGCTGGTGGTTGTGAAAAGGTTATGAATGGAAAAGGGTTGCCCTTGGCCCAAAATATCACAACCCATATTGCATGCATGTCAATTGTGTTTTTATAAACTGTATAACATGAGCTCACCAGTACATAGCTGACGTCGTTTGAGTATACATGTCACAGGTAATCAGTGAGACATTCTTAGAAATAGCGAGAAGACAATTGAGACATGAAGACCTAGATGCTGACTATTGTAAATAAATAATATGTTGTACTCAGACTGTTTTAAGTTTCAATGAAATTTTAGTTTGCTTCCGCTGTAAGTGTATCAATTGTACATAATCACCCGGGTTAGTGGTGGGGTGTTACATCGGCCCTCCATGCGTGCACATTACACTTCAAAGGGATCCATATACACCACTTTATCACATAACTATTGTTATGATCTGTTCCTCTTTTAAGCATTCTTCTAGCTGTTCCAACCGAATATTCTCCCGTCTCGATCCATGACCACTTATCACTTCGTTCCTCAAGCTTAACCGAATCCAGGTCCCTAATAATCCAATTTAATTCTGATATCTCCAAGAAGGATCCAGGACTGTTACTCCGATTCTTTTTCATACTGCATGTGTCGTCTTCGTTCCTGCAAATCTTGCTATCCACACTACAATTTTTGTTAACCTCAATATTGAAAATGTTAGGATAAATCTTTTAACGGTTCATTAAATAGCCAAGGATCCAACCAACACGAAGTGTCATGACCATTTCCAACTGTACTCCGTCCACCATAGTTCAAGCTACCGTTTTTGTAATTTTATTCCACACTCCATTCAAGCTTCTTTTCGCCGGTAGAAAGTTCCAATTGCTTCTACTCTTGTGAATAGCATCAACCACCTTCCTCCAAAGTTGATTTTTCTCTGTGTTAAATCGCCATCCCCTTTTGGATAGGAGATCAATATTAATATTCTTCAACTTACTCAACCCGAGACCTCCTTCGTTTTTATCCAAGTCACCCGATCCCATGCAACCTAGGGCATCTTTTTATTCTCACCTGATCGTCCCCATAAAAACCTTTTTATCATGGATTCCAAGTCTCTAATCACTTTAGCCAGGGCTTTGTACAAGGAAAAATAGTAATTAGGCAACCTTTCAAGAACCGACTATTTAATATGATACGACCTCCAATAGAGAGCAAGCTAGCTTTCCATCTAGAAATTCTAGCTTCAAATATATCGTACGCTGGCTTCCAATTATTTATTCGGTTCATGTTAGCCCCTGCCATCAATCCAAGATACTTAAAAGGGGTACTCTCCTCTTCACACCCAACCACCATAGCCTTGTTCTTCACTTCTACCATATCCACTCAATATCATAGAGGTTTGAATTTGATAAATTTATTTTCAAACCTGAATACATATGAAACACCCAAAGAATTCAGACTACATTTGTTATATTCGTATCCGACCATTCTCCAAGAATAATGGCATCATCCGCATACAAAAGATGCGAAATCGTAGGGCCACCATTAGGAAATTGAATTCATTGCATAGCACTCCCTGTAATATCTTTAGCAAAATACAAGACAACGCTTCTATAACAATAAGAAATAAGAAGGTAGAAAGCGAATCACCTTGTCTCATACCATTACCACATTGAAACTCGAAAGTAGGCGCGCCATTGACTAAGACCAAAGAACTCGCCAAAGACAAAACTCCTAAAATCCACCTACACCACAAGTTTGGTAACCCAATTTGCATCATTATGTTTTCACGAAATTCCAATTTACATTATCGTAGGATTTCTCAAAATCAATCTTTAAGATGAAAGCTTGTTTTTTACTTTCTTGATCAAAGAAATAACCTCATTCACCACTAAAGGGCCATCCAAGATGAATTTCCCTTTTAGAAAAGCCGATTGAGACTCTGAAAAACCAACTCTAAAGCCTTTTTAAGATGATTTTGCAAGGATCTTGGAGATAACCTTGCTAATCAGGTTTATAGGACGATAGATATTAAGTTCAACAGGGTCTTTAACTTTAGGGATCAATGTAATGAACGACGATCCACAACCACAACTAATATTCCCTTCCTTATGGAAATTTTCCATAACCTCATAAAAATCGTTCTCAAACACCTGCCAGAAGTGTTTTATGAATTTCATGTTTAGGCAATCAAGACCTGGAGCCTTGTCATCACCACACTCGAACACCGCCTCTTTAATTTCATTTTTAGAGAACTAACGTGAGTGCGGGTGTGTATATTTTTAGATATATTTTAGCTCTTTTTACTCGCAAATTCAAGTTTTAAATTTATAAAACACGATATAATACTATAACTCTACACACACGTTAGGGCAAGTGCACCCATCGCGGACGTAGTAAAGTGATGGCAAGATACCGAGGTCGTCCAAGGACACAAGAGATTTTAGTACCGGCTTATCGTTAACGTCTAATCTAACCAAATTTTGATTAAAAGGTTTTGAAAGTTATAAAAAAGATAAACTAAAAAAAACAAAAATAAAATATAAGGAAAAACAAATAGACAAGAAGGAATCACTTGGTTCCAACTCCTCTTTTTTGTATACTTTAATGATTTCCGCACTTTGGGCATTTTAATAGATTATCTTTAAGTTATAGTAGTAGGCCCCCTTCCAGGTACCGTTAGCCTCAACCTATGGGTCTGAGTCAGCAGGGATACAGTCCCGCAAGGTCAGATTATTGAAAGATAATTAAGTAAGTTATTAATGCAAAAAGTGGCAGACCCCCTTCCAGGCAGCGTTACCCTCAACCCTTTGGTCTGAGTCAGCAGGGATACAGTCCTCGCAGGGTTGGTTTAAAGTTTTAATAGTAGTTTATAGATAAGGGATTCAAGCAGATTCTTACTTCTCCTAAGGAGAACAGTACCGCCCACTCGTGAAGTCATACTAAGCTTGAACCAGGTTCTCGCGGGATCTATACACTGATGTAGACATAGAATTACCCAACCACCCTTCTAACCCCTTCCAAGTGGTTAACATGCTTTATATAGACCGTAAAGACACGAATGTGTGAATAAACAACACATGAAGAATGGTTAAATAAATTCTCCTTCAATATAAAAAAACTAGTTATTAAAGTCACTAATACATACCCAAAGGTTGGAAATCAAAAAGTAATACTTAAAAGATTTGTCTTCACCAAGTGATGTAAGAGTTTAGCCAGCATGGTCTTTGTTTGACAAGAACTCTTATGATCGATCTTGGATCCCGAGACTACTACACACTCTAAATGATGGAAGATGGATGATGGTGGTGGGTATTGGTGTTGTAGTGGTGGAGTGGTGGCAAGTGTGAGAGAAGTGGTTTGCCAAGGGATGGATTGGAACGTAACCAAGAATACATATTTATAGCTGAAGTCAGACAACCAACACGGCCCCGTGCCCTCCTCGCACGGCCCCGTGGCCTTCAATCTCTCTCCTCTTCATTAATTGTAGTGTCAGACCTCGTATTAACACGACCCCGTGCAAATCGTTAAACTAACTAACTATGATGTTAGAATCATACCTTGTAGTCGGATTTGGTCGGATGATCGTTGAAATCTGATGGAAAATAGTCAGGAACCGGAGTCTCTGGAGAAACGGGTCGTGTTTGTTGTTGAAAAAGTGAAGACATGCTTTATATACTCTGTCTGCAGGTCGGCCACGGCCTCGTGTTGATGCAGCATGGCCCCATGCCGTGTTTTATTAAATCTTATGTATCTGGGTGTTTGGGCACGTGGGCGTGCCAAGTGGGCATGACCCCATGTTCAGAGTGCCATTAACATGTTTTTTTTGTTGTGCACGTGTGTGTGACCGTTTTTCCATGGTTCCCTTTGTGTACTTACCTGATTCTCTTCAAATCTTCAAGGATGATGCTTCCCAATTGCTCCTACAAGATGATTAAAAAGAAAAACATGCATATTTACAATTAACGTTTGATCGTTTTCCGATCACGTATCTACCTCTTGAAGATTCACTTAAACTTCCTCATCCTTAATGAAGCCTCGGTAAAGCTTAAGCCTTTGTCCTTTTACCTTGAAAGGCTCTCCGTTTGGAGGCTTAATTTCTACCGCTCCATGCGGAAGATTTGGGTGATGGAAAAAGGTTCCGACCACCTTGACTTAAGTTTTCTCGGAAATAATCGAAGCCTTGAGTTAAACAATGGCACTTGAACCCCCTCCGGAAATTCTTTAGGTTTGCTTATTTTATCGTGTATATTTTTCATGCGCTCCTTATAAATTTCGGAGTTAGACTTTGCTTAATTTCTCAATTCATCTAATTCGTTTAACTGATAGAATTGATTTTTACCGGCAGTTTCTTGGTCTAGGTTTACATTTTTTAACGCTCAGTAGGCTTTGTGTGCAATTTCAACCGGGAGGTGACAATTTTTTCCATAGACGAGCTTATATGGAGTGGTGCCTATTGGTGTTTTGTAGGCGGTTCGGAAGGCCCATAAAGCATCTTCTAGTTTTTCTACCCAATCTTTTTTGTTTTGACCTACGGTTTTTCTAAGATTCTTTTTAGCCCTCGATTTGTTACTTCGGCTTGACCGTTTGTTTGAGGATGGTAGGCGGTTGAAAGACGGTGATAGACCCCATATTTTGTTAAAATTTTATTTAATTGATAATTGCAAAAATGGGTACCTCTATCACTAACGAGTGCTTTAGGAGTACCGAAACGAGAGAATAATCGTTTTAGGAATTTTACCACAACTCTCCCATAGTTAGTGGAAGAGCTTCGGCCTCAGCCCATTTGGACATGTAATCTACCGCTACAAGAATGTATTCGTTCCCTTTTGACGGTGGGAAAGGTCCCATAAAATCCATACCCCAAACATAAAAAATTTCACAAATAAGAATGCCATTTTGAGGCATTTCGTTTCTTGATGAGATATTACCTGTTCATTGGCATGCGTCACATGTTTTAATTTAATTGTATGCATCCTTATGGATGGCCGGCCAATAAAATCCTGAATCGAGTATCTTTCGTGCGGTGCTTGTGACTCCATGATGTCCTCCGTACAACCCTTCATGACAATGGCGAAGAATTTTTCTTGCTTCTTGACCATGGACGCATCTTCGGATGAGTTGATCGGCACACATTTTAAAAAGATATGGGTCTTCCCAAAAATAGTGTTTTACATCGCTAAGGAATTTTTTTCTTTGTTGATGTGACCAACCTTTGACTAGAATGCCAATAGCGAGGTAGTTAGCATAGTCGGCGTACCATGGTTTTTCTTGATATTCAACCATCTCCAAGGATTCGGTTGGGAACTTTTCATTGATGAGTTCTTCCCGAGTTAGCTCCAAAGCGGGATCTTCTAAGCGAGATAGATGATCGGCGGCGGTGTTTTTGGCTCCTCGTTTATCTTTTATTTCAATGTCGAATTCTTGGAGGAGAAGAATCCACCGGATAAAATGTGGTTTGGCATCTTGTTTTTTAAAAAGGTATCGAATGGCGACATGGTCCGTATAGACTATTGTTTTAGAAAGAACAAGATAGGAATGAAATTTATCAAAAGCAAATACTATGGCTAGTAACTCTTTTTCGGTTATTGTATAATTTTGTTGAGCATCGTTAAGAGTTTTATTTGCATAGTATATTGGGTGAAAGTGTTTTTCTTTTCGTTGTCCTAAGAGGGCTCCAACTGCAAAGTCGCTTGCGTCGCACATGATTTCAAAAGGTAGTTTCCAATCGGGTGCTTTCATTATTAGTGCATTGACTAGCATTTCTTTTAGGGTAAGAAAAGCTTTATTGCATTCCTTGTCAAAGATGAATGGTGCATCTTTTTCAAGTAATTTTGTTAGAGGTCTAGAGATTTTTGAAAAGTCTTTGATAAATCGCCTATAAAATCCGGCATGTCCTAGGAAACTTCGGATGGCTCGAACGGAGGATGGTGGAGGTAATCAGGAAATAGTGCCTATTTTTGCCCAATCAACTTCCATTCCTTCGCTTGAGATTTTATGACCAAGTACTATTCCTTCAGTTACCATGAAATGGCAATTTTCCCAATTAAGGGCGAGGTTAGTTTCCTCACATCGGGATAGCATTCGTTCAAGGTTATCGAGGCATTGCTCAAATGTATCTCCAAAGATAGAAAAGTCATCCATGAAAACTTCCATGGTCTTTTCTATTATGTCGTGGAAGATAGCCACCATGCAACGTTGAAACGTAGCGGTGGCATTGCATAGACCAAAAGGCATGCGTCGATAAGCGAAAGTTCTGTAGGTACATGTAAAAGTTGTTTTTTCTAGGTCCTCCGGTGCTATGGGAATTTGAAAGTACCCGGAGAAACCATCGAGAAAACAATAGAATTTATGACCGGATAGTCTTTCTAACATTTGGTCGATGAATGGCAAAGGAAAGTGGTCTTTCGTTGTTGCTTCGTTTAATTTGCGATAGTCGATACAAACCCTCCATCCGGTGACGGTTCTCATTGGTATAAGTTCATTTTTATCATTAGTTATTATCGTCATACCTCCTTTCTTTGGCACTACTTGGACGGGACTTACCCATGGGCTATCAAAGATAGGGTTGATAAGTCCGGCGTCTAGTAGCTTGATGACTTCATTTTTAACCACTTGTAACAACCCTCGCAAAATTTTCTATTTCCCCGTTCTAAAAAGGCACACTAAGAAACCCTAATTAAAACCCCAAGTGGTACGGTGCGACCCGAAAATTTAAAAACGGACGAAACTAGCAACAGGGCCCCCTAAAACTCAAGGGGGGGGGATCCCCTAATTGATATTATCATCATAAAACGAATAGTAAACACATATTTTCGAAATTTTCAACTCACCTAGGCTATACAGGACAAGAGGCTACGCTACCCTAAAAGGGTGGCCGTCGCGACACGCGCCAGGGACAGGGGAGGCTGGCGCGACACGCGGGGGAGACCCAAAATCAGTATAAAACCCAGGGACTTGGCACTTGCATGAAATGTTTGTTACGATGAAAAATTAAGCTTCGTACGTTAATATATCTCCGTTTCTTTCCAAAAACACATTCACAGTCCCGAACCTCTGCTACGATAACATGGTAATAACTCGATCACTGCTACGATACAATGTCCGATCGATTAAAACCGATTCGATGAATGTTTAAGTGCTGCCTGCATTGGGCTATGCTTTGTCATTTGTCGTGAGGGTTTCGATCTCGTGAATTATCGTAAATGTTGAATTAAGTTACTAACCTAATTTCGTTTGCATTGTATATTTTACTAGGTTTACCAGCATAACCATTAGGCAACCTGTGATCGTTTAAATCTGCAATGTGAGTCATTCTATTTTTATCAAATTGCTTTGCAAAACCCCAAATGTTTTTCCAGTTATAGTTATAGTGATTAAGTCTTTGTTATCTTTAATTCCTGACAGCACGTGGGGTTTTGTATACATTACTTATTTAATGTCACTTTTAGGTGAACGGACCTAAATAGTGATACGTCACTTCTGGGTGAACGGACCGAATAGTGATATGACCACAGTCACAGATCCGGTCGAGTGACAACTGGGTCAGCTAATTATAAGATAGAAGCAATTGTAATCGCTCTTAATACTGTAAATTATAACAATGTGACGTTTTGTACAAATTGAATGCACTCGCCAGTATTTTTCGCTGATCAAATCTTTTAAAAACATGTTTCAGGTGATTTACTGTGAACAAGGAAAAGTGCCGCGTAGCACTCCAGCTTGAATGAAGTGGCTCAGTAATAAATAAACATGTTTTCTGTAATTAGGGGATTTCCTAGTAAAATTCCTTTATTGTAAAATTACGGGGTTTGTCCCGAAACTTATAATAAAATAATTCGGTGTTTTTGGTTTAAACGATCCTGTTAAAACTTCCACTGCCAAATTAAATACCAATACCACGGGTTTCTGTCCCGCGGTTTCTGAACCGGGCAAAACGGGTCGGGGGCCGTGACAGAAAAGGTGGTATCAGAGCCACTGGTTTAAGCTAATTAAGTATTTGAAAATACTTAAATTTTAGTTTGCAATTTTGTGTTTCGGTGAAAATTAAATTTACAATAATAAAAATTTAATTTGGAATTTTGTGTTTCCTGTGTGTGACTAATAGCATGAATGAATTATCGGAAGCTCTCCGAAACTTCACAATACATTCTACTGATATGGAGACTACCGGGGACCAGTCCAGTTACCAGGCTGACAAAGAAGAGCCAATGGTGTTCCAAGCCCAGGAAAAGTCCAAACCCAAAAAGAGGAGGAGGCTGCTAAACTGGAAAAGGGGGAGAAAGAAGAAGCATGCGGCTCAAAAAGTGAAGAAAACTGTTGAGCCAAAAGGAAAAGAGAAAGAAGTGGGAGAAAGTTCTGGCCAAGCTCCAAACTTACCACCCTGGGAGGAACTAGACAGGAAGCTGGCAAATTGTGACCTTTTTGGGCCAACCGATGAAAACCTTGTGAACATTCCCATTCAAAATGAACTTCCAGTAAACTTGGAACCTTCCATCCCTGAACCTATTGTCAACCCACTACCCCTGCCTGACCCTATTGAGGAGTGGTGGACCACAGACTGGCATTTCCAAAACCTTATGAACAATCCGAACCCTTATTACCCACAGTTTGAACCAGCCCCTGCTACTTTTGCATCCATGAACCCGGAGAATGTTGCTGAACTACGCCGCTACGGTGAAGAATTGGTTGATGCAGGGAACCGGATCTGGACTGTGGGGGAGAACATCACTTGGAAGTACGACGAAAGGGAATTCCATTTCTGAAGACCGTTAACCCTAGTGTAGAAGTTTTTGTATAATAATAATCTGTGAATATATATATATAATAATATAATAAAATAAATAAAACATCTGTAAATAGGTGGCTTGTACGGACGCATAAATATGTAAAAATAGAAATGTCGCAATGTCGACGATTTTGATTATATGTGCTGACTTAAATGTGTGTGTTGCAATGTTATGTTTAATATTAATCTGTATGTTACATCTATAATTCAGATGGATAATGCAGTAAACCAATCGGCAAATATAGTTAATCAATCGGAACCAAATAATCAGGAAAATTTCCTCAATAGACAAGACATAGAAAATATAGTTGCTCAGGGCATAGCAAATGCTATCCCAGCAATCGTCGCAGCCGTTAAGAATCCCGTTGAACCTTCCAAAGCCGATCATAGCAAACGCACTCGCGATGATAATTTCAGTTATAACATAAATGGAGGCAATAATGATAATGTAATTCAAGCCCCATTTCCTAAGAAAAGGAAAGTGTTAACGACTAGGTGCACTTATAAAGAATTCCTCGCCTGTAAGCCGATCGAATTAGCAGGCAATGAAGGAGCAAATGCTGCACTACGTTGGTTAGAAAAGATGGAAGCGGTAATCAAAATAAGTAAGTGCGCAGAAGAAGACAGGGTGATGTATGCATCCCACCTTTTCAAAGAAGAAGCATTAGAATGATGGAACACGGTGCTACAAGCTAAGGGGAGTGACGTGGCTTTCGCCATAAGCTGGGAAGAATTTAAGGAATTGGTAGAAAGGAAGTTTTGTCCTTCCTACGGAAAGGAACAAATGACAAACCGATTCCTGAACCACCGGATGGTGGATGTTAATTGTCGTGAGTATACTTCGAAATTCTTTGAGTATGCAAAAATAGTACCGACTCTGGCCTCGCCAGAACCTGTACTTATTTCTCGCTACATCTGGGGATTAATCAGCGAGATCCGCGACATAGTCAAGGCTGCTAGACCATGGACGATCGACGATGCAGTGGAATTGGCCAATACTTTAACTTACGGGTTGGTTCGTACAAGAGAAGAGAACATGAAGAAGGAATTGGCCCAAAAGATTACCCAAGGGTTCTGTTTAGGTAATAATAATAACTGCAAGAAAAAGTGTCACGGCCCCCATCCCGGTTTGACCGGTCTAGGAGCCGCGGGACAGAAACCCGTGGTATTTATTAATTGAGTTGACAGCGGAAGATTTATCAGGATCTTTTAAAACTTAAAATGCCCGATTATTTTATTTCATAAATCGGGATAAACCCCGTAATTTACAATAGAGGAATTTTACAAGAAAATTCCCTGATTTATAAAACATGTTTATTTATTTAACTGAGCCACTACTCCAAGCTTTGTTAGTGCTCCGTAGCACTTTTCCTTGGTTCACAGTAGTTACCTGAAACATATTTTAAAAATATTTTGTCAACGGGGAAATACTGGTGAATCATTCATTTTTTTAATACAAAATGACACATAGTTATAAATTACAGCATAAGAACGATTACAATGGCTTTTATCTTATTTTTATCTGGCGCCGTGTCACCTCCTGGTGACGATGGTCATACCACTATTGTGTCCTTTCACCCAAGTAGTGATGATTATCACTGTTAGGATTTATTAGCCTAACCGTGAGAAATTAGTAATGTACACAATACCCCACTAGCCAGTGATTAAGATAACCACGACTTAATCCCTGTAATTATAACTTTTGAAAATGATTGGAGTATTGTAAAACATTGTTGATAAAAAGAGAATGAGTCACATTGCAGATTTAAACGGGCAGAGTTTAGCCTACTGATTAGCCTTGTAACCTAATTTAAATAACAATGCATACGAACTAGGTCAGTAACTAATACAGCATTTACGATAACTCACGAGATTAAAACCCTCACAACGAATGACAAAGTGCAATACTTAAACATCCATCGAATTCACAACGAATGACAAAGTATGGCCCTAATGTGGGCAGCACTTAAACATCTATTGGATAGTTTCAATCGATCGGACATTGAATCGTAGCAGCGATCGAATTAACACCCTGTATCGTAGCAGCGCCTCACTACCTTAATTTTCGAAATTGAGCAGTAGCACTTCGTTTTTGAGAATTGTTTTCGACACCAGTGAACAGGCCATGATCAGTTCTATTTATAGCTGAAAAATAGGTCTGTCGCGGCCCGCGTGAACCTTAAGCCGATCCTTACGCGGCCCGCGTGGCCACCTAGTCTACGTGTAGGTTTGCTGGGTCACAAGTAGGGTTGCCAGGTGGATGCCATGTGGCCCGGATGCTTATCCGGTCAAATGTTGAGTTGACGCGGCCCTTGTAAGGGTCTGCTTATCCTTTACGCGGCCCGCGAGAAGATCAAAATGTGTTTTTTCTTGATTTTTGATATGGATTAGGGTTTCAGGGGTCCGGGTTTTTACTTACGGGTCGTTTTGGGACATTTTTGAAGATCCTTACATCCTCCCCACCTTATTTAAAATCTCGTCCTTAAGATTTATTGAAATAAGTGAGGGTATTTTCGCTTCATCTCCGATTCCAACTCCCAGGTGTATTCGGGTCCTCGTTTTGAATCCCACTTGACTTTGACTAGTACCAGTCTTTTGTGCTTGAGAAACTTGATCTTTCTGTCTTCTATTTGAAGTGGTTCCTCTACGAACTTTAACTTTTCATTTACCTCTACATCTTGAAGAGGTACTACCAAAGATGCGTCATGTACCCCGGCTAATTCTTCTGGTAGTTGTAAGCGATAAGCAACTGGTCCTATTCGCTGCATTACTGGGAATGGTCCTACGTATCTTGGACTTAGCTTTCCTTTCTTACCGAACCGAACTACTCCTTTCCAAGGAGAAACTTTCAAGAGTACCTTGTCTCCAACTTGAAACTCTAGTGGCTTGCATCGATTATCGGCATAACTTTTCTGGCCATCTCGAGCCGTTTTCAGTCTTTCCTTGATTTGAGTGATCTTTTCGGTAGTTTCTTGCACTATTTCAGGACCTGATAATTGACTTTCTCCTATTTCTGCCCAACAAACTGGAGTTCTACACTTCCGTCCATATAGTGCTTCGAACGGGGCAACTTCGATGCTTGAATGATAACTATTGTTATAGGAGAATTCAATTAAGGGTAGGTGGTCATCCCAGTTTCCACCAAAATCTATTACACATGCCCTAAGCATGTATTCCAGGGTTTAAATCATCCTTTCACTTTGTCCGTCTGTTTGCGGATGGTATGCAGTGCCTAAATTTAGTCGGGTTCCCATTGCTTCCTGGAAACTTGTCCAGAAATGGGAAGTGAAACGACTATCCCTATCCGATACAATGGAGAGTGGAACTCCATGTAGGGATACTACTTCATCTACGTATAATCTGGCTAACCTTTCCATGCTAAAAGTTTCCTTCATGGGTAGAAAATGGGTTGATTTGGTTAATCGATCCACAATTACCCAAATCGCATCATTACCTCATCTGGTTTTGGGCAGCTTAGTAACAAAATCCATAGTTATAAGTTCCCATTTCCATACTGGCATTTCTAATTGTTGTAGTAGACATGAGGGTTTCTGGTGTTCTGCTTTAACTTGTGAACAAGTAAGACACTTAGAAACATATCTAGCTATGTCCTTTTTCATTCCTATCCACCAGAAATTATTTCTTAAATCTTGGTACATCTTTTTGTTTCCAGGATGCATGGTATACCTAGATATATGGGCTTCCTCTAAAACCTTAGTTCTTAATTCTCCCTGCTTAGGTACCCAAATTCTTTTCTTATGGAATCTCAAAATTCCATCACCTCCTTGCTCTAATTCTTTTACTCGTCCCTTCATTCCTTCAGCATCATCCTTGATTGTTGTTTCCTGAATATTTTTCAATTGTTCCATTAAATCTAACTGTAGATTTAATCTGAGAGCACGAACTCGTTTTTGCTTTTCATGATACTTACGACTTAAGGCATCTGCAACTACATTTGCCTTTCCTTCGTGATATTGAATATCACAGTTGTAGTCACTTAAGATTTCCATCCATCTTCTTTGCCTCATATTTAAATCTTTTTGCCCAAATATGTACTTTAAACTCTTATGATCTGTATAGACAGTAAACTTACTTCCGTACAAATAATGTCTCCAAATCTTAAGGGCAAAAATTATGGCTCCTAATTCTAAGTCATGAGTCGTATAATTTTCTTCGTGCTTCTTCAATTGTCTCGAGGCATATGCAATTACCTTTTTGCGTTGCATCAGCACACATCCTAATCCTAGCTTAGAAGCATCGTAGTAGACTTCAAAATCTTCTGTTCCTTTTGGCAAGGCTAGAATTGGGGCATTTGTTAGCTTTTGCTTTAAAATCCAAAAGGCCTCTTCCTGTCTGGGTCCCCATTCAAACTTAACTGATTTACATGTTAGCTTAGTTAATGGTATAGCTATTTTGGAAAAATCCTTAACAAAGCGTCTATAGTAACCAGCTAACCCTAGAAAACTTCTAATTTCCATAGCTGTTTGTGGGACCTTCCACTTGGTAATTGCTTCTATCTTGGCAGGATCTACATGAATGCCTTCGTGATTCACCATGTGTCCTAAAAATTGCACCTCTTGTAGCCAAAATTCACACTTCGAGAATTTGGCGTAAAGCTTCTCTTTTCTTAACAAAGTTAAGAGTGCATGCAAGTGCTGACAGTGTTCATCCTAGATTTTGGAATAAATAAGTTTATCGTCGATGAAGACAATTACAAATTTATCCAAGTATGGTTTATAGATCCTATTCATCATGTCCATAAATGCTGCTGTAGCATTTGTCAATCCGAATGGCATGACTGTAAACTCATAGTGACCATACCTAGTTCTGAAAGCAGTTTTAGGTATATCTTCTTCTTGTACTTTCAATTGATGATATCCGGAGCGTAAATCTATCTTAGAAAAGTATCTAGCTCCTTGCAATTGATCAAAAAGATCATCAATTCTGGGTAATGGGTATCGGTTCTTAATTGTAACCTTATTCAATTCCCTATAATCGATACACATTCGCATCGAACCATCCTTTTTCTTAACAAACAACACTGGAGCTCCCCACGGGGATGAACTAGGTTCTATAAATCCTTTACTTAGTAATTCATCTAACTGCTTTTTCAATTCTAGAATTTCAGTGGGTGCTAACCGATAAGGTGCCTTGGCTATCGGTGTAGTTCTAGGAATTAGATGAATTCTAAATTCGACTTCCCTATTGGGTGGTAATCCTTGTAGTTCTTCTGGGAATACATCTGGGTATTCTGTTACTACAGGAATTTCTTTAAGTTCCTTACCTTTCGTGTTAATGATTACTGAAATCATATACACTACTTCTTGTTTTCTTGAATAACTGGCCAACTTCATTACTGAAATGAATTTCAGTGGCTTTCGTGGCTGATCTCCTGTAATCACCACTAATTCTCCTGTGGGTGTATGAATTTCTATGGAATTTTTATCACATAGGATTCGAGCATGGTTGGCTACTAACCAATCCATTCCTAACACTACATCAAATCCGGCTAAATTCATAGGTAACAGGTTGGCAGAAAATTTATGGCCTAGAAGTTCTATCTTTCCTTCTTGCAAAACCTTATCTATGTTAACCGAATTCCCATCTCCCGTTTTAACTGTAAAAATCTGCCTAAGGTTGGTTAAGGGTAGGTTAAGAGCTTGGCAGAATGAAGTATTTATAAAACTTTGGTTTGCACCAGAGTCAAATAATACTTTTGCATAAACGTCGTGAACTAGGAACGTACCAGCTATTACGTCAGGAATTATTTCTGCTTCCTGAGTAGTCAACTGGAAGGCTCTTGCGTTTCTCATGGTAGCTCCTTCTGCAGGTTTGGTTTTGTTGTCAGCTGGTTTGGTCAATTTCGGGCAATCTGGCCTAAAATGTCCAGCTTCTCTGCAGTTGTAGCAGATTGTTGCTTTCTTCTTCCTGCAATCTTCCTCTTGATGTCCCGGAATTTTGCAGAAATTGCAATACCCTTTGCATTTTCCAAAATGCTTTCTTTTACAGGCATTGCAAAATGGAACAGTGGAAGATTGCCCAGTTCCCTTTTTCTTGAAATTGCTACGGTTACCCATACGAAATCCCTGGGTAATCTTTTGGGCCACTTCCCTTTTCCGATTTTCTTCTCGCGTACGCACCAGTCCGTCCGTCAAAGTGTTGGCTAATTCCACTGCATCGTCAATAGTGTGAGGTCTCGCAGCTTTAACGATATCATGGATTTCGCCAATTAAAGCCCAAATATAGCGGGAAATAAGCACCGGCTCTGGCGAGGCCAGGGTTGGTACTACTCTAGCGTACTCGAAGAATGTCGAAGTATATCCTCGACATCTACATCCACCATCCGGTGGTTCAGAAATTTATTCGCCATTTGTTCTTTCTCATACTCGGGACAAAATTTTCCTTCCACTAGTCGCTTAAATCTTCCCAATTCATGGCATAGGCCACATTGCTTCCCTTGGCTTGAAGTACCGTATTCCACCATTCTAGCGCCCCTTCTTTAAAAAGATGCGATGCGTACTTGACCTTGTCTTCCTCGGCACATTTACTTATTTTAATCACCGCCTCGGTTTTCTCTAACCAACGCAGTGCAGCAGTCGCCCCTTCGTTGCCTGCAAATTCAGCTGGTTTACAGGCAAGGAACTCCTTGTAAGTGCAACCAGGCGTTGCAGCTTTCATTTTCTTAAGGAGTGGAGCTTGCATCCCATCGTTGTCGTTATTAGTATGATTGCCGCCTCCTTTTACACTATTACTGAAATTATCGCCGTGTGTACGTTTGCTAGGAATAATTTGTTGAGGTTCAACTGGATTTCGAGCAGCAGCAAGGATTTCTGAAATAGCATTGGCTATTCCCTGAGCAACGATATTCTCGATATCTTGCCTATTCAGAAATTGATCTTCATGGTTTTGTTCAGATTGATTAACTTCGTTAACGGGTTCATTACCAGCGTGTTCCATCTGGTAATTAATATATATATAAGTGATTAGCAGAAAATAATTAATAATCAAACATAACAAAACAATTGCACATAATCACACTAACACGTATAGCCAAAATTGCCGATTTCTCGACTTCCATTTTTATATTTTATAATATGCGTCCGTACACACTTGTTATCTTACAAAAGTTTTATTTTTAAGTTATTTCACATAATTATATTTTTATTATTATTATTATCATACAACCACAGCTTCACAATCCATACTATCCGTCGTCAGCTGGCACCTCAGAAGTGACGTTCCCTCTCGTAGTACTTCCAGGATATCTTTTCTCCTATATCCCTAATTCGGTTCCCTGCATTAATTAGCTCCTCACCATACTGGCGGAGTTCAGCCAAGTTCTCGGAGCTCATAGGTGGGTGTAGTGGAGGCTCTGGGTCAAATTGAGGGAAAAAGGTATAAGGGTTGTTCAGGAGATTTTGAAAATGCCAGTCGTTAGTCCACCATTCTTCCAGCTCTGCTGGTAGAGGTTGAGAGTGGATAAGAGGATCTGGGATGGCTGGTTCTAAATTCACTGGGAGTTGGGTTTTGGCAGGATAGGTGAAGAGGTTTTCATTGGCTGGCCTAAGGATATCATAACTTGCCAGTATACTATCTAATTCCTCCTACAGTGGCAATTCCTTGGCTTGCCTAGAACTTTCCCCAATCTCTATTCTTTTTCCTTTATCCATTGGGTCCTCCGTCTTGGAAATTTTCTTAGTTGCTGGTTTCTTCCTGCGTACACGCCTCCAGCCCACGAATCTTCTTTTCTTCTTTGGTTTTGGTTTCTCTGGAGGTTGGGCTTGAAATTTCATAGGTTCCTCGATGTCGGCACAATAACCTGTAAAGTCTTTGGAAACTTCCACATTCATAGAATAGAGGTTGAGATTCTGAAGAGCTTCAGACAACTCATTCATGCTGTTTAGCATATATGCAAAATGCACACAAAATGCTAAGTTAAATTTTTTTTTATAAAATAAATTTTCACAGACTAATATTTAGTACAACTATTCCAGTATCATTGTTTAAGCAGAAAATGGCAAATATTGCGACTTTTGTATATATATGTTTATTACAAATTACACTGAATTTCAAAATATACTAGGGGTTGTGCATTCATAATTTATTCTAATCTATCTTCCCTTACTAAGTTGTTTATTTAATGGGCAAAATTTCTAGCTTATAGATGCTATGGGTGCTAGTACTGGGTCAGGGTTTTGGCAGTTTAATTTAAAAGTTAACATTTACTGCTGTAGTGGCTAACATATAGAGATTTGCCCATTTTTCATCTAATTCATCTTCCCATGCTGGGTTATTGCCTATTTCCTGAGTTTCCTTATTAACCATCACTTGTTGTGACTTCATTATTTTCTCTTGACTTTTTCTAATAATCCAACTTCTTTTATTAGGGGTAAGTGGTTTCTCAAACTGTGCCTTACGAACAAATATTTCTTCCTCAGTATCTGCCGAGTATTTTGAGGAATTTGATTGAGATGAAGTTCCCTTATCTTTTGGTGAACTATCTAATTGATGATAGATGTCCGAAATTCTTTGCTTACCCATACTGTAACTAACAAGTAGTCAGTTAAAACACATAATCACAGGATGGTAATCAGAAAAATTATTAAGTATTTCTAAATACTTAATTGGCTTAAATCAGTGGCTCTGATACCACCTTTTTCTGTCACGGCCCCCGTCTCGGTTTGACCCGGTCCAGGAGCCGCGGGACAGAAACCCGTGGTATTTATTAATTGAGTTGACAACGGAAGATTTATCAGGATCTTTTAAAACTTGAAATGCCCGATTATTTTATTTCATAAATCGGGATAAACCCCGTAATTTACAATAGAGGAACTTTACAAGAAAATTCCCTGATTTATAAAACATGTTTATTTATTTAACTGAGCCACTACTCCAAGCTTTGTTAGTGCTCCGTAGCACTTTTCCTTGGTTCACAGTAGTTACCTGAAACATGTTTTAAAAATATTTTGTCAGCGGGGAAATACTGGTGAGTCATTCATTTTTTTTGTAAAAAATGACACATAGTTATAAATTACAGTATAAGAGCGATTACAATGGCTTTTATCTTATTTTTATCTGGCGCCGTGTCACCTCCTGGTAACGATGGTCATACCACTATTGGGTCCTTTCACCCAAGTAGTGATGATTATCACTGTTAGGATTTATTAGCCTAACCGTGAGAAATTAGTAATGTGCACAATACCCCACTAGCCAGTGATTAAGATAACCACGACTTAATCCCTGTAATTATAACTTTTGAAAATGATTGGAGTATTGTAAAACATTGTTGATAAAAAGAGAATGACTCACATTGCAGATTTAAACGGGCAGAGTTTAGCCTATTGATTAGCCTTGTAAACTAATTTAAATAACAATGCATACGAACTAGGTCAGTAACTAATACAGCATTTACGATAACTCACGAGATTAAAACCCTCACAACGAATGACAAAGTGCAATACTTAAACATCCATCGAATTCACGACGAATGACAAAATATGGCCCTAATGTGGGCAGCACTTAAACATCCATTGGATAGTTTCAATCGACCGGACATTGAATTGTAGCAGCGATCGAGTTAATACCCTGTATCGTAGCAGCGCCTCACTACCTTAATTTTCGAAATTGAGCAGTAGCACTTCGTTTTTTAGAATTGTTTTCGACACCAGTGAACAGGCCATGATCAGTTCTATTTATAGCTGAAAAACAGGTCTGTCGCGGCCCGCGTGAACCTTAAGCCGATCCTTACGCGGCCCGCGTGGCCACCTAGACTACGTGTAGGTTTGCTGGGTCACGAGTAGGGTTGCCAGGTGGATGCCATGTGGCCCGGATGTTTATCCGGTCAAATGTTGAGTTGACACGGCCCGCGTAAGGGTCTGCTTATCCTTTACGCGGCCCGCGAGAAGATCAAAATGTGATTTTTTCTTGATTTTTTATATGGATTAGGGTTTCAGGTGTCCGGGTTTTTACTTACGGGTCGTTTTGGGACATTTTTGAAGATCCTTACAAAAAGGGAACCAGGCAGTCTTCCACCCCGCCATTTTGCAGTACCTGTAAAAGAAAACATTTCGTAAAATGTAAGGCATACTGCAATTTCTGCAAAATGCCGGGTCACCAAGAGGAGGAATGCAGGAAGAAGTCCATAGTCTGCTACAATTGCGGATAAGCCGGGCATTTTAAGCCAAATTGGTCAAAACAGCTGACAACAAAGCAAAAGCGGCCGATGGAACTAATAAGATAAATGCAAGAGCTTTCCAGCTGACAACGCAAGAAGCAGACCTGATTCCGGACGTAATAGCTGGTACGTTCCTTGTCCATGACGTTTTTGCAAAAGTATTATTTGACTCTGGTGCAAACCAAAGTTTTATAAATACTTCATTCTGCCAAGCACTCAAGCAACCCTTAACTAAACTTAGACAAGTTTATACGGTAGAAACGGCAGACGGATACCCTATCAGTATAGATAAGGTACTTCAAGAAGGAAAGATAGAACTCTCAGGCCATAAATTCTCGGCAAATCTTCTACCTATGAATTTAGCAGGATTCGATGTCGTGTTAGGAATGGATTGGTTAGTAGCCAACCATGCTCGAATCCTATGTGATCAGAATTCCTTAGAAGTTCGTGCGCCAACAGGAGAAATAGTTGGAATTGTAGGAAATAGGCACCGCAGACCAGTGAAGTTCATTTCAGTCATGAAAGTCGCTAGTTACGAACGAAAACAAGGAATAGTGTATATGATCTCAGTAATCATTAACACTAAAGGAAAACACTTTCAGGAAATTCCAGTAGTATCAGAATACCCCGATGTATTCCCAGAAGATCTACCTGCATTACCACCCGATAGGGAAGTAGAGTTTAGAATTCATCTAATACCTGGAACTGCTCCAATAGCTAACGTACCTTATCGTTTAGCACCAACCAAAATGTTAGAACTGAAAAAGAAATTAGATGAATTGTTAGGAAAAGGATTCATACAACCCAGTTCATCCCCGTGGGGAGCACCTGTGTTGTTCGTGAAAAAGAAGGATGGTTCGATGCGAATGTGTATCGATTATAGAGAATTAAATAAGGTTACTATTAAGAATCGATACTCGTTACCTAGAATTGATGATCTTTTCAATCAACTTCAGGGAGCTAGCTACTTCTCTAAGATAGATTTGCATTCCGTACCATCAATTGAAGGTACAGGAAGAAGACGTACCTAAAACTGCATTCAGAACTAGGTATGGACACTACGAATTTACAATCATGCCATTCGGATTAACGAATGCTCCTGCAACATTCATGGATATGATGAATAGGATCTATAAGCCATACTTGGATAAATTTGTAATTATCTTTATCGACGATATACTTATTTATTCCAAAAGCCAGGATGAACATTGTGAGCACCTGCATGCACTCTTAACTCTGTTAAGAAAAGAAAAGCTTTACGCCAAATTTTCTAAGTGGGAATTTTGGTTACAAAAGGTGAAATTTCTAGGACACATGGTTAATCACGAAGGCATTCACGTAGATCCTTCCAAGATAGAAGCTATCACAAGTTGGAAAGTCTCGCAGTTTGCTACAGAAGTCCGAAGTTTTCTAGGATTAGCTGGGTATTATAGGCGTTTTATCCAAGACTTTTCTAAGATAGCTGTTCCATTAACTAAGTTAACCTGTAAACTGTTAAGTTTGAAAGGGGACCTAAGCAAGAAGAAGCCTTTAGAATATTAAAGCAGAAGTTAACAAATGCCCCAATTCTTGCCTTACCAAAAGGAACAGAAGATTTTGAAGTCTACTGCGATGCTTCCAAATTAGGATTAGGATGTGTGTTGATGCAACGTAAGAAAGTGATTGCTTATGCATCAAGGCAATTGAAAAAGCACGAAGAAAATTATACGACTCATGACTTAGAATTAGGAGCAATAATTTTTGCCCTTAAAATTTGGAGACATTATCTATATGGTAGTAAGTTTACTATCTTTACAGATCATAAGAGCTTAAGATATATTTTCGGGCAAAAAGAGTTGAACATGAGGCAAAGGATATGGATGGAAATATTAAGTGATTACGACTGTGATATTCAGTATCACGAAGGAAAAGCAAATGTAGTAGCAGATGCTTTAAGTTGTAAGTACCATGAGACACAAAGATGAGTTCGTGCTCTTAGATTAAATCTGCAGTTAGATTTAATGGAACAACTGAAAAGTGTTCAGGAAACAGCAATCAAGGATGATGCTGAAGGAATGAAAGGAAGAATAAAAGAATTAGAGCAAGAAACTGATGGAATTTGGAGATTCCATAAGAAAAGGATTTGGGTACCTAGACAGGGAAACCTACGAGATAAGATATTATAGGAAGCCCATAAATCTAGGCACACGATGCATCCTGGTAATAACAAGATGTATCAAGATTTAAGGAATAACTTTTGGTGGATAGGAATGAAAAAGGACATAGCTAGATACGTTTCTAAGTGTTTAACTTGTTCACAACTTAAAGCAGAACACCAGAAACCTTTAGGTTTACTTCAACAGTTAGAAATGCCTGTATGAAAATAGGAATTAATAACAATGGACTTTGTTACTAAGCTACCTAAAACCAGAAAAGGTAACGATGCAATCTGGGTGATTATAGATCGATTAACCAAATTAGCTCATTTCCTACCAATGAAGGAAACCTTTAGCATGGAAAGACTAGCTAAGCTATACGTAGACGAAGTAGTATCACTACATGGAGTTCCACTCTCCATTGTGTCAGATAGGGATAGTCGTTTCACTTCGCATTTTTGGACAAGCTTCCAACAAGCAATGGGAACCCGATTGAATTTGAGTACAACATACCATCCTCAGACAGATGGACAAAGTGAAAGGACGATCCAAACCCTAGAAGACATGTTAAGAGCATGTGTTATAGATTTCGGTGGAAATTGGGACGACCACCTACCATTAATAGAATTCTCCTACAACAACAGTTATCACACGAGCATCAATGTTGCCCCATTCAAAGCACTTTATGGATGAAAGTGCTGAACCCCAGTATGTTGGTCAGAAATAGGAGAAAATCAGTTATCAGGTCCCGAAATTGTACAGGAAACCACCGACAAGATAACCCAAATCAAGGAAAGGCTAAAAACGGCTCGAGATCGACAAAAGAGTTATGCCAACAATCGACGTAAGCCATTAGAATTTCAAGTAGGAGACAAAGTACTATTGAAGGTTTCTCCTTGGAAAGGAGTAGTTGGATTCGGTAAGAAAGGAAAGCTGAGTCCAAGGTATGTAGGACCATTTACAGTACTCCAACGGATATGACCAGTCGCATATCAATTACAGCTAGCAGAAGAGCTAGCCGGGGTACATGATGTATTTCATGTATCTAATCTTAAGAAGTGTTTATCTGATGAATCACTGGTAGTACCTCTTCAGGATATAGAGGTAAATGAAAAGTTAATGTTTGTTGAGAAACCTCTTCAAATAGAAGACAAAAAGGTCAAGAATCTCAAACACAAGAGGTTTATTCTGGTCAAAGTAAAATGAGATTCCAAGAGAGGACCTGAATACACGTGGGAGCTGGAATCGGAAATGAAATGAAAATATCCTTACTTGTTCCAGTAAATCTCGAGGACGAGATTTTAAACAAGATGGGGAGGATGTAACAACCCTCGCAAAATTTTCTATTTCCCGGTTCGAATAAGGCACACTAAGAAACCCTAATTAAAACCCCAAGTGGTACGGTGCGACCCAAAAATTTAAAAACGGATGAAACTAGCAACAGGGCCCCCTAAAACTCAAGGGGGGATCCCCTAATTGATATTATCTTCATAAAACAAATAGTAAACACGTATTTTTGAAATTTTCAACTCACCCAGGCTATACAGGACACGAGGCTACCCTACCCTAAAAGGGTAGCCATTGCGACACGTGCCAGGGACAGGGGAGGCTGGTGCGACACGCGGGGGAGACCCAAAATCAGTATAAAACCCAGGGACTTGGCACTTGCATGAAATGTTTGTTACGACGAAAAATTAAGCTTCGTACGTTAATATATCTCCGTTTCTTTCCAAAAACACATTCACAGTCCCGAACCTATGCTACGATAACAGGGTAATAACTCGATCACTGCTACGATACAATGTCCGATCGATTAAAACCGATCCAATAAATGTTTAAGTGCTACCTGCATTGGGCTATACTTTGTCATTCGTCGTGAGGGTTTCGATCTCGTGAATTATCGTAAATGTTGAATTAAGTTACTAACCTAGTTTCGTTTACATTGTATATTTTACTAGGTTTACCAGCATAACCAGTAGGCAACCTGTGATCGTTTAAATCTGCAATGTGAGTCATTCTATTTTTATCAAATTGCTTTGCAAAACCCTAAATGTTTTTTCCAGTTATAGTTACAGTGATTAAGTCTTTGTTATCTTTAATTCCTGACAGTACGTGGGGTTTTGTATACATTACTTATTTAATGTCACTTTTAGGTGAATGGACCTAAATAGTGATACGTCACTTCCGGGTGAACGGGCCCAACAGTGATATGAACACAGTCACAGATTCGGTCGAGTGACAAGTGGGTAAGCTAATTATAAGATAGAAGCAATTGTAATCGCTCTTAATACTGTAAATTATAACAATGTGTGGTTTTGTACAAATTGAATGCACTCGCCAGTATTTTTCGCTGATCAAAACTTTTTAAAACATGTTTCAGGTGATTTACTGTGAACAATGAAAAGTGCCGCGTAGCACTCCAGCTTGAATAAAGTGGGTTAGTAATAAATAAACATGTTTTCTGTAATAAGGGGATTTCCCAGTAAAATTCCTTTATTGTAAAATACGGGGTTTGTCCCAAAACTTATAATAAAATAATTCGGTGTTTTCGGTTTAAACGATCCTGTTAAAATTTCCGCTGCCAAATTAAATACCAATACCACGGGTTTCTGTCCAGCGGGATCTGAACCGGGCAAAACGGGTCGGGGGTCGTGACACCACTTCTTGCACGTTTGGATTTACTCTTCTTTGTGGTTGTATTACCATTTTATAGTTATCTTCCATTAAATTTTTGTGTGTGCGCATGGAAGGATTGATGCCTTTGATATCCATGAGTTTCCATGCGATTGCGTTTTTATGTTTTTTAAAAGTTTTATTAATTTTTCTTTTTCAAAAAGTGTTAGTTTAGAAGAAATGATGACCGGGAGCTTACCATGTTCGTCCAAGAACGCGTATTCTAGACCTTTTGGTAGTTCCTTGAGTACGAGTGGCGGTGGGTCTTCAAGAGACCGCTTATTTTCTTCTTTATTAAGATCGATGGACGATAATGTTTGTTTTATGGCATCTTCCTCTTCGACGAATTGTTCTTCTATTTCTTCCATATCAGGTGGCTCTGGTTCATCTTTAATTAGGGGGTCGTCATTGCAAATTGGGTATTTCATTGATTTGTCAAGATTGACGTACCTTTTGTCGGCTCCTAATTAAAGTGGTAGGTTGTTTTGCTTCCGTTTGACTAAGGTTTGATGGGATTTTAGAAATGGTTATCCCAACATGAGGGGGGTATCATCTAGGATGATAAAGTCGGTAGGTACTACCGCTTGGCTTGTTTGAATTAAGACATCCTCAACCATTCCTGTGGTGTTAATTGTTTTTCGGTTAGAGAGAAAAATAGGAATCTTAAGAGGAGAAAAATCACTAGTGCCTAATTTTTCGAAAATATAGTTTGGCATTATGTTGACACAAAGATCTTTATCAATTAGCACATTACTAACAGAGATGTTTTGAAAAAAACATGTTACTGGTTTTATGTTTAGTTCATGGTATTAATCTTTTATTAGTGAAGTTTGGTCATTTGTTAACATGATGCTAACTAGCTCTTCGATTTTAGTAGTAGTGTTTAACTCTTTTAAAAACTTGGCATGATAAGATACCAAATAATGATTTTCAAAAGAAGGTTGTAAAACGTGAATTTCATGAAAATTTTGTTCTATTTTAAAATCGTTAGTTTTAGACTTACCTTCTTCTTGGTTTGGTTCATGCGTGATTTTTTTGTTTTGTCGCTCTTCTGTTTTTACCTCTTCGATTATTACCTCTTTAGTACAAATGGCCTCTTCCTTTTTCTCGAGATCTCTTAATTAAGAGTTCTAGATTTTTGAGACTTTGTATTAGGCTTTCGGCTTCGGGATTAATAGTTGGCGGTGTGTCGTATATTTCAAACGGATTGGCATCCCATTCAAAGCTTGACTTTGGGAGCTCAAACCTTGGTTCTTCATATGTGGTGTATGCGGTTGATGGTTTGAAAAGGTAACAATGTTGTATCGAATGAGATTCACCGCAAATGGTACAATAAGGTTCCTCATAATCATACTTAATGAAGTAGGTGTAGTCTTCTGAGTAGTAATCCATTGTATTGGAAGATACCCAGAAGAAATACGAGCCTCGGGATTAGAAAACAGAAGATTAAAATTTAACAGAATGCTGACCACGACCCCGTGCTGAACTGGCAAGGCCCCGTGGGCAGGTCCGTATCTGGGCTTTTGAAAAAGTTTTTATAAAAATTTGCAGCACGGGGGCGTGTCCCAGTGGCATGGCCCCGTGTTAAACCTACTGTAAAAGAAAAAGTTTTGAAAACGAGCACGAAGTTTTGAAAAATGTTTAGAATTTGATTAGGCCATTAATTATAAGCTTTCTTAAAATCTTTGTATCCCCGGCAACGGCGCCAAAAACTTGATGTGAGTGCGGGTGTGTATATTTTTAGATATATTTTAGCTCTTTTAACCCGCGAATTCAAGTTTTAAATTAATAAAACACGATATAATACTATCACTCTACACACACGTTAGAGCAAGTGCACCCATCGCGGACGTAGTATAGTGACGGCAAGATACCGAGGTCGTCCAAGGGCACAAGAGCTTTTAATACCGGCTTATCGTTAACGTCTAATCTAACCAAATTTTGATGAAAAGGTTTTGAAAGTTATAAAAAAGATAAACTAAAAAAAAAAATAAGTAAAAACAAATAGACAAGAAGGAATCACTTGGTTCCAACTCCTCTTTTATGTATCCTTTAATAATTTCCGCACTTTGAGCATTTTAAGAGATTATTTTTAATTTATAGTAGTAGGCCCCTTTCCAAGCAGCGTTACCCTCAACTTATTGGTCTGAATCAGCAGGGATATAGTCCCGCAAGGTCAGATTATTGAAAGATAATTAAGTAAGTTATTAATGCAAAAAGTGATAGGCCCCCTTCCAGGCAGCGTTACCCTCAACCCTTTGGTCTGATTCAGCAGGGATACAGTCCTCGCAGGGTTGATTTAAAGTTTTAATAATAGTTTATAGATAAGGGATTCAAGGGGTTTCTTACTTCTCCCGAGGCGAACAGTATCGCCCACTCGTGAAGTCTTACTAAGCTTGAACCAGGTTCTTGCAGGATCTATACACTAAACGAGACATAGAATTGCCCAATCACCCTTCTAACCCCCTTCCAAGTAGTTAACGTGCTTTATATAGACCGTAAAGACATGAATGTGTGAATCAACGACACATGAAGAATGGTTAAATAAATTCGCCTTCAATATAAAAAACTAGTTATTAAATTCATTAATACATGCCCAAATAAAAAGGAGCCAAAGGTTGGAAATAAAAAAGTAATAAATAAAAGATTTGTCTTCACCAAGTGATGTAAGAGTTTAGCCAAGCATGTCCTTTGTTTGACAAGAACTCTTGTGATCGATCTTGGATCCCGAGACTACTACACACTCTAAATGATGGAAGATGGATGATGGTGGTGGGTGTTGGTGTTGTAGTGGTGGTGGAGTGGTGGCAAGTGTGAGAGAAGTGGTTTGCTAAGGGATGGATTGGGATGGAACCAAGCACCCCTATTTATAGCTGAAGTCAGACAACCAACACGGCCTCGTGCCCTCCTGGCACGGCCCCGTGGCCTTTAATATCTCTCCTCTTCATTAACTACAGTGTCAGACCTCGTACTAACACGGCAACGGCATGGCCAATGGCCAATCTACTTGCTGTACTATCTCAGATTCTGCGAATCTTAGAGTTGACCACGCCCCGTGTTGCCTTGGCACGACCCCGTGTTGATCTTCTTATTTGTCTTTTGTTGTTGTTTTTTTTCTGCAGAGAATCTTAACTGGGCACGACCATGCCTGGTGGGCATGGCCCCGTGCCAAAGCTTCTGATTCTTGTTATTTCGTTGGTTTGGATGTGGATGGGGGCTTGGCGAGTTGTGTCAATCCTCCTTCTTTGTATTTATGTTGGTTTTTGCTGTTAATTTGCTTCTTTTATGTGTTTAAGCTCTTTTGACCCTGTAAATTTAAAAGGAACAAAGAAACAAGCTTTTTCCAACATTAGTACCGAAAAAGAGTTGATTTTACGCCGTATTTGATATAATTTATATGTTGTATTTTACGCACATCAAGAACCTCTCAACAAGCGACACCTTAAGATGGCATCATATATGGTCTTAATATTCGAGCATTCCAATTCCGGCCGATCCGGGATATTTTCAATAAACTGATTCCTAAAAAATCCAAAAATATATTTCTTTATTATCTTTGGTTTCGTCACCCATTCCCGCCTATATTTAAACCATGAATTGAGTTTTTCACTTTTCTAGATTTAATGACCCCATGAAAAAACTTGGAATTCTTGTCACCCTCCAACGCCCACCTAATCCTTGACCTTTGTTTAGATCCGCATTCTTTTAATTCCACTTTGTTGATGACTTTTTTGCTTTCCTTAAGAACCCACTCTTCCTCTTCAAGAAGTTCCCGAATCTCCATCTCTTATTCCAATTGTTCAGTGTCTTTTCTAGCTAGAATTTCACTTTCCCCCTCACCCCTCTCTCTCTCTCTCTCTATATATATATATATAGTTTCATCCCTCCATTTCTTAAGACACTGTCTAATAGGAGTGAATTTCTTTGTAAGCTTTAAATCTGTGGGCCTAATATCACGAAAACTTTCTATAGTAGACCTAACTGCATCTTCATAACCATGTTTCTCTAACCGGTCTAGGTCTAAAGTTAGAATTAGCAGTAGTCAGCAGCAGAGGGCAGTGATCCAATAAAAAAAACAAGGCAAAACCCTAAGGCATGCTTCTGGCCAACTGTTAAAAAAACTGGGGCACACAAGCCTTCTATCTATTTTACTGAGCTTTCTTCCATTATCCCGGATGCAAGTGAACTGTCTACCTATCATGTTATACTCCAACAAGCCCAAATCATGTATAAAAG
Source organism: Helianthus tuberosus (assembly GCA_030545235.1). NCBI lineage: Eukaryota > Viridiplantae > Streptophyta > Magnoliopsida > Asterales > Asteraceae > Helianthus > Helianthus tuberosus. Next base: position 137,321,961 of record CM060357.1, read on the forward strand.
TATTAAAATTACGGGCGCAGGAGGCCTTAAAGCGGAGCTTTAGGAAAACGCATCGCGTTAAAGTCTCCCATTATAATCCACAAGTACTATTAGCAACTTCACTGAGATTTTCGGCAGAAATCTTGTTTCGCCGCAACGCCTTGAGGGGTGTAAATATTCATAACGTTCAAATCCACCCCACTCCCTTTGATTTTACTCTTAATTAACAAAAAAAAACTCTGTTTTTGTAACGTTACTTTTCTCAAAAACTCCTGGGTCCCACAGACACACAATACCTCCCTATTATCCCAAAGAGCCCACATAATCCATATTAAAGTTTTTATTTCCCCAAAATTTAAAATGTCTGATTCAGTAACAGTTTCAAGTTTTGATTCTTGAAGAGACAAAAAAATTACCCCATGTTTAAATTTAATATCTCAAACCCATGGCGCTTTAACGCTACGACTTAAACCTCTAATATTAAAGACAAGAAATTCATTGATATACCTCATTATTACCTTCTTTTATGATGACCACCTTGACTAAACTGCCATGGTTAGTCAAATTAGCTCCAAGATCTAGTCCCCAAAGTTTTGAGGCATCTACCTTCTTGTTAATCTTTTCTTCCAAACTCGATTGATCTTGTGAAGTATCGTTGCTAGTTGCCACACCAACCGAAAATATATTCATTATGTTCTGATCCTCCATCTCAACCTGCTCTATATCTTGAAACTACGCTTCTTTACTTCTTCCTTCTTCTAAGCCTTCAGACTTCGAACCGTTAACCATCTCATCCTTCTCTAAATGTTGTTCCCCAGGGCCCAGTAAGTTATTCAATTGGAAAGGATTTTCCAAAACACACCTTGATCGTCCTTCAGGCCTATGATCAGTGATTGGGCTTTGTAAGCTTTCTAGGCTTTTGGCTTTTACGGTTGAAGTATACTGGCTTCTTTAGGGGCCTTTTCTCACACCCGCTCATAGACGAAAGCGCGAGGTGTGATCGTGCTTAGTTCTCATTGCATACGATGTCAGTAAACAAGCTATATGAATAAAAAAATACGATGTTCATCAATGATTTAGATTTGAGATAAAGTTTACAAGCCACAATATGTTCAAAAAACAACACCAAGTTATATTGTTTAACAAATGACTTGTTACAAAAATGAGGTTTAGATGAGTGAAGGCTTTGCATTCTATATCTCGCTCGAGGGTGAGATATACGAACCAAACCCACCAAAATGGATGACATCAACTCCCGACTCTTGTTCCTTTCATGTCTCCTTGTGCAAAGTCCACTAATTTCCTAAAATACATGTAAGTTAGAAAGTCAACAAAAGTTGGTGAATCTTTAAAATGTGAGATGTATTTGTATAAAATCCGGTATGTGAAGCGTCAATGAAATCGATTATCATTAATGTTTTGCAAGGACATTAATATGTGTGAGGACATAGGAAGCAATTCAACCCTTGACGATTTTTATATCGATTACCCTCGACTGGGACACAAAAGCACTCTTCCGTGTGGGTCCCATGGACCAAGACTGGGGCTCGCCAAAACCCAGTAGATCTACCCCTTTCGTTCCTCGGTCTATATGTGTGATTAATGGTGCTTAAGTACAATCCTATTCGCACATGATCTAAGTTGTTCCATTTCCTAGCTTATCATACCATTGTACATGTATCTCCCCCGATAGTTGTAAAACTAAAAAGCGTTTAAAAGGAAAATGGGACATGAACACACAGTTTGCGTCCATGCATGCTAGCAATCACTTTTGTATCCCTGTTTGTATCCGACCTACAAGTGTCCTAATCTCGTTAACGCACTTAGGTCTATTGAATTACCTCTAGCATGCAAGTTGGTCATGTATAACTTTCACCCAACTAGTTAGACTCGATAGAAATCCTCGTTTTGAAATACTTTGACTCTACAACACGTTGGTGATATACATCTTTGACTTCTTGGAAATACATATTTATATAAAGTATCTACAAATATAATTATAAAATTATCATAACTTGTCTTTGTATTCTTATATGAACTCGTGTTCGGGTCAATAAATAAATAATGGTGTCAACCCAAGCCGTAACTCGTCTCGATCGGAATTAAGTTATATATTTATTTTAGGGAAATACACCTCAAAATACAACACGTATTTATGTAAGAATAATATATATTATATTTCTACATATTAGTTCTCCATAAATAATATACTTCTAGAAAAAGGAGAACTCGTTTCTTGAACAAGTTTATATATATCATTTATAAATATAGTATGAATACTTATAAACATTCCATAAAATAGAAATTTTGTTTCTCGAATGAATTTATATATATATATATAGAGAGAGAGAGAGAGTAAAGTCTAGAACACTAATCTATATTACCTTATTAAGCAAACTAGGTTTTCTATCCTAATGGTAATTTTACATTGTGTACACATCTTCAAGCAACTTGTACAAGAGAGCCAAGCTATTTTAGAGGGGGTAAACTTACCTATTGTCCAAAAATTTAAGACACTTTAGGGGTATTTTAGGGATTTTGGCACCCTTGTAACCTATAATGTTAAGGTGACATGTGAAGAGTCTAACTTAATTGATTAAATTTGTTATAATTTCCACAAATTGGAATGAATGCACATGGATTTTATAATTTAAAAGTTAGTGTCAAATCACTATACTACCCTTTTTATTAAAAATAATAATTAAAACATTAAACAAGATATAATTTTATTATTTAACAATTCAAATTCAAGTGGAGCCGTCCCTTTTTATTTAAATATAATAAAATTAAAACCCAACCCCACTCCAACCTCCATTTCTTCTCTTGTTCATCATCATCTTCATATCCCTTATACCCAAACCCTAATTTTCATACCCCCTCACTTTAACCTACTTTTTAACTCCATATTTTCTATTTGTTACACTCATACTAACCCATTATTCCTTTAACATACTTACTTATGTTTCTCAGTTTTAACGTTCATCTTGAAAAATAGGGTTTAAAATATCGATTGCTTGCTTACTTTGGTCGGAGAACAAAGGTCTGACTTCGAAGTTGTTTTTGGAAAAATAATGATATAAAATTGACCAAGTACTGCTAGTGCAGGCGGCATCGCTCGGGACTTCGAAGGTCTAGTGAGCGACGAGGGTTACAGGAGGCCAGAGATGATCAGTTGTGGCCACATATAGGTGTTGTTTGTTTTTCTATAAAAGATTTACGCAGGCTCTTCTGTTTGCGCCGCGCAGACCACGTGCAAACATTGCCATCTGTAGAGTGTTTGTTTTTCTGAAGACGTTTTATTAAAAAAAAAACGTCTACGCGAGCTCTTCTTGGTGCAGACTTGGCATCGCTCAGGATTTTGAAGGTCTAGTGAGCGATGAGGGTTACAGGAGGCCAAAGATGATTAGTTGTGGCCACATATAAGTGTTGTTTGTTTTTCTATAAAATATTTGAGCATACTCTTCTATTTGCGCCACGCAGACCATGTGCAGACATTGCCATCTGCAGAGTGTTTGTTTTTCCGAAGACATTTTATTAAAAGAAACGTCTGCACGAGCTCTTCTTGGTGCAGACTTGACCCAACTACTTCTAAGATCTTACTGGTTTAGCACTTAATGGGTCAGATTGTTTGTTTCGCGAGCAGATGTCTGAATGGTTCATACATTTGCTTCTGAATGGTCAAACATTATACTGAGTCGAAATGGTTAAGACATTTAATCTGAATTGGTTAGACATTTGCCTCTGAATGGTTAAGCATTATAATGGCTCTTAATGGTTTAGACCTCTTACTGGTTCAACACTTAATGGTTGAGACCTTTTACTGGTTCAACACTTAACGATTCAGAAGTTGCCAAACAGCCCCTGAGAACTTCTAAAGTTACTTTATGAACTTGCAATGTGTAAGACCCATACTTAATATATATATATAAAGTATTTTATAAAAGTTTGCCTTTTCATAAAATATGATGCTAATTACAAAACGCTAAACATATTTCGAAGTCATTTATGACTTCATAAGTATTCAAAAGAACGTTTCTACTATATAACAATGTTTCGAGTTAACAAAAACGACTAAACAAGGACGGAAGCTTAGACTTCATTTGTGTTTGGTTCTTGTACAAGCTTGATCTCATCCACTTGTATGATAGCATCGACCTAAATAACATTTAACAACTTTAAATGTTAGATAATGAGTTTTCAAGTAAGGTTTGATAACATGCATAACTCAAGAAACAAGAAAACAATTTTTTTTTGTGAAACCCGCCATAAGCTACCGTCCTTGCACCGTAGCTTACGGTGCACATAAGTTGTCTGGGGTAGTAAGTCTGTACCGTAGCCTACGGTATACTACCGTAGGTTATGGTCAAGGTCTGCAAGTTTGTATCTTATTTGCCCTTTTTCACAAAACCCACCATAACTTCTTGATTGTTTATCTGTTTAAGTCCACGTTTGTTCCTACGTGATCGTAATTGGATCCTCTACAATTGGGACCCCAAACCCACCATCCGGATTAATAAAATTCTTATTCTATAAGCTTTTGGCTTATAATTCCTTTACGAAATTATTTGAGCCATTTGCATTTTAATAACAAAACTCATTTACATTCGTCACACTTACAAGGATGTGATATTTATTGAACTATTTTCCATTACTCGGGTTACTATCCTTAAACTTTATACATCCGTTATCCTGTATGCACTCATAATTATTCGACCCGTTCAACCACAAAATAGCTGAACATAATTATCACAATTTCCATTTGCGAAATTGTTCATCTTTTAGTCATTACTCGCAATCCAAGTCTTTTGACTTTTAGTCCGCGTTCCCGTTTCTCGGTTTACGTATATATTCGAAATTATACCCATTATCTGGGTATTATACTGAAGTCATTATTTATGCAACCATTCCGGTATGCATTAAGACTTTGAAGGGGTATGGTCCCAAAAACCTTGTGCAAGCGCATAGGACCATACCCTAACTTCATTCCAAAAACATCTTAAATAAGACCCTGCGCGGTCGCGCAATGGTTTTAAGCAAGATTTGGAAAAGAACAGTCTTCGATGACCATGCGCCGGAAGAAAAGAGAGACAAACATTCAACTAACACCCTTGCGCAGGCCCGCGCAAGGGTACAGTTAGGCTTGAAGATAAACTCCTAAACATCTCCGCGCGCCTGAAATCAAGACTTGAACAAAGGAATATTTTCTATTATAACAGAATGGACACGTGGCAAAGGCACAATGGTTTACAGCTGTAGATCTTCTAGAAAGCCGTAAATGGTCGTCGTGCATGGTCATTCGGTTACAACCGAATGTGACGTGGCACAATCTTAGACGTTCATCCGAGTCATGATGATGGAAATAACTTGAAGAACGATCTACACAAAATCACTTTCCACATGGCATCTCCCCAGTCGTTGATCAAACTCACGATCTGTGTGCATGGATGTGGAGTTAACCATTAAACGGAAAGTGAGATAACCGCCGACGGAAAGGTATTTCCCTTTACTCTCTCCGTTACACATTTTCCCGCCAAATTCTGGTTAAAAGTAAGATGCTTCAGGTATGATCTCACAAGTTACTTTCAGTTACTCTCACACTTACTACTTCCTCTTCTTCCTTTGAGATCATTGTACTTATTCTCACGTCGGAGGGTGGTCACGAAGAGAACCCACATTCTCCCCGTGGCGGGTCTAACGGCTTTCTGTTTTGCAGCGATCACCGGAGAAGTAGTCCAACCAACCACCAAATCGACGAGGAGATTAACCCTTTTTATGCAGAGACAAAACCCCCGATCTAATTGATTCCGGTCAATTAGATCACTGTTTCTTCATTGGCGCCCACCGATTCTTCTATATTCATTTTCATCTTTTTGATCGATTCATTTTTTCTCTTCTGTTTTCAATGGCTGAAGCTCTGTCGAATCATCCACCAGGCCCTCGACCAGAGAACTGGGGCAATTTTGCTCTTTGATGTGTGTCGGTGTGTATATATATTTAAGTATATTTTTATCCCTTTTTAAAACTTTAGTCAAGTTTTAAATTTATAAAACACGATATTTTACTAACACTAAACACACATATGGGCAAGTGCACCCATCGTGAGCGGAGTATAGCGTTGGTAAGATACCGAGGTCGTCCAAGGACACAAGAGCTTTTAGTACCGGTTTATCCTCAACGTCTAATCAAATCAAAAAATTAGAAAAAGGTTTTAAACATGAAAATAAAAACTAAAAATGCTGGAAAAAAAAATAAAACAGATAAACAAGTTGAATCACTTGGATCCGACTTGCCTTTAGTGTAACCTTTGATGTTTTCCGCACTTTTGCACTTTTTAAGAGATTATCTTAGTTATAGTAGTAGGCCCCTCTTTTGAAGGTGACGTTACCCTCAACACAGTAGTTTGAGTCAGCAAGGATACAATCCTAAAGGGTTGGAATATTGGAAGATAATTAATTAAGTTATTAATGCGTAATGTGGTAGGCCCCTCTTTTGAAGGTGACATTACCCTCGGCTAAGTGGTTTGAGTCAGCAGGGATACAATCCTAAGTAGCCGGGTTAATGTATTAATAGTAGTTTACATATGAGGGGATCAAGCCATTCGCACCCCCGCCATCCAATACCAGTGGGTATTGAAGGAGGTCCTACTAAGCTTGACCCAGGTCCTTGCAGGATCTATACACTGAACAAGGCAAGAACTTTACCAAACCATTCCCTTATCCCCCGACCAGGTAGCCAACATATCTCCATATAGACCGTGTAGAGATGAATGGTGTAAATCTTTTATTTTATATAGACAGTAAAATAATGCCAAGACACTACGGACAAATGATAAGGAAGTTTAACCTTCAACATAAGAAACCAGTTATTAAAGTCATTAATACAAAACCAAATAAAAAGTGTGAAAAGATTTAAAAAAAAGTATTACACTAAATGCTTGTCTTCACCAAGTGATGTAAGAGACTTAGGCAAACATGGCCTTTGATTGTCAAGAACTCTTACTATCAATCTTGGATCCCGAGACTACTACACACACTCTATGATGGATGATGGATGATGGTGGTGGATGTGGGTGTTGTGATGGTGGTGGAGTGTGGGTGAAGTGGGAGAGAGGTGGTTTGTCAAGGGATGCCTTTGAAATGAACCAAGCACCCGTATTTATAGCTTACACAGAAGCCCGGACACGGCCCCGTGTCCGATGGGATCAAGATGAACTCTTCTTCCTGAGCTCTGATACCACTTTGAAATGAACCAAGCACCCCTATTTTATATTATTTACAATGAAATCTTGTCCAATTTGAAAAAGAAGGTGTAGAAGTCAGAAATTTGATGAAATCAAGTTGAACTCTTCTTCCTGAGCTCTGATACCACTTGTAGGATCGTTGTACGACCTGAATTAGTCGATCAGAAGAGTTGTTTATCCGAATCAAAGGCGGAATCAATGAAACGAACACTTGATTCAATTTAAATGTCTCTTGTATTGAATTGATAGTATTACAGCACCTGGAGACGATTTGGCAGCACTTCGTTACCAAACACAAACTTCTAATTCCGTTTCAAATGAAACGGTAAGTGCCCTATATATACTAGTGGTGATTCCGCATGAAATGACCAAGCCACGTTCAAGCGGAATTAACTTTGTTAATTTCGCTTGAACATGTCTTTGACACTTTCAAGCGGAATTAGCATTAAATCCACTAAACTCAGTTTCTATCACCCCGAACACTGATTATCCTATTACATTACATTACATGACTCGATACAAGACGAAGTCAATAGACATAGTGCACTAACAGACTCCCCCTTGGATGTTGACGAAGTCTTCAGTGTCGAGTCTTTATCATGACACATCTTCAGTCTTGATCTGTCTTCATGCTCTATCTCTGGCTCTAACAGTAACAGCTTCTTCAGGCTCCCCCTTTCATCAAGCTTCCGTGCTTTAGGGATCTACACCTTGCTTTCCGGTTACAAGCTCCCCCTTGCTTTGAGCTCGTCTTCAGACTCCCCCTTAGACTCGGCTATTGGGATCATAGTCTGGTACATTATCTGCAACACTCATATGTTTATAAGTAACAACATTTTGAACTTCCAGGATTTGAGAACCTGGATTTTTCAAACTTTCTAAACTAACACTTTTCAACAAATATCATGATTTGGCAATTTCAGGATAAAAAACTGACTCTATTTCATAGATTTTAACAATATAAGCATCCAAATCCCTCATAGTTAATCATCCAAGTCCAAACTAATGACCTTGGAGATATCACAAACTGTTTTTGATTTTTGTTAAAAAAATTCAAGTTTCAAATTAATGAACTTGTTTTATTTTCAGAAACACAATCAGCTTACTTTAGATTTTGACACTCAACATTTCAGACATCAGTTGTTGAAAATAAAGCAGAATCAAAAATCTTTTTGAATTTTCTGAAATATAAAGCAGTAAAGAAATATGTATAAACATATCTACAGACACTATTTTTGTTTGAGTTTGTGTCAAAGGATCATATCAGTTTCTGATAAGTCACAAGTACCGTTGAGCTTAGTTACACATTAAGAATTAAACAATTCACTTAGATTGTCGATATACTGATCCACTTAAATTTTCACACAAACTTCAACTGATTCAGGATACGAATTAGGTGTTTTAAGAGCTTAAACTCATTCATGTGTCCCACCTCTTGAATATACTCCCGTATCCAGATCCCAATATTCAGTCTTACAGGTGAGTATACCTAAATGATATCTGTAAGGGGTTAAATTGCGAAAACCGTGAGAGCTCAGGTCAGAACTTCCGTTCAGCAGAGAGATGACGGCTCAACTTTTGGTGTGTCCCCTTTAGAGGATATTTTTTACAACAGCAATGATTATCAATTTTATTGTTTCATCATTTTTGCTGAGGGCGGCGCTATATTTCAAGCAAGCAGAAAGTATTCTCGGGGGACTAGGCCATTGCTTCTGCAAAATCAGAAGTCCCGGGATAATACCCCAGATATCACTAAGCATAAAGACCTAGTATCTCAGAAAGAGGGGTCCTTCAAGCGAGATTTCAGGGGTTACCTATATATCCAAGTAGTGTTCCCCACAAAATAAGCAAGTTTGAATTTTAGGTTTATATCCCGAAAAAGTTTACTAAATGTATAAAAACCTATCGGCATATCATCAGTGAGACTGTTTAACGCTATATAATCATTACATTTCTTTAGCATACTGTAACTGTCTACTGATGTACTATCATTTCCTCTCTTTACACAAAAACTCAATTTTTGAATTTTATCATGTTTTTGGCTTTTTCAAATTTTCAAATGTTTTTGTATTTTCTAACAATATTACTCCCCCTAAAATGCAAAATCATTTAAAGAAAATTTGACAACCAATACTGATAGCTTTATCTCGCCATCCATTTTCTGCTAAAAGTGTACTGAGTTGCAGAAAATATAATATACCCCCATGATTTACATCCCATTGATTTTCGAGAGTTTGAAAACCATTTTTCAATCTTGTGAAAGTAATCATGTTTGTTCAGCCGTGAGGGTTTAGGCGTATTCAATCAACATATTTTTGGTTTTTCAAATTTTTTCAATTTTTTAGGATTTTTGAAATATTGTTTATTTATATACAGAAAACAAATAAACTCACTGTTCAACCAAACCAGGGTTCAACAGCCTCCTCTCCTCGTTTTGCCAGGCTGCTCCAACTTTCAATCTCACAATCTTCGGTTTTGTTGAGCACCTGCACTTTCAAATTACTCAATTATTTGAACAATTTAGCCCAGGTCTGTTTGACCTTAGGCATTTCAACACAATATGCATCATTCAACTTTGGAAAATCTTTGTCATCCTGAACAAAGACTTTTTCATCTTTAACTTCAATTTTCTCATCTTTTACCAAAGTCACTTGTTTCTTAACACTCCATGTTTGACCTTTCGGAGTACCTCTTTTGTAAAAACGTGACTCTTTTTGAACATTTTTATTTTGAACAACAACTTTTGGTTTCCAAAACTCGTTTGGTTTTATTGCATCGACAGTTGTTTTCCAACTTTGTGTTGTTCTTAATCTGGGTGTGTGAGAATTCCAGGTCTGTTTTGAATCGAACCTATTCGGGTTTGATTTCCAATTTTGATTCGAAGCAAACTTGTTTATGTTATACCTCCAAGTTTGTTTTGAATCAAATCTGGTTGACCTTTGTTTCACATTCTCAGATTTCTGTTTCTCAACATTTTCAGACTTCTTTTTGTCAACATCCACGGGTTTCGGATTTGGACACTTGCGTGCAAGATGTCCTATTTGATCACATTTGAAACATGTTCTCTTTGAAACATCTTTGACATGTGGTTGTTGCTTTTTCTTTTTCTTTTGAGCATAGAACTCTTCATTAGACTGACGCCTAAATTTGAGTTCTTTCTCTTCTTCTGAACTTGTTCCATGAACAAAATTCATCTTTGTATGAAAATTCGACGGTTCATTTTTATTTCGATTTTGTTTCTTTTTTTAACCCAACCCAGCCTTAATGTTTTTCTTCTTGTAACCAGGTTTGTTATAAAAAGTTTTGTGACCTTTTCCAACAAACTTTGGAATTTCAGATTTTTCAATTTCGACCATCTTGAAAACTTTATCAACCTTTTCTGAAATCACATTCTGAATCGGGAATACAACATATAAGAATAATTTGTCCGATCCAATCATGGTATAAACTAATCCTTTTGAATCATCATTCAAATTTTTCTCAGATTTTGAGTTTTTCAGATATCCATCATGAAAATTACCTTCATTTTCATCCTGTGATTCAGATTTACCTGTATCAACCGACTCTTCTTTCAACACACTTTCAACGACCTTACCTACCACCTCTGAATCACTAGAATCATCAGATTTGGAATAGGTTATATCAATGTTATCTGGCAATTGATCTACCATGTTGAAAGCTTTTTCGACCTTTTCATCATCATAAAATGCAAACTTTTCCGGTGGCGGAACTTGATGAAACTCTGAGCCAATACCTTTCTTGTTTTGCTCAGAATCTTTTCCATCCGGTTTTATGTTGAAAATTCTTTCAAGCACATATGACGACACGTGATAACTTTTTAACTTGTTGTTATCCTGTTCTAAATCAGCAATCTGACGCTTTAGCTTAGCAACATCCTCAATGTAAGAGTTAACAACACTTTGTTTTATTTCATACATTCGCTTAAGCTCTATAGTTGTTTCAGAAAAGTAATTCATTCTTGATTGAGCAAATTTTATTTCATCTTTCACTTTTTCATATGACTCTTTTGTAATATGATATGCCAATTTTATTGAATCATATTCTTTCTTCATTTCTTGACAAACAATTTCTTTTTGATCACATTCTTCTGTCTTTTTCAAAACATTTTCTTCTAAAATTTCATTTTCTTTTTCTAATTTTTTACATTTTCCCAAAAGTTTTTCATCATTTTCTTTCAAAACTTTTTCGTTTTCTAACATTTCTTTGCATTTATTTTTGAAAACTTCTTCAATTTTATTGAATTCAAGGTTTCTTGTTTTGAATTGTTTGTCTTTTTCAGTACAAGCACTGCAAGTTTCCATGCATTTCTTGCACTGTTCAACAGTTTTCAAGATTTCAGAATCTGAATTTACCTCAGTGATTGGCACCTCGGCGTTTGCTGCAATTTCTGTCTTATCAGCATCATTCTTTTGTTTTTCTTCAACACTAACTTCATCACCAGCATCCAATTTCTCATCCTTCGCTTCAATCAAACTTTCAACTTGCTGTTCTTTAGTAATAGCTTTCTCTACTTCTTCATTCACCTCAACTTTTTCTGCAATCTTTTCTTTCCCAGCAACCTTCACATCTTCAACTTTCATAGCTTCGACTTTCACATCTTCAGCAACCTTTTTCAACTCTTCAACCATACACTCAACATTCTTCTTCATTCTCTCTTCGTCCCTCTTCCTCAAACTTGAAGTCATGACATCTCTTAAGAGTTTTTCAAACTTCTTCACATAAGTTTTGTCTTTTCCAACATTTGTATAGTATTCGACGGAACGAGGAATTACTAGAAGAACATCATCATAAACTATGTCCTTTTTGGGAACAACGGGTTCTCCATTTTTGTTGACATAACATTCTCGTTTGTTATCCCATCTTTTATTAATCACAGCATCTTCATACTCTTCTTGCATATCATCTATTCTGTTCCAAGCAATGCTTCTTTCTCTGCATGTTTTCTCATTTAGAATCTCTTTTCTTGTTTTCTCTTTTACTTCAGCAACAACATTTTCTTCTTTGTTTTCATCTTTGATTTCAGCAACAAATACATAATGGTTGTTCTTTGATATAGTTTTACCATGAGATGTTTTTCGAATATCATCACGATCTTCTTCTGGACAAATCTGGCTCCAATCATATCCTTCATCATCATGGATCATGGCACAAGCTCTTGACTTATCTCTGGGTTTGTCTTCAATTATTTTTGGCTCTTCTTTGCTTCGGTGGTAGATTGCCTTTCGGTAATAATCATCATTTAACCGATGTTCATTTCCACCAACCGCAGAATTATTGCACTCTCTTTTAAAATGACCTTTTTGCTTACATCTGAAGCAGGTCACCTTGGACTTATCAAATCCAAGTTTTGTTGAAGCACCACCAAGAGATTGTTTCCTAGTAATTTTCATATATCTCTGAGCTCTGCGGATGCAACTAGCTAAACAACAGCGGATGTCAATGAGTTCCATCTCTTCCGGATCAATCTGGTCGTAGTCTTCTTTGGTTAACTCAGAGTTTCCAATCTTGCCTGCAACTAGACCTTCATACGATTCCAAAACAGATGCAAGAAAACTCATTTGCTGCTTAGCTGCATTGATGCTCATTGCCGGAGAGTTTTTCAATTTAAGAGCAATGTTGCACAGTATCTCCTCTGCCTCTTCAGAACTAGCTTTTGAAGTCGATGAATGATAACCCGGATTGTAGCTTGATGAGCTTTTCTGAGGTTCCTTCGTCCTCTCACCACTGAATGCTGTTTTTGGTGAACTATCAGCTTTCACCGAAGGTAAATTACCTTTATAATACAGACCAACATTCTGTTGATGTGAAGAACTGCTCATCTTGCTTTGTTTCTGCAGTTCAAGCTCATGACTTTCTATCTTTTCTATCAAGACATCAAGAGAAATTGTATCATATAAAGCATCATTTTTCAGAATAAAAACAAACGTCTGCCACTGATCAGCTCGTGGTAACGCTTCTATGATCTTATCAACGATTTCCTCTCTTGTTTTAATAATTCCAAAACGATCAAGTTCAATTTTCAAATGACCAAATCTTTCTATCATTTGCCTGACTGATTCACCACTCAAACTATCAAACAAATCAAATTCTTTCTTTAGTAAAGCAATTTTGTTCTTTTTGATTTTTTTACCCCCCTCAGCTTTAACTCGTAAAGCTTCCCAGATAGATTTTGATGTTCCGTCATGTTGCAGTAAGGCAAACATATCATTTCTGATTGATGATTGTATTAAGGCAATCATTCTCTGTTCAGCTGAGAATTCGGCTTTGTCTTCTTTGGATAAACCTTTCAGAGGGAGATCTTCTCCTATATCATCAGCTGGCCTTTTATACCCAAACTCCAAACAGAACCAGCTTTCATGAGAATACGCTTTTGCCCAATTGATGAATCGATCTTTCCACCAAGTATAATCTTCAATGCTTTCCAGAGTTGGTGGTTTTGAATGTATGCCACAAAAGTTATCATGCTTGATGTTCTCATTGATCGCTTTTGTTATGGTTTTTGGTGTAACGGTAGTAATCTTAGAAGATTCTGATGTAAACGCGTTGTAGAACGTATTGTAACATTCTTCAGCCATGATTTGAAATTCTTGAATTACCTGGAGACGAAACAATCAAACAAACACAATCAATTTAAACAATAACAAAAAATTTGAAACAGACTAACACTCGGTTGACGCGAAATGATCTCGACACAAAAAATCCACTATCAAACGGAATAAGAATCTCAAGTGGAATAAGATTTCAAACAAAATCACTTTTGGAGCGAAATCACTTGTTCAAGCGGAATAGCAGCTTTCAAGCGGAATCACTTGGATGACAACTTCAAGCGAAATTACTTCTCAAACGAAATCTTCAAGCGGAATTACACTTTGAAGCGGAATCATATGTATTTTCAAGCGAAATTACTGTTTCAAACGGAATCACTTGCTAATTTCAAGCGGAATAGTACTTTTCAAGCGAAATCAACTAAACTTTTCAAGCGGAATTATGTTTTTGGTCCAATTTTGTCACTTTTAAGCTGAATTTAGGTCTGATCTTCTCAAGGCTTTGTTAAAACACTGTTTCGCATGTAATGTGTGAAATTCAATCCATTTTGACCGTGAAATCTTGTCCAATTTGAAAAAGAAGGTGTAGAAGTCAGAAATTTGATGAAATCAAGCTGAACTCTTCTTCCTGAGCTCTGATACCACTTGTAGGATCGTTGTACGACCTGAATGAGTCGATCAGAAGAGTTGTTTATCCGAATCAAAGGCGGAATCAATGAAACGGACACTTGATTCAATTTAAATGTCTCTTGTATTGAATTGATAGTATTACAGCACCTGGAGACGATTTGGCAGCACTTCGTTACCAAACACAAACTTCTAATTCCGTTTCAAATGAAACGGTAAGTACCCTATATATACTAGTGGTGATTCCGCATGAAATGACCAAGCCACGTTCAAGCGGAATTAACTTTGTTAATTTCGCTTGAACATGTCTTTGACACTTTCAAGCGGAATTAGCATTAAATCCACTAAACTCAGTTTCTATCACCCCGAACACTGATTATCCTATCCTATTACATTACATGACTCGATATAAGACGAAGTCAATAGACATAGTGCACTAACACATTACATAAGAGAAATTACTTATTTGGTCATAACATGCCTCTTTAAAATTCCATTTATATACAAGTTCACATACCTCACGGGAGATCACTCAACACTCGGCCGAAGATGTATTTTTGTGAAACACTCGAGACCGGCATGGAACTTACTTCTACCATATGCTTGCCAAGCAATCAATCCTCCTCCTTTTTAACTATAAACCTTTGTAAATATCAAGAGGACTTTGGGGAAGGGTTAGGCTTGGGTTAAAGGTAGGTGGTTTTTGGGTTAGTGGTTAGTAGAAAAGGGCGAAAGGCGTAAAAAGCGTCGGTTTTCGTAAAACTTTTTATTTTTGTGACTTTTATTCTAATGAAGCATTTTTCAAACAAGGTTCCTTTTGATTAACTTGTTTGTTTATTTCTTGACTTCATCAATTTTTTTATAAGAAATGTCACATGAAAACCGAGCTTTTTACTAAAATAAAGGTTTTAAAATGAAAAAGGGTTTTGGTGGGTAAAGGGTGTTTGTTTTGTGGGTTAAGAAATGAAAAGGTTTAGGCTCAAAGGGGTTAACTAGGAGGATTTTGGGTAGGTGGTAAAAATAAAATAATGGTGTTGAAAGAAAAATGGTTAGTCCTAATGCCTTCATCATTTACTTACTTGGGTTTAAGTTGGTAAGGAACGGGAATGTATCATCGTGGCAAGTTCTAGAGTCGTAAGAAACCAAGCGGCTATTCACACAAGAAACGAAAAATGAGCATTTAGTCTAAAGATGTGTATTTTGTATGCTCAATAAAGGCTCAAAACTCACTTTTTGTGGGAATGAGTTTTTAATGTGATCCAGTATATATAATCAAATTTTAACTAGATTTGTCATGTCGTTTCATAATTTTCTTATGTTGGCTCTTTTTATCACGACGCTATCGGTTGTAAATTCGTAAAAATAAAACCTTTTTAGAACTTGTTATTCCCAAATTAAACCAAGACAAGTAAAAAAAATGAAAAGTTTTTGAAAAAATTTGGGGTGTTTAGCGGTTCCAATAGAGTTTTGTGTAAGGCTTGTAATTAGGACTTGCAAAATTCAAGGTTTTAGCATCACCCCACACTTAAATTACACATTGTCCTCAATGTGTCCCAAAAATAAGTTTTTAGGTTGATTGAATGTGTAAAAAGGTGTGTTAAACCAAAAATTTTATGTTACTGGATACCTGGACACGGGCCGTGGTGTCCGGGCACGGCCCCGTGTTCAGATTGCCAGTAACATAAAGTAACAAAAGGTAACAGAAGGCTAGGCACGGGGGCGTGTTCAACGAACACTCCCCGTGTCCAGTTACCTGAACTGGGCATTTTTCTGCAGACCTTTGAGCACGGGGCCGTGTTGGCTGGGCACGACCCGTGCTGAACTTGCTGTAATGAAGAAAAATGTTCGGGAGGCTCTGTTTTTGTGCATGGGGTGTTGGTTCAAGTTTCCCTTAGTATCCTTCACCATCCTAAGTGTGTTTTATTCCTGAAAATTAAAAACTAAACTAGAAAACATAAAGGTTAATCTAAACTAAAGAACGGATAGTTCCGCAGAATGCCTCCGTGGTGCGCCACGTTTATAAGGGTCCTTGGCTAGACCCAAAGCCAGTTATATGTTACCCAAGTGGGATGGTTTGCATCCCATGTTGCACCGTCAGAGAGCATCATCCAAGCTTGAGTCTATGACTTTCATGTAATTAACCGGGTTGTCATCTTCTACTCTTTTCCCAACCCCAAACGTCATCTCCTTGTCCCCAACCCTCAATGTTAGTATTCCACCATTCATATCCACCATTGCGTGAGCTGTGGCCAGGAATGGTCTTCCTAATATGAGTGGTACTTCGGTGTCCTCCTCCATATCTAATATGAAAAAGTCGGCCGGGAAGACAAATTCCCCGACTTTAACCAATAGATTTTCAGCGACACCTTGTGGAACATTGATTCGATTTGGTGGAACATTGATGCGAGCATGAGGTTGATGCTAGCCCCAAGATCGGCTAGTGCATTGCGTATGGGTGATTCTCCTATTGAACAAGGGATGGTAAAGCTTCCGGGATCGATCTTCTTTTGTGGGAGTTTCTTGAGTAGCAAGGAGGAGCATTCTTCGCTTAAATTTACTAATTGCAATGATTCGATTTTCCTTTTGTGAGTGAGGAAGTCCCTCATAAATTTTGAATATTTAGGCATTTGAGTTAGGACTTCGACAAATGGAATATTAACATGCAATTGTTTTAATAAATTTACGAATTTTGTGAATTGCTCCTCGGTCTTTTGGCAAAGTAACCGACCGGGGTACGGTACCGGAGGATTCTTGGTGGGCTCTTGATTTGGTGGAGGAGCCGTCGATTGTTGGGGCGTCGGCGAAGTTGTGGTTTGGCTAGACCGGCTCTTTTCAGTTGGAGGTAGCGGAGGCTCCTCGGGACCTATGGTATGGTTTCTCAATGTGATGAGATGCACTTGCGCCTTTGGGTTGGTTTCGGTTTTGCTTGGTAATGCGCCTTGTGGTCTCTTGGGGAAATTTTGAGCTAGTTGATTTATTTTTTTTTCAATGTTTTGAGTACTAGCTTTATGATTTCTAAAGTTCGATTCCAGTTGTTGAAATCGATCCGATTTTTTCTTTTCAGTGTCGGAGATGAGGCGAGAGACGCTATATTCAAGCCTCTCTCGTCCCCCTTGTTGTCGTTGAGAGAAATTTTGTGACTCGTTTCTTGGTTGTTGAAAGTTTGTTCGTTGGTTTAGATTTTGTTGGTTACTACTATTGCCGGGTTATCTCCAACCAAGGTTAGGGTGGTTACGCCATCCTTGGTTGTAGGTACCCGTTGGAGGACCCGACGGCCTAGGTCTATTATCAATGTAGTTTACTGTTTCTGTTTGATTATCCATTTCTTTCATACAACTCCAATTTTCATGTGGCCCACCACACCCTTCACAAGCCATAACCGAGGCCGTTTTTGCCATTTCTAACTTTTTATTTTTATTTTTGAAGAAAGGGCCTCGATTTGGGCTTGCAAGGATGTGCTTTCATCAACCTTATGGGCGCCCGGGGCAATAGATTTTGTGCCTCGGGGAGTGTGCCACTGAAAATTGGTTTGAGCAATTTCCTCAATTTGATTATAAATTTCATTTGGGCGACGATTACCTAAAATTCCCCTGGAGCTAGAGTCAAGTGTTTGTCTTGTGTGTGGCAACAACCTATTATAGAAAGTGGATACTTGTTGCCATACCTCAAGACCATGATGAGGACATTTTCTTAGTAGCTCCTTGAACCTTTCCCAAGTTTCATATAAGGATTCCCGGTCCTCTTGCGAATATGTATTAATTTCAGTCATTAATTTAGCCGTTTTAGCAGGAGGGAAATACTTATATAAAAACTTTTGGGCTAGTTCATCCCAGGTGTTAACCGAACCAACTGGGAGGGTATTAAGCCAAGCCTTAGATCGGTCTTTGAGTGAGAATGGAAACATTCGAAGGCGGATGGCCTCATTTGACGCTCCATTGATCCGAAAAGTATCACATATTTCCAAGAAGTTAGTAATATGTAAATGGGGATCTTCGTCCGCAAGCCCGTGGAAGGTTGCGAAGTTTTGGAGCATTTGTATCAAATGCGGCCGAAGTTCGAAGTTGTTGGCCTCGACATATGGTGCATTGATAGCGGCGCCAAGATTACCTACGGTGGGCCGTAGGTAATCCATGAGGGTACGTTGATCCGCCATTGGAAGTGGGTCCCCCGAAACTTTCTCTTGCTTTTTAGCTTTAAGTCTTTTTCTTAGAAAGCGTTCGGGTTCGTCTAGAGGTTCTTTTATGTCTCTACTGGAACTGGAGCTCATACACTGCGTAGAAAGTTCAGATGTGGCGCCTTGGTTCCAAGTCCTACAATAAAAACAAAAAAGAACGTTGGTTAGAAGTTTCACCATGGCCTCGTGCTCAGATGAACACGGCCCGTGGTCGGATATACAGTAATTGATTTCCGGATCCCTGTTACTGGGGAGCTCGACACGGCCCCGTGTGTAAGTCCCTAGTTCGTATTTGACAAAAAGTCACAGCGGAAAATTCGTGCCATAAAATTTCTTTTATTATAAACTTTATGCCTTACTTGAAAGTTCATTTTTAAAACAACTCTTTTATATTGAATACATCAATCTAACTCCTTTACAGAATAAAACATAACTTATGTGTATCAAATTACATTCTCAGACAATCCCGTACAATCCTTCAAGTGACTCGGTCCTAGATCTCTATCCCTTGATGATCCTCGTGTTTCGTACTACCTGCGTTCACCACATAAAATTCATAACATTAGTACGCATCATAAACATACAAGATTTACTCACGTTTACTTTTCGTTCCGTTAACTCTTTACATTTCGGCTTTCCATCCGATCATACAATCCGTGGTGAGACTTCTTTGCTATTCCTGCGTTACACTTCGTTCATAAGGTACACTATTAATAATGTTGATACTCGATCGTATTGAAAACTTGCGTACAACCATGCATACTTACTTGCTTACATGCATACATGCGTACCCACATACATACATACTTTCAAGCATAACTACATACTTGTATACGTTAATACATAACTACTTCCATACATACCAACAATCCTACATACGTACATACATACATACATACATACATACATACATACATACATACATACATACATACAAATCCTCACCCATGTCTACATCTCCTAAAACATGAAATAAATCAGTCATACTTAGTGTATAAGTGTTTAAAAACGGTCTAAACGGGTTCGCGTTGCATATACAATTAAAATATGATTTTTTCAACATTCTGGAGCCCGTGGCGTCACGCGACGGCCTATGGCCTTCGCCGTCGCGTCGCGCCACCCCCCCTTTTTAACAGAATGTTCGCAGCTGTTGATACATATTCCCAGCATTACTCAGTTTTACGGAAACGAGCATAACTTTCTCGTTTTTGATCCGTTTTACCCGTTTCTTTTTCCTACGTGATCATAATTTAATTCTCCATCACATGGAGTTAACATTTGACATCCGGATTAAAAAAATTCTAGAATTTTAAGATATTGACTTATCACCTTTTTACTAAGTTTTGACCCGTTCATGCATTTATCAAAATAATCTGTTTATTTGACCTCAATTTCTCATGAGCCTTATAATTTCAACGTTGTTTATCATAAAAGATTAAATTCTTGGATGTCTTGCATCCTCTTAACATTTGACCCGTTATGGGTATTTACGCATTAAATGGTCTATGACATACAAAACCATACTCTTCGCTTTCGCACATGACCAAAACATTACTCTAATCGATTAGCTTGTTTCCAATTGACATTTAAGGTCGTTTTCCCGATATACCTATCAAGGGCGTTTTTGTCAACATTGCTTCAACCTTTACAACCAAGGACTTCATCGCATATTTAACCAATCCTACCACTTAACTACAATTCTAACACACATACCTTGCTCGGATCAAAGCTAAGATCCGTTTAATACTTCATCCACCATGTTAGATGATAGCAACGAAATCCATCCGCTATTCATTCTGTAATTTCGTAATACTTGCCAAACAATTCATTAGTCGATATTACCAAATGGTGATATCTTCACCATTTGGCTCATTTAGTCTAAATGCCCATTTCATCCTTATGAGATCTTTAATTAGTCATTATTCCCTCAATGTAACTTATCCCTTCATTAACTCGTAACTAAAATTACCATACTACCATTTTTACCCTTTTTAACCATGAAACTTAGTCTCTTACCATGACCACATGTTCCGACCCGTATCAAAACTTGTCGGAACATCATACTTCACATATTCACTTACCATGTTCATAATCTATTCAACGAGTAGATATTCTAATATGAATAAAAAGGGGTAAGCTTTACTTACCTAACATCCGAATATGCTTCCCGTGTGCATTAGTCCCGATTGACCCGCTTCTTTCCCAAGCTTCCATGTCGCTTATCAAGCATCAACTATCATATATCATTCTCAAGATAGTTAGCTTATTTATCATTCATCACAACCTTTTCATCACACGGATCTTATATTAAGTTTATCATTTAACCTCAATTTCTTTAAACATACATACACATATATGATTTTCAAACATCATTAACATAAGCATATCATTACTTCTATCATATCATCAAAACGCACTTCATAACTACTTTGTTAATCACTTACAAGTGATCTAATCTCAAATTCCTCATAAGTTCATCATACATTTGGTGTGTATACTACCTCCTAAGCATAGTATACAGCTAATTCATGCATATTTTTCTAATCTCAAATATAATTAATCAAATTCTTCATTCTAATCAACATCAATCATCCATACATAAACATCGACCTACTAGTATCACATTTCTTTCAATCCCTCTAACAAGAATCCATCATATATATCAAAATACATTAATAATAAGCAAGAATTTGGACATGGATGATTTACCCATGTCATCATCTTCACCATAACAAATGGGTTTCACCCTTAAACATCAAATTAACCTAAACCATGCATAATCCATGTTCTATATGATGATTCTAACACACACCCGTGCTCAATTTCATACAAATTCGCAACGTACATCATAACACACTTCGTGAAAGATCACCAATCTAACTTTTTAAGACATACCTTATGATCCCCTTGTGTAGGTGATCATTAATCCGTGTTTATTCATGAATTTAGACCTCGATTCACCCTTCAATTTGATGATTCTTCATGCTTAGGGTTTCTTGAGCTCATGGAGCTCCTGCTCGTTCTAGAACACACATGATTTGTGTGTTTGTGTGTGTTTTTCATATATTAAATTCAACTTTTACTTTGCCCCACTTTAGTCCCTTAAGTTTGCCACTAAATAATATTGGCACAACTATCATCCTTTAATTTCTTTTTACCACATTCCTAACTAGGTTAAATAGCCTAGTTGTTTATTCCATGATATACCATATCAGAACATTTACCGAATATAAACATTTGGGTTTTGGGGTGTTAAAAATCTACCCCCCTTAAATAAGGTTTCGTCCCTGAAACCTTTCTCACATCCATTTACACATACACATATCTATGTTTGACTTTATGATCACATCATAATCATAAGTAATTATCCTATCTCATTTCGTAATTATTTATACGATTGACTTCTTCCTAACAAGTCTATACTTTCCATGCCATATTTCCACGTAACCTTCTCATTTCCTTGACCGTTTAGTAACAGTTCAATGTACATATTCATTCAAACTTATAATAATACTTACTTTCGTTTGATTCGTTTATAACAATTCTAATACCTTCATCTCATCCTTTAAGATCATATTCTATTCATATATTACACAACATTTGATTTTGTTTCGTTATCACAACGAAGTTACTATTTCATAGTCATGCATCCGTGCTTAACTCCAAAGTTAATATCATTATTCATTTTCTAAAGTTATTTGTACCATACATACTCTTACGTTACCTTCAATTCACCTTATTCATTCTACATTATTACTCCTCTCATTTCATACATTATTTAATTTGCATAAGCCCACGTGTCATGCAAATTCATTATACGAGAGTTTAACCAATTCTCGAAATTTTCACTTAAAACCTTTGAGATTCATTCCTTAATGACATAGTTTTCTTCTTATGTCAACTATTAGGAATCAAACATTCCATACTATACCGTACTCATTCCACCATGCATTTTGTAGGGCGTTTTCAATTTACTAATTCTGTTGGGATTGAACCCTACCAGAGGAACAGATAATGTAAAGCCAAAACCAGGTCACAACAGAGGATTCACAATAAACAGTAGTTTACACTTTGCTCTCCCCTTGACAGTGGTTATCTATCAGCTGATGAACCTTAAGTACTGCTCAAAAGAACAACTGATGATCCAAATGCTGATATAATCCTAAAGACTGCTGAAGACAAACTCTGTCGCTCTATCTACTGCTGTCTCCTAAGTGCTGCTGAAGACACAAACACTGCTCATTCAAGGACTGATCACCTTTGAAGAAAGCACTGATGTTGTTGTTAAGCATCAGTGCTTAGGCTACAACAGTGGAACGTGAAGCAGTTGTTTTCTCATGTTTTGTATTTTATTTACAATCAGTTGTTAGGACATCAGTAGTTGGTATAAGGACAGTGTCTACAGGTTGTTAGGCTGTTAGACGTCGTTTTCATGGTGACGTCAGCTGAGATACCTCAGTGGTTTGGTTTGCCTATAAATGTAACAGTACCCTGTACTGTTACATTTGATTGACCGAGTGGGTTCTTCTCCTCATGTTTAATCATTTCATCTTGTGTGCAACCAACCTTGGGGTATCAGGCTGAGGGGGAGTATAGTTTGTAAGCACATCTGTAATCTTTTGCTTTGATTTGTAAATCATTTGACTCTATGAGAAGCAATTGTTTATCAAACTATTATCTCCTTTGATTGTGTTTACAGAGTTTGTTTTCACTTCCGCTGCACCTAACATGTTTTCATATTCATTGATTATTCATTTTAAACAAACAAACACTATCATGAGAGCCTCAGATCCTAACAATTGGTATCAGAGCCTGGACAGTCAAATTCGATCTAACAATCAATTTGACATAACAGTTCGGCTCAAAATTCATTGATACTAAGGGTGGTTGTATTTAGTTGAAAAAACAGAGTACTGTGTAGATCATGTTCAAAATGGTTATTCAAAAACTCTGTAAATCAACCAAGATGTCATATGACACACAAATCTCACATAACAAGTGATATCATGCAGAAGTCACTCATAGTTTTCAGATCTGTAAACATATCTGTTAAATTACGGGATTGATCTATATTTTTCGATATTGATTTCAACTGTTGTTTTGATATTTGTGATGTTTTCATTAAATGCTAAAGTATGAACCTCAGATTAACAAAACCTATGATTCATAAGACATTAGTGTTTTGTTTTTCTATAAAGAGGGAATTGAAACTTTAGTCATTCAGATCTTATGTGTTGAAAACAGGTTGAGTTCCTCAAAAGGACAAAATCAACTATGTTAAAATACATTAAGAAAATTCACAAAGTGTGTTTATCTCAAAACTTTTGTAGTCAAAAGAAAAGAGTATAAACATAAAACACTTATGAGTCAAAGTTTAGGGTAATAATGGAAATTAAGCAACTATGTGCATTTATCTGTTCAGAAAAGGGTTTTGATTCCAGTAAAAGTACTCCAAAGAGGACTAGACAAATGTTCAAAAATTTTTCTCCATGTGTCCTCAAGTTTGCAATCAATTGTCAAAGAAAATGGTTCCAAACAGTGGTCAAAATGTATCCAAAAGTTTCTTTCCACTGGTGACCACTGACCATTTTCAAAAACGTATGAATGATATGATTATATACTCTATTGAAATTATACCAGATCTTTTTTGATACTATTCTCAGAAAAATCCTTTAACTATTTTTTGTTGTTCAAAGGATTTTCTCAAATAATCAGGATATATTATTCATTTTTTTTTGGAATAATATATTTGGAACTTATGCTTGTTTTTGTTGGCAATAGTTTCAGCTCCTGTCAGGATGTAATACCTCATTTTTATGGTATTAGTGTCCTCATAAATGGGTCAAAAGGAAATGGTACATATGTCATGATCATGTCATACCCAGGTTTGCTCCTAAATTTTTATCAAAGGTTGATTGCAAACTGTGCTTAAAATACTAGGGTACTCATGTGTTAATTGAATATTTAACGAAAATGAGTTGCCTTAGCAAAAAGTTCTCATTCATCTGGGGTACTAAAACACTGTCCTTCAAAATTGACATGTGGCAAAATCTTGAATGAAAATCCTCAAAATTGTTGCTGAAACATCTGTTTTTCAGATATTTACCATTTACCTTAACCACTGTTTTGTTCCAAATTCTGATTCCTAAACACTGTCCACTGCTGAAAGTTAACCACTGATCCCTCATTTTCCTGAAAAGCACTGATGCTCAAAATCAGTGTCTTATCCACTGATATGCTATCCACTGATAGTAAAAATCATCCACTGCCCATAATTTTTACCGTTGTAACCACTGATGTTTGATACGTCAGTGGCTCCTAAAACAACTGTTCTACATACTTTATCCGTCTCATCAGTGTTTGACACGTGGTCAGTTTTTAGCCCTCAGATCGAAATAACCGCTGCCACATCAGCGATCATTTTTTTAAAATAAAACCCTGCCCTAAACCCCCAAACAGGGTCTTACACTGTCGAATTGAATTCCAAAAATTCTCTTCTCATAACAGTTTTCAACCCTTCTTCTCAAAACCCTCAAAATCATTCTCCGATTCTTCTTCATCAAAATGACGAAGTCAAAAGGAAAATCAAAATCAAAACCTACATCACCACCACCTTCAACTGAGGCCGCTCAAACGGCTGAAGAAACCATCGAAATACCATTCAAACAATCTCACAACTATCTGGGTTTATTCACAAAACCTACTGATAATCACACCTTTGACACCATCATTGATGCATTATCTGCATCAAAGTACAAAACTTTGTTGACAGCAAATGCTCCCATCTATCTGCAAACCCAGAGAGAGTTTTGGAAAAAGGCGTCGCTTGAAAAACAAGACGGAAAAGTCATAGCCATTAACTCCTCGATACAAGGAAAAGCGATCAAAGTCACACCAAAATCGATATCAGAAGTCTTCATACTCGACGATCAGAACGGTAAAACCTCTTTTGACAAAAACGAGTTAAAAGCTGATTTTCTGAAAAGGGGTTATGCAGAAGAACCAAAGGTAGATACCCTACAAAAGGGTTATTTTCCATCTGCACCCAGGTTTTTATTTCACACACTCTTGATGTGTGCTTCAAATAAAACAACATCTTTCAAAGAAATACCATTGAAAATTCAAAGCCTGGGTTACGCTATTTTGAATAATAAAGACTATAACTACTCCCAGGAGATTTTCAATGACATGGTGAAAAACGTTGAAAGTAAAGCATTTTTACTTTTTCCAAGATTTTTGAGTTATTATTTTGAACAAAAATTTGAAAAGAAAAATGTAAATTTGCTCAAACAAGGTGTTCATTGTCAAATAAAAAGCATAACAAAAGAAACATTTTCAAGGATGATGGCACCAATAAAAACAAAAGCAGGGGTACCTGAGCAGACTTTAGCGGTTACAACTGCTCCTCAGGTATCAGCTGCTGAGCCCACTGCTCCAGGTGATCATAGCAGCACTCCCACTGCTTTGAAACCCACACCTGCCACCACTAAAAAGACCAAAAAGAAAACATTCAGAAAACCCACCAATCCCAAAACAAAGGCAACTCTGGAAGATGAGATCCCAGAGGAAATACCTGTGACAACACAAAAGTCACCACAAACCACTGCTGCTACTTCCTCACAGCAGTTGAAAGAAAGATCTCAACCCATAACCGAAACTCCTCCTGCATCCTCACAAAAGGATCAGGTTGTAAGCACAGGGACACCACAATATGAAGTTCTGAATCCACTCGGATCCATCTTCCTCAGTCCTGATCCCAAGGACATGTCTCTTTCAACCCCCATCCCCTCACCAATAATAATGCCACAATCCATGCTACCCCTGTTGCATGCAGCTGCTATTGCACAGACACAAACCAGTTCCTCTCTATCACCTATCACTGAGAGTATACCCCCACAAGTGACTGGGTCTGATGCTTATACCTCTGCTATCCCAGCAACAGTTGAGGAGGTTACACTGCAGGAGTTACAAGTAACTCCTGTCAGTAGTTCAAGTGGAGCAGCAACTACAACTGGTGGATCAACAGATCCTCAGTTGGACAGTTGTTTCATAAGTCAGACTCCCTTGAAGGCAATTTCTTCCATAGCAACTTCGGTGACCACCAGTGAGTTAGATCTAACCACTGGTACCATCAAAGGTTTATCGAGTGCTGAAGAAAGAAGTCCCCAGTACCAAGAACAAGGGGAATCAATGGGTGATTTTTGGGACTCTGTTCCTAAGTCACACATTGATATAACCACCACAGGTGGGGATTCAGATGATCCCAGTAAAATGGGTGATGATTCAAGATATCAGGAATTGACGGGCAGAGTGGAAAAACTTGAAGAATCAGTTTCTGAAATAAAGGAGATGGTGCAAGAGATTTTAAAAGCTCAGAAAGCACAATCCTCTGCTGTTCCTGCTCAAGCATCTGCTCCACAACAAGCACCTGCTGCAAATGAGCTTTGGAATATTTTCCAACCCATGCTTGAAAAACAGCAACAAATGGCTGATCAAAAGCATGCTATTCAAGTACAAATGCTGTCCAACATGATGGAATCAAGGTTCAAGGATACTCAAGCAGATATCAAGGCTATTAAGGCCAGTATCCAAATTTCCACTGGCAAGGCTCCTTCAACTTTACTATTCTTTGATGACCCCCTTGCAGATAATGCCAAAAAGGGGGAGATATTGAAGCAAATGAAGAAGAAGGGAATTGAACATGGCCTTCTTATTGAACCTGAAAAAGAAAAAGAAAAAGAAAAACAGGTCTCAAAACCTGTTAGCCAAACAGCTGATACAGCAGTAGTTACAAAAACTGCTGTCAGTAGCCAAACAGCTGCCATCTCATCAACACACACACCTTCAACACACACCACTCTACCACACACCACTACAACTACTGCTCCACCATCATCATCAACAATCATACCATCACCACTGCCTCCTGTCATAAAACAGAAGACAACAGATGTTACAACATCTGTTGTAATGACACAAGTGATTGAAAAACAAGTTGTTTCAACCACTGTCAGTCAATCACTGCCACAAACCACTGCTATCCAATCTACCACCACTGATCCACCCAAAACATCATCTGCTTCTTCTTCATTAAAAAGGAGAAGAAATCTCATATCAGATGATGATTCACCAACATCACCACTTCCATCCCCTGCTCAAAAGCAGAAGACAACTGCTGACATATCAGCAGTTGTAATGACAGCAGATGTTGAGACACCAGTTGTTTCAACAGCTGTTAGTCAGTCATCCACCACTGCTCTCACCTTTCCTACATCACAACCAAAGCTCTTCAACAGAATAAGAAAGCCAATCACTGCTGATGAGGGTATACATGATCCTAATGGTGCAAAATATCCACTGGAACTTGAAGCTATCAAAAATGAGATGAGGCAATTCTATACAGAAGAGGATCCTTCAAAAAGAAGATTCTCCTCACTCATAGGCTACATGCCACCAGAGGATATGGATGATTACCTCAAACTCAAGGCAAAGCAGGCCAAAGTAAAAGCCAAGGTTGATAGTGAAAAAGAAAAGTTAAGCGAAGATGGCATTGCTAAAAGACTGGAGTTCTACTTCACAAAAGTAAAGCAGATAGAAGGGTTTGCACAAGACCTAGACAAAGAAAAGGCTGATCAAAAGAAAGAATTAAGAAAACAATATCTAGCCTACATCATGAAAGAAAAATTCTATCCTGCTGAAGAACAACAGTTCAGAGAATGGCCAGTAGTAGCTCTTAAGCGTGAGGCAGAAAGGATTGAAAGGATTAAGAATGATCCTACGAAGAAGAAGAATGCTCCTAACTGGAGAAAATATGAAAAGATCATTGCTGACTTAACTGCTGAATATAAGAGAAAGAAAAGGGAGCTGGTGGATGCAAAAATGGATACTGCTGAAGCCATATCAAAATGGTCTAAACAGCAGACTGATGAAGCCTATGAAAGGCTAAAGAAAAGAAAGATAACTGTTTCAGGCACTTCTAAGAAGCAAGAACAAATGATGAAGCTTGAACAGAAGATGGGAAACCTCGACACACTGTTCCGGTCTACCTTTGTAACAAATCAAGAAGAGGGAGAACAGCTGACTGAAGAAGAGGTAATGGAAAAGGAAGCAGAGTACTTCAAAGATACCATCACGAAAATGGGTCTAAAAGAAGAAACTTCAACAAAGCTTCAAAGCCTTTTTAAGGCATTAAACAAACCTGCGTCTCCAAACACTGCTAAAGACAAGACAGAAGCTGAACGACAAGAACTTATTGAACAAGAAACTGCAGAAGATATAGCTGCAGCTGACAAAGTCTTTGAAGAAGCTTTCAAAAGAATGTCTGAAAGTCTGCAGTTGTTTTCAAGGCCATTATCCCTCAACTCATCTTCAAATAAGTCTCTCCCAAGAAACCCACTTGGCTTAAAAATACTAAAGTGGATGTCTGATAAAAAGACTCACGTATTGACCTTGGTCAGAGCCAATGGCGATGTGAAGCACATATCAAGGAAAGAAGCACTAGGCCTTAGTGTTCAAGATTTGCAGGATCTCCTTGGGCTTTCACTGTGTAGGGATGAGGATGATCAGAGTGCAAAGGAATTTGAAGCTAAATTCAAAGAACAAGCTAAGGCACTCTTGATGAGTAATAAAGGTCCTGAATAATGAAAGGTTTTGGCATTATCTGTTCCAGGGGGAGATTGTTGGGATTGAACCCTACCAGAGGAACAGATAATGTAAAGCCAAAACCAGGTCACAACAGAGGATTCACAATAAACAGTAGTTTACACTTTGCTCTCCCCTTGACAGTGGTTATCTATCAGCTGATGAACCTTAAGTACTGCTCAAAAGAACAACTGATGATCCAAATGCTGATATAATCCTAAAGACTGCTGAAGACAAACTCTGTCGCTCTATCTACTGCTGTCTCCTAAGTGCTGCTGAAGACACAAACACTGCTCATTCAAGGACTGATCACCTTTGAAGAAAGCACTGATGTTGTTGTTAAGCATCAGTGCTTAGGCTACAATAGTGGAACGTGAAGCAGTTGTTTTCTCATGTTTTGTATTTTATTTACAATCAGTTGTTAGGACATCAGTAGTTGGTATAAGGACAGTGTCTACAGGTTGTTAGGCTGTTAGACGTCGTTTTCATGGTGACGTCAGCTGAGATACCTCAGTGGTTTGGTTTGCCTATAAATGTAACAGTACCCTGTACTGTTACATTTGATTGACCGAGTGGGTTCTTCTCCTCATGTTTAATCCTTTCATCTTGTGTGCAACCAACCTTGGGGTATCAGGCTGAGGGGGAGTATAGTTTGTAAGCACATCTGTAATCTTTTGCTTTGATTTGTAAATCATTTGACTCTATGAGAAGCAATTGTTTATCAAACTATTATCTCCTTTGATTGTGTTTACAGAGTTTGTTTTCACTTCCGCTGCACCTAACATGTTTTCATATTCATTGATTATTCATTTTAAACAAACAAACACTATCATGAGAGCCTCAGATCCTAACAAATTCATACTTATCTGACATAAATTAAAGCATTTTACTTACCTTGATTTCCTTCCATACTTCAGCGATCCGTAAATCAGATCTGTCCACATTCTTCACGAGTGCTAGCCGTACCAGGCTAGATTTCATTCATCCATGTAATGCGCTTCCAATCGTACGCCTCCTTCCACCAATTCGATTGGTTTCATCACATCAAGGGTTCTAACATTATCATCAACAATTTTAACAGTTAGCACATTTCATTTCTCACACGAAATTCTTTCATTCTAGTTACTTATTTCGTCAACCTTCATTTGACTTTTCAAGGCTTAACTGACATTTCTTAATTATCGTATAAGTATTGAGGCACACGTTCGTACTTCTTTCCATTCATGCTTACTTGCAAAAACATTCATTACATCATTTCAGTATTGTTAGCAAAACTTATCCTTTTTGCTCATACTTAATTTATTGTCCGGGTCGTAGCCCGTCATTTATTATGACTCCTAAGAGTCAATTTCTAACACATTTAACACATAACTTGTTCGAAACTTCTTCCTTTCGTTTTAAAATTTAGGTTTGCGTGCCAATTACGATCATTCTTTCATTCAGTTACTTTATATTTACTCATATGAATCGTTTGATGCAACCAAGGTCAAACTATCGGCATATTCTGATACGGGCTAATTTCATCCTTTTTATATTTTTAAATTCGTCCAGCGGTTCCAAACGTACCATTCATATCTTTTCTTCCTTCTATGATTTGAATCCATCTAACGGATTTCAAACATATCATTCACATCTTTCATTCCTTACATGTGTTGAATCCGTCTTGCGGATTCAGACATATCATTTCTACATTTCATTTCCTTGAATCCGTTTTACGGGTTCAAACATTCCATTCATGCCTTTCATTCCTTGAATCCGTCTCGCGGATTCAAACAGGTCATTCATACTTCATTACTTTCATGCTTCGAATCCGTCTCGCGGATTCTAACATATCATTCATACCTTCATTCTTTTCATGCTTCGAATCCGTCTCGCGGATTCTAACATATCGTTCATACTTTCATTCTTTTCATGCTTCGAATCCGTCTCGCGGATTCTAACATATCATTCGTACTTTCATTCCTGAAAGTCTTACATTTCTCTTCACCCTCCCGTCCACCTACTACCTAATTCTAACGGACATACCTGTAGCAATTATCACGGTCTCACGAACGTCATATGTTTCTTGTGTACTGGCCAGGTACACAATCCACATACTAGTTTCGTGTCTTCGTGTAATAGCCACCTTATGTCCGAAGAATTAAGTTTCGGCACGTGTATCATTTTAAAAACTTCATAGCCATATCACTATTATATTTCCTTTAAAATTTTCTTTCACTCGCCTATTATACCACTTCATACGCCCACACGTTAAATTTACACACCTGGGGTCCATTTGTTTTATCACTTGCCTTGATGCCGGTTCTAGACCGCATTCACGGATCATCCTTTCCAAGCAGTTATGCTTACCTTTGTGACATCTGTGCTTGTGTATTCATTTTACAGACTCTGAACAATACAATATTAATAAAACAGTGTGTTTTGATCCCAATGTTTGTTATTTATGTTTGATATTTTGCACATTTTCATTTTTGATTGATTTTTGAACTCTATACCGCTTTCTGGAAAGTTATATGCAAACTGATGCGTAAACGTAATCAGATTAACGTGACAAACACTCTGGAACAGCAACATAAGCTTAAAATACCTTAAATAACCTTTACATAACTTAGAAATAAGTTTTGAAGGCTTTGGTATGGCAAAAACAAGTTTATTCGCTCACAGGGACTATTTGCGTCAAACTGCAAAAGTCTGCCGTTTCATAAGGCAACGTACAGTCCGGAACTTGATCATAAGCTAAACATACCATATATAACCTAAACATGTCTTAGAAATAAGCCTTGATAGGTTCGGTGTGCGAAAACATGCTTACTTGATCATACAGGGACTAAAAGTGTCAAAAACAGCGTAAGTTTGCATTTTCGCGCATATCTTACGTTCTGACCAAATCTGGACACCCAAATTTTTGTACACACTAAAATATTTTTATTTTAGTGATCAGCAAGCAAAAATACCATTCGTCGCTCAATTTGGTTCGTTTTCGCGTCCGTTCGTGTTTCGTCGTAAATAACCGAACAACGTGACCGTACGGCCAAACAAACCAACATCCGTGGATTTTCCAAGCATATTTCAGGTCCCCTACACTTTGTAGACCTTGTAGAGCCTTGAAAATGACTTTACGGAGGTTAAAAACATCGAAAACAAGCTTAAACACGTGTAGGGACCAATTCTGTCAGTTTCTGAAAGTTCCAGCTACACCCTCGCGCTGCGCGACGGCCCTATGGCCTCCCTGTCGCGCGACGCTAGCATCAGATCTGGATAGAACTCTTGTTTTCAGCAACAGTTTGTTAATTCAGGGGCCAATCTTGCAATTCCTTTGTGTGGTGGCCAAGTTAGCACCTCCCCAAGCAAATTAGTTGGCCTCTAACACTTGTAGGGTCATGATTTAATCCTTGATGGCCACACAAACAAGTGTCATGATCTTGTTCATCATGCTCTAGTATAAATAGCAAGGCCATTCACTTGTTTCAATTGCTCATTTCCTCTCAATCTCTTCTCTAATCTGATTTGGAGCTTCCACAAGTGTTGGGAACTTCCTCTCTGGTTTTCTTATTATCTTTCTTCAAGCTTTGGACTCTTGTGAGTATTCCTTCATGCTTGTTCTTTATGTTAGTGCAGAAAGTCAAACAGTTTGGCCAACAGTTTGACTTTCGGTTTTGACCATCAATTGGTCAAGTCAAAGTTCAATTAAACTTTGCAACGTGATTGTAATCACGATGGTTATAATCCTTAGTGATTATGCCTACTGATTACCACGTTAACTAGGTGTAGTAACGAGTCAAAGTTTCGGTCAAAATGCGTTTTAACACGCATTTTGCAACGGAACTACTTTTAGGTATCAAAACACCTTGTTTTGATACCAAATCAGTTTTATAAGTTAGTTAAACATGTTTTGACATGTTTAACTCGTCACTATTAGTTTAGTGCTTGTTTAGGGTCGTAAGTTAAGCGGTCTAGACAACCGCTTAAACTTTCGAACCCGACCCGTTTGGTCGATCTTTAGGATCCGACCAAGCATGTTTAGTGATCATAGTCGCATAGGGAATAACCTCTGAGGTTATACCTTATGATCACGTAGGATTGGTTAGTTATATGTTAAGTAGCTTACATGCCCATAGGAAATGACCAAAACGCCCTTTTAAAGCATAAATCCGTATTTTGCATATGTGAACATATTTTTGACATGTAATCTGATTTAGTAACATATTTAGGGATAATTGGGCATGTAAAGACTTGACATAGCACATAGTTAACCATCTGAACATAGTTTTACGCAAACGACGCATCATAGTAGCTTATACTACCATAATGGGTCGAAACGGGTCAAAATCACTTAGGTAGACTTTCAAATCAGAATGTTAGCTCTATTAAATCATACCATATGAGTTCAAATACTCATTTGATTTATGGAACATCTTTCTATCCTATCTCCCGATTTAGGATCCGATTATAACATAGTTACCTATATTAGGTGCCTTGTTGATCCCGTGATCCTTGGAGCTTAATTTGGTCTTATTCTCAAGACTAATAAGCAATCCCAAGTGAGTACATAGTTCCCCTCTTTTACCGCTTTCAAATATTTTGGGGTGAAACACTTGTGCATACATGTTACTTTCATGCTTTCTTCGCTTTTATGACATAATCATGCTAGTTTCATCTAGTACACATATAGTACATGCTTTCAATCATGTTTTGCTATGTATGTTTACTTAGCATGCTAGCACATTGATTTCATAAACACCTTTGCTATGTATGTTTACTTAGCATGCTAGCACATTGATTTCATAAACATTTTTGTTATGTATGTTTACTTAGCATACTAGCACACTGATTTTATGAACATTTCTACTATGTATGTTTACTTAGCATACTTAGTACATGGTTTTCACATGCTTGCATTGGTTATGACATTTGGTATGTTTAATCGGAACAATAATACATTCATTAACATTAGCTACGCCGCTCGGTAGTATGTAATGGTACCATAGGAATTGACAACTCCCGTTTCCGACTTCCTAGGCTTGTTTGGAAGTTGGAAATGACAGAATCCGATATACATAACTTAGATGAACCTTTAATTTGTTTAAAGGTTTGTCGCCACAGTCTCAAGGATTGAATGTATGCGAATAAACAATACTGCATAAATGTTTGTAATCATAAAGCATTGTTTTCTGCAAAACATAACATTTGATTTAAACTTGGGTTTATTCAAAAGCATTGTTTTGTACATTTTCCTACAGGGTTGATTGACTACTAGTTATTCACCATACATAACATTGATTATCACATTAACATTTTCACGTAGTTAAGTAGATACTTTCTACTTGCTATGCATTACATTTGTTTATACATGATACACTTCACACATGACATTGTACATGGTTTATACATAAACATTTTAACATTAAACAAGACATTTTGGTCGGTTATTGATAAATGACTTATGTAACGGGGCTATGTGTTATATGATAAAAGCACGGTGGATACGCCGCTGGTACTTCCTATATATAAGTGCTTTTATTGTATTATACATTGTTGCGTTATCAAAGCCACTTGACAAAGACATGAAACATTTTTCACAAGGACACAACATTTTTATACAAAGTACACATTTTATACAAATTCACTTTTACTTGGTTATTCATTTAACTATGCATATTTCTTTCATATCATTTGATTTTCATATCGATTTTCACATGATTTCATAAAAGAAAACATTTTACAAGGTTCATGACTACTTTTTGTTAAACCCTTCTTTAAACTACAAGTCATGAATCTTGCATAAACAAAACCTATGTATCTCACAGGCATTTTTATGCTGACGTACCTATTTTCGCATGTGTTTCAGGTGCTAATGTATGATGATGCTTGTGCTACACTTAGGCGGACTTGGGCCTTAGTGACTTAAAAGACAATTATTATGTTATGTTTTATTTAAATTCCATGACAATGTAAACTTTAATTCTAATAATACAAAACTTTAATTACCATGGTTGTTGAAACAATAATTATGTCGCCACACTCCCCGACGTTTCCGCCGCGGTTTGTTGTTTTACGTGGTCGGGGTGTGACAACCTTACACATAATATAACCGTTAGTTTCTTCATATGAATGCATACATACACGTTTTCATTCCATTTCTACCTTTAGATCTTGATCGAGTCCTGGATTGTACGGGTTCCATATCACAAGAGCACACAGGTTTGAGTTCAAGTACCTATACTCTCGTACTTGATTCTCTCAAACCAGGGCTCTGATACCAACTTGTAAGGCCCTAGTTCGTATTTGACAAAAAGTCACAGTTGAAAATTCGTGCCATAAAATTACTTTTATTATAAACTTTATGCCTTACTTGAAAGTTCATTTTTAAAACAACTCTTTTATATTGAATACATCAATCTAACTCCTTTACAGAATAAAACATAACTTATGTGTATCAAATTACATTCTCAGACAATCCCGTACAATCCTTCAAGTGACTCGGTCCTAGATCTCTATCCCTTGATGATCCTCCTGTTTCGTAATACCTGCGCTCACCACATAAAATTCATAACATTAGTACGCATCATAAACATACAAGATTTACTCACGTTTACTTTTCTTTCTGTTAACTCTTTACATTCCGGCATTGCATCCGATCATACAACCCGCGGTAAGACTTCTTTGATATTCTTGCGTTACACTTCGTTCACAAGGTACACTATTAATAATGTCGATACTCGATCGTATTAAAAACTTGCGTACAACCATGCATACTTACTTGCTTACATGCATACATGCGTACCCACATACATACATACTTTCAAGCATAACTACATACTTGTATACGTTAATACATAACTACTTCCACATATACCAACAATCCTACATACATACATACATACATACATACATACATACATACAAACATACATACATACATACATACATACATACATACATACATACATACATACATACATACATACATACATACATACATACATACATACATACATACATACATACATACATACATACATACATACATACATACATACATACATACAAATCCTCACCCATGTCTACATCTCCTAAAACATGAAATAAATTAGTCATACTTAGTGTATAAGCGTATAAAAACAGTCTAAACGGGTTCGCGTTGCATATACAATTAAAATATGATATTTTCAACATTCTGGAGCCCGTGGCGTCGCGCGACGGCCTATGGCCTTCGCCTTCGCGTCGCGCCACCCCCCCCCCCCTTTTTAACAGAATGTTCGCAGCTGTTGCTGCATATTCCCAGCATAACTCAGTTTTACGGAAACGAGCATAACTTTCTCGTTTTTGATCCGTTTTACCCGATTCTTTTTCCTACATGATCGTAATTTAATTCTCCATCACATGGAGTTAACATCCGACATCCAGATTAACAAAATTCTAGACTTTTAAGCTATCGACTTATCACATTTTTACTAAGTTTTGACCCGTTCATGCATTTATCAAAATAATCTGTTTATTTGACCTCAATTTCTGAAGAGCCTTATAATTTCAACGGTGTTTATCATAAAAGATTAAATTCTTGGATGTCTTGCATCCTCTTAACCCATTTCCGCTAAAAAGCCTATTTTGACCCGTTATGGGTATTTACGCATTAAATGGTCTATGACATATAAAACCATACTCTTCGCTTTCGCACATGACCAAAACATTACTCTAATCGATTAGCATGTTTCCAATTGACATTTAAGGTCGTTTTCTCGATATACCTATCAAGGGCATTTTTGTCAACATTGCTCCATCCTTTACAACCAAGGACTTCATCGCATATTTAACCAATCCTACCACTTAACTACAATTCTAACACACATACCTTGCTCGGATCAAAGCTAAGATCTGTTTAATACTTCATCCACCATGTTAGATGATAGCAACGAAATCCTTCCGCTATTCATTCTGCAATTTCGTAATACTTGCCAAACAATTCATTAGTCAATATTACCAAATGGTGATATCTTCACCATTTGGCTCATTTAGTCTAAATGCCCATTTTATCCTTATGAGATCTTTAATTAGTCATTATTCCCTCCATGTAACTTATCCCTTCATTAACTCGTAACTAAAATTACCATACTACCCTTTTTACCCTTTTTAACCATGAAACTTAGTCTCTTACCATGACCACATGTTCCGACCCGTATCAAAACTTGTCGGAACATCATACTTCACATATTCACTTACCATGTTCATAATCTGTTCAATGAGTAGATATTCTAATATGAATAAAAAGGGGTAAGCTTTACTTACCTAACATACGAATATGCTTCCCATGCGCGTTAGTCCCGATTGACCCGCTTCTTTCCCAAGCTTCCATGTCGCTTATCAAGCATCAATTGTCATATATCATTCTCAAGATAGTTAGCTTATTTATCATTCATCACAACCTTTTCATCACACGGATCTTATATTAAGTTTATCATTTAACCTTATAACATGCTAATTCATCATTTCTTATCCAATTTCTTTAAACATACATACACATATATGATTTTCAAACATCATTAATATAAGCATATCATTACTTCTATCATATCATCAAAACCCACTTCATAACTACTTTGTTAATCACTTACAAGTGATCTAATCTCAAATTCCTCATAAGTTCATCATACATTTGGTGTGTATACTACCTCCTAAGCATAGTATACAACTAATTCATGCATATTCTTCTAATCTCACACATAATTCATCAAATTCTTCATTCTAATCAACATCAATCATCCATACATAAACATCGACCTACTAGTATCACATTTCTTTCAATCCCTCTAACAAGAATCCATCATATATATCAAAATACATCAATAATAAGCAAGAATTTGGACATGGATGATTTACCCATGTCATCATCTTCACCATAACAAACGTGTTTCACCCTTAAACATCAAATTAACCTAAACCATGCATAATCCATGTTCTATATGATGATTCTAACACACACCCGTTCTCAATTTCATACAAATTCTCAACTTACATCATAACCCACTTCGTGAAAGATCACCAATCTAACTTTTAAGACATACCTTATGATCCCCTCGTGTAGGTGATCATTAATCAATGTTTATTCATGAATTTAGACCTCGATTCACCCTTCAATTTGATGATTCTTCATGCTTAGGGTTTCTTGAGCTCATGGAGCTCCTGCTCATTCTAGAACACACACGATTTGTGTGTTTGTGTGTGTTTTTCATATATTAAATTCAACTTTTACTTTGCCCCACTTTAGTCCCTCAAGTTTGCCACTAAATAATATTGGCACAACTATCATCCTTTAATTGCTTTTTACCACATTCCTAACTAGGTTAAATAGCCTAGTTGTTTATTCCATGATATACCATATCAGAACATTTACCAAATATAAACATTCGGGTTTTGGGGTGTTACACCGTGTTGCACCAACACGGCCCCGTGCTCAACTCTCTGTAACTCGGAAACTAAAAACTGACAGTAACAATGCTGGGCACGGCCCGTGTCCGACCAGGCATGGCCCGTGCTGAGCTCTACAGAAGCTGAAAAATTTAAGAAAAATCCTAAAAAAAAGAAAAAAATAAGAAAAACGATCAGGCCGTTGATTCCTAACTTTCTTAAAATCCTTGTGTCCCCGGCTGCGGCGCCAAAAACTTGATGTGTGTCGGTGTGTATATATATTTAAGTATATTTTTAGTCCTTTTTAACACTTTAGTCAAGTTTTAAATTTATAAAACTCGATATTTTTAGGGCAAGTGCACCCATCGTGAGCGGAGTATAGCGTTGGTAAGATACCGAGGTCGTCCAAGGACACAAGAGCTTTTAGTACCGGTTTATCCTCAACGTCTAATCAAATCAAAAATTTAGAAAAAAGGTTTTAAACATGAAAATAAAAACTAAAAATGCTGAAAGAAAAATAAAAATAAAACAGATAGGCAAGATGAATCACTTGGATCCGACTCGCCTTTAGTGTAACCTTTGATGTTTTCCGCACTTTTGCACTTTTTAAGAGATTATCTTAGTTATAGTAGTAGGCCCCACTTTTGAAGGTGACGTTACCCTCAACCCAGTAGTTTGAGTCAGCAAGGATACAATCCTAAAGGGTTGGAATATTGGAAGATAATTAATTAAGTTATTAATGCGTAATGTGGTAGGCCCCTCTTTTGAAGGTGATGTTACCCTCGGCTAAGTGGTTTGAGTCAGCAGGGATACAATCCCAAGTAGCCGGGTTAATGTATTAATAGTAGTTTACATATGAGGGGATCAAGCCATTCGCACCCTCGCCATCCAATACCAGTGGGTATTGAAGGAGGTCCTCCTAAGCTTGACCCAGGTCCTTGCAGGATCTATACACTGAACAAGGCAAGAACC
Source organism: Helianthus tuberosus (assembly GCA_030545235.1). Lineage (NCBI taxonomy): Eukaryota > Viridiplantae > Streptophyta > Magnoliopsida > Asterales > Asteraceae > Helianthus > Helianthus tuberosus. The sequence continues at coordinate 137,361,565 of CM060357.1, forward strand.
TTACCAAACCATTCCCTTAACCCCTGACCAGGTAGCCAACATATCTTCATATAGACCGTGGAGATATGAATGGTGTAAATCTTTTATTTTATATAGACAGTAAAATAACGCCAAGACACCACGGACAAATGATAAGGAAGTTTCACCTTAAACATAAGAAACTAGTTATTAAAGTCATTAATACAAAACCAAATAAAAAGTGCGAAAAGATTAAAAAACAAAAGTATTACACTAAATGCTTTTCTTCACCAAGTGATGTAAGAGACTTAGGAAAACATGGCCTTTGATTGTCAAGAAATCTTACTATCAATCTTGGATCCTGAGACTACTACACACACTCTATGATGGATTATGGATGATGGTGGTGGATGTGGGTGTTGTGATGGTGGTGGAGTGTGGGTGAAGAGGGAGAGAGGTGGTTTGTCAAGGGATGCCTTTGAAATGAACCAAGCACCCCTATTTATAGCCTGCACAGAAGCCCGGACATAGCCCCATGTCCGGTGGGCACGGCCCCGTGTCCATCCACTTTCTCTTTCTTAATTTAATGCAGTTTGTCTGTATTAGTTGACCACGCCCCCGTGTGCAGAAGCGTATCTGTACTATCAAGATTTGCTTGGATTCTGCGAATCTTAGCGTTGACCACGGCTGTGTGGAGCTGGGCACGCCCCCGTGTTGGGAAATAGAAGCTTCTATGCTTTTGTCTTTTCTGCAGACACTCGGGTACGCCCCCGTGTCCACTGGGCACGGGGCGTGTTCAGCCTTCTGATGCTCTGTTTTTGGTTGGGGAGATGTTGTCGAGGGGTCGGGCATGCCACGTTTATTCTTTTTCTTGTATTTATGTTAGATTTAGCTGTATTTTTGCTTCTTTTGTTCATTTACGCTCATTTAACCCTGAAAATACAAAAGGAAGACAAAAGCACACTTTTTCCAACATTAGTACTAAAAAAGGGTTAGTTTTATGCCTCGTTTGATGTAATTTATATGTTGCATTTTACACACATCACTCATGCTTCCCGTGTCGAGGGGATTGTGGAAGAAAAATCTGATGATAACGATGTTCAGAACAACGTTAATCATGTAAATGATCCTGTTACCCCAGGAGTACAACCTTAAATCCCGATCAGCTCAATTTTACCTCTTGGCGAGACTCCGATCTCTTGGTATGTTAAGTCCCAAGGTGCGTTGAACGCTGTTTGTGCACAATTTTGTGCACAAACTGCTCAACCAGCACCACAGACGCGTAGATCTGTATCTCAGGTACGAGCTCCATCTGCACCTCGAGTGTTGCATTATGATTCACTGTCACACATGTCTTTCGAGGATACAAAAGTTTACTCTCAGTCCAGCACCAGATATGAGTCTACTCATTCTGGATCTAGACGGTGAGATCATCGTGAAGAGCAATACTCTCAGAAAAGACAATCAGTTCATTCACGTTTGGGCCCGCGTTTCTCACAAAAACGGGACACCCAAACTGATGAATACTATAGAACGTATAATGAAGACGACAACAAAAGCATTTTCAATCGGATACAGAAAGATCATGCTAGTTACAAACCAAAAATCCATGCGGTTTATAACCCAGAAGCGGAGTATGACTACAATCTGATTTATCGACCAGCGGAAGCTGCTGAAAACTCAAAGTTTGTTAGAGAGATTGCACTGGCTCCCCTCGAGCGGGAAAAATTACCTTCAAATGTAGGAAAGTTCAATGGATTGTCAGATCCTAATGATCACCTGCACGTGTTCACCAGCTCGGGGATAATCAGCGGATGGACACTACCTATGTGGTGCCACTTGTTTGTCCAAACTCTTACAGGCGCCGCGCGCCTTTGGTTTGACAATCTACCAGTAGGTAAGTTAACATCCTGGGTTGATCTTAAGGAGAAATTTCTGGTTCATTTCAGTTAGCAGCGCTGCTCCATTCGAGACTTCGCGGATGTCATGAACATCTGGCGGAGGGACGATGAAAGTTTGGAGGATTTCATCACGAGGTATAACAAGGAAGTTTTGGAAATTGGTGATGTGCACGAACACTTAATCGTCGCACAGTTCAAATACGCGGTGAGATGCGACGACATGATCAAGGTGTTGTCGGGAACTGAAGGTTTGCCGAAAAGCTAGGAGAAGTTGATGGCAGCAGCCAAGGTATAAGCTCAGACTGAGCGCAATCTAAGTTCCAACAGACCACCACTGCCCCAAAACCACCCTCAAGACATGAGCGGAAGCAGTGGTTGAAAGTTCAAGAAAAGCTGGAAAGACTCAACTTCAAGCGCATACTCTTCAAAGGATGCCCGTGCAACAATCAACAAGATCACAGCTCAAAAGGAAACCAAGCAAGAAAACCGCGAAAGACAATGGACACCTCTCACCAAGACACCCGCGGAGGTACTCAGCGCCGAAAATTACCAGTTCAAGACACCACCTTAGATGAAGAACAAGAGAGGACAAGATCCAAACATCTACTGTGAGTACCACAAGGACAATGGCTACACCACGGACAACTGTATCAGTTTGCGCACTGAAATCGAAAAAGCACTCAAGCGTGGGGAGCTTACCCATCTAGTTCAGAATGTGCACAAAGAAATCAAGCAGATCACCCGTGGAGATGAAGGGCCAAGCGAGAAAAAATCTAAGCAAACCTAAGGGTCCAGGGCAGTTCAGCGCGCATGTAATCATAGTTTCCTTCATATTTGGCAGGTTTCTCAACTTATGGCACATGGACTATTTACATGCGCAGTAACTTAAGTTTCTTATTTATCCTAATAGCAGCTTTGTACTACATGGCCTCTGCACCTTATCTAAATCAATACAAAATCTGTTACATTACGCCTTTATGTTTTATTACAAATGCATGCAATTTCTTTTGGTAAGCACAAAAACACTCTGGTAATCTAATACAAGTCTCATGAACGGTCCGCGGTCACAGGTACTGCGCGAGGTCTAGCCCCACGTTCATACATGAGCTTTATACCATCTTTATTTTTCTTACCTAAACAAAGTAATTGTACTCATGCAAACATTGTAACTAAAACATACCATGTATTCAAAACTACTTGCGCGACAACGCATTGACAAAAGTTACTTGCACCACAGCGCATTAACAAAATAATACATAAATGGGATCCAACATCCCAAACTTGTCAGACAAACTATCAAGTACAAGACAACCTATTCTAAGTCTTCATCTGAAGCATCCGCTTCATCTGGGAATATATCCTTCAGTTGCACAACAAAGTCTTCAGACTGAAGCGCTGAGGTTACCAGATCCATCACTGGAAGGCGCAAGTTGTTATACTCTGCTTTAGCAGCAGCATGGGCAGCACAAGTATCAACTCCGTGCGTGACAGATCTGTTGTTATCCCAATCAACCCTTAGCGCATCATTGACATGTTGGGTACATTATGCATGCCCATGAGTATATCCGTAATTGCATGCTGTGACAACTCGTACCCTTGAACCTGATTGTCGAGAGACGAGTATCTTACTATCGTTAATTAATATTATTATTAACATTATTATTATTTGATAATAATAACCCGCAACGAAAAACGTATGCCGCTTTACGGATAACACGAATCAAGTATGCGTATAATCTAACGAACACACGGGCCAGGCCCAACCCAACACACGGCCACACCATAGCCTCAACGACAACCCCTCCTTCCACTGTCTTGTTACCACACACCCCCCCCCCCCACCATAGCCTCCCGTGTGGGTCGCACACTTGACAAGTGGGCCACACATTAAACATACATTGGGCCTTATTCTAGTGGGCCGCATACTAGAAAAGCACAAACCTTTTATAGGCCACACACAGCTAATGTTCCATGTCATTTCATGTTATTTGTTTTATAAACGGATTACTTATGATTAAGTTGTTATGCCATAACTGTTACTAGTACGCTACTTGACAAATACGTGTTAGATATTTGTAGCTTATACGTGATTACCTGTTTACCGTCCTAACGAGTGGTAACCATAATAGGGTGTGGTTGACCAACTTAGGACAAACGCTTTATCTGCCGAGCAAACCAAGGTGAGTTCACACACTTTCTAAGGCATGGGATTCCCGGTGGTTGGGAATGGGTTAAAGAATTAAAACGGAACCTACATATTCTCCTTGGGTAGGATATGTACCTCCATCCTCCATGGGTAGGATGCCAATGTCAATCATGCGTATTCTCCTTGGGTAGAATACGTATGTTCGTCCTCCTTGGGTAGGACAACAACCTTAAACTTACTAGACAAAACTCTATCATTAAGTCCCTCATTTTAATATCGACTTAATCGTCGGGCCAATGGCGAGCGGGTCATTAGTTAATAGCGCTATTAGGGTTGATAAGCCTCACACCGTGCCGGTAGAACGGGCGTGTACTAATGGATCTGGGCACTCAGTCAATTATGATAGACATTGACTTAGGGCACAACTTACTTTCGTCAGTTGTCGATATGGTAACGGTCTAGTGGTTCACATGGGGAAGCCCCCACTGATTACGGATATGGTTTAGGAAACAAAGATACTGTCGTGGTTTACGAAACAACTTATGGTTTTCAAAACAAACTTTTAAAACTAAACAACCAACTGTGAACTCGCTCAACTTTGTTGTTGACTCGTTGTTACATGCCTTGCAGGTCGTTAGGTATTTATGGAGCTTGCACGAGGAGGAGAGGTCGTTGGGGGATATGGACTGTTATGTCCCGTGCTTAACATTTGAACTTTAAACTATGTTTTGGTTATTTAAACATTACTATGCTTTCGCTGATTACTTAAACATGTTTGGTTTCTTTTGAACACCAATTATATTGGGTTTGGTTTTATTTACTTAATTGCATTGTTCAATATGATTGGTGGCTGGATCCTGGTCAGTCATGCCTCCATGCGGTGATACTCCGCTTGTGGATTTTGGGGGTGTGACACACGCGGTCACCATCAAGTTGGCAACAGTCTGGTCTAAGTCAATGGAGTTCAGGATTGAATTCGCAACTTGCGCAGACAGAAATTCCAGTAAGATAATGCACAAACTTATCAGAAATATCACAAGGGGATGACATACTTACATTGATAATCCGATGATGCTTCATCCACAACATGTCATTCTTCAGAGGTTCAACCAAGCTCTCCGCCGTCACCCGGGCAGTCTCAGAACTCTCAAGTTTCTCTTCAGTCTCATCAAGACGGCGTGTGGCTTCAGCTTTTTCAACTCTTTTGAGTTGCAAGTCTTTTTTGGCAGACTCAAGTTCCACCTTGGTTTGTTCCTGATCAGTTAATAAAGAAGTGAGTTCTTCTATCTCCTTATTTCTAAGGGCTAGGGTGGCGCAAGTTTATACCTCTCTCTGCTCGCTCCTTTTTCTGTGAGAACGAGCTTCATCACGAGCCACCTCTGCTTCCGCCTTCTCCTTCTTCAACTTTTCAATCTCCACCTTGAGATTGGTTACATCGGTACGAAGAGCTCTCTTCTCATTATTATCTTTGTCACAAATTTCTTTCCATCACTTGTGAGCCTCCGCACGTTGAGCGGCTTCAGCCTCCACTTTCCTCTTCCATCCCGCGGCAGACCATTCTTCTGTCCTCTGCTCACTTTCAAACTTGGCTTGATCAGCATCAAGCTTAGCCCTCAGCATGGCAACCTTCGCCTTCTCTTCAGCAACTTCCTTTTTGGACGCTTCAAAGGCATCCCACTCCTTATGCATGCTGCACCACTCGCGCACTATTCTATGAGTGGTGGAAGTTGAACTGGTTGTTTCTTCGAGGTATGAACGATAAGTATGATCATGAGATCGCTCCTCTTGAAACTTGATTTCAGCAGGTGAGAAAATACCCTGCAACCAGTCACGGCAAACTTGCCAATCTGAGAAGGTATCGCTTGCTTCAATTTCCACACAAGCGCGTGGATATTAGAGGCTCTCTTCTCCTAATATGTTCTATAATAATAATCCCTCGGAGTTTCATCCGGGCGGATTGGAGAATCTTCCTCCTCATCATGAGTAATAAAGCCCTGATCAGCATGAACCGGGTTTTCTTCAACATTATCTCTGGGAGGAGCGGAGGTGGTCGCAGAAGAAGGAACGGTTATCCCAGGAACCTCTTCTTCAAGAATGGATTTCCCTCTTTCTGGCCCATGCGCCACAACCTCAGGAGACTTAGGCTTGGTAGCACCAACGCCAGTCGTCTCCGCTTCCACAGTCTTCTCCGCTTCCAACTCAACTTCAACTGGCTTCTTCACCTCCGCCTCTACAGTCTCGGTACCCTCCAACTGTTCCCTGATAGATACGTGATATTCACCAAAATACGCATACTTTATTCCCCCATTTTACCCCCATTTTACGCGTTTTCGGCCGTAAAACCGAGAATTGGATACTTAATCGGGTATATTTTTGTTTACAGGCCTAAAACAGCGTGCCAAACAAGAAGATGATGAAAACGAGGATTTTCCGAACGAAACGGCTGAGCTGCGAAGATTCTGTGGAAAAATCGGATTTGGGCAAGTTGCACGGTCGTGCGATTGGTGGCACCCCCATGCGGATCCGACATCTAGGCTCACCTCGGCATTGCACAGCCAGTGCGATCAGGAGTGCAAGGCAATCTCGGAAACGAACGACCGTGCCACTGGAGGCACTCCCGTGCGGATTCGATGACTAGCACCAACCCGGAGATGCACCACCAGTGCAGATGCTCGTGCCAGCTGCTACTCGGTAATGCACGCTCGTGCGACCCAATGCACGACCATGCCAATGCGAAGACCGGTCAAGACTTGCTGATGTCACACGGTATGGTGAACAGTAACATAAAGTGAACGGTCGTGCACTTTAATCGCACGATCGTGCGATCTGAAAAAGTTATAAAAACAGAAGACAACCATCTGTTCGACATTCTGGACTTTTGGGAGCTCATCAGGCTCTGGAGGCTCTTGCTTTCACCCGGATTCAAGCCCCATTGTGCCGATTAGCTCCATTACTATCCGGATACTCAATCTTGTGCTTGTTTATGGTTTGATTCTTTAATCTTTCCATGTTTTTGTTCATGTTTCAAGCATTTAGATTGATGATTATGTATTATTGTAAGCCTAAGGGCAAAAACACTAGTATCCCTTGCTTAATAACAACCATTAGTATGTTAATTATGTTTGTAATGACACTTTGAAGCATTTTCTATGTTAATCCTTGATGATTAGTTTGCAACCTTGTTTATTGATGTTGAATTCTTGATTATAGTTAATTATCTTGGATGATTAGTATGTGGTTAGTTGAGATATTTGCAAGAAGAAGCTTAATTAATCATGTATTAGTAGACTTTGAACTTGTTTAACTTGTTTAATATGTTTACACCATAATACTAGAAATGGTTAGTGGTTTAATAAGGGATAATTATTGTTAATCAAGAAGGCTTTCCCTCACGGAAGGACCTTAACGGGTTAAATGGTGTTGTTATGAATTCTTGACATAAATTGTTAGCTTAGTTAGTAGTTTAGGCCAAAATTGCTTGCTTGGTGAATTTATGCTCAAGATTTGTAAAATGAACTCGGTTGTGATTTAATCTAGTTTATGCTTGTCTCAGTGGTTGCATTGTGTTTATCGGTGTCACTTTCCTTGATTAAGTGAGGTTAGAAAACTCTTAACGGATGACTAACTTATCTCTAGGGGATTTTCAGAGACATTTGTCAATTGGGCGTTAAAGAACAATTTTAGATGGTTAAAGTGTGTTTATCGTTTTAGCTTTCCAAAAAATTGTCATGTTAGGACTCCCGAAAGGGATACTAATTGTTTTGAAAATGGAGAATTGACCAAATGTTTTAAGTGACAAAACCGACTTAGTTCATATACTTTGGTTGTGCATAAAGCAAGGCTATATATTTATTTTCTTATTTGGAGTCTATTATGTTTTTATAAATATTTGTTTATGCTTATTTTTAGCTTTTAGAAAATCACACACTTATCTTTCTACCGGTAGTTTAATGACAAAGGTTTAGTATTATTTCTCCGCCCACATCCTTGGATCGACACTTGGTTCTTACCGATACTTTACTACATGTATGACGGGGTACACTTGCCCTTTCGTGTGTGTTTTAATGTTGAAGTATAAATGATTTTTATAAATTTAAAACCGAATCGTGTGTAAAATTCATTGTATAAACATGTATATACGCGCACACGTCAAGTTTTTGGCGCCGTTGCCGGGGATGTGGCGAGGTTTAGGAAGGACCCGAGTCATTATTTTATCGGTGTACATACTTGTGAATATTTGTGAATATTTTCGTGATTATTTATTCGTTTATTTATTTGTTAATATTTCTTGTTTTTAATTTAATTTATTCGTTTTCAAGTTTATTTCAAACACTTGTGAATTTTTTATTTCATTTATTTGTTCGAATTCAGACTAATTATTTGTTTATTTTTTTTAGTTTTCGGCTCCGAAAATTCATTTTTATACTAGCCGATTCCATTATTTTACTTGTCTTGATTTTTATAAAATTTCGGGCCCATTTTTGGATTTTTATAAAATTTTCAGCCCATTTAAACAGAAAATCTATTTTATTTCAGCAAAAAAAAAATAGCCTTATTATAATAATAAAATATTCATTATGTTAATTTTTCGTTTGCAGGTTGATGTCCTCAACCCCCGCTCCCGACGTTGTTGAGCCTTCAGACGAACCTGAGCGTGATCTGAGGAGACGTCTTCGCGAGAGATCCCGCGCGGTTGCATTGCAACTCGCAGCTGGTGACGAGCAGGTGGTACCCGCTGAAGCCGAGGGCTCAGGGGACGTAGGAGACATAATCATGGCGGACAACGAGCGACCACTGAATGAGTCGAATCAGCCCGGAGGAATAGTCCTGGAGCCGAGTATTATTCGACCTACTATAGATGCACCTACTTTTGAAATTAAATCTAGTATTATAAATATGGTGCAGAATTTGGTGCAGTTTGACGGGCGTGAGCATGAAGATCCCGGACGACTTATCGCTGCTTTTCTCGAAGTATGTTCGACGTTCAAGATTAGGGATGTTTCGGAAGACGCTGATCGGTTGAGGTTGTTTCCATTCTTGCTGCGTGACAAAGCTAGGGCTTGGCTTATTTCACTTCCAGCTGGGTCCATCAGGACCTGGAATGAGCTGGTGGAGTTATTCATGCAGAAATACTTTCCGCCTGAGAAAACAACCAAGTTACGGAACCAGATTGTGACTTTTTGCCAAGACGAGGGAGAGTCGTTGCACGTGGCCTGGGAGCGATTTAAGGATTTGTTACTTGATGTTCCACACCATGGTTTCTCCAAAAGACAGTTGGTCTTGACGTTCAACCAATGGCTTAATTATGACATGCAGGAGAGATTAGATGTGAATGCAGGAAGCAATCTAGGAACGAAGACGCCAAATGAAGCCTATGCTATCATCGAAAAGGCTGCGTTAAAGTCTAGCTCTCGTCGGGAAGGAGAGAGAGGCCGGACATCATCAGCATCATCCCGCCCAGGAGTTCACGCTGTGGACGACTACACAACCATTACTGCACAAATCTCAGCTCTTTCGGCGAAGTTTGATAGATCCCAGACAATTGCGCAAGCTAGTTCAGGGTGTGACCAGTGCGGGGTGTCACACGAGCTTGGTGCATGCTTTCAGGGGATGATGTATGAGGGCCAAGAAGAAGTAGATTTTGTGAGCAATTAGGTGAGGCCGCAGAACAACCCGTACAACAATACATACAACTCGGGATGGAGGAATCACCCAAATTTTGGGTGGCGAGCGAATGTGGGTAATCAGAACCCATTAGGATTTGCCCAGCGCGCTCCAGGGCCGCAGTAGGCTCACGGTCAGCAATTCCAGCCTTACAACCAATCTTTCCAGCCTCGTCCATACTCGTACCAGAATCAGGGTGCCGGGAGTAGATCCCAGCAGCAGGCCCCTCAGTCAAGTTCCAAGCTGGAGGATATGATGGCTCAACTTCTTAGTAGCTCCACGAGTGCCAATCAGCTGGCTAAAAAACGATATCAGCAAAGCGAAGATCGTTTTCTAGCCCATGAGGGAGAAATGAGGAGTCAGAAAGCCTCGATTTAGAATATCGAGAACCAGGTTGGTCAGCTGGCGAAGATGATGTCTGAGAGACCCCCAGGTGGTCTTCCGGGCAACACGGAGCCAAATCCGCGCGGGCATGTAAATGCTGTTATGACCAGGAGTGGCAAGACTACCGGACCCAACATATCGGACTCACCACCGATCACTGAAGCGGTCCCGACTGATACACCGGGCGAGGTGCAAGCCAGGCGTGGCCCAGGAAGTACAGCACAAGTCCAGGAGCCAGTCAATGAGTACACTCCTCCATTTCCATATCCGGGCAGGCTGAAGAAACAGAAAAATGAAGAACAGTACGGTAAGTTCCTTGAATTTTTTAAACAACTGCACATAAACATACCGTTTGTTGAAGCCCTGGCCCAGATGCCGAAGTATGCGAAATTCTTAAAGGACATCCTCTCGAATAAGCAGAAGCTCGAGGATATATCCTGTGTGGTGATGAATGAAAGTTGTTCTGCCATTCTGCAAAACCGTCTTCCCACGAAGATGGGGGATCCGGGCAGTTTCACGCTCCCTTGCCTGATTGGAAATATGTCTGTTAGCCATGCATTGGCTGATTTAGGAGCGAGTATCAACCTTATGCCTTATAAGGTTTTTACTAAGCTGGATCTGGGTAAGCCTTCACCTACTAGAATGAGCATTCAACTTGCCGACCGTTCAATCAAATATCCGCGTGGATTCGTTGAAAACATGCTTGTTAAAATCGATAAATTTGTTTTCCCCGTGGATTTTGTAATTCTTGACATGGACGAAGATTCAAAAGTGCCATTGATACTTGGACGCCCGTTCCTCAATACTACGAGGACGATTGTTGATGTGGCAGCTGGCCAAATCACGCTCCGAGTAAATGACGAGCACGTGACATTTGATATTAAAAGATTAATGCAACATCCGCGAAGTCACGATTACATGCTTTATTATGTCGACATTGTCGACGCATGTGTGTGCTCTCATTTCCAAGGCACTATTGAAGAAATTAATATGGACACACGTCTGTCATGTGGGGACCTGATTGGCATTACGCAGGAGGGCCACGAGGTTGAGCAGCCGACTTTCCAAGTCGGTGATGATGGTTCCCGAAGTCCGAATCAATTTGTGGAAATTGGCCATGTAGATGATGAGAAATCAAAACCTTCGATTGAAGATCCACCGTCTTTGGAGTTAAAAGAACTCCCACCACATCTCGAGTACGCATTTCTAGATGAGGAGTGTCGGTTGCCTGTCATCATTTCAGCATCATTGGCGAAAGAGGAGAAGAAACAACTTCTCGAGGTTCTAAGACTTTATAAGAAAGCCATGGCGTGGAAGATTATGGATATCAAAGGCATCAATCCTTCTTTTTATACTCACAAGATTCTGATGGAAGACGAGTACAAGCCCTGTGCACAGCCTTAGAGGTGGTTGAATCTGAATATGTAAGACGTGGTGAAGAAAGAAGCGATTAAGTTGTTAGATGCTGGGTTGATTTATCCTATATCAGACTCTGTGTGGGTGAGTCCAGTGCAAGTAGTACCCAAGAAAGGAGGTATTACTGTAGTATCAAATGATAGGAATGAACTTATTCCTACCTGTACCGTCACTGGGTGGCGAGTTTGCATCGACTACCGCAAACTCAACGATGCTACTCGTAAGGATCACTTCCCGCTTCCATTCATCGACCAGATGTTGGAACGTCTATCGGGGAAGTCGTATTGCTGTTTCCTAGATGGGTTTTCTGGATACTTTCAAATTCCTATTTGTCACACCCCGATATTTCCACGTATTACCGGTGGGCCCGGTGGGGAGTATCGTGACGTAGTTGATATCATCATAGTCAAACAACACAATTTGATTGCACAGCGGAAGCAAATGATAAATATATTACAATGCGATTCAAAAGTAATATTAAATATTACAACGGAATGTAAGGTGGATCCACAGGCGGATCTTAAAACAGAAAGATAACATTGTTCAACAGACTTTAGGCATCTAGAACTTGCGAGATTCCCTATTAACGCCCTGAGCTCCCAGCCAATTACGTACAGTACCTGTCACTTAATCTTTTTGGAAAAATACGTCAGTTTACACTGGTAAATACAATTAACTGACTCAATTTGAAAAGGTTTAGAAAAAAATTGGTTTGAATGCACAAGGCACAAAACATTTTATAACTTGGGATAATTATTTATATATAAACTTGTAAAAGAATTACATGTATCTTATACGTTCAGTAGCCCGGATTGACACCGGGTTAAAGATTAATAGACACACCACATGATATAGTCCCGCGGCGAGTTATTCCCGAAACCGGCGGTTATACCTTATTATCTATAAATGCACTGTCGGGTGTACGCCTACACCCCGTGCTTAGGTCGTGGCCATTTCGTAAAATGATGCCAAGTATATCCGGGACATGGTCATTAACCCCCCAAAGGCTTTAAGGAAACAAAACAATTTAAACGGGATATTTCAATAAATTAATCTTCATACAATTAAAAATTCAATGCCCGACCAAGCGGTATTTTATATACCGTACCCCAAGCCCGTATAGGGAAAATAAGTTAAAAGTATTTACCTGAGCTTAAAAATGCAATTTATACTCAGCCGTATATCCTAATCAGCAAGTGCAAGTACCTTTACTGGGGCTCTTAATCTGGAACGAAGGTTTTTAATAACCTATTAGATTCCTAAGGGGTCTTAATTAAGCCTAAGCTTAAACCGGTTAGTTTTAAAGGAGGATACGGTTCAAAACGCATGATTAAGCGAAGACCGTATTAGAATGCGGTTTAGACCCGACAAGCTTGTATACTTGTGAAATAAGGGTAAACTAAACACATTCTGGATTTTGAGATAAAAATGATAAGGTTGGACCCGTTTCGGCTAATTTATGCAAACTAGTTACATTAGCCGATCCGAACGCGAAAAGTGCGTAACGGGTAACCAAAAGAGTCATGAACAAGTTTCCTAAGTTAATATGCCTTAAATATGTTGTGATATCAGTAGGATACCTTCTATTATGCCCAAAACGAATTTAAAACCAATTTATGCCCCGTAGGGGTATTTTGGTCATTTTAAAGGTTATAAGAGAGATTAAATATTATTCTGAGTTCCAGGTCTGATATAATCAGTAAAAATACTTAATTTAATAAGTTATAACAGTATGGTATAGCATATATGTGAAATTTACTATTTATAACCAAACTATGCACCGTAGGGATATTTTGGTAATTTCACATAAGCTTAAAAGGTCAAAATTAGAGAATCCGAGTTTAAAACTTTTCTTTACTGTCAAAATATATAATTTACTTAAAACATCAGTAGGTATTAAGTTTCATATGCCAAAAATAGTTTTAACTCATACTATGCGCTTAAAATGCGTAAAAGTCGGTTTTAAGCGATTTTCGGGTTTAAATAGGAAATCTGAGTTTTTGATCAGTTTATAAAGTTCGAAATATTTTATTTATGATATAGGATCAGTAGAAAAAGGTTTGGTGTCAAAAGGATTTGTAAAACTCATTTTATAGGCCAAAAGGGCAAAACCGACAATTACCGAATTAAGCTTAGAACCATATGTTATGCTCAGCCTAAAAATAAATAAAAATCTTCAAAAATCTCAAAATATTATATTACATTAGTGGGTAAAAATTTTGGTATTATTAATTGGGTTTAGATAGGCTTTATGCTAATTACGCCGTTTAATTAATAAAAAAACTTTTCATTTACGCTAATGAGCATAACTACTAATCTAGACCTCAAACTGATGTGAAAATTTAGGGACATGTTTATAAATTAGTAATAAATATTATTGTCCTCTCACATTTTAAAAATTCTCGTTTTAAGGTCAAAAGGGCATAATAGTCAACATTTAAGCATTTAACGGAAACATGCATATGAATCGGATAACTAAGGAACCAAGTTGTATAACCTCAGAGGGTTACACTAATCTATAACCTGGTCCTAATAGAGTTCTAAGGCATGTCTAAACTAAGTTAAATCAGGTCAGAACTAAAAGTCAAACCAAAAGCCTACTTTTGCGACTTTCGGTTCCGAACCGAGCATATACTTAGAATTGTCGGGTTGAACATGCTTAAACATGTTCTTATGTTAATTACCAAGTTATTTAAGTGTTAAAACATGTTCCATAACTTCTGAATTATCAGTTATGAATTTATTAGTAAAACTGACTTGTTTGACTTTTATTTTAATTACTTTGACCCGACAATTAACTAAGCAAACGTGGTAATTAGGAGGTGCCCTTTTGAGGGTTTAATACCTACCTAATTACGATCACGTAGCCATGTTCGTTGCGAACAATGGCTCAACCGTTTGAAATTCAAGCGTTTGTCGCAAATGCTTGACTTTTCGGTTTTTTATCGCTAAACAATTAAACTAAGCACGAAAGGATACTTACAAGAGGTCCAAAGGACAGAAGGAGGTTCTCAAGAAGCTCAAGATCCTCCAAGAATTCAGAGAGCAATCAGAAATGGAATGAGGTGTGAATGAAAGCCAAGATTAATGGGGTATATATAGGTTTTTGAGAACCGTTAGGATCGTTTCTTGATAAACGAGCCTTGATCTGGACCGTACACATCTTTCCCCCTGAGTTCTAATACTATGGGTGCCCAAGGATTGAAGAAATACCATTTGCAAGTGCTGGATCAAGCTGGAACAGGCTGTACATAGCTGTAAATCACATTCTGCAGATCTGGAAGGTTCACACGCCCCGCGTAAGACCCAAGGGGGGTCTACGCGGCCCGCCTGGGCTGCACAGTTCAGCACAGAACTTTCAGAATTGCAGTTTCAGTCCCTGTACTTGCTAAATATCATTTCTGATGCGTATAAGGCCCGTTAACCTCATTTCAAGGCTCCACCATGATTTTTAAACATAGGGTACATGAAACATGCTCAAAAACATGTCGGATGTCGGTTCGTTTGGCCGTACGGTCACGTTGTTCGTCTAATTACGAGGAAACACGAACGGACGCGAAAAACAATCCAAATTACGCGACGAATGGAATTTTATCAAGCCAAACACTAAAATAAAATATTTTAGTGCTTACATAAATTTTTGGGTGTCCGGATATATTCAGAATGCAAGATATGCGCGAAAATACAAACTTGTGCACTTTTTGACACTTTTAGTCCCTGCATGACTTAAAAGTTTATTTTTGCGCACCAAACACCTTTAAGCCTATATCTAAGCTATATAAAGAATAAATAGGGTATGTTTAACTCATGGTCATATTCCGGAAGGTCCGATACCCTACGAATCAGCATACTTTTGAAGTTTGATGCAAATAGTCCTTTAATCTCACAAAGTAGCGCGAAATGTCATTTAATGATATCCAAGCCTTCCTTGGCCCATAATGGGTATTCCTACGCATGAGTTTAATTATCGCTATGCTCTCGATTGTTTAAATGGTCACTAAAAGGCGTAGATTCAATAGTTGACGCTTTAGGTCCCTCTATTGCGCAAACTTACGCATCTCATCATTTAATAGCATTGAAGCCTCATCTAATCCATATTAGGCATTCTTGGAAGTATTATTAAACATCACGATGCTTTGAGTTCGCTAAAAGGTCATTCAGAGGTGTAATTAAACATATTGACACTTTTAGTCCCTCTAACTTGCAAAGTTGCGCGTAACTTTACTTATAGGCATAAAAACCTTAGACGGCCAATGTTTGGAATTTCCCGAGAGTATAATCAAATATCATGAAGCTCCCGGTTTGTTAAAAGGTCACTCAGAGGTAAGAATTAACATGTTGACGCTTTTTACCCTTCATTGCGCAAACTTTCAATTAATTACGCGAACGGCTACTCTCGATCAACAAGCGGCTCATTTGTGAATATAAATACCGTACGAGGTTATTCAGAAACTTATTTTAGGTATACTAACACTTACAGTCCTTTCATAATCAAGGTTTTTTTATTTTTCGAAAAATTAGTCCCTTGAATTTACCATTTGACTTCATTAGGGTTTATTACACGTGTCAATACATCATTGGACGTGATTTTACGAGGTGTTACATCCTCACCCCCTTAAAAGAAATCTCGACCTCGAGATTTGCTAAGGTGATGGAAGTACTTTTTGTCGCATATTGGACTCAACTTTTATAGCATATCTGGAGCCTCTCCAAGCTCCCAAGTTGACCTCTATAATAGATATATGTATCCTTTTCGGAACTTCTTAACCTGTCGATCCTTAATCGATGCAGGCTTCTCATCATATCATAAATCTGCATATCATTATGTGATAATGCTTCTCGACTTATTGGTGAAATACATCCTTAAATCATTAGTGTGTAATGCATTACGAGCTCCGCTAAGCTTCTTAAATAGGTTTTAGTTTATAAGCTATTTGATCTTGAATCATTAGATTTCCTTCAAATGATTCTATGTATTCAGAGCTTAATTAGCCTGATAATTTAACAAATTTGCACACCCTTCCTGGGTGATATCTTTTGTTGAACCTTATTCCTTAACAAGAACTTAGGAGGGTTGCTACTTTCATAAATCCTTGATTTTCTGCCGAATACTGGCAACTTACAGATGATTATGGATTTGTTTGATCTTATTCGTTGTTTCCAAGGCAACTTTCAGATCCTGATAATTAGACTTACTAATCTTCTGTCTAACAATAGATGTTTAACATCCCATCTATGCAAGGTCTCCAAAGAAGCAGCCTTGATATTTATATAACATCTATTATAAAAATGCATATTTATGGTGAGATGGTTATTCCAACTATAGCTTAAAACCAATCTTAAGGGATAGCTAATCCTTACAGTTAGTCGAACAAATCGACGATCCTGGGCAGTTGATGGCGATTCTTAATTGTTGCCTAAATAGGGTTATGGTAATCATTGCATAAGTAAAATGAACCGTTTTTCTTAATTAACAATACCAAACTTCCCAGAATAATGAATTAGGCTTTATGAACCTCTATCTTAAAAATCACAAAATCAGGGATTCGATTATTCGATAATCAACATGGAGTCTTTACAATACTGCAGCCCTAAGCGGGATGTTAATATTAACTCTACTTGCCTCTCAGAAGGTAAACAGGGTAATCTTTGGAGAAGATAACCAAGGTACAAGGAGGTTACAGAGATTTTCCAATTCTCAGGCTCCAGTTCATTTATCCTAGTCTGTGTCAGGTAAGTGACACATTTATGTTACGAGTCCACGAATTCCTTAATCGGAGACATTTACTTGGACAATTCCATTCTGGATATCTTCTTTGAATACCATTAGCTGACTTTAGTACCATATGACCATTGGAATAACCTTGCGGTTCCATGCATTAAACCTCCATACTGATCAGGCATGGAAGCAATCTATGGAACTTATTAAGATACATCAATCCTCATGTGGTGCTTTTGTCATACCATCTGGTATTCGCAATCGATAGGGATCAAGAGATATCAATTACATATGATGACGTACTACACCTAGAGAGAGGATGCTTCTAGAATTCTACGACCGAAGGTTTTTGACAGGAACAGAAGAAATAGTACTTATGATTTCGCCTGTAAGTTTTACCTTACACTTAATCTCTGGGGTTCTTACAGAAAAATTTCTAAAAGTTTGCTAAGCTTATGGTCTTATGAGAGACTCAGCAGCACCTGAAACCAAACGTATCTCCTAGCAATAAAATCACAATAAGGGATTTATCTGGTGTCATTATTAACGTGAATTGCCTCTAATCATTCATCAGGAGGGTTAAACGCCTCCATTCTTAATCCTTTTAAACTTAGGTGCAAAATCTTTGGCAAATTTTTAGGGCAGACTTAGCTTGACTGGTTGTTTCTTAATCTATATAATGTGAGTAGTTGAGGTAGATCCATAATGGATTTATAATAAGCAGGATTTGAAATCTTAATGTGCGCTCTTATTGCCGATGCTAACCACCAATAATTGTTTGCATTAAGCTTAGATTTGGGTAGACTGAATAGGGCACTATCTCAGCCAATGCATTAAAATTCGTAACATACTGTCTACAGTCTAGAACTTTTTACGGTGAGAGTCAGAAAATTCTGATTCCATCTTTTTTTCCATTTCGTGATGCGGATAATAGGTTTTTCTAATAAGGTCCTTAAAACTTGGACCATCCCATAATGTATAAGAGGATCTTCCTTGTGGACTTCATTAATGTCCTCACTAATTAAGGGTATTGCCATCGAATTACTATGATGCATACCTCACCGTGTTATTTCTAGCATAACCGCTGATACACCTAATGGTTTCTACTTCATCCCACAATTTCCTGCAATCGATGGCCCCTTTTTCTTATTGAAGTCTCTTAACTTCCAAGAGACGAAGTACTTTTAAGTATATCCTAAAAAGAATGGGCTCCTTTCCATATATGATTTTGTTTGGGTTATTCTTCGCATTTGAAGTGTGAATAAAGCTCTTCTCATGAGCAGCGACATGTGCTTTAGAGCGAGCAGCATTTGGCTCCTTGAACCTTTTCGTGACTTTTCTCATAGCCTTCCTAACAGCTGCGTTAATTACAGTTTTGGAGTTTAACTCCATTAACATTGAGGTTCACATTTGATGCATCATTAACATTTGTCGCATTTCTAGCATCGCGACTTTTGTTTGTCTCTTCTGAGTTTTCCAAATTCAACAAGTGCTTAGGCAATCCATACCCAGTGTCTCCTTGAATTGTCAAAGGCTCACCATAAAGAGTCTTGATAACTACTTGCTTCTTATCACACACAATTTGGGCTTGATTTTAAGACGACCAATCCATTCCTATCACTATATCGAATTCCTCTTATTTTTAACGGAAACAAGGACAGCGGAGAAGAATGATTCCTAATGGATATAAAACATCCATCTAATATTGTTGAAGCATTCTCTGAGGTACCATCGGCCAATTCTACTTCATATTTAACGCTTAGAGTTTTAACAGGAAGACTTAATAATTTACAAAATCTATTGTCTACGAAAGACTTATCTGCACTTTAATCAAATAATACTCTAGCATAACGTCATTGATAAGGAAAGTACCTGTTGTGACATTGTCATCCTGAACGGCCTCTGGAGCATTCATTTGAGAGCCCCCAACTTTGGTATTCCTAGCCTCCCCAGGATTCTTGGTTTTATTTGGGCAATTCGTCTTGATGTGCCCTATTTTATTGCAACCATAGCAGGTTGCGTCCTTTATGTCTTGGCACTCCAAGGTCTTGTGCCCTTCCTTATTACAAATCCCACAAGGCCTAGCTTGTGACTCCAAAGTGCATTTCCCTTTTGTTGCCTTCTTTGGGCAGCGGGTCTTTATGTGCCCCTTCTCGCCACAACCATAGCATGTGGCGTCCTTCAAGTCCTTGCATTCATGGGTCTTGTGATCCATCTCTTTACAGATGACACATCCCCAGGTCTGTTCATAGAAACATTTTCCGAAGTGCTTCTTCCCGCAGGTTTTACATTTGGGTTTTGCCTCCTTTGGCTTGGACGGGTTATAGTTTGAACCAGTCTTACCCTTTTTGTAACCCTGATTTGGGGTATTATTGCACTTTCGCTTATGATCCTTTAATACTCGGTCCACAGCTTTGTTTACGGCTGTATCTATCATATCATGTAACTCGGTGCCCGTTACATTCAGTCTTGCATCATTATTCTGATCAACTGGATGATTGTGAGTTTCAGAGGAGTCAGCCATGGTGAAGCTTTGAAGGTTACAAACCAAGTAGTAATAATTTATTTAATTATATAGTGAATTGTCGAACTTGATAATTAAATAGCCATGGTGCAAATAAACCATATAGGCCAATAGATAGTATTTAATTTATTTGATTATGTTTTGCCTAGGTTTTTAGATAAACCATCTTTGGAGTTTAACGGAATATAATCCTTCATATTTATTAGACAGGGGACATAAGTCACGACTGTCAATGTCGTACTGACATTTTATGTATATAGCACAAAGGCTTGTTCCAAAGGAATTTTTGATGGCATAGATGCCTTGTCACTAGGGAAATTTTAAAACATAATCGATGATTCCTTTGGATCGGAAAATTTCATAGTTCATTGTCTTGACAAGAAGTTATGAAATAAAACTATCTTTTTCATATATACATCTTTGCCTGAAGGTATTCATCCAAATGGATGTTTTGATGTGTTCATCATGTTCGACGTTTATTAGCCATGATTCCTCTTGATCATTTATGCTAAATAAGGGGTTTGGAAATTCCTAATATAAAGATGGCAAGTGTGATTTTATCGCATCACTGTTGTTATGAGTGTTAACATGTTTTCAGATGTTAATAAGGATCTGAATTTCTTTTAAACAGGTCTTACCATCATAGCTAGGTCTTTAATGACATTCAAGCTAGGTCTTTAATGACATTCAAGCTAGGTTATACCTTTTAAGATTCTCTTTTAATATGTATACAGGCAGGAAAGGAATGATATTTATTTTATTCAGGATTTTCATTATAATTACCCTAGATTTAATTAAAATATACTATGGCACAAAAAGGCCAAGTCACAAGGGCAACTTAAATTATAAACCATGATTTTGTAGAATCAAGGTATTTAGGTTTGAACGTTGTTCATTGCCTTTTCTTGACAGGGAGTTGTAGGCTACGACTGTCGTTTGTCTTATATGACAATAATTATGGCCCGTAAGCATTACAACCCTAATGGATGCTGAATTCACAAAATAAGAAAGGATCTCGGGAGAATCCAGTATAAGGATGATTTATGCGATTTTATCGAATCACATTTGCCAGGAATGTTAACATGTTTACAGCTGTTAACATTGGATTTGAATCTTTTGAATAGGTTCTACCATCTTGGCCTTGTCTGAAATGACATATAGGCTAGGTTGTACCTTTAAGATTCTTTTTAATATTTAACGCAGAACAATCCAAAATTGAGATATTAATAAGGATCTGAATCTAATTGAGGGATTACCATCTTGGCCTTGTCTTAAGTTGACACATGGGATAGGTCTTGTCCTTTTTAGATTTTGCCATTTTATTATAAGGGCAGATTTTATAAAAGGAATGATACTTTTCATTTATTTCTTATATTATATTCATATATATTGATAAAATGAAATTTTGACAAAGCATTCCAATGATTTCAAAAGAGGTATAGAATTGCCCTAAACAGGACTTGAAAGAAATAATGTTGTCCACGAAGGGACTGAAAGACAAGAATGCCCTTATAAGGACTTACTAAGGAAATGAACATCAGCAAAAGGAGTCTCTTCTTCATTTTATTTCCGAATGTTTCCTACTTGGTTGCACGTTAATCCTAGTCGCAGTATGAAGCTCGGCCCTTCCTAGGCTTCAAATGGGGAGAATTTCCATTACGGCTTCTTTGCTTGACGACATATATAAAGATATATAGAATTGAAAGCAATAATTCTCCGAATAGAGATGAGAGTATTCCTATTGTTAAGTCTAGACTCAGAAGGTTAAGGAATGTGCTACTGTGTCATTGAGATTAAACACAAAAGACTAGTGTTTAATTCACTCAATGTTGGCTCTGATACCAACCTGTCACACCCCGATATTTCCACGTATTACCAGTGGGCCGAGTGGGGAGTATCGTGACGTAGTTGATATCATCATAGTCAAACAACACAATTTAAATGCACAGCGGAAGCAAAGGATAAATATATTACAGTCCGATTCAAAAGTAATATTAAATATTACAACGGAATGTAAGGTGGATCCACAGGCGGATCTTAAAACAGAAAGATAACATTGTTCAACAGACTTTAGGCATCTAGAACTTGCGAGATTCCCTATTAACGCCCTGAGCTCCCAGCCAATTACGTACAGTACCTGTCACTTAATCTTTTTGGAAAAATACGTCAGTTTACACTGGTAAATACAATTAACTGACTCATTTTGAAAAAGGTTTAGAAAAAAATTGGTTTGAATGCACAAGGCACAAAACATTTTATAACTTGGGATAATTATTTATATATAAACTTGTAAAAGAATTACATGTTTCTTTTACGTTCAGTAGCTTGGATTGACACCGGGTTAAAGATTAATAGACACACCACATGATATAGTCCCGCAGCGAGTTATTCCCGAAACCGTCGGTTATACCTTATTATTTATATATGCACTGTCGGGTGTACGCCTACACCCCGTGCTTAGGTCGTGGCCATTTCGTAAAATGATGCCAAGGATATCCGGGACATGGTCATTAACCCTCCAAAGGCTTTAAGCAAACAAAACA
Organism: Helianthus tuberosus; assembly: GCA_030545235.1. Taxonomy (NCBI): domain Eukaryota; kingdom Viridiplantae; phylum Streptophyta; class Magnoliopsida; order Asterales; family Asteraceae; genus Helianthus; species Helianthus tuberosus. The sequence goes on from CM060357.1 coordinate 137,383,820, forward strand.
ATTTAAACGGGACATTTCAATAAATTAATCTTCATACAATTAAAAATTCAATGCCTGACCAAGCGGTATTTATATACCGTACCCCAAGCCCGTATAGGGAAAATAAGTTAAAAGTATTTAACTGAGCTTAAAAATGCAATTTATACTCAGCCGTATATCCTAATCAGCAAGTGCAAGCACCTTTACTGGGGCTCTTATACTTGAACGAAGGTTTTTAATAACCTTTTAGATTCCTAACGGGTCTTAATTAAGCCTAAGCTTAGACCGGTTAGTTTTAAAGGAGGATACGGTTCAAAACGCATGATTAAGCGAAAACCGTATTAGAATGCGGTTTAGACCCGACAAGCTTGTATACTTGTGAAATAAGGGTAAACTAAACACATTCTGGATTTTGAGATAAAAATGATAAGGTTGGACCCGTTTCGGCTAATTTATGCAAACTAGTTACATAAGCTGATCCGAACGCGAAAAGTGCGTAACGGGTAACCAAAAGAGTCATGAACAATTTTCCTAGGTTAATATGCCTTAAATATGTTGTGATATCAGTAGAATACCTTCTATTATGCCCAAAATGAATTTAAAACCAATTTATGCCCCGTAGGGGTATTTTGGTCATTTTAAAGGTTATAAGAGAGATTAAATATTATTCTGAGTTCCAGGTCTGATATAATCAGTAAAAATACTTAATTTATTAAGTTATAACAGTAGGGTATAGCATATATGTGAAATTTACTATTTATAACCAAACTATGCACCGTAGGGGTATTTTGGTAATTTCACATAAGCTTAAAAGGTCAAAATTAGAGAATCCGAGTTTAAAACTTTTCTTTACTGTAAAAATATATAAATTACTTAAAACATCAGTAGGTATTAAGTTTCATATGCCAAAAATAGTTTTAACTCATACTATGCGTTAAAATGAGTAAAAGTCGGTTTTAAGCGATTTTCGGGTTTAAATAGGAAATCTGAGTTTTTGATTAGTTTATAAAGTTCAAGATTTTTAATTTATGATATAGGATTAGTAGAAAAAGGTTTGGTGTCAAAAGGATTTGTAAAACTCATTTTATAGGCCAGAAGGGCAAAACCGACAATTACCGAATTAAGCTTAGAACCCTATGTTATGCTCAGCCTAAAAATAAATAAAAATCTTCAAAAATCCCAAAATATTATATTACATCAGTGGGTAAAAATTTTGGTATTATTAATTGGGTTTAGATAGGCTTTATGCTAATTACGCCGTTTAATTAATAAAAAGCTTTTCATTTACGCTAATGAGCATAACTCCTAATCTAGACCTCAAACTGATGTGAAAATTTAGGGACATGTTTATAAATTAGTAATAAAGATTATTGTCCTCTCACATTTTCAAAATTCTCGTTTTAAGGTCAAAAGGGCATAATAGTCAACATTTAAGCATTTAACGGAAACATGCATATAAATCAAATAACTAAGGAACCAAGTTGTATAACCTCAGAGGGTTACACTAATCTATAACCTGGTCCTAATAGAGTTCTAAGGCATGTGTAAACTAAGTTAAATCAGGTCAGAACTAAAAGTCAAAACAAAAGTCTACTTTTGCGACTTTCGGTTCCGAACCGAGCCTATACTTAGAATTGTCGGGTTGAACATGCTTAAACATGTTCTTATGTTAATTACCAAGTTATTTAAGTGTTAAAACATGTTCCATAACTTCTGAATTATCAGTTATGAATTTATTAGTAAAACTGACCTGTTTGACTTTTATTTTAATTACTTTGACCCGACAATTAACTAAGCAAACGTGGTAATTAGGAGGTGTCCTTTTGAGGGTTTAATACCTACCTAATTACGATCACGTAGCCATGTTCGTTGTGAACAATGGCTCAACCATTTGAAAGTCAAAGCGTTTATCGCAAATGCTTGACTTTTCGGTTTTTAATCGCTAAACAATTAAACTAAGCACGAAAGGATACTTACAAGAGGTCCAAAGGACAGAAGGAGGTTCTCAAGAAGCTCAAGATCCTCCAAGAATTCAGAGAGCAATCAGAAATGGAATGAGGTGTGAATGAAAGCCAAGATCAAGGGGGTATATATAGGTTTTTGAGAACCGTTAGGATCGTTTCTTGATAAACGAGCCATGATCTGGACCGTACACATCTTACCCCCAGATTTCTAATACTATGGGTGCCCAAGGATTGAAGAAATACCATTTGCAAGTGCTGGATCAAGCTGGAACAGGATGTACATGGCTGTAAATCACATTCTGCAGATCTGGCAGGTTCACACGCCCGCGGCCCGCCTGGGCTGCACAGTTCAGCACAGAACTTTCAGAATTGCACTTTCAGTCCCTGTACTTGCTTAAAGATCATTTCTGATGCGTATAAGGCCCGTTAACCTCATTTCAAGGCTCCGCCATGATGTTTAAACATAGGGGACATGAAACATGCTCCAAAACATGTCGGATGTCGGTTCGTTTGGCCATACGGTCACGTTGTTCGTCTAATTACGAAGAAACACGAACGGACGCGAAAAACGATCCAAATTACGCGACGAATGGAATTTTATCAAGCCAAACACTAAAATAAAATATTTTAGTGCTTTCATAAATTTTTAGGTGTCCGGATATATTCAGAATGCAAGATATGCGCAAAAATGCAAACTTGTGCACTTTTTGACACTTTTAGTCCCTGCATGACTTAAAAGTTTATTTTTGCGCACCAAACACCTTTAAGCCTACATCTAAGCTATATAAAGGATAAATAGGGTATGTTTAACTCATGGTCATATTCCGGAAGGTCCGATACCCTACGAATCAACATACTTTTGCAGTTTGACGCAAATAGTCCTTTAATCTCACAAAGTAGCGCGAAATGTCATTTAATGATATCTAAGCCTTCCTTGGCCCATAATGGGTATTCCTACGCATGTCTTTAATTATCGCTACGCTCTCGATCGTTTAAATGGTCACTAAAAGGCGTAGATTCAATAGTTGACGCTTTAGGTCCCTCTATTGCGTAAACTTGCGCATCTCATCATTTAATAGCATTGAAGCCTCATCTAATCCATATTAGGCATTCTTGGAAGTATTATTAAACATCACGATGCTTCGAGTTCGCTAAAAGGTCATTCAGAGGTGTAATTAAACATATTGACACTTTTAGTCCCTCTAACTTGCAAAGTTGCGCGTAACTTTACTTATAGGCATAAAAACCTTAGACGGCCAATGTTTGGCATTTCCCGAGAGTATAATCAAATATCATGAAGCTCCCGGTTTGTTAAAAGGTCACTCAGAGGTAAGAATTAACATGTTGACGCTTTTAACCCTTCATTGCGCAAACTTTCAATTAATTACGCGAACGGCTACTCTCGATCAACAAGCGGCTCATTTATGAATATAAATACCGTACGAGGTTATTCAGAAACTTATTTTAGGTATACTAACACTTCCAGTCCTTTCATAATCAAGGTTTTTCGATTTTTCGAAATATTAGTCCCTTGAATTTACCATTTGACTTCATTAGGGTTTATTACACGTGTTAATACATCATTGGACGTGATTTTACGAGGTGTTACATCCTCACCCCCTTAAAAGAAATCTCGACCTCGATATTTGCTAAGGTGCTGGAAGTACTTTTTGTCGCATAATGGACTCAACTTCTATAGCATATCTGGAGCCTCTCCAAGCTCCCAAGTTGACCTCTATAATAGGTACATGTATCCTTTTCGGAGCTTCTTAACCTGTCGATCCTTAATCGATGCAGGCTTCTTATCATATCATAAATCTGGATATCATTATGTGATAATGCTTCTCGACTTATTGGTGAAATACATCCTTAAATCATTAGTGTGTAATGCATTACGAGCTCCGCTAAGCTTCTTAAATAGGTTTTAGTTTATAAGTTATTTGATCTTGAATCATTAGATTTCCTTCAAATGATTCTATGTATTCAGAGCTTAATTAGCCAGATAATTTAACAAATTTGCACACCCTTCCTGGGTGATATCTTTTGTTGAACCTTATTCTTTAACAAGAACTTAGGAGGGTTGCTACTTTCATAAATCCTTGATTTTCTGCCGAATACTGGCAACTTACAGATGATTATGGATTTGTTTGATCTTATTCGTTGTTTCCAAGGCAACTGTAACACCTCGAAAATTTACATCCAATAATGTATTGACACGTGTCATAAGCTTTGAACGTATGAAAGAATACTTTAGAAGGACTAAAGTTGACAAACAAAGAAATTATGTGAATATATGGGTTCAAAATGTCAACAATAGATAAATATACTTTACTATAACCCTACATGATGTTTATAACCTTAAACGAATAAATCATAGATCGTACGAAGCTAATTGTGAAAGAAAGTGAGGAATTACAAACTACAGGGGTTAAATGTGTCAACATGTTTAAGATATACCTCTGAGTGACCTTTTAGCAAACCCGAAGCTTTGTAACGATTAATTATACTCACTAGGATGTGTGATAAAAATTTCACCAAGTTTCGTTATCATATGAGAAAGTTATGATAAAATTCGTGTGCGAGGGGTTAGAAGCGTCAACATGGAAATTTAGGGTTTTTCGGGTAAACACAAAGTGGCCAAGGACTTCACAAAGTGAGTATAAGTCTTAAAGCCCCTAAATGTCAATTTTAAAGGTTTAAAATGCAAGAATGAAAGTGAAAGCGACGTTTAGGAGGACCGGGGACTAAACATGCAATAAAGGAAAAATTCAAAACCTGAAGCCAGGCTCCAGGCGGGCCGCGTAAGGTCCCCAGATGCAGAAAACAACAGCCAGCTGCCTGTTGTGCCTTTAACCGACTCCAAATGCCATTTTTCAATACAATGGGCTTCCTAAACTGGTTTTGAGACTCTAGGGACACATGGGAATGATCTAACATCAGTGGTAGAGTTGGTTGGCATCATCTTGTGTGATTAAGATCACTATATAAAGAAGTTCATGTTGCAACTTTCAATCATTCCTTCCAACTTCAACTCCTGATCATTTCTGGTGCTCAAGTCCATTTTCTAAGGATTCCAAATAGTGCACAGGACCCTTGGTAAGTCCCTTAACCTTCCCTAATCTTGTTTTAATTAGTTATTAGTTTAAAAGTCAAACCGTCGTAATTACGGATTGACTTATCGATAAATCACTATTGGTTCAGTGTTTAACCAAATCAAAGGTAGTTATAAGTTGGTAATTATGTGGGCTTTAAACCCTTAAAAGGGCACCCACTGATAACCGTTCTAACTAGGTCGTTTGTCGAGTCAAAGAGGATTAGAAAAAGTCAACAGAAATGTAAACTTTGATTTAACGCATAATTAACGATGTAAAAGGCGTGTAACCTATTTTATCATTCATATAACCTGATAATAAGTATAAGAACTTGTCTAAGCTTGTTTGATTCGACAACTTTCTGTTTAAGATCGATTCGGAACCGAAAGGCGCATAGTTTGACTTTCTGCTTTGACTTCAGTTCTGACCCGGTTTTGATAGGTTTAGACATGCCTTAAAGTTCCATTAGGACCTAGTTACATAATAGTATAACCCTCTGCGTTTATACCACTTAAATCCTTAATTGTCCGACGTTTCCGTTAATTGCTTAAATATTGACCATAATGCCCTTATGACCATAAAACGATAATTTTGGAAATATGAAAGTACAATAATCTTTGTTACTGATTATTAAACATATCCCTAAATTTTCACATCAGTTGGAAGTCTAGATTAGGAGTTATGCTTAATGACGTAATTAGAACGCTTCTTAGTAATTAAACGGCGTCATTAGCGTAAAGCCTATCTAAACCCAATTTTTGACACCAAACCTTTTACCCACTGATGTAATATAATATTTTGTGATTTTTGAAGATTTTTAATTATTTTTAAACTGATGATAAGCTAGGATTACCGCCTTGATTCGGTAAATACCGAAAATACCCTTTTAGGCCATAAAATGAGTTTTACAAATCCTTTTGACACCAATCCAATTGCTACTGATTTTAAATAATAAATGAAGTGTTTTGAACCTTATGAACTGAACTGGAAACTCAGATTCCTATTTTAACCCGTAAATCGCTTAAAACGACGTTATACGCGTATTAAACGCATAGTAAGGGTTTAAAACCATTTTGTCATATAAGACATATTACCAACTGATATGACCTAATAAAATAAGTTATTTTTCTGATGTATTCGGACCCGAATCTCAGAATTTTAATTAATCTCTTTTATAATCTTTTAAATGACCAAAATACCCCTACGGGGCTTATTTTAAGATTAAACTCGTTTTGGGCATAATAGAAGATATCATACTGATATCACAACATATTTAAGGCATATTAATGTAGGGAACCTGTATAAGACTCTGTTGGTTACTCGTTACGCACTTGTCGCGTTCGGATCGGCTTATGTAACTAGTTTACATATATTAGCCGAAACGGGTCAAACCATATCATTTTTATTTCAAAATCCAGAATGTATTTAGTTTACCCATTTTATACAAGTCTTCATACTTGTTGGGTCTAAAACACATTCTATTCCGGTCTTCGCTTAATCATGCGTTTGAACCGTATATTTCCTTAAAACTAACCGGTCAACTAACTGGTCTAAGTTTAGGCTTAATTAAAGACCCGTTAGTATTCTAATTGGTTATTTATACCATCTTTCCAGACTAGAGCCTTCCGGTAAATTGTACCTACGCTTACTTAAGTGAATACGGCTGAGTTATTATAATTCTTGCTATTTAAGGCAGGAGCTAGCTCAGGTAAATACTCTTAACTTATTTTCCCTATTACGGGCTTGGGATACGGTAATATAAATACCGCATGGTCAGGTATGGGATTCGAAGACCAATGAGTCGGGAAATCCAAATAACCTGTTTTTAATTAGTATTGCTTGACTGAAACATTGGGGGTTAATGCGACCATGTCCTGGATATCCTTGACTCATTAAATGCAATGGCCACAACCTAAGCACGGGGTGTAGGCATACACCTGACAGATGCCATATGTTTATTAATTAATTATACCCAATAAGGGATTCCCAATAAGGGAATAGTGGTGTGTCGGTTAATCTTGAACCGGCATAGAACCGGGCCCCGTATGTAGGGCAAGTTATGTAAAACTGATAACATGAGATATAGTTTGTCCCAAGTATAAAAGATTAATTTTGCCTTGTGCGTTTTAATCAATGTGTCAACATATTTTGTGTCGTAGTGCATTCAAACCAATTTACAAACTCTTTTCAAATGAGTCAGTTGAGTGTATTTACCAGTGCAAACTGACGTATTTTCCAAAGTCTAAGTGACAGGTACAAGTACGTAATAGGCTGGAAGCTGCTCAGGACTTGTTAGATGAGGACTTTGCAACTCCTCCACATAAGCCATTAGTCTAATAATTTCTTTTGTTGTTTTAAGATCCGCCTGTGGATCCTTTACGTTCCGTTTGTAATACTTGGATATTACTTTATATTCGGATTGTAATATATTTTACCTTTTGCTTCCGCTGTGCATCTATATATTGTGTTGTTTGACCATGATGTTACCAACCACGTTACGTTACTCCTCTACCGGGCCCACCGGTAAAGTGTGGAAATATCGGGGTGTGACAGCAACTTTCAGATCCTGATAATTGGACTTACTAATCTTCTGTCTAACAATAGATGTTTAACATCCCATCTATGCAAGGTCTCCAAAGAAGCAGCCTTGATATTTATATAACATCTATTATAAAAATGCATATTTATGGTGAGATGGTTATTCCAACTATAGCTTAAAACCAATCTTAAGGGATAGCTAATCCTTACAGTTAGTTGAACAAATCGACGATCCTGGGCAGCTGATGGCGATTCTTAATTGTTGCCTAAATAGGGTTACGGTAATCATTGCATAAGTAAAATGAACCGTTTTTCTTAATTAACAATACCGAACTTCCCAGAATAATGAATTAGGCTTTATGAACCTCTATCTTAAAACTCACATAATCAGGGAATCGATTATTCGATAATCAACATGGAGTCTTTACAATACTGCAGCCCTAAGCGGGATGTTAATCTTAACTCTACTTGCCTCTCAGAAGGTAAACAGGGTAATCTTTGGAGAAGATAACCAAGGGACAAGGAGGTTACAGAGATTTTCCAATTCTCAGGCTCCAGTTCATTTATCCTAGTCTGTGTCAGGTAAGTGACACATTTATGTTACGAGTCCACGAATTCCTTAATCGGAGACATTTACTTGGACAATTCCATTCTGGATATCTTCTTTGAATACTATTAGCTGACTTTAGTACCATATGACCATTGGAATAACCTTGCGGTTCCATGCATTAAACCTCCATACTGATCAGGCATGGTAGCAATCTATGGAACTTATTAAGATACATCAATCCTCATGTGGTGCTTTTGTCATACCATCTGGTATTCGCAATCAATAGGGATCAAGAGATATCAATTACATACGCTGACGTACTACACCTAGAGATAGGATGTTTCTAGAATTCTACGACCGAAGGTTTCTGACAGGAACAGAAGAAATAGTTCTTATGATTTCGCATGTAAGTTTTACCTTACACTTAATCTCTGGGGTTCTTACGGAAAAATTTCTAAAAGTTTGCTAAGCTTATGGTCTTATGAGAGACTCAGCAGCACTTGAAACCAAACGTATCTCCTAGCAATAAAATCACAATAAGGGATTTATCTGGTGTCATTATTAATGTGAATTGCCTCTAATCATTCATCAGGAGGGTTAAACGCCTCCATTCTTAATCCTTTTAAACTTAGGTGCAAAATCTTTGGCAAATTTTTAGGGCAGACTTAGCTTGACTGGTTGTTTCTTAATCTATATAATGTGAGTAGCTGAGGTAGATCCATAATGGATTTATAATAAGCAGGCTTTGAAATCTTAATGTGCCCTCTTATTGCCGATGCTAACCACCAATAATTGTTTGCATTAAGCTTAGATTTGGGTAGACTGAATAGGGCACTATCTCAGCCAATGCATTAAAATTCGTAACATACTGTCTACAGTCTAGAACTTTTTATGGTGAGAGTCAGAAAATTCTTATTCCATCTTTTTTCCATTTCGTGATGCGGATAATAGGTTTTTCTAATAAGGTCCTTAAAACTTGGACCATCCCATAATGTATAAGAGGATCTTCCTTGTGGACTTCATTAATGTCCTCACTAATTAAGGGTATTGCCATCGAATTACTGTGATGCATACCTCACCGTGTTATTTCTAGCATAACCGCTGATACACCTAATGGTTTCTACTTCATCCCACAATTTCCTGCAATCGATGGCCCCTTTTTCTTATTGAAGTCTCTTGACTTCCAAGAGACAAAGTACTTTTAAGTATATCCTAAAAAGAATGGGCTCCTTTCCATATATGATTTTGTTTGGGTTATTCTTCGCATTTGAAGTGTGAATAAAGCTCTTCTCATGAGCAGCGACATGTGCTTTAGAGCGAGCAGCATTTGGCTCCTTGAACCTTTTCGTGACTTTTCTCATAGCCTTCCTAACAGCTGCGTTAATTACAGTTTTGGAGTTTAACTCCATTAACATTGAGGTTCACATTTGATGCATCATTAACATTTGTCGCATTTCTAGCATCGCGACTTTTGTTTGTCTCTTCTGAGTTTTCCATACTCAAAGCTTTGGTGTTAAATATCAAATTCAACAAGTGCTTAGGCAATCCATACCCAGTGTCTCCTTGAATTGTCAAAGGCTCACCATAAGGAGTCTTGATAACTACTTGCTTCTTATCACACACAATTTGGGCTTGATTTTAAGACGACCAATCCATTCCTATCACTATATCGAATTCCTCTTATTTTTAACGGAAACAAGGACAGCGGAGAAGAATGATTCCTAATGGATATAAAACATCCATCTAATATTGTTGAAGCATTCTCTGAGGTACCATCGGCCAATTCTACTTCATATTTAACGCTTAGAGTTTTAACAGGAAGACTTAATAATTTACAAAATCTATTGTCTACGAAAGACTTATCTGCACTTTAATCAAATAATACTCTAGCATAACGTCATTGATAAGGAAAGTACCTGTCATCCTGAACGGCCTCTGGAGCATTCATTTGAGAGCCCCCAACTTTGGTCTTCTTAGCCTCCCCAGGCTTCTTGGTTTTATTTGGGAAATTCGTCTTGATGTGCCTTATTTCATTGCAACCATAGCAGGTTGCATCCTTTATGTCTTGGCACTCCAAGGTCTTGTGCCCTTCCTTATTACAAATCCCACAAGGCCTAGCTTGTGACTCCAAAGTGCATTTCCCTTTTGTTGCCTTCTTTGGGCAGCGGGTCTTTATGTGCCCCTTCTCGCCACAACCATAGCATGTGGCATCCTTCAAGTCCTTGCATTCATGGGTCTTGTGATCCATCTCTTTACAGATGACACATCCCCTGGTCTGTTCATAGAAACATTTTCCGAAGTGCTTCTTCCCGCAGGTTTTACATTTGGGTTTTGCCTCCTTTGGCTTGGACGGGTTATAGTTTGAACCAGTCTTACCCTTTTTGTAACCCTGGTTTGGGGTATTATCGCACTTTCGCTTATGATCCTTTAATACTCGGTCCACAGCTTTGTTTACGGCTGTATCTATCATATCCTGTAACTCGGTACCCGTTACATTCAGTCTTGCATCATTATTCTGGTCAACTGGATGATTGTGAGTTTCAGAGGAGTCAGCCATGGTGAAGCTTTGAAGGTTACAAACCAAGTAGTAATAATTTATTTAATTATATAGTGAATTTTCGAACTTGATAATTAAATAGCCATGGTGCAAATAAACCATATGGGCCAAGAGATAGTATTTAATTTATTTGATTATGTTTTGCCTAGGTTTTTAGATAAACCATCTTTGGCGTTTAACGGAATATAATCCTTCATATTTATTAGACAGGGGACATAAGTCACGACTGTCAATGTCGTACTGACATTTTATATATATAGCACAAGGGCTTGTTCCAAAGGACTTTTTGATGGCATAGATGCCTTGTCACTAGGGAAATTTTAAAACATAATCGATGATTCCTTTGGATCGGAAAATTTCATAGTTCATTGTCTTGACAAGAAGTTATGAAATAAAACTATCTTTTTCATGTATACAACTTTGCCCGAAGGTATTAATCCAAATGGATGTTTTGATGTGTTCATCATGTTCGACGTTTATTAGCCATGATTCCTCTTGATCATTTATGCTAAATAAGGGGTTTGGAAATTCCTAATATAAAGATGACAAGTGTGATTTTATCGCATCACTGTTGTCAGGAGTGTTAACATGTTTTCAGATGTTAACAAGGATCTGAATTTCTTTTAAACAGGTCTTACCATTATAGCTAGTTCTTTAATGACATTCAAGCTAGGTTATACCTTTTAAGATTCTCTTTTAATATGTATATAGGCAGGAAAGGAATGATATTTATTTTATTCTGGATTTTCATTATAATTATCCTAGATTTAATTAAAATATACTATGGCACAAAAAGGCCAAGTCACAAGGGCAACTTAAATTATAAACCATGATTTTGTAGAATCAAGGTATTTAGGTTTGAACGTTGTTCATTGCCTTTTCTTGACAGGGAGTTGTAGGCTACGACTGTCGTTTGTCTTATATGACAATGATTATGGCCCGTAAGCATTACATCCCTAATGGATGCTGAATTCACAAAATAAGAAAGGATCTCGGGAGAATCCAGTATAAGGATGATTTATGCGATTTTATCGAATCACATTTGCCAGGAATGTTAACATGTTTACAGATGTTAACAATGGATTTAAATCTTTTGAATAGGTTCTACCATCTTGGCCTTGTCTGAAATGACATATAGGCTAGGTTGTACCTTTAAGATTCTTTTTAATATTTAACGCATAGCAATCCTAGATTGAGATATTAATAAGGATCTGAATCTAATTGAGGGATTACCATCTTGGCCTTGTCTTAAGTTGACACATGGGCTAGGTCTTGTCCATTTTAGATTTTGCCATTTTATTATAAGGGCAGATTTTATAAAAGGAATGATACTTTTCATTTATTTCTTATATTATATTCATATATATTGATAAAATGAAATTTTGACAAAGCATTCCAATGATTTCAAAAGAGGTATAGAATTGCCCTAAACGGGACTTGAAAGAAATAATGTTGTCCACGAAGGGACTGAAAGACAAGAATGCCCTTATAAGGACTTACTAAGGAAACGAACTTCAGCAAAAGGAGTCTCTTCTTCATTTTATTTCCGAATGTTTCCTACTTGGTTGCACGTTAATCCTAGTCGCAGTACGAAGCTCGGCCCTTCCTAGGCTTCAAATGGGGAGAATTTCCATTACGGCTTCTTTGCTTGACGACATATATAAAGATATATAGAATTGAAAGCAATAATTCTCCGAATAGAGATGAGAGTATTCCTATTGTTAAGTCTAGACTCAGAAGGTTAAGGAATGTGCTACTGTGTCATTGAGATTAAACACAAAAGACTAGTGTTTAATTCACTCAATGTTGGCTCTGATACCAACCTGTCACACCCCGATATTTCCACGTATTACCGGTGGGGAGTATCGCAACGTAGTTGATATCATCATAGTCAAACAACACAATTTAAATGCACAGCATAAGCAAAGGATAAATATATTACAATCCGATTCAAAAGTAATATTAAATATTACAACGAAATGTAAGGTGGATCCACAGGCGGATGTTAAAACAGAAAGATAACGTTGTTCAACAGACTTTAGGCATCTAGAACTTGCGAGACTCCCTATTAACGCCCTGAGCTCCCAGCCAATTACGTACAGTACCTGTCACTTAATCTTTTTGGAAAAATACGTCAGTTTACACTGGTAAATATAATTAACTGACTCATTTTGAAAAGGTTTAGAAAAAAATTGGTTTGAATGCACAAGGCACAAAACATTTTATAACTTGGGATAATTATTTATATATAAACTTGTAAAAGAATTACATGTTTCTTATACGTTCAGTAGCCCGGATTAACACCGGGTTAAAGATTAATAGACACACCACATGATATAGTCCCGCGGCGAGTTATTCCCGAAACCAGCGGTTATACCTTATATTTATATATGCACTGTCGGGTGTACGCCTACACCCCGTGCTTAGGTCGTGGCCATTTCGTAAAATGATGCCAAGGATATCCGGGACATGGTCATTAACCCCCCAAAGGCTTTAAGCAAACAAAACAATTTAAACGGGACATTTCAATAAATTAATCTTCATACAATTAAAAATTCAATGCCCGACCAAGCGGCATTTTATATACCGTACCCCAAGCCCGTATAGGGAAAATAAGTTAAAAGTATTTACCTGAGCTTAAAAATGCAATTTATACTCAGCCGTATATCCTAATCAGCAAGTGCAAGTACCTTTACTGGGGCTCTTAATCTGGAACGAAGGTTTTTAATAACCTATTAGATTCCTAACGGGTCTTAATTAAGCCTAAGCTTAGACCGGTTAGTTTTAAAGAAGGATACGGTTCAAAACGCATGATTAAGCGAAGACCGTATTAGAATGCGGTTTAGACCCGAAAAGCTTGTATACTTGTGAAATAATGGTAAACTAAACACATTCTGGATTTCGAGATAAAAATGATAAGGTTGGACCCGTTTCGGCTAATTTATGCAAACTAGTTACATAAGCCGACCCGAACGCGAAAAGTGCGTAACGGGTAACCAAAAGAGTCATGAACAAGTTTCCTAAGTTAATATACCTTAAATATGTTGTGATATCAGTAGGATACCTTCTATTATACCCAAAACGAATTTAAAACCAATTTATGCCTCGTAGGGGTATTTTGGTCATTTTAAAGGTTATAAGAGAGATTAAATATTATTCTGAGTTCCAGGTCTGATATAATCAGTAAAAATACTTAATTTAATAAGTTATAACAGTTGGGTATAGCATATATGTGAAATTTACTATTTATAACCAAACTATGCACCGTAGGGGTATTTTGATAATTTCACATAAGCTTAAAAGGTCAAAATTAGAGAATCCGAGTTTAAAAATTTTCTTTACTGTCAAAATATATAATTTACTTAAAACATCAGTAGGTATTAAGTTTCATATGCCAAAAATAGTTTTAACTCATACTATTCGCTTAAAATGTGTAAAAGTCGGTTTTAACCGATTTTCGGGTTTAAATAGGAAATCTGAGTTTTTGATCAGTTTATAAAGTTCAAAATATTTTATTTATGATATAGGATCAATAGAAAAAGGTTTGGTGTCAAAAGGATTTGTAAAACTCATTTTATAGGCCAGAATGGCAAAACCGACAATTACCGAATTAAGCTTAGAACCCTATGTTATGCTCAGCCTAAAAATAAATAAAAATCTTCAAAAATCCCAAAATATTATATTACATCAGTGGGTAAAAAGTTTGGTATTATTAATTGGGTTTAGATAGGCTTTATGCTAATTACGCCGTTTAATTAATAAAAAGCTTTTCATTTACGCTAATGAGCATAACTCCTAATCTAGACCTCAAACTGATGTGAAAATTTAGGGACATGTTTATAACTTAGTAATAAAGATTATTGTCCTCTCACATTTTCAAAATTCTCGTTTTAAGGTCAAAAGGGCATAATAGTCAACAATTAAGCATTTAACGGAAACATGCCTATGAATCGGATAACTAAGGAACCAAGTTGTATAACCTAAGAGGGTTACACTAATCTATAACCTGGTCCTAATAGAGTTCTAAGGCATGTATAAACTAAGTTAAATCAGGTCAGAACTAAAAGTCAAAACAAAAGTCTACTTTTGCGACTTTCTGTTCCGAACCGAGCCTATACTTAGAATTGTCGGGTTGAACATGCTTAAACATGTTCTTATGTTAATTACCAAGTTATTTAAGTGTTAAAACATGTTCCATAACTTTTGAATTATCAGTTATGAATTTATTTGTAAAACTGACTTGTTTGACTTGTATTTTAATTACTTTGACCCGACAATTAACTAAGCAAACGTGGTAATTAGGAGGTGCCCTTTTGAGGGTTTAATACCTAACTAATTACGATCACGTAGCCATGTTCGTTGCGAACAATGGCTCAACCGTTTGAAAGTCAAAGTGTTTGTCGCAAATGCTTGACTTTTTGGTTTTTAATCGCTAAACAATTAAACTAAGCACGAAAGGATACTTACAAGAGGTCCAAAGGACAGAGAGCAATCAGAAATGGAATGAGGTGTGAATGAAAGCCAAGATCAAGGGGGTATATATAGGTTTTTGAGAACCGTTAGGATTGTTTCTTGATAAACAAGTCTTGATCTGGACCGTACACATCTTACCTCCTGATTTCTAATACTATGGGTGCCCAAGGATTGAAGAAATACCATTTGCAAGTGCTGGATCAAGCTGGAACAGGTTGTACATGGCTATAAATCACATTCTACAGATCTGGCAGGTTCACACGCCCCGCGTAAGACCCAAGGGGGGTCTACGCGGCCCGCCTGGGTTGCACAGTTCAGCACAGAACTTTCAGAATTGCAGTTTCAGTCCCTGTACTTGCTTAAAGATCATTTCTGATGCGTATAAGGCCCGTTAACCTAATTTCAAGGCTCCACCATGATTTTTAAACATAGGGGACATGAAACATGCTCAAAAACATGTCGGATGTCAGTTCGTTTGGCCGTACGGTCACGTTGTTCGTCTAATTACGACGAAACACGAACGGACGCGAAAAACGATCCAAATTACGCGACGAATGGAATTTTATCAAGCCAAACACTAAAATAAAATATTTTAGTGCTTACATAAATTTTTGGGTGTCCGGATATATTCAGAATGCAAGATATGCGCGAAAATGCAAACTTGTGCACTTTTTGACACTTTTAGTCCCTGCATGACTTAAAAGTTTATTTTTGCGCACCAAACACATTTAAGCCTATATCTAAGCTATATAAAGGATAAATAGGGTATGTTTAACTCATGGTCATATTCCGGAAGGTCCGATACCCTACGAATCGACATACTTTTGCAGTTTGACGCAAATAGTCCTTTAATCGCACAAAGTAGCGCGAAATGTCATTTAATGATATCCAAGCCTTCCTTGGCCCATAATGGGTATTCCTACGCATGATTTTAATTATCGCTACACTCTCGATCGTTTAAATGGTCACTAAAAGGCGTAGATTCAATAGTTGACGCTTTAGGTCCCTCTATTGCGCAAACTTGCGCATCTCATCATTTAATAGCATTGAAGCCTCATCTAATCCATATTAGGCATTCTTGGAAGTATTATTAAACATCACGATGCTTCGAGTTTGCTAAAAGGTCATTCAGAGGTGTAATTAAACATATTGACACTTTTAGTCCCTCTAACTTGCAAAGTTGCGCGTAACTTTACTTATACACAAAAAAACCTTAGACGGCCAATGTTTGGCATTTCCCGAGAGTATAATCAAATATCATGAAGCTCCCGGTTTGTTAAAAGGTCACTCAGAGGTAAGAATTAACATGTTGACGCTTTTAACCCTTCATTGCGCAAACTTTCAATTAATTACGCGAACGGCTACTCTCGATCAACAAGTGGCTCATTTGTTAATATAAATACCGTACGAGGTTATTCAGAAACTTATTTTAGGTATACTAACACTTCCAGTCCTTTCATAATCAAGGTTTTTCGATTTTTCAAAAAATTAGTCCCTTGAATTTACCATTTGACTTCATTAGGGTTTATTACACGTGTCAATACATCATTGGACGTGATTTTACGAGGTGTTACACTATTGGTCCTGAGGATCTGGAGAAGACTACATTTACCTGCCCTTTTGGCACATTCGCCTACCGGCGTATGCCTTTCGGGTTGTGTAATGCACCGGCGACCTGCCAGAGATCCATGGTTGCGATTTTTCATGACATGATCGAGGATTATATTGAGGTATTCATGGATGACTTTTCGGTATTTGGAGATTCCTTTGATCATTGTTTGGAAAATTTGAAGAAAATGTTGAAGAGGTGCGAAGAAACGAATCTTGTCCTAAACTGGGAAAAATGCCACTTCATGGTAAGAGAGAGCATAGTTCTGGGACATAAGATTTCGCGTGCTGGTATGGAGGTCGATCCAGCCAAAGTTGACATAATTTCACGACTTCCACCTCCCACCTCTGTGAGAGCGATACGAAGCTTTCTTGGTCATGCGGGGTTCTATAGGTGATTCATCAAGGATTTTTCAAAAATCGCTAGGCCCATGACCCGCCTGTTGGAGAAAGACGCTCCGTTTATCTTTGGGGATGATTGCTTGAAGGCTTTTGACCTTCTCAAGCAAAAGTTGATTGAGGCCCCTATTTTAGTCGCACCTGACTGGAGTCTGCCATTTGAAATTATGTGCGACGCGAGCGATTTCGCTATAGGGGCCGTTCTGGGTCAGAAGAAAGAAAAGCTCTTTCACCCGATCTATTATGCGAGCAAGACTCTTCACGACGCTCAGGAGAATTATACCACGACAGAAAAAGAGCTTTTGGCGGTTTTTTTCGCATTTGACAAATTTAGATCGTATTTGGTGCTTTCGAAAACAATTGTGTATACTGATCATGCAACCATCAGATACATGTTCAGCAAACAGGATGCTAAACCGCGTCTCATCAGATGGATCTTATTGCTGCAGGAGTTTGACATCGAAATTCAAGACAAAATGGATGCGTTGAATGTAGCGGCTGACCATCTTTCTTGGTTGGAGGATGGAGACATCAAGGACACACGTTGGGATCCAATTAATGACAATTTCCCACACGAGTCGTTGATAAGCGTCGAGGTATGCGATGAGTCACCTTGGTTCGCCGACTTTGCGAACTATCTTGCTTGCGGGATTCTGATTAAAGGATTGACTCACCAACAAAAGAGGAAATTCTTTGCGGACGTCAAGCACTACATTTGGGACTACCCTTTCTTGTTTAGGGTTGGTGCTGATCAGGTTATTAGGAGATGCGTTTCGGGAAAGGAGGCGACTGACATTCTGCGCCACTGTCACGAGGGACCTACCGGAGGTCACCATGGAGCCAATTTCACTGCTAAGAAGGTGCTTGATTCAGGGTTTTATTGCCCGACAATATTTCGTGATTCGCAGAAGTGGGTCAGTGCATGCGATGCCTGCCAGAGGGGAGCAAACATATCGGCACCCGAAGAAATGCCTCAAAATTGGATACAAGTATGTGAAGTCTTTGATATCTGGGGGATAGACTTCATGGGACCATCCCCCCCCCCCCTCACGAGGAAACAAATATATCCTGGTTGCTGTTGATTATGTATCGAAGTGGGCAGAGGCATAGGCCTTACCCACCAATGATGCCAGGGTAGTCGTGAGATTCCTGAAGAGTTTGTTTGCCCGGTTTGGTGCACCAAAGGCGCTTATTAGTGACAGAGGGACCCACTTTTGCAACACTCAGCTTGAGAGAGCTTTGTCCCGTTATGGTGTGCATCACCGTTTATCCACGCCCTATCATCCACAAACAAGCGGGCAAGTGGAGGTCACGAACCGGGGGTTGAAAAGAATCCTTGAGCGGTCGGTGGGTGCAAACCGCAAGGATTGGTCAGACAAACTGGATGAAGCACTTTAGGATTTCCATACGGCGTACAAGACGCCTATTGGGACTACTCCCTTTAGGCTTGTTTACGGAAAAAGCATGTCATTTACATGTGGAATTGGAGCATAAAACTATGTGGGCTTTAAAAACTGCAAATCTGGACCTAAAAACCGGAGGTGAAGCCCGGTTCCTTTAGATTCACGAATTAGAAAAGCTACAACAACACGCCTATGAAAGCTCTGTGTTATACAAAGAGCGCACCAAGAGATTGCATGACAAACGCTTGAAGGACCATAAACAATTCCAAGCGGGAGATCTTGTCTTACTCTACAACTCGAGGTTGCGTCTATTTCCAGGAAAGTTGCATTCGCGTTGGACGGGTCCGTACACAGTAAAGGAGGTATTTCCGTATGGGACTGTCGTGATTGAGAACGCGAACGGCGTAATTTTCAAGGTAAATGGTCATCGTTTAAAGCTTTACGTGGCTGGGCCAATCGAGTCGGCGGTGGAGGTTATTGAACTCCACGCCCCGCACACATCATAAGTGTGGGGAGGAGAGTCTATGCTACTGACTCGAGGATCAAAAATGTAGCAAGAGCATTTCGTCCACTTTAGGGGTAAAATTGTCCACATTTGTATTTTTGCCGTTTTTCGTATTTTTGGTGTGTTTGGTAGCTTTCGTAGTCGTGTACAGTCTTTAATCATACCGGACGAAGGATCTATGTCAGAATATTGTTTAAACAGTTAGTGTATTGCAAAAATGGCGTAAAACGGTCGGAACGACAACTGAAAATGGGTTCTGCAGAAAACAGGCTGATCTGCAGATATGGCACGACCGTGCGTCAGGTCGCACGACCGTGCGAATGCAAGCCGGCACCTCGAGTCGCACCCACCGTGCATTCCGAGATCAGCTTGCCAGGGTCAGTAAATGTTAGAGATGCACGACCGTGCGTCTGGTCGCACGACCGTGCGTCTGGTCGCACGACCGTGCGACAGGCCAAGGGCAGTTTTATCCATTTGCTATATAAAGCCCTCATCTGCAGCCCATTCTCACAATTCACGAAACCCTAACTGCACTCTCGTTCCTTGCCGGTTTCCCCTTCAAAATTCCACCATTTTTTTCCACGGTTTCTCAAATCCTTCAAGCACGGTATGTTTTTCTTCTTGTTTTTCGGTTTTAATCTTGTTTTTGGCTTAGATTTCCATATTTCTTCAAGGCTTTTTAGGGTTCCCTTCATAAACACAATTGAAACCCTAACCCTTGTAAGATTGATGCGATTCGTGAATAACCAGTCGGTTCCCTAACCCCCGTTTGCCAGAAATTTGTTGATTTTCGGAAAAATCTGGCTGTTCTGTTTCGGGGGTTGTAAATCTGCAGAAAATCGAGTCGCACGGTCGTTCCGTGGTGGCACGGTCTGTGCGATTGCGGCTGTTCACGATGGTTACTGCCATATCGAAGTCGCACAGTCAGTCTATATTGGCACGGTTCGTGCATTGCCGACAGATTCCGATCATCGTCATTGGTTTCGGTGACGCAAGACCGTGCGTCTGGTCGCACGCCCGTGCGATATGCCCAGATTAGTTGGACAGAATCTTCATAATTGTGTGATTAGACTGTTTTGTTTGGAATTTTTCCTGCTCCTCTTGTTCTAACAGTAATCCTCATGCAGATGGACCATCCTTTTCTCAAATTCGACCCAAACAACGCGCGGGACGAACTTTGCATTGCAAAACTCAATGCGCTTTGGCAAAGACGGAACCAATTCGGCATCCCTAGGAGATTGGATTGGGATGTGATGACGGAGTTGAACCAACGCGACCGGCTTGAAAATATGTTAACACTTCCGTTTTCGCGATTGGTCAACATTGACCGGCCAATTTATCTGGAGCTCACGTTGGTATTCTTCGCTACCTACTCTTATGACAAGCCCAAAGCGAGCAGAGATCCAGACTTCCGCTATAAGAAACGAGTAAATTTCAGGTTAGGCGGTTGTTGGCACAACTGGACCGTCGGAAGGTTGGGTAGAAGACTCGGTATTTACACTGACAAAGAAATGAACTCCGAGTTCTTCACCAATCAATCCACCTTCCCCAGCGAAGACGAGCGAGGTGATTTTTGGGCGCGGATTGCTGTTGGCGCACCATATGATCCTTGGGTATCCAAAGCTTCGAGATTGCAAGACCCTTTGCTTAGGGTTATGCACCACATCTTCAGCCACACCATCACAGGGCGCATGGACAGTTTGGGAAACTGTCCCACACCGGATATCATATTTTTGTATGCGCTCGCGGAGGGGGTCCGTTCTTTGAAGGCCATGGGGATAATGGCGGAGACCGACAACGAGGATAGGTTAAAGAGATTAGACAACGAGGTCTGGGACCCGTTGCCACCAGAGCCGGCGGATGATGATGATGAGGTTATGCATGACGAGGAGGAGCATCAGCAGCCACCACACACACCACCACATCAGGAGCCCCAGCAGTTCCAGCACTGGCCTCCCGGCATCCCGTCATATCCTGAGTTTTATGGTCAATTCCAGCAGATGTAGATTAGCCAAGAGCAGCAGCGGGTCAATATAGAGCAGCTGAGAGTTAATCAAGAGCAGCTGAGAGCCAACCAGGATGCGATGTGGGCGAATCAAGACTTCATGCGCCAAGAGGTGCATGCTGGGTTTTCGTACATATTTGGGGGTCTTCAGAATGCGTACCCCAACTACTTTGGCGAGCCCCCACAGTTCCCATTCGGTAACCCAGGCGATTATGGCGGGGCTAGCATATCCGGCACAGGAGGAGGTGCCGATGACGAGTAGTAGTGGGAGTTCTGAGCTGGTGGTTATGGTATTATGTTAGTAGTTTATTTTGGGTGTTCATTTTGGTTCTTATTGCAAACACCCACGGTTATGTATTTTGTTTTTCAGACATTATGGTTTATTTGCTTTATTTATGTATGGATATTTAGTACTCTTTTTATTTATGTAGATTATGGTTTGTGTTGCGTTTAGATTGTCTCGCCTGCTGTTTTGTTTTGCTTTGCTTTATGACATCCATACAGATCTTTGAAGCAAATCATGGACCGAAAAGACATGGCAGAATTAGCTTTGGAGCCAGCTTTGGAGCCTCGTTTCATCTAAATCATCTTCAGGGGAGTGTTATTCTCTTTTTTCTCTATATTTCGGGTTTCGCATTGGGGACAATGCGAAGTTCAAGTATAGGGAGGGGTTTTAACATTTTGACATTGTTTGTCATATATATATATATATATATATATATATATATAAAATCAGTAAATTGTATATATTTTTAGTAAATAAACCGGTTAGTTGTGTTTTAGAAAGCTTTAGATATGATAAAAACCTGACAAGCCAAATAAATTTTGAAAAAAGATAACTAGAAAATGTGACAAACAAAGAAAGATTTGCATGATGATTTTCACACTTTTACCCATTCCTTCCGTTATGTGAGCATATTTGAGCCTTAAATTTGTTATATGTTTGTTCATTTCGTAGTAGGAGTGAGCCGGATGTCACGTGTAGTTTAGAACTTGTCACTAGCATGCTTTTTAAGACCATAAACGTGTGAAATTGTGTAGTAGTGATAGAGGCACTTAGAAAACCCTTTATTGTTAGCCTTTTTCTTTGTGTTATGTTTCCCTAAACCCTACGTTACCCATTAGGATTAACCATGTTGAGCCTTTTCCGTGTATTTTTTTCGTTTACCCAACAAATTACCCACTTAGCCAAATTTAGCCTTTTTATTTTTAAACCTTTTGTGTTAAAACTCGGTTAAAAGTCGTTTAACTAGCGTTTCTTGTAATCAGTTGTTCATTGTACAAAGCTATTAGATTATATATATATATGAAAAAAAATCAGAAAATAAAACACCCTAAAATAGGGTAAAGTCGACAAAATTCGAGCAATTTTAAATGCTAAAATGATGAAATCTCGTTGATGAGCTCGATAATACAAAAGTCGCCTTTTTAAGGCATTAGTATATATAGTTTAGTTGTTTTCCGCTTGTTAAACGTGATTGCCGAGTTTTAACCATTTAGTCACTTTAAAATTACCATTCCATACCCTTCACCCAAGCCTTTCGTTACAACCCGTAAAGACCTCTTGATTTACACTTTTTCGCATGTTGGTTGGTGGAGATTAGATCTTGTGACAAGCTTATGATATTACACGTTTCATCGCCTAGGCATTGAGTGTTTACACATACACATTTTATGTATGTCTCACAAATATAACCGAGTGTGTGTGAACATTGTGAGGTGTGTGAGGATTTGCGTGCTAAGTCCATCGGAAGTGAAGTCATGGCTTTTTGGTTATCTATACATATATTTGAATGTGCTTGTTTGGTTTGAATCACTTGACGTTGCGTTTCAAAAAACCGGCTAACTGTTTGTAGATGTATTAGTAGTGTCACACCCTGATATTTCCACGTATTACCGGTGGGGAGTATCGTGACGTAGTTGGTAACATTACAGTCAAACAACACAATATTTAATTGCACAGCGGAAGCAAAGGATAGATATATTTCAACCAAATAATATTGTAATATCAAGTATCACAAATAGTTGAAAATAATCCACAGGTGGATCAAAAATAAATAGGAAACATTGTTCAACAGTTTTGACATCCAAGCTTGCGAGACTTATTGTGGACGCAATGAGAAAGCCAGCCTAGTTCGCGTAGTACCTGCACTTAACCTTTTTGGGAAAATACGTCAGTTTACACTAGTAAATACAATTAACTGACTCATTTAGAAAAGGTTTAATAAAATTGATTTGAATGCACGTGGCACAAACTTTTTATAACTTGGGATAATTATTTAAATATAATACTTGTAAACGAATTACATGTTTCTCATGCGTTCAGTAGACCGATCCGTAGACCGGTTATAGATCAATAGACACACCACATTATTTATTTATGCACTGACGGGTGTACGCCTACACCCCGTGCTCAGGTCGTGGCCATCTCGTAAGATGATGCCAAGGATATCCGGGACATGGTCATTAACCCCCCAAAGGCTTTAAGCAAACAAAACATTTCAAAATGGAGCATATCAATGGTTTAACCTCTATTCGATTAAAGATTCAATGCCCGAACCAAGTGGTATTTTATATACCATACCCCAAGCCCGTATAGGAAAAATAAGTTAAAAGTATTTACCTTTGCAAGTATCAATCACAATTAGCAAGTGCGTGTAGCTTTTACCGGGTCTCCTATTCTGGAACGAAGGTTTATAATAACCTATTAGAATCCTAACGGGTCTTTAATTAAGCCTAAACTTAGACCGGTTAGTTTCACGGAAAGATACGGTTCGAACGCGTGATTAAGCGAAGACCGGAATAGAATGTGATTTAGACCCGAAAAGTTTGAAGACTTGTATAATATGGGTAAACTAAACACATTCTGGATTTTGAGATAAAAACGACAAGGTTTGACCCGTTTCGGCTAATTTATGCAAACTAGTTACATAAACCGAACCGAACGCGTAAGAAGCGTAATGGGTAACCGTAAGAGTCATATACAGGTTTCCTAAGTCAATATGCTTTAAATATGTTGTGATATCAGTAGGATATCTTCCATTATGCCCAAAACGAGTTTAATCTCAAATTAAGCCCTGTAGGGGTATTTTGGTCATTTTAAAGATTATAAAAGAGATTAAATGAAACTCTGAGATTCGGGTCTGAATACATTAGTAAAATAACTTATTTTAACAGGTCATATCAGTTGTGATAAGTCCTAAGTGCCAAAAATGGTTTTAAACCTAAACTATGTGTTTAATATGCGTAAAAAGCCATTTTAAGCGATTTCTAGGTTATACAAGAAATCTGAGTTTTCTGATCAGGTTTTAAAGTTCAAAATACTTTATTTATTATTTAAAATCAGTAGCAATTGGATTGGTGTCAAAATATTATGTAGAACTCATTTTATAACCCAAAAAGGGTATAATCGGCATTTACCGAATTAACGCCATAACCTTAGGTTATGAGCAGGTTAAAAATAATTAAAAATCTTCAAAAATCCCAAAATATAGTGGGTAAAAGGTTTGGTGTCAAAAATTGGGTTTAGATACGCTTCATGCTAATGACGCCGTTTAATTACTAAAAGGCGTTCTAATCACGTCATTGAGCATAACTCCTATTCTAGACCTCAAACTGATGTGAAAATTTAGGGACATGTTTATAAATAAGTAACAAAGATTATTGTCCTTTCACATATCCAAAATTCTCGTTTTATGGTCAAAATGGCATATTGGTCAACATTTAAGCAATTAACGGAATCATGCATATTAATTGGATAGCTAATGAACCAAGGTGTATAACCACAGAGGGTTATACTATCATGTAGCCTGGTCCTAAGGAAGCTCTAAGGCATTTTCAAATCATACTAAATCGGGTCAGAACTGAAGTCAAAGCAAAAGTCAAGGTTTTGCGACTTTCGGTTCCGAACCGGGTCTAAACAGAAAATTGTCGGGTCGGACATGCTTAGACATGTTCTTATACTTATTACCAAGTTATATGAGTGATAAAATAGGTTACATGCCTTCTACATTGCTAATTACATGTTAATTCGCAAATTATAGTTCTGTTGACTTTTTCTAATCAACTTTGACCCGACAAATGGTTTAGTTAGAGTGGGAATCAGAGGGTGCCCTTTTAAGGATTTAATGCCCACATAATGACCAACTTATAACTACCTTCAATTCGACTAATCACTTGACCATTAATGATTAATCGCTAAGTCAAACGTTAATTATGACGGTTTGACTTTTAAGCTAAAACTAAGTAAAAACTCAATTAAGGAAGGTCAAGGGTACTTACCAAAGTCTAATGCACGACTAGGGATGACTTGGGTCTGCTTTGGAACTCCAGAAGTCTTCAAGAATGCAGATGGAAGGTGTGATCAATTGTTGCAACATAAGGGCCTTTATATAGTGCTTAAATCACACTAGATTGTTGACAAATCATGCTACCATTGGTCATGGATCATCAACAGATGCCCCTAAGGTCTAAAAAGCATCTAGGGGTCGCCCATGGAGTGAAAATATCTGATTTAAGTCGGTTATTGCGCATAAACAGGCTGCTGTCCCAACTTTCTGCATCTGGGCGTCAAACGCGGCCCGCGTAAGGGTCTTCATGGGCTTACGCGGCCCGCTTGAGGACTGCTGTCAGATTAAACATTTTCTAGTTGTTGCATCTTGTCTCTTGGCCCTTCGAAAGGTCATCCAACCTTTATTTCTTGCATTTTGAGCCCTCCAAATTGACATATAAGGGCTCCAAGACTTATACCCACTTTGTTAAGTCCTTGGTCACTTCATATTTACCCGAAAAGTCATAATTTTCAACGTTGACGCTTTAACTGTATACGAATTTGATCATAACTTTCTCATACGATAACAAAACTTTATGAAATTTTTATCATGCATTCTAGTGAGCATAATTAATCGTTACACAGCTTCGGGTTTGCAAAAAGGTCACTCAGAGGTATACTTTAAACATGTTAACACATTTAACCCCTATAGTTTGTAATCTCTCACCTTCTTTCATATTTAGCTTCGTATGATCCATGATTTATTCGTTTGAAGGTATAAACATTATGTAGGGTTATTGTAAAGTATATTTATCCCTTGTTGACAATTTGAACCCTTATATTCACATACTTTTCATGTTTGTCAACTTTAGTCCTTCTAGGACATTCTTTCACACGTTCAAAGCTTATGACACGTGTCAATACATTATAGGACGTGAATTTTCGAGGTGTTACTTCCTCACCCCCTTAAAAGAAATCTCGACCTCGAGATTTACTGAAACAAATGAGGGTACTTTTCTTTCATCGTGGACTCAACTTCCCATGTGTATTCGGGACCTCTACGGGCATCCCATTTAACCTTTACGATTGGTACATGCTTCCTTCGAAGCTTCTTAACCTGTCGATCCTCGATCGACACAGGTTTTTCAACAAACTTCAATGTGCACATCTGTATGTGGTATGACTAGTGATTCATCAGCGAAACACTTCTTCAGATTGCAGATGTGGAATACATCGTGAATACCACTGAGCTCTTCAGGTAATTTTAACTTATAAGCAACTGATCTGACACATTCGATGACCTCGAATGGTCCTATGTATCTCGGGCTTAACTTACCTTTCTTACCAAATCGCATCACTCCCTTCCAGGGTGATACTTTAAGTAGCACTTTATCACCTACCTTGAATTTCTTAGGTTTACGCTTTAAATCTGCGTAGCTTTTCTGCCTATCCCTGGCAGCTTTCAGGCGATCGCGAATCTAGACAATCTTGTCCGTCGTTTCAAAGACTATTTCAGGTCCTGACAGTTGGACATCTCCAACTTCCGCCCAACAAACGGGAGTTCTGCACTTTCTACAGTACAAGGCCTCGAAAGGCGCAGCTTTAATGCTCGAATGGTAGCTATTATTATATGAGAACTCGATTAGTGGCAGGTGGTTATCCCAACTACCACCTAAGTCAATCACACATGCACGAAGCATGTCTTCCAAGGTTTGAATAGTACGCTCACTCTGGCCGTCCGTCTGAGGATGGTAAGCCGTACTGAAATTTAAGCGCGTGCCCAAAGATTGTTGGAAACTCTTCCAAAATGTGGCGTGTATCTAGTATCTCTGTCAGAGATAATAGACACAGGCACGCCATGTAGAGATACAATCTTATCTACATACAATTGGACTAACATGTCGGAGCTATAGGTCTCCTTGATGGGTAGGAAATGTGCTGACTTAGTCAGTCTATCTACTATTACCCATTTCGTATCATTTCCTTTCCTTGTCTTTGGAAACTTGGTGATGAAATCCATCGTCACCATTTCCCACATCCACGTGGGAAGTTCAGGCTGTTGTAGCAAACCTGACGGCTTTTGATGTTCTGCTTTGACTTGCGCACACGTCAAGCATTTAGCTACATAGGCAGCTACAGACTTCTTCAAGCCTATCCACCAATAGTTTGCCTTTAGATCCTGGTACATCTTATCAGCTCCAGGATGAACGGAGTATTTAGAACTATGGGCTTCCTGGAGAATAACATCTCGAATTCCTCCATAAACTGGAACCCATATTCGTCCATTCAATCTCAGAATTCCGTCCTTGCCCTGAGATAACTGTTCTTCGGTTACTCCTAGCTTTTCATTAGGATAGTTAGCTTCCAGCACAGCTTCCTTCTGTGCAGCTAACAACCTTTCATTCAAACTGTTCTTTATCTTAATGCTCTTGGCATTGATTCGGATGGGTTTCACCCTTTCCTTTCGACTCAAGGCATCGGCGACTACATTCTCCTTGCCAGGATGGTATCTTATCTCACAATCATAATCATTCAAAGTTTCCATCCAACGTCGTTGCCTCATATTCAAATCCTTTTGGTTAAACAGGTGCTGGAGGCTCTTGTGATCAGAATGGATCACACACTTGATTCCATACAAGTAGTGTCTCCACAGTTTTAGTGCAAATACAACGGCACCCAACTCCAAGTCATGGGTGGTGTAATTCTTTTCATGCACCTTTAACTTTCGTGAAGCATAGGCAACAACTTTGCCTTTCTGCATAAGCACACACCCCATGCCAGTATGTGATGCGTCGCAGTAAACCACAAAATCTTCTATTCCATCAGGCAATGTCAACACAGGTGCATTGCTCAGCTTTTGTTTAAGGATATCAAAGGATTCTTGCTGCTTAGGGCCCCAATCGAACTTTATTTTCTTTCTAGTCAAAGAAGTTAGGGGTGCAGCAATCCTTGAAAAATTTTCAATGAAACGTCTATAATATCCTGCCAATCCCAAGAAACTGCGAATTTCTGTGGGCGTCTTCGGCTCTTGCCAATTCATGACAGCTTCAACCTTAGCGGGATCTACTTGGATACCACGTTCACTAACCACATGTCCAAGGAATTGGACTTCACGAAGCCAGAATTCACACTTCGAAAATTTGGCGTAAAGCTTCTCCTGTTGAAGTAGTGAAAGAATACATCGAAGATGCTTCTCATGATCAGCTTGGTTCTTCGAGTAGATGAGGAGGTCGTCAATGAAGACGATGACAAATTTGTCCAGGTAGGGCTTGCAGACGCGATTCATAAGATCCATGAATGCGGCAGGTGCATTAGTGAGCCCAAAAGGCATCACTAGGAACTCGTAATGACCATAACGAGTCCTAAATGCAGTCTTGTGCACATCTTCATCTTTAACCTTCAATTGATGATAGCCTGACCTTAAGTCAATCTTAGAGAAGTAACTTGCCCCTTGAAGTTGATCGAACAGATCGTCGATCCTGGGAAATGGATACCTATTCTTGATAGTGACTTTATTAAGCTCACGGTAATCGATGCACAGACGCATCGATCCATCTTTCTTCTTGACAAATAAGATGGGTGCTCCCCAAGGAGACGAACTAGGTCTAATGAAACCTTTGGGTAGCAATTCATCTAGTTGTGTCCTCAATTCCTTCATCTCTGTTGGTGCCAACATATAAGGTGCTCTAGCAACAGGTGCTGCTCCAGGGATGATGTCAATTCTGAATTCCACTTGCCTATCTGGTGGTAAACCAGGTAGTTCTTCAGGAAAAACTTCAGGGTATTCCGAAATGACGGGGATATCCTCAATCTTAGGTTTCGGCTCGTCAATAGTCACTTGTGCCATGTAGATGACACAACCCTTCTTTAAACACTTAGAGGCCTTGAGCATAGTCACTTGCTCAGGCAGTCCATACTGGGTATCTCCCTGAATGGTAAGTGATTCACCAGACGGAGTCTTGATCACCACTTGCTTCTTATTGCAGACAATCTGGGCCTGGTTGTGAGATAACCAGTCCATGCCTAAAACGATGTCAAATCCGGCTAACTTCAAAGGAAGTAGGGACAAAGGAAAAGAATGGTTCTTAATGGATATGAAACATCCATCTAATATGGTTGAGGCAGTTTCTAAGGTGCCATCTGCTAATTCCACCTCATACTTCACCCTTAAGGTCTTAACAGGTAAATTCAGCAATTTGCAAAACTTATTATCTACGAAAGATTTATCAGCGCCTGAATCAAAACGTACTCTAGCATAGACATCATTTATGAGGAAGGTACCTGTGATCACATTGTCGTCCTGCACAGCTTCCTTTGCATCCATCCTGAAGACCCTAGCATTGGTCTTCTTTCCTTCATCAGCTTTCTTTGCATATTTCGGGAAATTTGTCTTAATATGCCCTTTTTCGTTGCAACTGTAGCACGTTGCGTCTTTCAGCTTCTTGCACTCTAGGGTTTTATGTTCCGTAGATTTGCAAATACCACAAGGCCTCAGCTGAGACTGGGATTTCGACTCAAGTCTGCACCTCCCAAAGTGGTGCTTCTGACAAGTCTTACACTTGGGCTTATCTCCAGATTGATGCCCATCCTTCTTAGAACCAGACCCCTTCTTGTGGTCATTGTTTCCCCGGTGCTTCTTATCTGACCGTCGTGAATTGTCGTCTTCACGCTTTCTTTTCTCGGCATCCGTGTTCCTCAGCGATCTCTGCCTGACCGCGTCCAGTGTGAGGGACAAAGATATATCAGCTACAGATCTGAAAGTAGCTGGCCGAGAGGCTTTTACACTTGCCTTGATCTCTGGGGCTAAACCCCCAATGAAACGAGCTATTCTTTTGGGTTCCGGCGTCACCAGATAAGGAACCAACCTTGACATTGTATTAAAGCTCGTAAGGTAAGCTTGGCAATCCAGATTCTTCATCACCAAGGATAAGAAATCAGATTCAATCTTTTCTACCTCATGCTGGGGACAGTAGTTCTCCTTGATGAGGGCAACAAATTGTTCCCATGTCATATTGTACAGTGGAATCTTCCCCGTAGCTTGAATCAACGATCTCCACCAGGCTAAGGCCTCACCTTTGAACGATTGAGACACAAACTTTACCACATCCTTTTCAGCGCACCCGCTTATATCAACCACGGTGTCCATCTCATCCAACCATGTCATGCAGTCTATAGCTCCTTTCTCCCCAGTGAAATCCCGGGGTTTGCATGAAACAAAGTATTTGTAGGAGCAACCCTTATCACGGGGTCCTTGATTCAGTACGACCTTTTGAGATGGAACACTTTGCTGATTTGAGGACTGACGATCGTCATCAACTTTCTTTGGTTCTTCCTTCTTGGAGGGAGGCTTGCTATGAGCCTCAGAATGAGTCTTCGGCTTAGAATGTGGTGCGGATAGGGTTCTACTCCGAGACCCGCTATATTCCTGATACTGTCACTCTATGGCTTTCGTAACAGCGTTGTCTATTAACGCTTGCAGTTCAGCACCCGCTATATTAATCCGGGCATCATTCTGATTCTCCCTTGGGTGACTATTTATTTCATCCGAATCAGCC
The DNA here is from genome assembly GCA_030545235.1 of Helianthus tuberosus. Taxonomy (NCBI): domain Eukaryota; kingdom Viridiplantae; phylum Streptophyta; class Magnoliopsida; order Asterales; family Asteraceae; genus Helianthus; species Helianthus tuberosus. Next base: position 137,414,718 of record CM060357.1, read on the forward strand.
ATTGTATCTTGAACTGTTACATAAGATATTGACAAAATTTTATTTGGGAGTTTATTATGGAATTGTCTTTTATGGCAATTCATTAACCATGGTAAACATAGACCATATTTGGTTAATTTATTACTCACATTTATTTAGGATTTTACTATAACCTATCCTAGTTATAAAATAATAACTGTATTATTAGCACAAAAGGCCTAGTCACAGGGACATTTATAAATCATAAACCATGATTTCAGAGAATCAAGGCATGAAGGTTTGAATATAGTTCTTTACCTTTTTCTGACAGGGAGTCGTAGACTACTATTGTCTTTGAAACTTATATGACAATGAGTATGGCCCGTAGGCAATATACTACCAATGTATGGTCAACATATGATCATCTTAATTGATGATTAAAACCCATGATTTATAAATCATTAAATTAGGTTTAGGAATCTTTTGAAGAATTCCTTATATAAGAATGACGTGTGTGATTTTTAACGAATCACGTCTGCCAGGAGTGTTAGCATGTTTTCAGATGTTAACAGGGATCCAAATCTTTTAAACAGGTCTTTCCATCTTGGCCGAGTCTTAAAATGACATGTAGGCTAGGTTATACCTTTAAGATTCTTATTTAATATTTAAATAGGCAGATTATTTTAAAAAGGAATGATTTTGATTCATTTATTTCATGTATAGTATATTTATGCATATAGTGACAAAATAAAATTTATAATCTTAACATTCCATTAACATTAAAAGAGTACACATCGCCCTAAACGGGACTTTTAATAGACAAATTACCCACGTAGGGGTTTAACTAAAATACAAGTCCACGCAGGGACCAAATACTAGAAAAGATGTCCACGCAGGGACTAATTACACAGATAAATGTCCACGCATGGACTAAATACACAGATAAATGTCCACGCAGGGACTAAATACAAAGAGGAATGTCCACGCGGGGACTTGATTGAAAATAGGAATACAACAATACATATAGGGATTTAATGATCCCTTTTCTTCTTCCCCTTCAGCAAGCTCGCTAGGCCCTTGAGGAAACCCCTGTTGTTCCTACGTTCTTCTTGGAACTCATGTTCCACCCGACTTTGGAGGATCTCCTCCTGTTCAGGTGGGGAAAATCGTGGTGGCTGCGACTGTTGCCGAATTGGTGGTCGAGCAGGTACTTGATATCCATGAGTTGGATATCCCACTCCCCAAGGAGCTCCGTACGGTCCTTCCGGATGTAGGGCGTTGTAGTTTGCCGCGACCAGGTATGGGTTGGCTTCAGCGTAGTTATAATGCGTGTGAACCAGCTGTTCAAACGGATTGTACGCCGTTGAACCGGCGTATGCAGGAATCGGGTTATCAAAACCCATCGGTGGCGGCTGTGGTGCAACTGGTGCAGAATTCACCGCTGCAGCTGGGTTTGAAGGCCCACCCACTTGTGGGTCTTCATGCAGTGGCGGATAGTGGCTGCCAATGGAGTGTTGAGGGGTGCTGAAATGAAAATCCCCTCCTCGCGCGCATATTCGCGCGCCTGTCCTCCTACGTCTTGGTGGTTCCGGAGGTGCTTGATGAACTGGCGGTGGTGGTGGCGGTGGCGTGACTGCTATGAAACGTGAATCCCCAGAGGGATCCTGCTGCTGCTGCTGGTGAGGTGATGAATGGTGAGAAGGTGTGAAGTACAATTCATGCTGGTTAAACCTCGCTTGATAACTGTCTGGACCACCGTAGGGTGATCCGTGGAAGGAAGATCCATCAGAGATCTCGATAGGATGGTTGGGGGTACCGCTTGCAGGTTCGACGGGATTCGTGTCCTCGTCCATGTCCATGGCATTGTCTTCCGAAAAGTGGTCCTCTGGTCCTAATGGGTTAAAACCCACTGGTTCTTGAATATAGTTCGTCGGGTTGAACCGGCCCTGAAAGACAGGAGTAGGGTTGTCAAAAGAATTTTGCGAAAGGGATCGCTGGAGAGGTATATATGAAGGTTGTGGGTTATCGGGCTCGTTTTCTGACTGTGGCCCATAAGAGTTACGATAGGGAGGCGTTGAACTGTGCGAAACAGACCGTCTAGCAGGCTCAAAAAGGTTCCTCATGTTTCCTTGCGGATCGGCACTCATTGTAGTGGAAGGAGTTCGCCGGTGAGAAGGCCCGGCCTTGTGATCGTTAGGGGCAGTGATTGGCCCTTTACCTCGTCCTCCTCTTCTAAATCTTGGCGGCATTGTTAAACCTGTCAATATAAACAAAGATAACAACAAGAATATATATAAAATAAAAGACAAAATAAAACAAAACAGAGTTTGTCCTTATGTTATTTGTCTAGACTCGAAAATTTAGGAATGTGCAATTGTGTCATTGAGATTAAACACAAAAGGCTAGTGTTTAATTCACTCAACCTGGCTCTGATACCAACCTGTCACACCCCGATATTTCCACATATTACCGGTGGGCCCGGTGGGGAGTATCGTGGCGTAGTTGGTAACATTACAGTCAAACAACACAATATTTAATTGCACAGCGGATGCAAAGGATAGATATATTTCAACCAAATAATATTGTAATATCAAGTATCACAAATAGTTGAAAATAATCCACAGGAGGATCAAAAATAAATAGGAAACATTGTTCAACAGTTTTGACATCCAAGCTTGCGAGACTTGTTGTGGACGCTAGGAGAAAGCCAGCCTAGTTCGCGTAGTACCTGCACTTAACCTTTTTGGGAAAATACGTCAGTTTACACTGGTAAATACAATTAACTGACTCATTTAGAAAAGGTTTAATAAAATTGATTTGAATGCACGTGGCACAAACTTTTTATAACTTGGGATAATTATTTAAATATAATACTTGTAAACGAATTACATGTTTCTCATGCGTTCAGTAGCCCGATCCGTAGACCGGTTAAAGATCAATAGACACACCACATTATTTATTTATGCACTGACGGGTGTACGCCTACACCCCGTGCTCAGGTCGTGGCCATCTCGTAAGATGATGCCAATGATATCCGGGACATGGTCATTAACCCCCCAAAGGCTTTAAGCAAACAAAACATTTCAAAATGGAGCATATAAATGGTTTAACCTCTATTCGATTAAAGATTCAATGCCTGAACCAAGTGGTATTTTATATACCATACCCCAAGCTCGTATAGGGAAAATAAGTTAAAAGTATTTACCTTTGCAAGTATCAATCACAATTAGCAAGTGCGTGTAGCTTTTACCGGGTCTCCTATTCTGGAACGAAGGTTTATAATAACCTATTAGAATCCTAACGGGTCTTTAATTAAGCCTAAACTTAGACCGGTTAGTTTCACGGAAAGATACGGTTCGAACGCGTGATTAAGCGAAGACCGGAATAGAATGTGATATAGATCCGACAAGTTTGAATACTTGTATAATATGGGTAAACTAAACACATTCTGGATTTTGAGATAAAAACGACAAGGTTTGACCCGTTTCGGCTAATTTATGCAAACTAGTTACATAAACCGAACCGAACGCGTAAGAAGCGTAACGGGTAACCGTAAGAGTCATATACAGGTTTCCTAAGTTGATATGCTTTAAATATGTTGTGATATCAGTAGGATATCTTCCATTATGCCCAAAACGAGTTTAATCTCAAATTAAGCCCCGTAGGGGTATTTTGGTCATTTTAAAGATTATAAAAGAGATTAAATGAAACTCTGAGATTCGGGTCTGAATACATTAGTAAAATAACTTATTTTAACAGGTCATATCAGTTGTGATAAGTCCTAAGTGCCAAAAATGGTTTTAAACCTAAACTATGTGTTTAATATGCGTAAAAAGCCATTTTAAGCGATTTCCGGGTTATACAAGAAATCTGAGTTTTCTGATTAGGTTTTAAAGTTCAAAATACTTTATTTATTATTTAAAATCAGTAGCAATTGGATTGGTGTCAAAATATTATGTAGAACTCATTTTATTACCCAAAAAGGGTATAATCGGCATTTACCGAATTAACGCCATAACCTTAGGTTATGAGCAGGTTAAAAATAATTAAAAATCTTCAAAATTCCCAAAATATTATATTACATCAGTGGGTAAAAGGTTTGGTGTCAAAAATTGGGTTTAGATAGGCTTCATGCTAATGACGCCGTTTAATTACTAAAAGGCTTTCTAATCACGTCATTGAGCATAACTCCTATTCTAGACCTCAAACTGATGTGAAAATTTAGGGACATGTTTATAAATCAGTAACAAAGATTATTGTCCTTTCAGATATCCAAAATTCTCGTTTTATGGTCAAAAGGGCATATTGGTCAACATTTAAGCAATTAACGGAATCATGCATATTAATTGGATAGCTAATGAACCAAGGTGTATAACCACAGAGGGTTATACTATCATGTAGCCTGGTCCTAAGGAAGCTCTAAGGCATTTCCAAATCATACTAAATTGGGTCAGAACTGAAGTCAAAGAAAAAGTCAAGGTTTTGCGACTTTCGGTTCCGAACCGGGTCTAAACAGAAAATTGTCGGGTCGGACATGCTTAGACATGTTCTTATACTTATTACCAAGTTATATGAGTGATAAAATAGGTTACATGCCTTCTACATTGCTAATTACATGTTAATTCGCAAATTATAGTTCTGTTGACTTTTTCTAATCAACTTTGACCCGACAAATGGTTTAGTTAGAGTGGGAATCAGAGGGTGCCCTTTTAAGGATTTAATGCCCACATAATGACCAACTTATAACTACCTTCAATTCGACTAATCACTGGACCATTAATGATTAATCGCTAAGTCAAACGTTAATTATGACGGTTTGACTTTTAAGATAAAACTAAGTAAAAACTCAATTAAGGAAGGTCAAGGGTACTTACCAAAGTCTAATGCACGACTAGGGATGACTTGGGTCTGCTTTGGAGCTCCAGAAGTCTTCAAGAATGCAGATGGAAGGTGTGATCAATTGTTGCAACAGAAGGGCCTTTATATAGTGCTTAAATCACACTAGATTGTTGACAAATCATGCTACCATTGGTCATGGATCATCAACAGATATCCCTAAGGTCTAAAAAGCATGTAGGGGTCGCCCATGGAGTGAAAATATCTGATTTAAGTCGGTTATTGCGCATAAACAGGCTGATGTCCCAACTTTCTGCATCTGGGCGTCGAACGCGGCCCACGTAAGGGTCTTCATGGGCTTACGCGGCCCGCTTGAGGACTGCTGTCAGGTTAAACATTTTCTAGTTGTTGCATCTTGTCTCTTGGCCCTTCGAAAGGTCATCCAACCTTTATTTCTTGCATTTTGAGCCCTCCAAATTGACATATAAGGGCTCCAAGACTTATACCCACTTTGTTAAGTCCTTGGTCACTTCATGTTTATCCGAAAAGTCATAATTTTCAACGTTGACGCTTTAACCCCTTGTATACGAATTTGATCATAACTTTCTCATACGATAACGAAACTTTATGAAATTTTTATCATGTATTCTAGTTAGCATAATTAATCGTTACACAGCTTCGGGTTTGCAAAAAGGTCACTCAGAGATATACTTTAAACATGTTAACACATTTAACCCCTGTAGTTTGTAATCTCTCACCTTATTTCATATTTAGCTTCGTATGATCCATGATTTATTCGTTTGAAGGTATAAACATTATGTAGGGTTATTGTAAAGTATATTTATCCCTTGTTGACAATTTGAACCCTTATATTCACATACTTTTCATGTTTGTCAACTTTAGTCCTTCTAGGACATTCTTTCACACGTTCAAAGCTTATGACACGTGTCAATACATTATAGGACGTGAATTTTCGAGGTGTTACAAGTAGGTAGGTTGTAAATTCTTGTTCTCTTTAGAAACTATCTTTTATTGCATTTTAATTTTAGCTTGCTTGAGGACAAGCAAGGTTCAAGTGTGGGGAGGTTTGATATTCACCAAAATACGCATACTTTATTCCCCCATTTTACCCCCATTTTATGCGTTTTTGGCCGTAAAACCGAGAATTGGATACTTAATCAGGTATATTTTTGTTTACAGACCTAAAAAAGCATGCCAAACAAGAAGATGATGAAAACGAGGATTTTCCGAACGAAACGGCTGAGCTGCGAAGATTCTGTGGAAAAATCTGATCTGGGCAAGTTGCACGTTCGTGCGGTTGGTGGCACCCCCGTGAGGATCCGACATACAGGCTCACCTCGGCATTGCACAGCCAGTGCGATCAGGAGTGCAAGGCAATCTCGGAAACGAACGACCGTGCGACTGGAAGCACTCCCGTGCGGATTCGATGACTAGCACCAACCCGGAAATGCACCACCAGTGAAGATGCTCGTGCCAGCTACTACTCGGTGATGCACGCTCATGCAACCCAATGCACGACCGTGCCAATGCGAAGACCGGTCAAGACTTGCTGATGTCACATGGTATGGTAAACAGTATCTTAAAGTGAACGGTCGTGCACTTTAATCGCACGATCGTGCGATCTGAAAAAGTTATAAAAAACAGAAGACAGCATTATGTTCGACATTCTGGACTTTTGGGAGCTCATCAGGTGAATTATCAGGCTCCGGAGGCTCTTGCTTTCACCCGGATTCAAGCCCCATTGTGCCGATTAGCTCCGTTACTATCCGGATACTCAATCTTGTGCTTGTTTATGGTTTGATTCTTGAATCTTTCCATGTTTTTGTTCATGTTTCAAGCATTTAGATTGATGATTATGTATTATTGTAAGCCTAAGGGCAAAAACACTAGTATCCCTTGCTTAATAACAACCATTAGTATGTTAATTATGTTTGTAATGACACTTTGAAGCATTTTCTATGTTAATCCTTGATGATTAGTTTGCAACCTTGTTTATTGATGTTGAATTCTTGATTATAGTTAATTATCTTGGATGATTAGTATGTGGTTAGTTGAGATATTTGCAAGAAGAAGCTTAATTAATCATGTATTAGTAGACTTTGAACTTGTTTAACTTGTTTAATATGTTTACACCATAATACTAGAAATGGTTAGTGGTTTAATAAGGGATAATTATTGTTAATCAAGAAGGCTTTCCCTCACAGAAGGACCTTAACGGGTTAAATGGTGTTGTTATGAATTCTTGACATAAATTGTTAGCTTAGTTAGTAGTTTAGGCCAAAATTGCTTGCTTGGTGAATTTATGCTCAAGATTTGTAAAATGAACTCGGTTATGATTTAATCTAGTTTATGCTTGTCTCGGTGGTTGCATTGTGTTTATCGGTGTCACTTTCATTGATTAAGTGAGGTTAGAAAACTCTTAACTGATGACTAACTTATCTTTAGGGGATTTTCAAAGACATTTGTCAATTGGGCGTTAAAGAACAATTTTAGGTGGTTAAAGTGTGTTTATCGTTTTAGCTTTCCAAAAAATTGTCATGTTAGGACTCCCGAAAGGGATACTAATTGTCTTGAAAATGGAGAATTGACCAAATGTTTTAAGTGACAAAACCAACTTAGTTCATATACTTTGGTTGTGCATAAAGCAAGGCTATATATTTATTTTCTTATGGAGTCTATTATGTTTTTATAAATATTTGTTTATGCTTATTTTTAGCTTTTAGAAAATCACACACTTATCTTTCTACCGGTAGTTTAATGACAAAGGTTTAGTATTATTTCTCCGCCCACATCCTTGGATCGACACTTGGTTCTTACCGATACTTTACTACATGTATAACGGGGTACACTTGCCCTTTCGTGTGTGTTTTAATGTTGAAGTATAAATCATTTTTATAAATTTAAAACCGAATCGTGTGTAAAATTCATTGTATAAACATGTATATACGCGCACACGTCAATACGCGAGGTGGTGATGGCAGAAGATCATCGTTAAACACGGATGATGGTTCCACGCGAACAGATGGAACAGGCCTCTCTGCAAAGAAAAGTTAAGATTATTTTACAATAGGGTAAAGACTGAAGCTAAGAAGATACCCACTTAGAGAAAGCTTTGCAGCAAGATCGTCTAGGTTGCCACTCTTACTGATCTTCTTCCTGGGGATCTTCTTTGCGGGCTGCGCCGCAGCTTCACCTTCTAGATGCTTCCTCTTCACCGCCTTAGTACTCAGCAAGGGTTCTGGACTTGATTCCAAATCAATGGGATCATCAGGGTTTGACACCGGAATATCCGCGGTATCTCGAGGCTCCGCCTTTGGTTTTCTCACAGCTACAGGCGCAAGACCCTCTAACGTGTCAGACACCACTACGTAATCACACCAAGGATCAGAAACAAGGCGCGTACCTTTCTTCTTCTCTTCGTTAAGAACGTCCGCCTTTAGAGTATCAAACTTCTTAGGCGCAGCAGTAGCAGTCGGCACACGTTTCTTCTTCTTTGATTCAGGGCCTATGCCTAGATTTGTCAACTCACCTATTCAAAAGAAGAAATATTGCAATATTACCCAAAGCGCAACATCAGCAAAAAGTAATATTGCAATATTACCTAAAGGATGTAAAAGAGACATACCAACATCAGTAGAAGGTTGCACACTCAAATCTGCATCCTTCGGAAGCGCAAAGTTCCACACTATCTGATGGTACCATGGCTCCTCATTAACACCCTTCTGGACAGTTGTCATTTTTCCATGCTCTCTCTTGTACGCCACAACATACAAAGCAACAGCTGCAAACGAAGAATCAACAACAAAATAGTTTCATATAATGAAATAAAAGATCTGATGACTTACTCTTGTCATCTTCCACATACAATGGCTTGTCATGACGCTCTGCCTTCCAGTGCAAACTCATCCCAGCAGCCCTCTCAGGTAATTCAATAGAAGGCACATCCTTCATATCCTGGTACCATATGTCCGCCTCCGGAGTCTTCAGGGTCTCCACCTCAATATCTTCCGTACCTCGGAAAGTCATCTTCATCGGAATCACTCCGGCCTTGATGTAAAAAAACTTGGGTTTCCATACATGAAAAGATTTGGGAGGTGACAGCAAAACTTCTTGGCCGACGGACGGTGAGCAAATGAATAGAAACCCTGTGAACAATGAAGCTGATAGAATACTCGAAAACGATCGACTGTGGGTTCAATGTGCATCGACCGACAAAGAAATTCGAAATGTCGAATCCGAACCATCTCCATGGGATTCAACTAAGACATGTGAAATTTATAATACTTAAGAATGTCAAGAACGAATCTTGTTACTGGTAACCGGAAGTTACCCTAGGTGAAATAATCCCAAAAGAGGGTGATGTACCCGGCCAGAGCTTATGCCGCCGTCTGTCCCTCTTCTGGGTACATCACACCCCAGCTCTTGGGAAACTTGAAATTTTATATGAGACCATCAAAAATCTATCTCGACCATTTCAAAAGTGGTAAAGAAGCAGATATCTATTCTGTAGAATCGTCTGGATGATCTACGGTAGACATAAAGGGTACAAAGCACAAGTTGCAGGTTTCTCTTTAAAGAAAATCGGAGAAGGCGAAAAGATACAAAGATAACTAATGAAAAAAGGAAGCTACTCAAGGGTTTATATACCCATCACCATTAATGCTCTCGAAAACCGTAAAACCCCTTTTTCAGGAAAACGCGGTTACAAAGACAATAAGGGCGAGTGGGGAACAAGAAACAACTTCATGCGCGCGTACGAACCACGTTTGATGATGCCCAATTAATGTTTGACGTCTGACAAGTTGTCACACCCTGGCTTTTGTGGAAGCGTGGGTTTATTTGGTGTGACTTCTTAATACCATAGCAAATATCATAACCATGCTATATGAAATAAAGCACATGATGTTCATCCATTCAACAAGTTTTAAAAGTTACCAAGACAACATTGTTTTAAAAGTCGATACATACAACCATGACATAATAAAAACATGTTCATACGACATGACCCAAAAGACTTGACTAGAAATACGGTTTAAGACTTGTAACCCGTCCAGGCAAGGGTCACATTTCCTAAACCAGGATGACATCATTATTCCTTACGCAGCTTGACGTGAATGCATACCTTGCCAGATCCACTAATTTCCTGAAATACATGTAGTTTGAAAAATCAACAAAAGTTGAGCGAGTTCATGTAAAAGTGAGTATGTATAAACCTTTATAATATGTCTGTATGTATGAAAATCCCTGGTATGTAGCAATTAAGGAAAAAGAGATCACCACTGGGTTGCAAAGCCAATGATATGTGTGAAGTGATGCAGGAAGACTCAAACCTAGCAGTTTTTTGTGTCGGGCTCAAAGTTACCCCATGGTCCGTACAGTGGACTCAGGAGTTGGGCTCGCTACACCCAAATAGATCTACCACTTATGACCCTCGGTCCTACAATGAGGATTAATGGCCCCAAGTACCACCTACCTACTCACATGATATAAGTAGTATACCCTCCTTAAGCTAACCATACCATGTATAAAAGTGTCTGTAATAACTGTAACATGTATTCCACCCCCGAAGTATAAAAACTGAAAACAGTTAAGAGAAAAGGGGGACATGAACTCACAGAAGTGCGTATCCTGAAATGTAAGTCTCCAACTCAACCTGCTGCGTGACGACCTACACGTACTAATGCCTATTAAACGGATAGTCGTGCCTTGGCTTAGGGTTTAACGTTTTTGGAGAAATAGTTAGGTACTATTCCGTATTCACACTTCTTATTTATTTTATATTTCTTTCCCAAGGATGGGGGTTTTTATACATGTACACGTTATAATTCCGAAAAATATATTTTAAGTCCCACTTAGAAAATATATTTCTAACCACTTGTCTAAAATATTTTAATTCCAAAATATATATATTTTTCCCAAAAATATTATATTTTACTTTATACTTTTTCCACATAATACTTTATCAAAATATACGTATGAGATACATAAGTAACATTTTAGAGTTCGCGTTGTAATAACAATACTGGTGTAACTTAAATATTTATTTGTGAGAGCGTTGGTATTATTTTGAAGTTGAAATTTCATAATATTTTCAAGTTATATTATTTTTACCCTAAAAATAATATATATCTAGTTCACAAAATAATCAAATAATCACACGAGCGTCCTATTATAGTATATATATTCTAAATATATATTTATCAAGTTTTATTTACGAAAATCCACCTCCGGTACTTGGTAATTTTTGAAATAAAAATCATGACGAAGTTTATTTTGAAAACCAAGTTAAAAATATATTTGTAAACATTTGTTAGAAAAATATTTCTAAGTGTTGAAATTCTGGAAAAATTTCGCCAGATTTTCCTTTGTAAATGGAGGTGTCCATGCTTTTTAGCATATCATTTTCTTTTGTAAAAATCATTCAAACAATCACCAACCAATAATATATTATCTCTATTTACCAATTTGACAAAAATAAACATAAATCATAAACTTATGAACTTGAAAGTTTATGAAAACAAGTAGTAACTTACTAACATAATTAGTAAGTCTTGTTACCTCTAAAAATGTGATTAGTTTCTTAAAAGCTTTATTTTTAAAGGGTTTGAAGTTTTACAACTTCTAGTCATGACTTACAAAAATATTCCTTTGTTATATTTTCTTTCTACACAAGTGTTCCTACACTTGTTTACTTACTAAAAATGTGTTTAGTTCATACAAGATCCAAGTTTTAACAAAACTAATATTTTTCACTTGGTTCTTTCGAAAAACCACTCATAGATCTTTAGATCTACAAGTTTACAACTCATTTTTCCAAGAAAACTTTAATTTATTCAAGTTCAAAGTTCATGTGTGGATGGTTTCATCATCCTCCATATCTTTAACCTTTCCATCTTGCTAGTTCATGTTCTTAAACATGATCTAGCACGTCTAGGTGATGAACCATCTTACTTCTACTAACAAACAAAATGTATTAAACATAACAACACAAGATCAACATGATTTCAACATTATTTAACACTACTTCATCTTTTTATCCATTCTTCATCCTTTATGTTCAAGACTTGTTTAAGTTCTTTAGAGTTTCTTAACATTTTATCATTCAATCAACTATTAACCACTAAAAATAAGAACAAGATGAAGATTTGAAGCACTTACTACTAGCACAAGGCTAGGGGAGTTTCAAAGCGTAAAAGTGGTGGATAAAAGAAAACTAGAGTGGTCCTTGAACTTTCGAGTGCACCAAGCTTGCTTGTTGGACCTCTAACACCTTTGGATGTATGAAAAATGGCTTGAACAAGACTTGATGGTGGTGATATGGTGGTGATGGGTGGCGGCCGAAAGTGAGGGAAGAAGGAAGGAGAAAGCTTGTGTTGATGTGTGTTTGAGAAGTGAGAGGATGATTAACTCTCATACATATTTATAAACCAATCTACACTTTTAACCATCATGTAATGTGTCACTAATTACCCAACATATGCAATTAAAATAATCAAAAGAAAACAAGAGTGGGTCACCCCTTGGTGACCGTCGAATGGGGGGGGGTAGGGGGTTGGGTTGTAATGTGATGGTTGCTAATCTAGTTGGTTTTGAATGGTATAGTTAGTATATTATGGTGTGTGTTATAATATAAAGTGTGTTAGGGTGTTCGGGGACCCTAACTAGTTCAGAAAAGTAAAAACAATGTATTTGGCAATATTTTTATGTTCCGGGTAAAGTCCGGTTGTTCGGGTGGATGTTGATCCGTTAAAGTGCCAGATTAGTCTACAAAGTGTCTTTTATATTATTTTTAGTGACACATTAAATTCCCAACACTTAGGAAAGTGTCTTGGACTATTTTACCAAGTTTTTGCACTTTACTAGCATTGATAAATGCTGAATTTTGGTATTTAGTGCAGAATTCTGCACTTTAAGTATGTTTTAGGCACTTCCGGGCACTATAACTATCACCTAGTGACGCAGTTTTATGGTCCTCACCTCCCTACACTCACTACTAGTGTAGTATTCTATCTCTGGTTCATACTGGCCTTAAAAATGTTGTCTGTCTAGGTGCTGGCATTGTCAGCATGTTTTTATGGTTATCCGCTCACTGTGCTAACTGTGCTTTGTGCATCATGGTTGTCACTAACGTTTGTATATAATAAATGGAGTGACAGTATGAAAGGTGATGCATGTGTATGTATGTAACAGAAATCAGTAAGCAGTTTAATCACAGTTGTAGTTAAGCACAGTCATTAAGCACAAATTAAGTATTAATTAATTGTACGGATACCTGTAATTGTGAGGGTTGTCACATTCTCCCCCCGTTAGAGAAATTTCGTCCCGAAATTTTAGGCTCTGCTTTTAGTCGCAGGGGTCTTAGGAAATAAATTGGGGTATTTCTCCTTCATGCGATCCTCACGTTCCCACGTGAATTCTGGCCCGTGTTTTGCATTCCATCGAACTTTGACGAGCTTGACACTACTCCTGCGTGTTTTGTTAACTTTCCAATCCGTAACCTCAACGGGTTCTTCAGTGAAGTGGAGCGTGTCGTTGATATGAACTTCGTCAGCAGGAATGATCATTGTCTCTTGTGTTGGACTCTTTTTCAAATTTGATACGTGAAATGTATCGTGAACGCTATTAAGTTCAGTAGGCAGGTCCAACTTGTATGCTACGAGCCCAATCCTTTGCAGGATTCTGAAAGGGCCAATGTAACGCGGATTCAACTTCCCACGCTTCCCGAAGCGTGCCACACCCTTCCAGGGTGAAACCTTTAACAAAACCATATCTCCCACCTCAAGCTGTAGAGGTTTCCTTCTTCGATTTGCTTAGGCTTTCTGTCTGTCGCGAGCCGCCTCGATGCGCTTTCGAATTTGAAAGATCTTGTTTGTTGTCTCTTGTACTATTTCGGGACCAACAAGCTGTCTATCACCCGCATCAGCCCAACATAGCAGTGATCGACACTTGCGTCCATAAAGAGCTTCAAATGGCGCGGCTCCAATGCTGGTGTGGTAGCTGTTGTTGTACGAGAATTCGACCAATGGTAAATGATTATCCCAGCTACCACCCAAATCCATTACACATGCTCTCAGCATATCTTCCAATGTCTGAATAGTTCGTTCGCTCTGGCCATCAGTTTGTGGATGAAATGCAGTACTTAGATTCAACTGTGAGCCAAAAGCTTCTTGGAAGGACTGCCAAATCCTTGATACAAAGCGTCCATCTCTATCAGAGATAATCGAGAGAGGCACTCCATGACGTGCAACAATCTCTCGCATGTATATTTCAGCAAGTTTACTAGTGTTGTCCTTTTCCTTGATCGGTAAGAAGTGCGCAGACTTTGTTAGGCGGTCTACTATTACCCAAATTGTATCATGGCCCTTGGGCGTCTTTTGCAACTTCGTTATGAAGTCCATCGAGATCTGCTCCCACTTCCATTTGGGTATTTCAGGTTGCTGCAAGAGACCTGAAGGCTTCTAGTACTCGGCCTTAACCTTGGCGCAGGTTAAACATTTACCAACGTATACTGCAACATCGCCTTTCATCCTAGGCCACCAGTAAAAGTCTTTTAGGTCCTGGTACATCTTATCCGCTCCGGGATGAATTGAGTACCGAGATTTGTGAGCTTCATAAAAAACAACCTTTCTTAAACCACCAAACCGAGGAACCCAAATTCGTTCCATGAAGCATAAAGTCCCTTCCTCATTTGGTACCAACTGCTTCTCCATCCCACGGAGATACTCGTCCTCAATATTCCTTTCTTTCAAAGCTTCTCTCTGCGCGGCACGAATGCGCAAAGAGAGGTCTGTCTGGACAATCATTTCCAAAGCCCTAACTCTTATGGGCTTGATCCTCTCTTTTCGACTCAGGGCATTAGCGAACACATTTGCTTTCCCTGGGTGGTATTTGATATCGCAATCATAATCATTCAACAGCTCTACCCAGCGTCTTTGCCTCATGTTAAGCTCTTTTTGATCGAATATGTGCTGCAGGCTTTTGTGATCAGTGAAGATTGTGCAGCGCGTGCCATATAAGTAGTGTCGCCAGATCTTTAACGCAAATACCACCACGCCTAACTCCAAGTTGTGCGTGGTATAGTTTTTCTCGTGAATCTTCAACTGGCGTGACGCATATGCTATAACCTTCTAGCGTTGCATCAGCACGCAACCCAAACCTTGACGCGAGGCATCACAATATACCACGAAGTCATCCGTTCCTTCGGGTAGCGATGAGATCGGTGCATCACAAAGCTTGTCTTTCAATAACTGAAATGCATCTTCTTGCTTGTCACCCCAATCAAACTTTTTGTCTTTCTGTGTGAGTGCGGTCAGTGGTTGAGCGATTTTAGAGAAATCCTCAATGAACCTTCGATAATAACCAGCCAAACCTAAGAACTGTCGAATCTCCGTTGGTGTCTTTGGAGTCTCCCAATTCTTGATCGCCTCGATCTTTGTTGGATCCACATGGATTCCATTTCCGTTAACCACATGTCCAAGAAATTGGACTTCACGCAGCCAGAACTCGCACTTTGAGAACTTAGCGTACAATTTTTCCTTTTTAAGTAGCTCTAGGATAGCTCTTAAATGCTGTTCGTGCTCGTCCTTCATCTTCGAGTAGATCAGAATGTCGTCAATAAACACGATCACAAACTTATCCAAGTACGGCTTGCAGACTCTGTTCATCAGATCCATGAAAACTGCCGGTGCGTTTGTTAACACAAACGGCATGACCAAGAACTCGTAATGTCCATAACGAGTCCTAAAGGCCGTTTTCGGGATACTTTCCTCTTGTATCCTTAGTTGATGATATCCTGATCGAAGGTCGATCTTTGAATAAAAGCTCGAACCTTGCAACTGGTCGAACAGGTCATCAATCCTTGGCAAAGGATATCTGTTCTTGATAGTCAACTTATTAAGCTCGCGGTAGTCTATACACATACGGAAACTACCATCCTTCTTTTTGACGAACAGAACTGGAGCTCCCCAAGGTGAGAAGCTTGGCCTGATAAATCCTTTATCCAATAGCTCCTGAAGTTGCGTCGACAACTCCTACATCTCTGAAGGCGCAAGTCGGTAAGGTGCCTTAGCCACAGGCGCGGCGCCTGGGACCAAATCAATGTGGAACTCGACTTGTCTTTGCAGCGGTAATCCTTGCAAGTCTTCTGGAAAGACTTCAGGATATTCTTTTACTACTGGAATGTCTTCGATCTTTGGTTCAGCAGCTTCTTTATCCATGATGTGTGCCAAGAAGGCAACACATCATTTCTGTAAACACTTTCTAGCTTTCAGACAGCTAATGATTCTCAGAGGCGTATCGCGCTTTTCTCCATGAACTACGATCGTCTCTCCACCTTCTATTGGGATGCGGATGGTCTTTTCATGGCAAACAATCTCGGCTTTGTTGCTCGATAGCCAATCCATCCCTACCACCACGTCGAAACTTCCCAATTCGACTGGTAGTAGATCCAAAGTGAACTCGTGTTCTCCCAGCTCAATCACGCATCCTCTGATGACTTCCCCCGTTTCAACTAGTTTTCCATTCGCCAATTCAATCGAGTACAGAATGTCTAACTTACTAGGTGTCAACCCAAGTATATTCTTAAATTCTAACGATACGAAACTATAATCGGCACCAGTATCAAACAGAATAGATGCAAAGTGTTGGTTTATAGGGAACATACCAGTGACTACGTTTGGATCCTGGCGCGCTTCCCTGGCGCCGATGTTAAAGACTCTTCCCCGTGCTTGCTTCAGTTTTGGGCATTCCCTCTTAAAATGCCAGACGTCTCCACAATTGAAACAACCGGGTCCGCGACCATTTCCATTCCCATTTCCACCTTGAGCGTTGTTTTGGTTGCGATTTCCACTCCCAGCTTGGTTTGCAAAATTTCCACGGTTCCCATTTCCGCCATTACCTCCTTGTTGGTGGTTTCCATTACCATTCCCATAACCTCGATTACCACCACGCCCAGTACCAGTTCCGGCCCAACACGTATCCTTCGAGTGGCCGTTCCTTCCACATGACTCACATTTCTTCAATCCGCATTAGCCAGAATGATGGCGCTGGCATGTATCACACTTGGGCAGAGTGCCCATATAACCTCTTCCTTTGCTTTCAACACCGGTTTTAGCCCTAGCCGGTGTGCTCGACTCACCCCTCTTGCTTACAACATTGGTACCTTGCTTGAAGTTGGAAAATTTCCGCTTGTTTTCACCAGACGACTCAACATGTGTTTCCTTTTTCTTCTGATCAGAAACTGAGAACTTGTTCAACCTAATGGCCTCTTCAGTAAGCGCCACACTGAGGTCTATGGCTTCCGTGATCGTTGCAGGCTTGGACGTGGTAACCATACTCATTATTTGGGGTGCCAACCCCCAGATGAAGCGCTCGACACGTTTAAATTCGGGCGTGACCATGTACGGCACTACATGAGATAAATCATGAAATCTCTGAACATATTCTGCAATCTTAGGACCATCCATTCTTAGATGCCAGAACTCAGTTTCTAGCTTCTGTATTTCAGCACGCGAGTAGTACTTCCTTCTCATTAGCTCTTTCAGCTCATTCCAGGTTAACGCATAAGCAGCAGCTTCTCCTAACGTTTGCACTTGCAGATTCCACCACGATAGGGCACCATTCAGAAACAGCCCTGAGATGTAGGTTACTTGTTGCTCGGGAGCGCATTTGCTCATTCTTAGGACAGAGTCTGTCTTTTCAGCCCACCTAACAAACGCAACAGCACCTCCAGTGTCGTTGAAATTTACGGGCTTACAGTCGAGGAATTGCTTGTAGGTGCACCCTGCACATACGTTGGAATTTACAAATGATATTAGCAGTCGTGCTATAAATATCCAAATGTATCGTAGTATATCTCAAACGAATTAACATTACCATGGGGTGGATTGTTATTGCCGTTGTTGTTGTTGTTCGAAGTGTTCCTACTCGTTTCTGTTTGGGAGGCCGCATACTGTGCTATAGCTGCGACAATGATCCCTTGAAGTTCCGCCTCGGTAGTAGGCATGCGTACATCATGTCTTGGAGGCATCTTCTAAAAGATGATTATATAGGTCAGGTCATAGTAAGCAAATAATATGCGTACGTACTAATATTCATCAATCACATAACATCTCATGTCATAACTTAAAACATATAACTCAACAAAGCATGTAGTGAGAATGTTGCCATTGAGCCTCATTAATCACGACCATAATATTGTTTCACAAGTTTAGTAGTACATCATACATCCAAATGACATCAAATGGGTCACATCACCCTCAAAAATACAAGTCAAACTACAACTATCATATACAAAAGTGTGATCTCTCAACAGTCTTCGTAAGCTGGCTCAATAGCGACCTTCTCACCAAAAGATCGACCTGCATAAAACCAAAAATGCCTATGCTGATGGCGGTGGAGGAGGAGGAAAATAAGAGGAAAGCAAGCGACGCATGTGTAACCAGTCCTCCTCTAAGGCACGATAGGCGCGCAGCAAATATGCTATCTGCTGCTCAGATGTCATGAAACGAACGTCTGAATCGGGGGAAAGCAGACGAGGAGTGTGTGGTGCTGCAAAAGGGGTCTGACAATGACAAGATGGACGTGGAGCTCTCTCCAAATCCTGAATACGATGCGTCAATGCATCCTGCTGTATCATCAAGGAAGTGAGGATGTCCTCCGTAGAGTACCCAACATGGTACGGGTGGTACGGATCAGACAGTGGATGAACCCTCCCCAGGACGAGGTGGCGGTATGTCCTGGAGGAATGTGATGGAAAGATCAGTGCGGTGGACGTCAGTGGTGTGTGGTTGAAACAATGGGATATCAGTGGGGGCAGAAATAGGTGCTACGGGAGGAGTGACGGGTATCAAAAACGGTGGGTAATCATCATCGTTGATCCACCCATTGAGGGTGTCGGCGTAACGTGGATCTATATGAGTAGCAAAAGGTGCACGGTCCAACAGTACCGGCACGGGATCGGAAAATGATGCATCAATAACAGGATCATCCACCACTGGTGGAACAACAATGGGAAGGTCAGCAATGGGTATGTCACCAACAAGAGGTGCAACGGCTGGTGCATCATCATGGACAGGGTCATGCTCTAATGCAGGGTCAGGAGCACCTACAGGCTCTGGGGCCACAGCAGGCTCTGAGTCAATAAGATCCATATCAAAATCAGCAGGGATGTCAAGCAAAGGGTCAATAGGATCTACGGGCGCCTCTAGGGGCTAATCCATGTGAATAAACTCAATATCGTGGTCAGGATTTGTTGGGATTGAACCCTACAGAGGAACAGATGATGTAAAGCCAAAACTGGTTCAGAACAGTGGATTCACAATAAGCAGCTGTTTACATTAAGCTTTCCCCTTGACAGTGACTCCAACATCTGATATGCTCCAAGTACTGTCCTTATCAACAACTGCTGATCTTGTAAACTACTGATAAGCCAAAGCACTGATGTAGTTTAAAGGCTGAAGCTCAAACTACTGACGGATTTCAAGCACTGCTGAAGAGTTAAAGCACTGCCCATTCAAGGTCTGATCACCCTTTGAAGAAAGCACTGATGCTCAGACATCAGTGGTTGACTACATCAGTGGAATGAAGAATCAGTGTTTATACATCAGTGCTTAGAATGTAATCAGTGTCTGTATGGTCAGTAGTTATAGATCAGTAGATAGAGTTTTTTAGGTTGTTAGATGTCGCTTTCCTGGTGACGTCAGCTGAGATGCCTCAGTGGTTTGGTTTGCCTATAAATGGAACAGTGCTCTGTACTGTTACATTTGATAGACTGAGCGAGTTCTTCTCCTCTAGTCCAATCCTTTCATCTTGTGTGCAACCAACCTTGGAGCATCAGGCTGAGGGGGAGTTTAGTTTGTAAGCTTGCTTTGAAATCTTTTAATTTGCTTTGTAACCTTTCGACTAATGAAAAGCATGTGTTTATCAAAACTATTTTCCTCTTTGATCGTGTTTACAAAGTTTGTGTTTCATTTCCGCTGCACTTTACATTGTTTCATATTCATTCATTGTTCGATTTACACAAACAAACACAATCATGAGGGCCTCCTATCCTAACAATTGGTATCAGAGCTTGGACAGTCAAATTTGATCTAACAGTCAATTTGACATAACAGTTCAGCTCAAAATTCATTGATACTAAGGTTGTTTGTATTCAGTTGAAAAACAGAGTAACGAGTAATCATGTTCAAAGTGACTACTCAAAAGCTCTGTATAACAACCAAGATGTCATAGGATACACAAACTTCATATAACAAGTGATGTCATACATAAACCACCTATAATTTTCAGATCTGAAAATATGTCTGATAACTATGGTAAAATTACTTACGAAAATTGATTTCAATTGTTGTTATGAAGTTTTTGCTGTTTCCATCATGTTTGCTACTAAAGTGTGAACCTCAGGTCGACAAAAACCTATGTTCATAAAACATTAGTGTTTTTGTTTACCTAAAATGAGGGAAATTAAAACTTTAGTCATTTAGATCTTATGTATTGAAAAACAGGTTGAGAATCCTTCAAAAGGACCAAAATCAATTGTGTTAAGAATACATTAAGAAAATCAGCAGTCAAAATGTCCAGATCATGTGTAATGTGAAATTTGGCATAAGCATACGCAAAAATGACCAAATCTCTCAAAACATTGCTGCAAAATGATTCTGGAATAAGTATTCCTTCAATAAATACCTCCCAGTGAGTATTTCAATACTTATGAATGGGAAGGGTAAAAAGGGAAGAAGAAATATCACAAAATCTCAAAAGTGTGTTTATCTCAAAACCTTTGAAGTCAAAGGAAAAGAGTATAAATGTAAAACACTTAAGAGTTCAAAATTGAGTAAACAATGGTCATCAAGCAGTTGTGTGCATTCATTGATTCAGGGAAGTTCCGGTAACATAAGTATCACCAGTGATTGATCTTAAAAGAGGTCTAGGCAAATTTTCAGCATCATCACATGGTAACAAAGTCTATAACAGGACTTTCAAAACCTATGTGTACATGTTTCCTCATTTTTGCAATCAATTGACAAGGAAATGGTCTCAAACAGTGGTTATTACAATGTATTTCAAATCATTGACCATATTCCTAAAACTTGAAAATGATATGACTATGAGTTTTAATTGGAAAAGGTACCAGATTCTTTTTGATGTTGTTTTCATAATAACCTTTAATTATTTTTCTTGAAAAGGTTTTTCTCAATAAAACAGGATATATTATTCTTTATTTCTTCTTTAGAATGATATATTTTGTACTTTTACTTGTTTTTTATAGTAAAAGCTTCAATCTCCTGTCAGGATATAAAACCTTTATTTTTGTTGGTGATATTATCCTTAAAAACAGATCAAAAGGAAATGGTACATGTGTCAAGGTCATGTCAAACTCAAGTTTGTTTTAACACTAATTAAAAGATTGATTACCAATAGACCCTAAAATACTTGGGTACTCATGTTCTAATTAAAATATTAAGACACAAAATGAGTAGCCTTAGTAAAAGGGTTTTAATCATCTGGGATACTATACCACTGTCCGGAATCTATAAAAGCTTCAAAATGTGTAATTGACATGTGGTAAAACCTTAAATACAAAAACCAGGAAATTCTCTGCATTAAAAATTCCTGTAAACCCTGCTGTTATGATTGATTCTGATAAAATTGCATTTAAAATATCTTTGTCAAGTTTTTGGTTTTGCAGGTAACTCACAATCACCATCAACTGATGTTGGACATGATACTAAAATCATTTCCTACATCAGAGCAGTAGATGTACAAAACAACTGTTAAAGCTCATCCACTGATGTACAAACAGTGTATTGACCAAAATAACCTTAAAAATAGTTTAAAATTGAATTTTTCAATAAATCCTCAAAGTTTGTTCAAAGCACTGGGGGCATTAAAACTCTGTTAAATAGTAAAATCGATCCACGGCCAAAGTGTATCCTCTGTTTGTGCAAAACACTGATTTACAACAGTGGTTACACGTGGACAGATGTTATTCAACAGTTGTGTGCATCAGATGCCATGATCATTTTTTCAAATAAATGGCCTTACACCTGAAACATTTACAAGGCTATCAAAAATTTCCAAAACAAAAGCAGAGGTTCTTGAGCAGACTTTAGCAGCTACCACTGCTCCTCAGGCACCTGCTGCTGAGCCTACTGCTCAAGGTGATCACAGCAGTAACACAACTGCTGTGAAACCCACACCTAAATCCACAAAAAAGGACCAAAACAAAAGAAAATTCAAAAGCCCCCCTAACCTACAATAAAGGCAACTCTGGAAGATGAGATCCCAGAGTAATTGCCAATGATAACACAAAAGTCACTAGAAACCACTGCTGCTACTTCCTCACAGCAGATGGTAGAAACGTCTCAACCCATGCCTCAAACTCCTCCTGCTTCTTTTCAAAAAGAACAGGTTGTAAGAACAGGGACACCAAATTATGATGCTCTGGAATCACTTGATTCCATCATCCACAGCCCACTGCCCGGGGAAAATTCACTTTCAACTCCCATCATCACTTCACAAATACCACCATCAATAATGATCTTGCTGCATGCTTTGGATATATCTCAGACATAAATCAGTTCCTCTCAACCACCTATCACTGAGAGTACACTCCAACAAGTGACTGAGTCTGATGCTTGTACCTCTGCTATCCCGGCAACAACTAAGGAGGTTACACCCCTTGAGTTACAAGTAACTCTTGGTGGTAGTTCAAGTGAAGCAGCTACTACAAGTGCTGAACCCACTGGTTTGCACTTGGACAGTAGTTTCATCAATAAGACTTCCTTGAAGGCAATTTCTTCACTGGGAACTCTTGTGTATCCAGTCTTCACTGGTTCACTAAAAGGTGTTTCTCATTATGAAGAAAGAAGGCCCCAGTACCAAGACAAAGGGGCAACAGTGGACGGTTTTTGGGATATACTTCCTCAATCAACCACTGTTACAACCACTGCTAGTGGGAAATCAGATGACCCCATTAAGTTGGGTGATGGTTTAATGTACCAAGAATTGACGGCTAGAATTGATAAACTGGATACATCTGTTGCAGAAATCAAAGACATGCTGCAACAGTTGTTGAAAGTACAAAGGGTACCATCCACTGCTGCACCACCTCCAACAGCTACTCCATCATCTGCTCCTACTCTAGATGAGCTGTGGAATTTGTTTCAACCTCTGCATCTATCTTCGAAAGAGTTGATGATGCCAAAAAGGGGGAGAAAAATGACTCTGAGGAAAATCTTTTAGTAACTTCTGCTGAAACATCTGTCAAAGAAAAGGAAAAGGGAGGTGATGAAATCCTGTAAATTCAAGCAGATGATGAAGATACACAAATGAGGATCGTTCAAAGTCAAGTCAATTCAGGTGGTCTCAAAACCACCGCTGATATTAAAAGGGTAAGGGATGAGAGCAGAGCTTTGGTTGAGAAAAAGATAGTTCTGCAAAAAGAAAAAGAAGAGGTTGGTACTTCATTAAAGAAGAGTCCTGTTAGAAAAACAAGGCAATCAACCTTCACAACTTCTAAAACTAATCCAGTTACTACTTCAACCACAAATTATGTTCCCACAAAATCACTTACACCTCCACCATTAACAAAATTTGTCACCCAAACAACTGCCACCAATACCACATCAACACACACCACAACCACTGCCATCCCCACTAAATCAACCACTGCCACATCTAAAAGATCACCACCACCACAAACACCACCTGCAACCATCCTTTATCAAAGAAGGAAACAAAGCAGATGGATGCAGAAATACCAAAAGAAGACCAAGCTTCAGAAGAATATATCATGAAGATGGTTCTTCAGATACTTAGAGCAGAACAATAATAAACAGCAAAAATCTCAAGACACTGCTCAAGTTGTCATTACCAGGCCTCAATATCCAAACTCATCTTCAAATAAATCTCTCCCAAGAAACCCATTGGATTCAAAAATACTAAAGAGGATGTCTGATTAAAAGACCCACGTATTGACTTTGCTCAGGACCAATGGTGAAGTGAAGCATATATCAAGGGAAACAACACTTGGCTTGGGTGTTGAAGATTTGCAAGATCTTCATGAGCTTACACTGTGCAGGGATGAGGATGACACATATTCCATGAACTTTGAATTACAATTCAAAGGACAAGTTAGGGAATTATTGATGAGAAAATAAAGATCCTGAATAATGAAGTGTTTTAGCATCATCTGTTCCAGGGGGAGATTGTTGGGATTGAACCCTACAGAGGAACTGGTTCAGAACAGTGGATTCATAATAAGCAGTTGTTTACATTAAGCTTTCCCCTTGACAGTGACTCCAACATCTGATATGCTCCAAGTACTGTCCTTATCAACAACTGCTGATCTTGTAAACTACTGATAAGCCAAAACACTGATGTAGTTTAAAGGCTGAAGCTCAAACTACTGACGGATTTCAAGCACTGCTGAAGAGTTAAAGCACTGCCCATTCAAGGTCTGATCACCCTTTGAAGAAAGCACTGATGCTCAGACATCAGTGGTTGACTACATCAGTGGAATGAAGAATCAGTGTTTATACATCAGTGCTTAGAATGTAATCAGTGTCTGTATGGTCAGTAGTTATAGATCAGTAGATAGAGTTTGTTAGGTTGTTAGATGTCGCTTTTATGGTGACGTCAGCTGAGATGCCTCAGTGGTTTGGTTTGCCTATAAATGGAACAATGCTCTATACTGTTACATTTGATTGACTGAGCGAGTTCTTCTCCTCTAGTCCAATCCTTTCATCTTGTGTGCAACCAACCTTGGAGCATCAGGCTGAGGGGGAGTTTAGTTTGTAAGCTTGCTTTGAAATCTTTTGATTTGCTTTGTAACCTTTCGACTAATGAAAAGCATGTGTTTATCAAAACTATTTTCCTCTTTGATTGTGTTTACAAAGTTTGTGTTTCATTTCCGCTGCACTTTACATTGTTTCATATTCATTCATTGTTCAATTTACACAAACAAACACAATCATGAGGGCCTCCGATCCTAACAGGATCGAAATCAGGGGGAAAGACCGGCTCAAAAGCGTCATCGACCTCGTGGTCAAACTCGAACTCGTGCGATGGACCGGGTGCAGCTGACATCGCCATGTCAGGGTTAGAAGAGTGAGGCTGCACACCATGGTCATGCAAAGATGCAGATGCCACAGACTCTAATGAGTCCGGGACAGGTGAACCGACTGGAAGCTCCTCTATAGGGGCCTCAGCAATGGGGAGAATAACGTCAGCATCAATAGGGGCCCCGCCCTCATAGTCAGCCTCAGGCGGATCCTCCTGAAACAGATCGATGTCGTCATCAGATACGGCATCGAGTGGCATATCTATCACAGGGAAAACAACAAGCGGTACGGGAGCAGGGATCACCGCAAGAGGTAGATCCCCGGCAGGAATGCCATCAGCAGGCTCAACTCCGACGTCAGGCAGCGCGAACGGCTAGAAATCATCGTCGTCAGTGCTGGTGGTGTCTGATGTGTAGACCTCTCGCTCTGACGGAATTTCGTCATCTGACACGATCGCCATGGGGTCTAGTGTGTCCGATACTCCTGTGTCTGATGATGAAACCATGACGTCTGTAACACAATCACATATATGCACATATATCAATCATAAAGTCAAATAAACATGTTAGCCACAATAAAGCAAACAAGTAATCATCCTAGTCTCCTAGACTACCCTCCCAGCCTCTCAGACTGAACCTCCTAGCCTCTCAGACTAACTCCCTGGTCTCTAAGACCAACCTCCTAGTCTCTAAGAATAAACCTCCCCAACCTCTAAGATTGGACCCCTCAGTCTCTAAGACTGAACCTCCCTCAGCCTCTAAGACTGAACCTCCCTAGCCTCTAAGACTGAACCTCCCCAGCCTCTAAGACTGAACCTCCCCAGCCTCTAAGACTGAAATATATAAATTTTGAAAAAGTGTATTTGTGCCTTTTATTTGTAAAAATGCTTTGTATCCTGGATCTGGACGTTTTGGTGTATGCAATGTAAAAATGTTTTCGTGAGAGCCCTAGTGATCATAGTCTAGACTCGAGAAAGAATCCTAGTTCACTATGATCGATGCTCTAATACCAAGCTGTCACACCCTGGCTTTTGCGGAAGCGTGGGTTTATTTGGTGTGACTTCTTAATACCATAGCAAATATCATAACCATGCTATATGAAATAAAACACATGATGTTCATCCATTCAACAAGTTTTAAAAGTTACCAAGACAACATTGTTTTAAAAGTCGATACAAACAACCATGACATAATCAAAACATGTTCATACGACATGACCCAAAAGACTTGACTAGAAATACGGTTTAAGACTTGTAACCCGTCCAGGCAAGGGTCACATTTCCTAAACCAGGATGACATCATTATTCCTTATGCAGCTTGACGTGAATGCATACCTTGCCAGATCCACTAATTTCCTGAAATACATGTAGTTTGAAAAATCAACAAAAGTTGAGCGAGTTCATGTAAAAGTGAGTATGTATAAACCTTTATAATATGTCTGTATGTATGAAAATCCCTGGTATGTAGCAATTAAGGAAAAAGAGATCACCACTGGGTTGCAAAGCCAATGATATGTGTGAAGTGATGCAGGAAGACTCAAACCTAGCAGTTTTTTGTGTCGGGCTCAAAGTTACCCCATGGTCCGTACAGTGGACTCAGGAGTTGGGCTCGCTACACCCAAATAGATCTACCACTCATGACCCTCGGTCCTACAATGAGGATTAATGGCCCCAAGTACCACCTACCTACTCACATGATATAAGTAGTATACCCTCCTTAAGCTAACCATACCATGTATAAAAGTGTCTGTAATAACTGTAACATGTATTCCACCCCCGAAGTATAAAAACTGAAAACAGTTAAGAGAAAAGGGGGACATGAACTCACAGAAGTGCGTATCCTGAAATGTAAGTCTCCAACTCAACCTGCTGCGTGACGACCTACACGTACTAATGCCTATTAAACGGATAGTCGTGCCTTGGCTTAGGGTTTAACGTTTTTGGAGAAATAGTTAGGTACTATTCCGTATTCACACTTCTTATTTATTTTATATTTCTTTCCCAAGGATGGGGGTTTTTATACATGTACACGTTATAATTCCGAAAAATATATTTTAAGTCCCACTTAGAAAATATATTTCTAACCACTTGTCTAAAATATTTTAATTCCAAAATATATATATTTTTCCCAAAAATATTATATTTTACTTTATACTTTTTCCACATAATACTTTATCAAAATATACGTATGAGATACATAAGTAACATTTTAGAGTTCGCGTTGTAATAACAATACTGGTGTAACTTAAATATTTATTTGTGAGAGCGTTGGTATTATTTTGAAGTTGAAATTTCATAATATTTTCAAGTTATATTATTTTTACCCTAAAAATAATATATATCTAGTTCACAAAATAATCAAATAATCACACGAGCGTCCTATTATAGTATATATATTCTAAATATATATTTATCAAGTTTTATTTACGAAAATCCACCTCCGGTACTTGGTAATTTTTGAAATAAAAATCATGGCGAAGTTTATTTTGAAAACCAAGTTAAAAATATATTTGTAAACATTTGTTAGAAAAATATTTCTAAGTGTTGAAATTCTGGAAAAATTTCGCCAGATTTTCCTTTGTAAATGGAGGTGTCCATGCTTTTTAGCATATCATTTTCTTTTGTAAAAATCATTCAAACAATCACCAACCAATAATATATAATCTCTATTTACCAATTTGACAAAAATAAACACAAATCATAAACTTATGAACTTGAAAGTTTATGAAAACAAGTAGTAACTTACTAACATAATTAGTAAGTCTTGTTACCTCTAAAAATGTGATTAGTTTCTTAAAAGCTTTATTTTTAAAGGGTTTGAAGTTTTACAACTTCTAGTCATGACTTACAAAAATATTCCTTTGTTAAATTTTCTTTCTACACAAGTGTTCCTACACTTGTTTACTTACTAAAAATGTGTTTAG
Organism: Helianthus tuberosus; assembly: GCA_030545235.1. NCBI lineage: Eukaryota > Viridiplantae > Streptophyta > Magnoliopsida > Asterales > Asteraceae > Helianthus > Helianthus tuberosus. Next base: position 137,442,518 of record CM060357.1, read on the forward strand.
TTCATACAAGATCCAAGTTTTAACAAAACTAATATTTTTCACTTGGTTCTTTCGAAAAAGCACTCATAGATCTTTAGATCTACAAGTTTACAACTCATTTTTCCAATAAAACTTATATTTATTCAAGTTCAAAGTTCATGTGTGGATGGTTTCATCATCCTCCATATCTTTAACCTTTCCATCTTGCTAGTTCATGTTCTTAAACATGATCTAGCACGTCTAGGTGATGAACCATCTTACTTCTACTAACAAACAACATGTATTAAACATAACAACACAAGATCAACATGATTTCAACATTATTTAACACTACTTCATCTTTTTATCCATTCTTCATCCTTTATGTTCAAGACTTGTTTAAGTTCTTTAGAGTTTCTTAACATTTTATCATTCAATCAACTATCAACCACTAAAAATAAGAACAATATGAAGATTTGAAGCACTTACTACTAGCACAAGGCTATGGGAGTTTCAAAGCGTAAAAGTGGTGGATAAAAGAAAACTAGAGTGGTCCTTGAACTTCCGATGTAACAACTGTGCTTGTAATCACTATGAACAGTTCTGTTATCAATAAAATAATGTTATTTGATCACAATGTTTGTTTTGTTATGTTATACATTTTTCATGTTTTGACTTTTATGTAATTTCAAACTCTACATCACTTTCTGGAGAGTTATACGCAAACTAGTGCGTAAACGTACTCAGTTTAATGCGAGAAATACTCCGGAACATCAACATATACTCAACATACCTTAAATAACCTTTACATAACTTAGAAATAAGTTTTGAAGGCTTTGGTATGGCAAAAACAAGTTAATTCGCTTACAGGGACTAAATATGACAAACTGCGAAAGTATGTCGATTTGAACTGTAACGAACATTCCGGAACATAACCATAAGTTAAACACACCTTAAATATCCTTGACATAGCTTAGAAATAGGCTTTGAGGGGTTCGGTGTGCTAAAATAAACTTTTGGGACATTCAGGGACTAAAAGTGTCAAAAAGTGCACAAGTTTGCATTTTCGCGCATAACTTACGTTCTGAATACATCTGGACATCCAAAAATTTATGAAAGCATGACTATATTATGTTTTAGTGTTCGCCATAAGAAAAATCCATTCGTCGCGTCATTTGGATCGTTTTTCGCACTTATGCGTATTCCGTCGTAATTAACCGAACAACGCAACCGTACGGCTAAACGAACCGACATCTGAGATATTTTTGAGCATGTTTTAAGTTCCCTATACTTTAACTTCATTTTAGAGCTTTGAAATGGGGTTAACGGGCCTTAAACGTGTCAAAAATGGGCTGAATGCATGACAGGGACCAAAACTGTAAATCTGCCAAAGTTGTTACCTTACGGACCTCAACATTGGCAGCTTTACGGTCCGTAAGGCAACCTGCAGACCAGATGCAGTGTATTAACAGCCTGTTTTCAGCAGATTTAACCACAACCACATGTTTGCAACTTGCTTAATCACTAAGTTTAGGGGCATATGTGGCTCCATAACCTTTGTGACAAGTGTACGGCTCGGATCGTGGCACGTTATTCAAGAAACGATCCTAGCGGCTCTACTTTATCTATAAATACCCATCCACCCTTAACCCCAAAACCCACAAATCTGATTAAGAAAGCTCTAAGTTGGAACCTTCGTTTCATACCTGAGCTATTTTTATCTGGGTTAGCATTCGGGGACCCTTCGTAAGTATTCTTTCGTTCTTTTCCTTATTTTTACTGCTTTTCGAGTCAGAAAGTCAAACTTTGTTTGACTTTCAGCGTTGACCAGTAATGGTCAATGCGAAGTTCGTTTGAACTTCGCAACGTGATTGTAATCACGATGGTCATAGTCCCTTGAGACTATGCCTACTGATTACCACGTTGTCTAGGGTCGTAGGGTAAGCGATCTAATAAATCGCCTATACCTTCGAACCCGACCCAGTTTGGTCGATCATTAGGATCCGACCAAATACATTAGGTGACCATAGTGTAGGGAATAACCTTCCGAGGTTATACCTTATGGTCACGACGTGTAAGTAGTTGTATGATAGGTAGTTTATATGCCTTAGATAAATTACCAGAATACCCTTTTCATACATAATTGGTAATTTAGCATATGTAACCTAAACTTTTGTCACGTAACTGATTATGTAACATGTTTAGGCATATAATACTTGTCATAGGACTAGTTAGGCGGTCCGAACGCGTTTCACGCGCACGACACGTTAAAGTAGCATAAGCTTCCTAAACGGGTCGTAATGGGTCGTAAACAATTATGTTAAGTTTCATTTAGCATGTAGGCTTTGTTAAACCATATCACGTGAGTTCCGACACTCACTTGGTTTACAAACCCTAATGCTACCCAGTCTTCCGAGATAGGTCCGGTTTATTAACATAGTTACCTATACTAGGTGCCGTTTGATTCCGAGATCTCTTGCATTGCTTGGTGGTTATCTTTATACAACTGAGCAATCACAAGTGAGTACATAGACCCCTCTTTTACTGTTTTCCAAACTGTTTTGGGGTGGAACACATGTGCCTACTTGTTACTTTCATGCTTTCCTGTTTTCACATCATATACATGCTATGTTCGTTAGTACATTATAGTACATGATTTCATTACATCTTATGCTAGGTGTGCCCATTGTGTGCATTACTTGGTACATTGTTTTACATGACATTTCATGCTAGGTGTGCCCATTGTGTGCATTACTTAGTACATTGTTTTACATGACATTTCCTGCTAGGTGTGCCCATTGTGTGCATTACTTAGTACATTGTTTTACATGACATTTCATGCTAGGTGTGCCCATTGTGTGCATTACTTAGTACATCGTTTTTTTTATGACATTTCATGCTAGGTGTGCCCATTGTGTGCATTACTTAGTACATTGTTTTACATGACATTTCATGCTAGGTGTGCCCATTGTGTGCATTACCTAGTACATCGTTTTACATGACATTTCACGCTATGTATGTTCATTTGATTACATACTTAGTGCATCGTTTTCTCATGCTCACATTTTGTTATGACATTTGGTTTGTTTACATGGGACAATATATCCATTAACATTAGCTACGCCGTTCGTTAGTAGGTAGTGGTACCATAGGAATTGACAACTCCCGTTCCGGACATCCCAGGGTAAGGGGACAGAAAGGAATGACCGAATTCGTTGACATAAGACAGATAGACCTTTAATTTGTTTAAAGGGTTTATCACCACAGTCGCCAGGCTTGGATGTATGCATATTCACAATACCGCATAGATGTTCATATTAAATAGTTGCATGCATTTACACAAAACATAGCTTTGATTTAAACCAAAGTTTTACTTCAATACTTTGTTTTTGTGCATATGGTTTAGTTGAGACATTTCACTTGCCATACATGACATTTTTGACATAGACATTTGACATGGATATTTGACATAGACATTTGACATGGATATTTGACATAGACATTTGACATGGATATTTGACATAGACATTTCGACATGATTTACATTTGACACAAACATTTTTGACATTGGTTTTACATACTACATGATTTACATCTTGACATAAACACTTTGACATATTATTCAATACATTTGACAATTTGGTTAAACATAGACTTCTTACATTGTTTGGTTTGGTTTGATTAAGTGATTAAGTAACGACGCGTGTGTAATATGATACAAGCATGGTGGATACGCCGCTGGTACTTCCTATATATAAGTGTTTGTATAGTATTACATGGCGTAACGTTATTTGAATCATTTCAGTTTGAGACATATAACATTTTATACAAATAACATACTTTTCACAAGACATTGATTTACAAACAAATTACCTTATACAAACACATTTTTACATGGTTATTTATTTAACCTGACATTTACTTATACATATCATCTGATCTTATTGTTTTCAAATGATTTACAAGACAAAGCAAATAACAAGGTTCATGACTAAACATTTTCTCAAACATAAGTCATGAATCTTATTTTCGCAAAACCTATGTATCTCACAGGCATTTTTATGCTGACGTACCTATTTTCACATGTGTTTTCAGGTGCTTTTCCGTAGGATGTTGATCATGATACTAGGGCGGACCTGTGCCTTAGAGACTTTAAAAGAAGATAGACTATGTTTAATTATGTTCTGAACTCTTTAATTACCTGTTTGAAACAATGAAACACCCTTGTTTAATAAATAAATAAAACTTTGTATGCCATGGTTATGAGACAATTAATTCTGTCGCGACACGCCCCGATGTTTCCGCCGCGATTTGTTGTTTTACGCGGTCGGGGTGTGACAGAAGAGTTGGTATCAGAGCCAATGGTTATAGGGAATTAGGTTATTAGTAATGCTTTGACCTAGACTATAACTTTTCTAGGAACCTAACACAAGTTATCTTGTGTTTAGATCTTAAAACATGTACATCACCTATCCTTAGGTGATTAACAAAACAAGGAACCAAATTATTTTTCCGAAACGATTTTTTGAAAAATAATCATCTGTTTTTGAATAAATTTTTACAAGGTTTTGAACCCTCAATTGTAAGGTTTTGAACCTTCTGTTTTATGGTTTTGAACCCTTATCAAGTTTGGTTTTTGGCCTTGTGCCTTCAAATTTTCAAAAATCCCGTCAAACGTTTTGGGTTTTAAATAATGTGAACATGTGCAAACTGGAAGGGTGAATGCCTGTATTCTGGGTTTTCTGTCTAGGCAAGCACTTCGTATACATCTCAAACAGACGCGAGACCAGTTGTGCTTACCTGGGAATTCTTGGAATGAGTGTTCACTTATAGGCGAGCATGTCTTCATTATACATTATTTTTGACCCATTTACTTTGATTAGTCACTGTGTGTCGTTTGTTTGCTTTGTGATACGGACGAATGACCACCATCTATGCTGTTTGCAATTCTTGTTTTTATCATCTCATTCTTTTCATCCAATCATCTCACTCGTTTCTTTTCATGTTTTCCTCTTTTAGAATGCCTCCTCGACGCGAGAACCAGATAGCTACTGCCGAGCTGGCAGAAATTATTGCGCAGCAGATGGCTGCTCAGTTTCCAAATCTCTTTGCTCAATGGAACCAGGCCAACAACAACAACAACGTTCCATGCAAATACAAGGATTTTAACCAGGCTAAACCACTCAAGTTTAGTGGTTCTGAGGGAGCGACTGGGCTTCTTCAGTGGTTCGAGAGCATAGAGAATACTTTTCGCCATGTGCAGTGTCCGGAAAATCGCAAAGTCGAGTTTGCTTCGAGCGTATTTCAGAAGAGGGCTTTGACATGGTGGAACGGGGTTATGAGAGACCGGGGTGCAGAAGTTGCTCTCGCACAGACATGGGCTGAACTTAGAGCCCTTATGATGAGGGAATTCTGTCCTCGCCATGAGCAGCGAGCATTGGAGAAGGAGTTTGATGTTTTGAAGCAAGATAGTGGTGAGCACAGGGCTTATACTGATCGGTTTGAAGAATTGAGTCTGCTTTGCCCAACAATGGTCACCCCACTCGACAAGGCTATCGAGAGATACATCGATGGTCTACCTGACTCGGTACAAGACATTCTCACTGGTAGTAACCCTGCCACACTTCGTCAGGCGATCGAGTTATCTGCGACATTGACTGAGTCGCAGATCCGGAAGAACAAGTTACACCGGAAGGGTGACAAGGGCAAGAAGCAGTCGGCTGACAAGGAAGATAGCAAGAAAGGTCAAAACTTGAATGGAAAGAACTCTGGTTCTTCGAAGAGGTCAAGGAAGCGTAAGGCTTCCCAAAATTTTGCTATCACTGCCCAAGCTAATCAGGCAGCTCTCAACCAACCTGCACAGCCTCCAGCAAAGAAACCCTATACAGGGAATGCACCTTTGTGCAATAGATGCAACAGTCACCACCAGCCGCAACTTCCATGCCGTTTCTGTACTAACTGTGGGAAATCAGGCCATCTCGCCAATGTTTGTCGATCTGCTCAGAATCCCGCGGTTCAGAACCCGGCTCAACAAGTTGCTCAGCCTCCTGCTCAGCAACAGGGTCAAGCTGCAAGACCACAATACCCACCTGGTGCTTGTTACAATTGTGGAGATCTGACCCACTATAGAAACCGGTGCCCAAGGCTAGCCAACCAGAACCAGAACCAGAATCAGGCTCCGGCTCGAGGCCGAGTTTTTAACATGAATGCCCAAGAGGCACAGGCTGACGATAATGTGGTGAACGGTACGTTCTTTATTAATAATCAGCCTGCATCTGTTCTTTTCGATTCCGGTGCCGATAAGAGTTTCGTGTCTTTGTCTTTTGAGCCAATGCTTCGCGTGTCTAGAACGAAACTAGGCAAATCTTTGACAGTAGAGGTTGCTAGTGGTGAACCCATTATTCTTGATTCTGTTCTTCACAACTGCCAGTTGAATCTTAACGACCATCTTTTTCCTATTGACCTCGCGCCTATGCAACTTGGAAGCTTCGACGTTATTGTGGGAATGGATTGGTTATCCAAGCATCACGCAGAGATAGTTTGTTCTAAGAAGATTGTTCGTGTGCCGCTTTCGACAGGCGAGATCCTGCAGGTTCAAGGTGAGAAGCCTACCAGTGGTCTCAAACTCATGTCTTGTTTTAAAGCTCGGAAGTATCTGCAGAAGAACTATGTGGCTTTCTTAGCACATGTTACAGAAGATAAAGGCAAGGGTAAGTCTATTTCAGATATTCCTGTCGTACGGGATTATTCTGAAGTATTCCCTGAAGACTTACCTGGTCTACCTCCAGCACGCCAAGTCGAGTTCCGCATTGATCTCGTACCTGGTGCAAATCCCATTGCCAGAGCTCCATATCGTCTTGCACCGTCTGAGATGCAAGAGTTGTCTAAACAGCTTCAGGAGCTCTCTGACAAAGGTTTTATCCGTCCCAGCTTTTCACCGTGGGGTGCTCCCGTTCTTTTTGTCAAGAAGAAGGATGGATCCTTTAGGATGTGTATCGATTATCGTGAGCTTAACAAGCTTACCATCAAAAATCGATATCCTCTACCTCGCATAGACGACCTCTTTGATCAGCTACAAGGCGCTTCTTATTTTTCGAAGATCGATCTGCGTTCCGGGTATCATCAACTTCGGGTGCAAGAAGAAGACATTCCGAAGACAGCATTCCGTACTCGTTATGGACATTACGAGTTCACAGTCATGCCATTCGGTTTGACTAATGCTCCTGCTGTTTTCATGGACTTAATGAATAGGGTCTGCAAACCTTATTTGGATCAGTTCGTCATTGTTTTTATTGACGATATCTTGATTTACTCTAAGACGCGAGCTGATCACGAGCAGCATCTTCATCTTACTCTAGAACTCCTGAAGAAAGAGCAACTTTTCGCCAAATTCTCCAAGTGCGAATTTTGGCTTAAAGAAGTTCAATTTTTGGGACACATTATCAACGAACGAGGTGTTCATGTAGATCCCTCCAAGATCAGTGCGATTAAGGATTGGGATACACCTTCTACTCCTACTGAAGTTCGTTCATTTCTTGGTCTAGCGGGTTATTATCGCCGCTTCATAGAAAACTTCTCGAAGATTGCAGTTCCTCTAACTGCTCTAACTCAGAAGAAAATGCCCTTTTACTGGGGATTCAAACAAGAGGAAGCTTTTCAACACCTGAAGCAGAAGCTTTGCGATGCGCCTGTTCTATCATTGCCTGAGGGTGATGATGATTTTGTTGTGTATTGTGATGCATCTAAATTGGGTCTTGGCTGTGTTCTGATGCAAAGGAACAAAGTCATAGCCTATGCATCGAGGCAGTTGAAGATACATGAGAAGAACTACACCACTCATGATCTTGAGTTGGGTGCAGTTGTCTTTGCTCTCAAGATCTGGAGACACTATTTGTATGGTACAAAATGTGTGGTTTTCACTGACCACAAAAGTCTTCAGCATATCTTCAACCAGAAAGAACTCAACATGAGACAACGACGTTGGGTTGAGCTTTTAAACGACTACGACTGCGAAATTCGCTACCATCCTGGTAAGGCGAATGTCGTGGCTGATGCATTGAGTCGCAAGGAACGTACTAAGCTTCATTGTGTACGTGTTCAATCTGTTATTCAAGCTCGATCTGATATTCAAGCCCGCATTTCTCAGGCTCAACAATCTTGTATTGCACAAGGTTTGATGGATAAGGAATTTCCTTATCACATAACGCCTGCTCTGGAACTGAAGGACAATGGATCATATTACTTCATGGACCGTTTGTGGGTCCCAAGCCAGGATGATCTTCGTACCTTGCTTATGGATGAAGCCCATAAGTCTCGTTATTCCATTCATCCGGGCTCAGATAAAATGTATAAGGACCTTCGTATTCACTATTGGTGGCCTGGTATGAAGAAAGACATTGCCTTATACGTATCACAATGCCTTACTTGTCTTAAGGTTAAGGCTGAACATCAACGTCCTTCGGGTTTATTGGAGCAACCAGAGATCCCAGTTTGGAAATGGGAAAACATTACTATGGATCTTGTTACCAAACTCCCGCGCACAAAGAAAGGTCATGATGCCATCTGGTTAGTCGTTGATCGTCTTACAAAGTCAGCGCATTTCTTGCCAATCCGCGAGGATTTTCCTACTAACAGACTTGCTCAAATCTATGTAGATGAAATTGTGGCTCGACATGGTGTTCCTTTGAACATCATTTCTGACAGAGATGCTCGTTTCACTTCTCATTTTTGGAGAACCATGCAATCTGCTATGGGAACCCAACTTAATCTGAGCACAGCTTATCATCCGCAAACGGATGGTCAATCTGAGAGAACAATCCAGACTCTGGAGGATATGCTAAGAGCTTGTGTGATCGATTTTGGTGGTAGCTGGGATTCACATCTTAAATTGATTGAATTCTCCTACAACAACAGTTATCACACTAGCATCGGAATGGCTCCTTTCGAAGCTCTCTATGGTCGAAAATGTCGTTCACCAGTCTGCTGGAATGAGATTGGCGAGGCTCAACTTACTGGACCTGCCCTCATTTTAGAGACAACTGACAAGGTCAAGAAAGTTCGTGATAATCTTCAGGCAGCTAGAAGCCGTCAGAAGATTTACGCGGACCCAAAACGCAAAGCCTTGGAATTTCAAGTCGGTGATCGAGTATTACTTAAGGTCTCACCTTGGAAAGGTGTGATCAGATTTGGAAAGAAAGGAAAACTTGCACCTAGATACGTTGGACCATTCAAGATCGTCGAAAGAATCGGAAAGGTAGCCTACAGACTTGAGTTACCTCCTGAACTGGGAAATGTTCATCCAACTTTTCACGTGTCCAATCTCAAGAAGTGTACAGCTGATGAGAACTATTCCATACCGCTTGACGAAATTCGTGTTGGCAAAACACTGAAATTTGTTGAGAAACCAGTGGAAATCATGGAACGTGAAGTCAAGTGGCTTAAACGCAAGCGCATTCCTTTGGTCAAAGTTCGCTGGGAAGCTAAACGTGGACCTGAGTTTACTTGGGAACGCGAAGATCAAATGAAGGCGAAATATCCACACCTTTTTCCACGAGTTTCCTCTAAATAAATTTCGGGACGAAATTTCCACAAGTAGGGGAGACTGTAACAACTGTGCTTGTAATCACTATGAACAGTTCTGTTATCAATAAAATAATGTTATTTGATCACAATGTTTGTTTTGTTATGTTATACATTTTTCATGTTTTGACTTTTATGTAATTTCAAACTCTACATCACTTTCTGGAGAGTTATACGCAAACTAGTGCGTAAACGTACTCAGTTTAATGCGAGAAATACTCCGGAACATCAACATATACTCAACATACCTTAAATAACCTTTACATAACTTAGAAATAAGTTTTGAAGGCTTTGGTATGGCAAAAACAAGTTAATTCGCTTACAGGGACTAAATATGACAAACTGCGAAAGTATGTCGATTTGAACTGTAACGAACATTCCGGAACATAACCATAAGTTAAACACACCTTAAATATCCTTGACATAGCTTAGAAATAGGCTTTGAGGGGTTCGGTGTGCTAAAATAAACTTTTGGGACATTCAGGGACTAAAAGTGTCAAAAAGTGCACAAGTTTGCATTTTCGCGCATAACTTACGTTCTGAATACATCTGGACATCCAAAAATTTATGAAAGCATGACTATATTATGTTTTAGTGTTCGCCATAAGAAAAATCCATTCGTCGCGTCATTTGGATCGTTTTTCGCACTTATGCGTATTCCGTCGTAATTAACCGAACAACGCAACCGTACGGCTAAACGAACCGACATATGAGATATTTTTGAGCATGTTTTAAGTTCCCTATACTTTAACTTCATTTTAGAGCTTTGAAATGGGGTTAACGGGCCTTAAACGTGTCAAAAATGGGCTGAATGCATGACAGGGACCAAAACTGTAAATCTGCCAAAGTTGTTACCTTACGGACCTCAACATTGGCAGCTTTACGGTCCGTAAGGCAACCTGCAGACCAGATGCAGTGTATTAACAGCCTGTTTTCAGCAGATTTAACCACAACCACATGTTTGCAACTTGCTTAATCACTAAGTTTAGGGGCATATGTGGCTCCATAACCTTTGTGACAAGTGTACGGCTCGGATCGTGGCACGTTATTCAAGAAACGATCCTAGCGGCTCTACTTTATCTATAAATACCCATCCACCCTTAACCCCAAAACCCACAAATCTGATTAAGAAAGCTCTAAGTTGGAACCTTCGTTTCATACCTGAGCTATTTTTATCTGGGTTAGCATTCGGGGACCCTTCGTAAGTATTCTTTCGTTCTTTTCCTTATTTTTACTGCTTTTCGAGTCAGAAAGTCAAACTTTGTTTGACTTTCAGCGTTGACCAGTAATGGTCAATGCGAAGTTCGTTTGAACTTCGCAACGTGATTGTAATCACGATGGTCATAGTCCCTTGAGACTATGCCTACTGATTACCACGTTGTCTAGGGTCGTAGGGTAAGCGATCTAATAAATCGCCTATACCTTCGAACCCGACCCAGTTTGGTCGATCATTAGGATCCGACCAAATACATTAGGTGACCATAGTGTAGGGAATAACCTTCCGAGGTTATACCTTATGGTTACGACGTGTAAGTAGTTGTATGATAGGTAGTTTATATGCCTTAGATAAATTACCAGAATACCCTTTTCATACATAATTGGTAATTTAGCATATGTAACCTAAACTTTTGTCACGTAACTGATTATGTAACATGTTTAGGCATATAATACTTGTCATAGGACTAGTTAGGCGGTCCGAACGCGTTTCACGCGCACGACACGTTAAAGTAGCATAAGCTTCCTAAACGGGTCGTAATGGGTCGTAAACAATTATGTTAAGTTTCATTTAGCATGTAGGCTTTGTTAAACCATATCACGTGAGTTCCGACACTCACTTGGTTTACAAACCCTAATGCTACCCAGTCTTCCGAGATAGGTCCGGTTTATTAACATAGTTACCTATACTAGGTGCCGTTTGATTCCGAGATCTCTTGCATTGCTTGGTGGTTATCTTTATACAACTGAGCAATCACAAGTGAGTACATAGACCCCTCTTTTACTGTTTTCCAAACTGTTTTGGGGTGGAACACATGTGCCTACTTGTTACTTTCATGCTTTCCTGTTTTCACATCATATACATGCTATGTTCGTTAGTACATTATAGTACATGATTTCATTACATCTTATGCTAGGTGTGCCCATTGTGTGCATTACTTGGTACATTGTTTTACATGACATTTCATGCTAGGTGTGCCCATTGTGTGCATTACTTAGTACATTGTTTTACATGACATTTCCTGCTAGGTGTGCCCATTGTGTGCATTACTTAGTACATTGTTTTACATGACATTTCATGCTAGGTGTGCCCATTGTGTGCATTACTTAGTACATCGTTTTTTTTATGACATTTCATGCTAGGTGTGCCCATTGTGTGCATTACTTAGTACATTGTTTTACATGACATTTCATGCTAGGTGTGCCCATTGTGTGCATTACCTAGTACATCGTTTTACATGACATTTCACGCTATGTATGTTCATTTGATTACATACTTAGTGCATCGTTTTCTCATGCTCACATTTTGTTATGACATTTGGTTTGTTTACATGGGACAATATATCCATTAACATTAGCTACGCCGTTCGTTAGTAGGTAGTGGTACCATAGGAATTGACAACTCCCGTTCCGGACATCCCAGGGTAAGGGGACAGAAAGGAATGACCGAATTCGTTGACATAAGACAGATAGACCTTTAATTTGTTTAAAGGGTTTATCACCACAGTCGCCAGGCTTGGATGTATGCATATTCACAATACCGCATAGATGTTCATATTAAATAGTTGCATGCATTTACACAAAACATAGCTTTGATTTAAACCAAAGTTTTACTTCAATACTTTGTTTTTGTGCATATGGTTTAGTTGAGACATTTCACTTGCCATACATGACATTTTTGACATAGACATTTGACATGGATATTTGACATAGACATTTGACATGGATATTTGACATAGACATTTGACATGGATATTTGACATAGACATTTCGACATGATTTACATTTGACACAAACATTTTTGACATTGGTTTTACATACTACATGATTTACATCTTGACATAAACACTTTGACATATTATTCAATACATTTGACAATTTGGTTAAACATAGACTTCTTACATTGTTTGGTTTGGTTTGATTAAGTGATTAAGTAACGACGCGTGTGTAATATGATACAAGCATGGTGGATACGCCGCTGGTACTTCCTATATATAAGTGTTTGTATAGTATTACATGGCGTAACGTTATTTGAATCATTTCAGTTTGAGACATATAACATTTTATACAAATAACATACTTTTCACAAGACATTGATTTACAAACAAATTACCTTATACAAACACATTTTTACATGGTTATTTATTTAACCTGACATTTACTTATACATATCATCTGATCTTATTGTTTTCAAATGATTTACAAGACAAAGCAAATAACAAGGTTCATGACTAAACATTTTCTCAAACATAAGTCATGAATCTTATTTTCGCAAAACCTATGTATCTCACAGGCATTTTTATGCTGACGTACCTATTTTCACATGTGTTTTCAGGTGCTTTTCCGTAGGATGTTGATCATGATACTAGGGCGGACCTGTGCCTTAGAGACTTTAAAAGAAGATAGACTATGTTTAATTATGTTCTGAACTCTTTAATTACCTGTTTGAAACAATGAAACACCCTTGTTTAATAAATAAATAAAACTTTGTATGCCATGGTTATGAGACAATTAATTCTGTCGCGACACGCCCCGATGTTTCCGCCGCGATTTATTGTTTTACGCGGTCGGGGTGTGACATCCGAGTGCACCAAGCTTGCATGTTGGACCTCTAACACCTTTGGATGTATGAAAAATGGCTTGAACAAGACTTGATGGTGGTGATATGGTGGTGATGGGTGGCGGCCGAAAGTGAGGGAAGAAGGAAGGAGAAAGCTTGTGTTGATGTGTGTTTGAGAAGTGAGAGGATGATTAACTCTCATACATATTTATAAACCAATCTACACTTTTAACCATCATGTAATGTGTCACTAATTACCCAACATATGCAATTAAAATAATCAAAAGAAAACAAGAGTGGGTCACCCCTTGGTGACCGTCGAATGGGGGGGGGGGGTAGGGGTTGGGTTGTAATGTGATGGTTGCTAATCTAGTTGGTTTTGAATGGTATAGTTATTAGTATATTAAGGTGTGTGTTATAATATAAAGTGTGTTAGGGTGTTTGATGTGCGATAAAGTGTTATATATATTAGGTGTATATTTTAAGCCCTTTTTAACACTTATTTTAGCCAAGTTTTAAATTTATAAAACACGATATTTCACTAACACTAAACACACATATGGGCAAGTGCACCCATCGTTGAGTGTAGTATAGCGTTGGTAAGATACCGAGGTCGTCCAAGGACACAAGAGCTTTTAGTACCGGTTTATCCTCAACGTCTAACCAAAATAAAAGTTTAGAAAAATGTTTTAAACTAAGAAAAATAAAACTAACTAAAATGCTGAAAATAAAAATAAAAATAAAAACAGATAGACAAGATGAATCACTTGGTTCCGACTCGTATCTAGTATAACCTTTGATTATTTCCGCACTTTTGCACATAATTAAGAGATTATCTTAGTTATTGTAGTAGGCCCCTCTTTTGAAGGCGACGTTACCCTCACCCCAGTAGTTTGAGTCAGCAGGGATACAATCCTAAAAGGGTGGATTATTGGAAGATAATGAATTAAGTTATTAATGCAGTATTGTGGTAGGCCCCGCTTTTGGCGGTGACGTTACCCTCGGCTAAGTAGTCTGAGTCAGCAGGGATACAGTCCTAAATAGCCGGGTTATAGTATTAATAGTAGTTAACTTATGAGGGGATCAAAGAGTTTGGACCCCCGCCATCCAATACCGTGAAGTATTGAAGGAGGTCCTACTAAATTTGACCCAGGTCCATTGCAGGACCTCTAAACGCTGAACAATGGCAAGACCTTTACCAAACCGTTCCCTTAACCCCCTACCAGGTAGCCAACATATCTCCATATAGACCGTGGAGATATGAATGGTGAAAATCCTTTATTTTATATAGACAGTAAAATAATGCCAAGACACCACGGACAAACGATAAGGAAAGATCACCTTCAACATAAGTAACTAGTTATTAAAGTCATTAATACAAAACCAAATAAAAAGTGCAAAAGATTAGAAATAAAAAGTATTATACTAGACACTTTGTCTTCACCAAGTGATGTAAGAGACTTAGGCAAACATGGCCTTGATTGTCAAGAACTCTTACGATCAATCTTGGATCCCGAGACGACTCACACACTCTACGATGGACAATGGATGATGGTGGTGGATGATGGTGTTGTGATGGTGGTGGGTGGTGGATGAAGTGTGAGAGAGGTGGTGTGCCAAGGGATGAGATGAAATGAATCCAAGCACTCCTATTTATAGGCTGAACAGAGAGCTGGACACGGCCCCGTGTCCGCTGGGCACGGCCCCGTGTCCGTCTGACACTCTCTCTCCTCATTAATTGTAATTCGCAATTACAATAAATGCGCCTGCTGTACTTTCGACACGCCCCCGTGTCCGCTGAGCACGGCCCCGTGATGGGCAATAGAAGCTTCTATAGGTTTGTCTTTTCTGCTGCTTCTTGGGCACGGCCCCGTGCTGGCTGAGCACGGGGCGTGTTCAGTCTTCTGTTTTCTCAATTTTGCTTTGAAAGGTGCCGTTGAGGGTTCGGGCAGTCCACTAATGTTCCTTTTCTTGTATTTATGTTGGATTTAGCTGTCTTTTTGCTTCTTTTGCGTTTTTGAGCTCATTTAATCCTGAAAATACAAAAGGAAGACAAAAACACTCTTTTTCCAATATTAGCACTAAAAAAAGGTTAGTTTTATGCCTCATTTGATGTAATTTATATGTTGCATTTTACACACATCAGTGTTCGGGGACCCTAACTAGTTCAGAAAAGTAAAAACAATGTATTTGGCAATATTTTTATGTTCCGGGTAAAGTCCGGTTGTTCGAGTGGATATTGATCCGTTAAAGTGCTAGATTAGTCTACAAAGTGTCTTTTATATTATTTTTAGTGAAACATTAAATTCCCAACACTTTGGAAAGTGTCTAGGACTATTTTACCAAGTTTTTGCACTTTACTAGCATTGTTAAATGCTGAATTTTGGTATTTATTGCAGAATTCTGCACTTTAAGTATGTTTTAGGCACTTCCGGGCACTATAACTATCACCTAGTGACGCAGTTTTATGGTCCTCACCTCCCTACACTCACTACTAGTGTAGTATTCTATCTCTGGCTCATACTGGCCTTAAAAATGTTGTCTGTCTAGGTGCTGGCATTGTCAGCATGTTTTTATGGTTATCCGCTAACTGTGCTTTGTGCATCATGGTTGTCACTAACGTTTGTATATAATAAATGGAGTGACAGTATGAAAGGTGATGCATGTGTATGTATGTAACAGAAATCAGTAAGCAGTTTAATCACAGTTGTAGTTAAGCACAGTCATTAAGCACAAATTAAGTATTAATTAATTGTACGGATACCTGTAATTGTGAGGGTTGTCACACAAGTGACAGCCTGTCACCTAACTGTCACGTGTCAACATCAGCACAGTACCTTTTACCAACTTCCTGCCATGATTCAAGTTTTTTCAAAATTTGAAATCATGAAAACCTCAGCTTGAAGAAACAAGAAATATCTTCTGCAAGAAGATTCTTAATAC
The DNA here is from genome assembly GCA_030545235.1 of Helianthus tuberosus. NCBI lineage: Eukaryota > Viridiplantae > Streptophyta > Magnoliopsida > Asterales > Asteraceae > Helianthus > Helianthus tuberosus. Next base: position 137,458,773 of record CM060357.1, read on the forward strand.
CTTGCGCCGAACAATCTTGCAACTTCTCAACAGCAAAAGCGCACACTTAATTTTTATAGTCCAGTGCTCCACCTACTTGCCATTGGCGCATAGGAGCAACACTGAACTTGGGGTACTTGAAGGGGTATGGTCCCAAAAACCTTGCGCAAGCGGATAGGACCATACCTTAACTTCATTCCAAAAACATCTTAAATAAGACCTTGCGTGGCCGCGCAGCGGTTCTAAGCAAGATTTGGAAAAGAACAGTCTTCGATGACCATGCACCGGAAGAAAAGAGAGACAAACATTCAACTAACACCCTTACGCGGGCCCGCGCAAGGGTATAGTTAGGCTTTAAGATAAACTCTTAAACATCTCCGCGCGCCTGAAATCAAGACTTGAACAAAGGAATATTTTCTGTTATATCACAATGGACACGTGGCAAAGGCACAATGGTTTACAGCTGTAGATCTTCTAGAAATCCGTAAATGCTCGTTGTGCATGGTCATTCGGTTACAACCGAATGTGACGTGGCACAATCTTAGACGTTCATTTTAGTCATGATGATGGCACTAACTTGAAGAAAGATCTACACAAAATCACTTTCCACGTGGCATCTCCCCAGCCGTTGATCAAACTCACGATCCGTGTGCATGGATGTGGAGTTAACCATTAAACGGAAAGTGAGATAACCGCCGACGAAAAGGTATTTCCGGTTACTCTCTTCGTTACACATTTTCCCGCCAAATTCCAGTAATAAGTAAGATGCTTCAGGTATGATCTCACAAGTTACTTTCACTTACTCTCACACTTACTACTTCCTCTTCTTCCTTTGAGATCATTGTACTTATTCTCACGCCGGAGAGTGGTCACGGAGAGAACCCCCATTCTCCCCGTGGCGAGTCTAACGGCTTTCTGTTTTGCAGCGATCATCGGAGAAGTAGTCCAACCAACCACTGAATCGACGAGGAGATTAACCCTTTTTATGCAGAGACAAAACCCCCGATCTAATTGATTCCGGTCAATTTAGATCACTGTTTCTTCAGACTTCATTTTGACCCGTTTGGTTAACTTAGCGAAATCCATCGCTTTTATACAACCAAACCTTTATCATTTCATCATTTTTGACCCGTTTGCATGTTTTAGTGAAGTCCATCACTTTCAAACAAACAAACCTTTCATAAATTCGTTATTTTGACCCGTTTGGATGTTTTAGTGAAATCTTTCACTTTTAACAACCAAACTCTTCATACTTTCATTATTTTGACCCATTCGGTTAACTTAGCGAAATCCATCGTTTTTATACAACCGAACTCTTCATGAATCCATGATTTTAACCCGTTTGGATGTCGTAGTGAAATCCATCACTTTTAACAACCAAACTCTTTCGTTATTTGAATTTATCCATTCGGTTCATTCGTCTGAAATCCATCATTTAAGAATGAACTGAATTTCATGATTATAACCACAATGATCAACATATATTGAAACATAATATTAACAAAATTCTATGAAGCGTGAGCTACGTACCTTAAAGCTTTCCCTTGAGTCGAGTATCGCTTCCAGGTTGATCTCCCGACTTATCATTCAAGTCGCCTATAGCATACAACCAGATTATTTATTAAATTTCCATAATAAGGATTATTATTCCCAGTTGTCTATTTTATTTCCATTCCAAACTTTTATCAATTACATTTCTTGTTTTGACTATTCAAGTTACAATTGTTTTCAATTTGGGTTTCATATTAAGAGAGATTGAGAGTGAGAGAGGGAACATGTGGAGTGGGTGTGGGTGGTGATAGCAGCGGAGGTGGTGGGTGGGTTGGTGGTAGTGGTGGAGAAGGTAGAGAGAGAGAGAGAAGGGGTGGGGAAGTGATGATGGTAGGTGGTGGCAGGGGGAGGGGTGGTGGTGATGGTGGCGATGATGGTGGTGGCAGTGGTACTGGATGGTCCTGAGAAGGTACAGAGAGGGGATGGAGAGATGGGGTTTTAATTATGTAGAGAGAGATGCCATTATATATAAATAATTAATTACTTATATATAAAATTACTGAAATACCCCTAACCTAAGTTGAATGATCTAACTGAGTTAGAGGCGGGGAGCAAAATGGAAAAAAACATGGTAAATTATTGGAGTAAAATGGCTATTTTTAAAGGATTTGGGCAAGACCATTAAAACGACCAAACCACAGAGAGCAAAACGGAAGTTTACTCTTACCAAAATGGTAGAAAACTAGGGGTGCTAAACGGGTCGTGTTCGTGGGTTGGTGAGTTCAACCTGACCCGAACCCTATAATTTTACACAAACCCGAACCCGACCGAACCCGAAAATCATATCATACATAAGAACCCGAACACGACCCGAAGTTTCGTGGGTTGACCCGAACACGACCCGTTCAACCCGAATTTTTTTATTTTTTTCTGAAATTAATATATTAAGATTAAAATTTACTTAAAGAACACAAATGTATATAATAATATCATATTTAAATTGTAAAATCTATGTTAATTTCTTTTTTTAAGTTATAATCATGGAATAAATACACACCTTATTTAATTTATGACATAAAATATATTGTAAAAAAATATAATATAGTATAAATGTGTTAAACGGGGTTAACCTACCAACCCGACCAGGTTGACCCGAACCCGACCAGTTAACCTAAACGGGTTCGCGGGTTCAACCTGAAATGACCCGAATCCGTTTAGACTAAACCTAAACCCGCGAATTTCGTGTTAGGTTCGTGTCGGGTTTTTGGGTCGTGTCAGAAATTCACACCCCTATAGAAAACTCAATTTGCTTAATAAGGTATTATAGATATAGATTATTGACTTTAGGAGTTTGGCTACTTATCAAACAAAAGACCCTATATTATATAACAAAATTCATAGACCATTGTCATATCCTTCATTTCTTTTTTATTTGGTGCATTCATTCTAATTTGTGGAAATTACAATAAATTTAATCAATTAATCAATTTTACAATGCATAAATTTATTTAAAATAACAATTAATTTCGACTCTTCACATGTCATCTTAACATTATAGGTTACAAAGGTGTCGAAATCCCTAAAATGCCTTAAATAGCCCCATTTTGGTAGCTCAAGATTACACCCTTTTGGTTTCAGATCAAGTTTTGACTGGTATACTCTCAAATCTTACAAAAAGTCAGCAACTTTCTAGCTGTTTAGTTTGTAAAAGGTGGTTAAAGATTAGTGGTGGTTTAGTTAAGTCATTGAGATTATTGGATTGGGATTTTCTTGATTCGGGTCGACTCGGTTTTCGTTTTCCTAATCTTATTGATGTTGATATTGTTCAAGCTTGCATAATATCCCCTCGGAATTCCGGTATTTGTTTGAGTAATAAATTCGTGTCGATTCATGTTAATTCTTTTATATCCGACAATGAGTGTGTTTGGAAGCCTGGTTTTTTGAGCATTCGTGCGGTCGATAGAGGGGTTCGGATTCTAGCTCAAAGTTGCCCTAATTTAAGAGGCTTGTGCTGTGTGGCGTAAGCTTAGAAGGGTTAGGGGCTGTTTGGTAGCCTCTTAATGTCCATTCGGATGCTACCTCTTAATGGTTTAAAATCTCTGAATGAATAAGAGGTAACCTCAAGTCTGAATGGTTAAGAGGTAACATCTTAATGGTAAATCATCACATGTCACATTCTTCTACCTTCTCATTGGTAAAATTCTTAATGGTTCCATTAAGAGGTAGCCTCTTAATGACCATTCAGAGGCTACCAAACAGCCTCTTAGTGTCTATTGCAAATGAGTGTTTGGCTTTGCAGGAACTAGAGTTATGTTCCTGTACAGATTTGGATCTAAAAGGGCTTGCAGGTTTTAGGAATTTACAGATTTTGAAACTCATTGGTTCGGTTAATGGGTTGTATGATTCTGTGATATCGGATATTGGGTTGACTATTTTGGCTCAAGTGTGTCCGAGGTTGTTAAAGCTTGAGCTTGTCGGTTGCGAAGGGAGTTATGACGGGATTAAAGCGATTGGCCAATGTTGCCAAATGATGGAAGAGTTAACCCTTTGCGATCATAAACTAGAAGGTGGGTGGTTAGCTGCATTGTCGTATTGCACGAATTTGAAGACGTTAAAGTTTCAGTCTTGCAAATTTATCGATCCGAATCCCGGGCCTAGTGAGCATTTAGGTTCTTGCCCTACGCTTGAAGAGTTGTATTATAAAAAATAAAATGTGGTGAACTGAAATAATGCGTTTTGCATTTCTAAACTTTAAAGAAACGATTGCAGGTAAAGTCAGACTTGCATTTATTTATGACCTAAAGCTATAGTTGTTCTTGGGTATGCTAACTGGCTAACTGCTATGTTGTATATTTTTTGGTCCAATAAAATATAAGATAGAAGTATCGATAATGGACCGTTATTGTCTTGAGTACAAACGTGTGCGCCCTCTAAAGTCGGAATCTTTTTTCATTCTTTTTCCAAATATGTTATAAGTTGCAATGTCGTGCATTGACGCATCATTTATGCCACTTCTCAATTTAGTTCAGTTACATGTTGATTCTCGCTGACTTGTATTTTATCAATTGGATGAAAGTTAACTGAAGTTGATGTACCTGAAACACATCCTTAGACTAATGCGGCATTAGTCTAAGGATGTGTATCATAAATCTTTATGCTTATGTATGCAAGTGAAAATCCGTCGAAATTGGTATGGGTTAAATTTTTAGTGCTTTTTTTTTCCTTTGTTTTTTGACATGGTGTATAGGAGAGTGGCGTCTCTGTCTTTGGAAGGATGCTCATTACTTACAATGGACGGTTTTGAACCTGTAGTTCATTCATGGAAAGAAGTTAAAAGACTTAAAGTAGTTGCGTGTAACAACATAAAGGACAGTGCGATGTCACCTGAATTAGCGACGCTTTTTTCTCTTCTTAAAGAGTTAAAATGGCGTCCGGATTCAAAGTCTATTTTGTCATCAGGTCTTGAGGGTTCTGGAGTATGGCAGAGAGGTGAAAGAAGCTTCAAGATTTGATCTTTTTTTTCTTTTCGGTTTTTAATAGGACAGAACACAGAGTATGCTTGTTCTACAGTAGCGGTAGGTGTGTTAGGATTTAGAGAACAAGTGTACTACAAGTCACCATACCTTCTTTATCTTGTTTTGTTTTGTTACTTTTTCTTCCACATTTAGTTAAAATCTTAACAACTCATTTTTGTTATGGGTGAAAATTTACTGGTTCGCACTTAGATCCAACACTTTTTTACACCCAACGAATCACTAAAGCCGACAAAAGGTCTACAAACTTGTAGAGGAAGAAATAATTTGTTGAAAAGAATATGTTGTTAAAGAATGAATCATTTACTACATGAAGTTCTTTGAGCACAATATAGCATTTCATGGTTCAAATGCTAGCAAAATTACATGTTGAATAACTATTTCTTATTGTATATTTTAGGGTGATGTTAGTATGTATGAGTTTAATGAGCTAAACTATTGTTAAAAGTTTCTTATCATGGTTTAGGTCTCTTCGGCCTTCAAATAAATAACTTCTGTGGTGACCTGAAACTATGTAACAATATTGTAAATTTTTTATTGACTTTTTTAAGAAAATGCAAGTAAATTTAAGTGAAAAGCATAGGTTTAGAAGGAAACACTTTTTGAACAGCAGTTTATGTAAAACGAGCAAGGAAAGCTACTAGCATTACAAACAAAAGGAAAACAAGCAGCACCAACCATGAACAAAATAAACAAACCCATTACAAAGAAAGCACCAACTTTGCTAATGCATTACATAATGTCTGTAAACAATAACTAAAATCGAGAACTAAGTCTACTTTAAAAAAAATAAACATCGGTTAAAAGAAATCAACCTCCTCAAATACTTGGTACATAAGCTTCTTCGAAAAACTCACTCCCAACCCATGCAATTCCTTTAAATCCCCAATCGTCCCACGAGTTTCTCAACTGTACATTCACGCGTGTAGGATTCACAGATGCAACATAGATTCCCGTGATGAGCACGGAATGATCAAGGGGATAATTCTTTTTCAGTCGAAACTCTTTTTTAATAAACGGTTTCTCTGAAGTTGTATCCGCCGCCTTAGCAGTTGTAAGTCCATGCATGTTGCATGCTCCTAGCATCAGGTATTGTGGCCCACCTTCACGAAAATTACTTATAAGAACTTTTAGGATTGTTTCCTTTGTACGATATATCGTCAAATCTTTGATCAAGTATGGTTTGTCGGACTTGGCTAATGATTCGGGTTTTTTCACGCGGAGATAATGGAATGGTTGAGCTTCAATGTCATATAGTCCATACTCGCTTTGAGTAAGAAAGACTCTAAGTCTATCTACATATTGACAACCAAGATTAAGCAAAGTTTGAGGTGATAAAATCAGACTTTTGCACTCTTCTGGTCTATGCATACGATAAAGAAAGGTCACAATTTGTGCCGCTGCATAACACATACAGTAAGGTGTGTCAAGCTGGTCCCACACTTCTTCAAAGTAGTTGCCAACCGTGCACGTATACCCGGGTACCCTGTAAAATTAAATATTGTTAGCATCTGAGCCTTGATTTCATCCGGTTTCAGAAACTTGGAATCGTGCTCTCCTTGTTTGCGAATCATTCAAACATCAAGATTGAAACAGAACATCAAAGGATATATTTGATTATTAATTTATATTATTAAAATCACCCCGAAGAATAAAGAACATCATTGAGTTTGATCAAACAAAATTTAAGAACCCCTAAAAAACAAAAACAAAAAATCTATATACAAAGAAAGAGAAATTAATTAAAGGATATTTGATAACTTTCAACCAATATTCAAGTAGGGCGGATCTATGTGTGGGCGAAGGTTTGCACGGGATACTCCTCAACTTTTTTGTGAAGAAGTGCAATTTTTTTAGTCTTCGTTTTATTTATCGGAGATAGCTTAAGTAAATGTTAGGATACCCCTGAGTGTTGGTGAAAAATGAAATGCGGTTGACGGAAATGAAATATTCGGGTGGACGGTAACTTACTTGCAGCGACCAAGTTGAAGAAGATGATGTTACAAGCTTATCTTACGATCCGAACCGTTCAACCGACCTAGAAATTTTATGTCCGTTATTATGAATGTGGAGCATCTAAAAACTATGAAACAACTAGAATAAATTACTTCGCTACTTGTTAAACCAAATCATAATAACCAATTAAAAAGTAAAAAAAAATGAACTTGTGTTTACCTTTTCTTTATGAAAGTAGTGTAGTCCACTTGTACCACATACTAGTTTCTTAAAAAGTTGTATGCGTTTCTTTGCAGAGTGCAACTCCATATCATTGTAGAGTGGAGCTCGATACTGAAATCATTAACACAACAACTTTAAGCATTCAACTAATATTATGAAAAAACAACTGTAAGTCTATTAAATTCATATAATCGATAAAATTGGTCGTTCTCACCTGCTGAACAAAACTTCCTCGTCGATGCAACTGACGGTGGATAGAAACAGGATGGCGGAATCTGTGGGGTGTCGGCTGTGAAATGAGAGAGCGATTTAGGGTTATCTTTTGAACTGAGGTAAAATACTAAAAGAGTCCGCTCGCTATCCAAATTCCCAAATCCTACTTTTTATAATTTTATTTAATAGAAATTCTTAACAACGGGTACTAAACATATATTGTTTTTTTGAACGGCACTAAACAGGTATTCAATTAACCTCATTTCTAATGTCTTTTTTCTTCTTTTTGAATTGAAACAAAAATGTAAGCAGTTACATGAAAAAGATAACGAAAAACCAACCTCAACGGGCCGTGAAATCATTCATCCGAAATCTTTAGCTCTCATACGTCACCATTTCATGGTGTAGTATAAGTGTATGTGTGAAGAATGGACTTGGATTCTATATCTAAATGAATACGTGATGTACTTATATACACATACACACAAACGAGAGTGTATGTATATATAAAAGAAGACGGTAACATTGATGGGGATTAATTGAATGATGTTTGTTGGTTGGGTTTTAATACAACGTTACTTTACTAGATGAATTTGAAATCACATGTCTTTGCAGGTTTTGGTTGGTGGGTACATACATTTATGTCACAATAGTCTTCGCTATAACTTTTGCCATGCATAAAAAATAATTTTTAAGGATTTCCCACTAGACTTACTTTATAAATTGAAGTAGTTGGATTGGTGGATGGTACTTATTTAAAGAAGAGGTATTGGATTTTAATAATCCAAAGTTTCACCCGTTGGCCACTAATAATCCCAACTTCAAAAATTCCCTGTAACAATCCCAACTTGTATGATTTTGGCCACCAATGATCCTTGTCTAACTGGGTTAGTTAAAAGTGACGTGGCAGCTGACGTGTTTAAAACTTGAAATATTTTGGCCACCAATAATCCCAAGTTTCACTAATTGGCCGGTAATAATCCTCCAGTCACCACCATCATCTCCGACCACCTCCATCTCCTCCACTGCCACCACCATCTCCTCCAGTCACCACCATCATCTCCGACCTCCACCTCCACCTCCTCCTCCTCCACTGCCACCACCATCTCCTCCAGCCACCACCATCATCTCCGACCACCACCATCACCCACCACCATCACCTCCGACCACCTCCACCTCCACCCACAGTCTTCCAGCACCGGAAAAACACTATCACCTCCGATTCACCATATCCACCGAACACCCCACCCTTCCAACCTCCGGCCACCACCATTAAACTTTTGAGAAGCGGAAATTTTAAACTTTTGAGAAGCGGAGAAGATTATAGGAGGTCGGAGATGATTGGTGGTGGTCTCGTTTGGTGGTTTTAGGGGTAAAACTGTGACAACTGGCACCAAACCGGTAATTTCCGTACACTTTGATCATTATTTGATGACTGCAATTATGTGCTTAATTGTCAGCAATGTCTGATTACTTACTAAACAAGTGAATTCATGCATGTCGTATACTACAAAATATTGCTTTATGCATAAACGAGAGCGTTGCGTCAGAAATAATAGTAAACTCACCGGTAAGACATACTGTGTCAACAGAACTGCAGAAAGCAGTCAGACATTAGAATTGAGGCCTAGGTGTAGGTCCGACAACAAGAATGCATTAAAACCCAAGAATACATACAAGGGTTTAATATGTATACTTTACGAAAGCAAAAATAAGCACTAAAAAGCACCCGAAACGCACTTTAAGTGCAGAATTTATATAATTCAGCAATAAATCAGCATTTAAACACATGAATATTTTGCAGAAATGTCGTTTTATTATCCAGAATATTTCCCTAAGTGTTGGGAATTGAAAGAGTACAAGAAAGGCACTTAAAAGACACTAAAAAGTGCAATTTAGCACTTTAACGAATCGGTACCTAACCAAACAACCGGAACTTCACCCGGAACACCAAAATATTGCTAGAAGAAATGTTTTTATTTTTCTGAGCTAGTTACCCTAACACCCGCTATAATGCACAACACACTAGTAACCGAGTTAACCTTCAACTTAACTTAACTAATACCTAACTATTAGTTGGAAACCAACCGGATAACCCCCCCTAACCGAGTTCGGTCACTATGTGACCCTCCCCTTGTACTTTGATGATTAAAATAATCATCCATGTCCCATATCAATGAGACATATGATCCAATGGTTAAGTGTGTAATGATTTACCTATAAGTTCCAAGCTAAACACAACATAACCTCCACACTCACAACACTTGATCAAAACTCTCTCTCCCTCTCCTTAAGCTTACGGCCGAACACCACCCACCATCCATCCATCATTTTCGATTTCCTTCAAGCCATTCCAAGTGACTACAAGTGTCAAGGATCTCACACAAAGGAGCTTGGTGCATTCGGAACGTGAAGGACCTCTTCTTTTCGCTTTTATCCACTCATTTTTCGACTAGAATCTTCCCTAGCCCCGAGCTAGTGGTAAGTTGCTATAAACGCCCTCTCGATCTATTTTAAAGTGGTTAAAATAAGATATGACGGTTAAAACTCGTGAACTTGCAAGATGAAGTGTTAAAAGTCTACTAAAATGTTAAAAATGATGGTTAAAAGCTATGATGTTGTGTAAATCTAGCAAGACTTGTGTTGTGTAACTATTTAGTGCCGATCTATGATGTGGTAGCTCGGATCATCGTCTAACCCGGATTGGTCATGATCATGGATCATGACATAGAGTTGTTTAAGTATAAAAAGGGTTAAATGATGAAACTCTACCACACACTGAACATGAACTTGTGTAAAGGTAATTTTTCTTGTAAAATGAAGTTCTAAACTAGTAGGTCTAAAGATCTACAAGTGGTATTTTCGAAGAACCAACTGTAAGACGAAACCATGATTTAAAACCGGATCTTTCATGAACTAGAGGTGCTTTGTGAACAAACAAGTGTGTGGACACTTGTGTAACAAAAGTTTTAACAAAGAAATAATTTTCGTAAAAACCGACTAGAAGTTGTGAAACTTCACATTCTTTAAAAATAAAGTTTTTAAGAAATTAAACTTATTTTTTTTTAAATAACAAGACTTACTAAATGTACTAGTAAGTTACTACACATTTTTGTAAATATTCAAGTTCATGAAATAGAGAAATTAGTGATTATTGTTGATGATTATTGTTGATGATTATTGTTGATAACTGTCGTTGATGATTGTTGACGATTTAAAAGAAAATAAACACATGTTTTGAAAACATGGGAAACCTCCATTTTTAGGGGAAACTCTGTCAAAATTTTTATAAATTTTGACACTTAGAAAATATAAGTTTTTGAGAAACTTATTCCCTAAAAATGTATTTAAGAGTATCACCAAGGTTTCCCAAACTTTTGGTGATAAGAAATGATGATTTCTTCAAGAATAAAAATGGATATAAGTATGTATATTTTTGAGAGAAAAATATATATTATTTTATCACCAACTTTTGTGCTAAGTGTATAAAGTATGTGTTATACGCGCTAGTGTAATTAGACTTAAAAATACACTAAATACTCATGAGAAGTATAAACACAAAAATACACATACAACATACAAGATACATAATTCGGGTGCAAAGTGCAAAACACGAGATACTTATATTAATTTATGAGAAAATAGTATAAGTAAGATACTTAGTTAAAAATATAAAATATTTTTAACACAACAATACAAATACAAAAGATAGTGACTCGTGCTTTACGAAGCAAGGCTAGCGACTGACGTTAAGAAAACACGTTTAGGTCACGACGTTCTATAAGCAAAATCCGGTGAAGTTTACGACGCACAGGAACGCAAAGTTGTGAGTTCATGCTCCCCCTTTTCTCTTAACTGTTTTCAGTTTTATAACTTCGGGGGTGAAATACATGTTACAAATACCTCAGTATTTACAAAATGGTATGATATGTACTAAAACGAGAAGTACTCTTGGCGACAACTAGTGCCAAGAATTGATACGAGAAATCGTGTCACGAATAGGGTAACATAAGCACCATTAATCGTGTACATACTTAGACCGCAGAACAAAAGGTTAGATCTAATGGGTTTCAGGGCAGCCCCACTCTTGGTGACAACTAGAACCAAGTAGTGTTTTTGTGTCTCAGTCGTGAATCGACTATAGAAAAATGCCTATGGTTTGGTGACTTCCTATGTCGTGTCACATGTTAATGGCTTTGCAACCCATTAACACTTGATACATATGGAAATACTTGATTTATACTTGAATACGTGATTTAACAAATACATACCATGATTTTTATACAAAGTATACAAGCGTTAAAAACGAAAACTGCATGAATTCACACCAACATTATGTTGACGTTTTTTTTTTTCCAAAACTTACATGTATTTCAGGTAACTAGAAGTGGATGTGCGCGCGGTCTTACCCATGCTCGTGGATGTCGCTTATGTTTGTCTTTAAATAAAGTTGAAATCCCTTTTAAGACAATGTTTTATGTTAACTCGCGATGTAAACGCTACCTTATGTTTTCAAATTATGGCATTTGAAGTTATTTTCATGAGCATGTAGTATGTTTACCTTTCGTATGCAATGAGAACCTTTCATGATCACACCTCGTGCTTCCGCCGCAGAAAGGGGTGTGACAAAAACAGGTCGTCGGAATAAGTTGCAGGTCACCGGAGTTGGGTAGGTGATGGAGGTGGTCGCAGGTGATAGTGGTTTCCGGTGGCAGATGATGGAGGTGGAGGTCGGAGATGATGGTGGTGACTGGAGGAGATGGTGGTGGCAGTGGAGGAGATGGAGGTGGTCGGAGATGATGGTGGTGACTGGAGGAGATGATGGTGGTGACTAGAGGATTATTACCGGCCAATTAGTGAAACTTGGGATTATTGGTGGCCAAAATCTTTCAAGTTTTAAACACGTCAGCTGCCACGTCACTTGCCACGTCACTTTTAACTAACCCAGTTAGACAAGGATCATTGGTGGCCAAAATCATACAAGTTGGGATTGTTACAGGGAATTTTTGAAGTTGGGATTATTAGTGGCCAACGGGTGAAACTTTGGATTATTAAAATCCAATACCCCTTTAAAGAAAGAATGACACTCAAGAAGATAACCAGTACTCTACCCGTTCGTAGGATGAGTTCCTTAAATTTACAGCATTCAAACTATGTGTACATTGAAGATCCCGATAACGTCTTATCCAAGTGGGATTAGTAGGCGTAGAAGTTGATTAATTCTCGTACATGTTAACTTAGTTTGTTATTTAGCTGACGCAATTTAACATCTTTATTTCGTTGTGTATAATTCAGAAATGCTTTGTTAACTTTAGAATTCCTTGACTTAGCATGTGGTAAGTAAAACTTAAATCACTCAGCAATAGCACCCCAACTTTTTAAACGAATGGAAAGGAAAAGGAAAAGAAAAATAAATCATTTCAAAGATTTTTTTTTATTTTTTGAAAATAAATTTCATTGTAAAACATCAATCCATGAAACGGGGCGGCCAAACGAGAACATTACATAATTACAAAGTTACACCACTCGGTCCAAGATAAGAACTTAGCTTTCAATCTATTACTAAACCACAAAATGTATTTTTCACTTTTTCGGGAGCAGAGGTAGTAAGGTTTTATGCCTACTAGAGTCCGAGCCTAAGGTAAACAAAATATTTTTTTCACTTTTTCGGGAGCAGAGGTAGTATGGTTTTATTAATGGTCAGCTAGCTATAGAAGTTTCCAACTCTCCATCTATATTTGGATATTGCAGGGGGTGAAATATTTCGGAAGAACCAGCACCATTTAATCCTAGGTAGTCAAGGCTCAAGGCGCAAAGGGTGAGCTTTTTGCCTAAGCGTAAGTATCTGAAAAAGTGAGGGCCCAAGACAAGCAAGTGGCACGTGTATTCCAGGCCATTTTTAGTTGTTTTAGGGTGGTTTCTGATCGATTACAGGCCATTTTTAGCTGGCTCAGACCAATTTAGGTTGTTTCTAACCGTTTTTTCTCTGGTTCAACCAGGTTATCAGACCGATTCACTAAGCGCCTAGGTGCTCTCAAGGTAGTTTGGCTGAGCTTCACCTCACCTCAGCCCCTCACCACGCGCCATTAGTGCCTTTGCTTACTGTGCTTTAAGTTACTCTTGACCGAGTTTATGTTGTATGATTGTTGTACATGTTTTTGGAACTCCTATGCGAAAAGAGATAAAATGTTTAGAAGGAAACACTTTTTGAACAGCACTTTATGTAAAACGAGCAAGGAAAGCTACTAGCATTACAAACAAAAGGAAAACAAGCAGCACTAACCATGAACAAAATAAATAAAACCATTACAAAGAAAGCACCAACTTTGCTAATGGATTACATAATGTCTGTAAACAATAACTAAAATCGAGAACTAAGTCTACTTTAAACAAAATAAACATCAGTTAAAAGAAATCAACCTCCTCTAATACTTGGTACATAAGCCTCTTCGAAAAAGTCATTCCCGACCCATGCAGTTCCTTTAAATCCCAAATCGCCCCACGACTTTCTCAACTATACATTCACGCGTGTAGGATTCACAGATGCAACATAGATTCCCGTGATGAGTACAAAATGATCAAGGGGATAATTCTTTTTCAGTCGAGGCACTTTTCTAATAAACGGTTTCTCCGAAGTTGTATCCGCCGCCTTAGCAGTTGTAAGTCCATGCATGTTGCATGCCCCTAGAATCGGGTATTGTGGCCCACCTTCACGAAAATTACTTATAAGGACTTTCAGGATTGTTTCCTTTGTACGATATATCGCCAAGTCTTTGATCAAGTATGGTTTGTCGGACTTGGCTAATAATTCGGGTTTTTTCATGCGGAGATAATGGAATGGTTAAGCTTCAATGTCATATAGTTCATACTCGCTTTCAGTAAGAAAAACTCTCAGTCTATCTACATATTGACAACCAAGATTAAGCAAAGTTTGAGGTGATAAAATCAGACTTTTGCACTCCTCTGGTCTATGCATACGATAAAGAATGGTCACCATTTGTGCCACTACATAACACATACAGTAAGGTGTGTCAAGCTGGTCCCACACTTTTCAAAGTAGTTGCCAACCGTGCACATATACTCGGGTACCCTGTAAAATTAAATACTGTTAGCATCAATGTAGGGGCTTGAGCTCATCCGGTTTCAGAAACTTGGAATCGTACTCTCCTTGTTTGCAAATCATTCAAACATCAAGATTGAAACAGAACGTCAAAGGATATATGATTATTAATTTATATTATTAAAATCACCCCGAAGAATAAAGAACATCATTAAGTTTGATCAAAGAAAATTTAAGAACCTGAAAAAACAAAAAAAAAACTATATACAAAGAAAGAAAAATTAATTAAAGGATATTTGATAACTTTCAACCAATATTCAAGTAGGTGCGCATCTATGTGTGGGCGAGGGTTTGCACGGGATACCCCTCAACTTTTTGTGACGAAGTGCAATTTTTTTAGTCTTCATTTTATTTATCGGAGATAGCTTAAGTAAATGTTAGGATACCCCTGAGTGTAGGTGAAAATTGAAATGCGGTTGACGGAAACGAAATTTTCCGGTGGACGGTAACTTACATGCAGCGACCAAGTTGAAGAAGATGATGTTACAAGCTAATCTTACGATCTGAACCGTTCAACCGACCTAGAAATTTTATGTCTGTTATTATGAATGTGGAGCATCTAAAAACAATGAAACAACTAGAATAAATTACTTCGCTACATGTTAAACCAAATCATAATTACCCCTTAAAAAGTAAAAAAACTAACTTGTGTTTAGCTTTTCTTTGTGAAAGTAGTGTAGTTCACTTGTACCATATATTAGTTTCTTAAAAAGTTGTATGCGTTTCTTTGTAGAGTGCAACTCCATATCATTGTAGACGATACTCATATCATTAACACAACAACTTTAAGCATTCAACTAATATTGTGAAACAACAACTATAAGTCTATTAAATTCATATAATCGATAAAATTGGTCGTTCGCAACTGCTGAACAAAACTTCGTCGTCAATGCAACTGACGGTGGATAGAAACTGGACGGCGGAATCTGTGGGGTGTCGGCTGTGAAATGAGAGAGTGCAATTTAGGGTTTTGTTTTGAACTGAGGTAAAATACTAAAAGAGTCCGCTATCTATCCAAATTCCCAAATCCTACTTTTTATAATTTTATTTAATAGAAATTCTTAACAACGGGTACTAAACAGATATTGTTTTTTTAACGGCACTAAACAGGTATTTAACTTGTTTATAAATGAAAATTAACCTAAGAAAACGGGAAAAAAACCATAGAGAAGGAGAGTTTTATGTTGGAGTAATGTGGGAAGTTGGGAAGGAAATGAAGTGTTATAAATATAATTTATGAAGGAGCAGAAAATCCGGGATATCCATGGATTGGCACTATCGTTGTAGCATGCAGCAGGGCAGAAGAGGATAGGGATCACAAGTAAAATAAGGTGGACTCGTTCAATAAAGGAAGATTAGTCAAAGCTAAAATTCAACCAACAAATCAGAAAACATTTATTTTTTGTTTTCCTTTTCTCTTTTATCATCTATTTTATTGCTTTCACATTATTTTGATTAGAGTTAGCTGTCATTTTCGTCCCTGTGTTTTGTTCACTTTTGTCATTTCAGACAAATTTTTAAAAAATGCACGACGTACTGGAAACATGCCACTTCAGTCCAAAAATTAAAACTCGGTTAAGTCAGACAGGTTAAATGAATGGTATTATTGTCAATTCAAATTACGAGCAATTTTAGTAGGGACTTATTATTTTATTATTGAGACACTCTTTCTCTTGTTTTAACACTATTAACATGACTCGTATAGAGCTAGACGGGTCATATAACCTTTTTAATTTATTACAAAACTGATGCGTGTCAAATCTTGTCGAACGTGTTGGAGCTATACGCCTCGTATAGGTCTACATTATTTGTATAGATCCCTTCGTTTAAGCCTCGTATGGGCCTTTATACTCCTCGTATTGTGAATTTTTTTACATTTTTTGTACGATTATTTATAGTTTTAACAAAGTTTTATAAAAAAATATTTGTTTTTTTAGATTAAAAACATTCTTAAAAATTTCTGGTGTAGTACAGGTTCGATATTCGCCTCTTAAGTGGTTTATAAAGAGATTTTTAACGAATTGTGATCGTTGCATATTCATGTATTTCAATTTGTCGTCCTAAACTAATATATTCGGTTGTCTTTTACCGTGTATAAAATCATAATATTTAATGTCAGCGGTATTAATGAAGAAATTTTCTTTTACCAACCCGCGAAGCTCGCGGGTTCTTAAACTAGTTAAATACTATATCCTAATTGCCCATGACATTATAGTCTAGTGGCATCTTGGGGGTGGGATAAAGCTTAGTGACCATTAGGTCATGAGTTCGATTCCCACAAGTGGGTTTTTCCAAGATTTATTGTGTTTCCTCCTGAATTTGTGTATAAACATTATAGTCTAGTGCAGATGGATATAATTGGGTGGTTACCCTGATTTATTGGGTTTCCTCTTGAATTGGTTTATAGACATTATAGTCTAGTGCAGATGAATATGATCGGGTGGTTACCCTGGTGGCAAGATGATACTCCAATGGTCCGTCAGTGATCCAAATTTGCGGGGTTTTCCCAGATTTATTGGCTTTCCTCCTGAATTGGTGTATAGACATTATAGTCTAGTGCAGATGGACATGATCGGGTGGTTACCCTGATTTATTGGGTTTCCTCCTGAATTGGTGTATAGACATTATAGTCTAGTGCAAATGGATATGATCGGGTGATTACCCTAATGACACGATTATACTTCAATGGTCATTTACTGTTAAAAAAAAGACTATATCCTAATCAGTGACCAATCATTATTAGGGTGACTAAATGGCTGATTCTAAACACACACCCCCTCCTTCCTGATTATACCCCCCCTTGTGAGAGGAAAACTGCCGGTCCCACACAGGCCCCACCTGTAAGTATGTGAGAGGAGGGGGTGTAAAAAGTAATTAGGGGGTGTAGAAAGTAGCACCCTAGGTCAAAACTTCAACTCAATAAATCCATCCTTAAACCCTCTTTACTACTTTTATCAATATGATCGCATAATTTATAGTTCTACCTGGGAAATACGCCTCGTGGTTATAATTGAACCTCGTGGGCACATGCGTAGTTTGTTGCTAGCTTAAACATGGTTGATTTTTGTTGCCCAATTTAATGAGTTTAAATTAACGCCTTCGATGCCTTTTTATCACTACATAATAAAAAAAATAACAAATTAGCTAAGAATGGTGTCCAAACCTTAGTTTCTTACCTACTCACCTTTTTTATATGTTGTTTTTATTTTCACCATGTTAATCCAACTACTAATGTTAGCAAACATAATTAAATGTTTAGCATCCTTAATTAAATAGATGGTGTTTAGTTTAACATATTTAACCTGTTTAATTAAACATGTTGATCAGTTAACTCATTTAAAGAGATTTGTGAACACGTCAACTCGTTTAACCTGTTTTATTACAACCCATCAATTCGTTTATAACACCTTTACAGCTTGGTGACCAATATTCAACCTATTTGACTCCTTTAGATAAACAAGTTAAATGAGATAGTTTATATGAATTTAAGGTGTGTCTAAGTTACAGTAGACATCCTTGACACAAATTAATACATGAGTCGTATTCAACATCCACCACTCAACCCGCAAACAAAACATGATTAAGATCTCTTCATATAAGACCATGTGTAATGAGTGTTATAGGTGCGTGAAAGGGCTTCATATCGCCCCCAACATTGTCCCCCTAGGCGTTATACGGACATGAAGAGTGAGGGGCGTTTCTAGTATAACGCCAAATTAGGAGAAAAAAGTTGAAAATGATTACACATTTTTTGAATGAGCGTTACGATGCTGATGTGGCGAAAGATGCCCCTTAGGGGGCATCAACCATTACGAATGGTCTAAGGATGACACACAAGTGTAAAACTTCACAAGACTTAATTCTAGGGATGAGATTGGTACTTGTATAGTACAGAACCGGTACCATTGTACCATATCAAAATTTAGATAAAACCAAAACCGAATCCGTACTATATATGTTCGGACAATACCAGTATGATGCGATACAATTAAAAATCCCTAATTGGAATCCTACCTCATAGCACTAATACCAAATCTGCACTAAGTTAAAAAACGAATATCATGTTTGGTCAATACTGGTATGATACGATATCAATACGATACTGACATTCAGTATCAAAATTTTCATCCTTACTTAATTCTATTATGATAAAGACTATAAGGGTGGAGGAGGCGGTTACCTAGCAACCCACAAGTACCCACGCCACAAGCCAATATGATTGTGCCACCTCATTGAACCTAATACAATGTAATTCAACCTAAATAGGAGGGGCGCTCACCTAGCTCAATCCATTATCCTAAGATTTTTTCCCTTAAAATTTAAATAAACTGACGAAATATGGTTAACAAATAATTCCATTCAAAATTAGCTTCACACACACATTTAAACCTTATGCTATTCGGTGGTTCTAGACTCCTAGTGGATTCTGGTTGTTCACAGCCCTAAATTGGCGGCATTTAGCGATGATAGTGAAGTCAATGGTTGATTGCCCGTTAACAGGCTTCACACGATACTCGCTCCAGGTTGTATCACCACCGCCTCCCATTACTCGATTACACAACTCAGGTGTGCAATCGGGTCAGTTGCGAGAGTGTACCAACCCAACCCAATCCTACCTGCCCTTGCTTATACCACTTGAAGTGGTTCCGAGTAACACGACCCCCACCCTAAAATTAAAAATTAAAGAGTAAATTACAAGTTTTGTTCTTTATGTTTACATCAAATTTCAGGCGCTGTCCTTTAGGCCAAAACTTGACAGGCGATGTCCTTTACCTTTTAAAATCTTACACGTTTTGTTCTTTAGTCCAAACCCAGTTAGAATTCTCAGTTAAAATATGTCATGTGCAAGGAACATGAGGGTAAAATGGTCATTTTCCTCTCACCCCTTTCAATTCCCCATTTATATCACACACCAACCCCTCAATTCAGCTTCTAATCACAATTCGATGTCCCTAATCTTTCAGACTTACACTATGTTCCTGAGTCTCATTTAACAGGGGGAGGGGAAGAAAAATTTTCTCACCTAATCTCTCCAATTTGGGAGGATGAATATATGGTCATATTTTCTTCCATTTTCCCTCCCCTCCCCCTGTTAAATGAAACTCGGGAACATGGTTTTTCATATTTTCATATCTTTCCCTCCCCCCCTGTTAAATGAGACTCGGGAACAGAGTGTTAGGGTTTTTGTGAAATTTTGGGATGTTGATGATGATTAACAATTGATTAATGGCAATGGTGGTTGAAATTCTTCTAATCTAAATGGTGATGCTATACTTACAGAGAGAATTAGGGACTTAAGAATCACTGCCTTCAAAGATTTTCCTGATGCTAACTGCAAAGTGGATACAAAGATTGATGGATCCCAAGCGACTAGGGTGGAGAAAGAAAGCTTGGTGGTGAGAAACCTACTTAAAGGGATCACTGCTGATGAGAACACTACTGCTCATGTAATAATATATTAAAACGTGTCATATGTAGTTTTTGTTTCTTATTTTATCAGTGAGAATGAAGTTCTTACCCGTTACCACCAGTGTTTGACCTTCTCTGTTTGAAAACAGGATATTGCTACTCTAGGTGTAGTCAACGTAAGGTATTGTGGTTATACTGCTGTTGTAAAAGTCGAGGAGAGAGAAGTTGACAAGAAAGTTTCTCCATTGCCATACATTAAGCTTTTAGATCAGCCTGATGGTTGAGCCTGTGCCCTCAATATCAATAGGTTTTTTTCTCACCAACTAACATATGTTTTTAAACAACCTTATGTTATCAGAAGCTTATGTTACTTTTACTTCTTTTGCAGTTTGAGGTTGCTGCTACACAAAAAAAAAAAAAAAAAAAAAACTTCACAACACAATAATGTCCTCCCTAATTTAAAAAGATCCGGAAGTGAAGAGCTTCGCGCTTCCCGAGGTCTTGTTGAGAGGCTAATAAAGGAGAGTCTACATAACCTCCAAGAAGAGTGTGTAGGAACCGACAACTTTACAAGATGGGAACTTGGAGCTTGCTGGATACAACATTTGCAAGACCAAAAGAAAACAGAAAAAGACAAGAAAGTTTCCGCTAAAAAAGGAAGAATGAGATGAAAGTTGAAGGGCTTAGGACACCTCTTAGGTCCCTCAAGAACAAGAAAAAGGATTCAGAGGGAAGCAATATAGAATCGAAAGTTGCTGATGTTAATGGGGAAGTAGAGAATTTTGTGTTAGATTTTCCAGAATACCAGCTGGAGGCTAATGCAACTGAAAATGAGGCTGCTTTAAAAAAATTGTTATCTGATCCTGCTTTAAAAAAATTGTTATCTGATGCTGCTTTTACTCGGCTTAAAGAGTCAAATCAGGACTCCATCGCAAGGTATGCTTGAAATAATAGATGTCTTGGATGATTATATTATTGCATAGTAATATAATATAACCTGCTGTTTGTTATGAGGGGTTGGTGTGTGATATAAATGTAGAATTAAATGACTTGAGAGGGAATGACCATTTTACCCTTATGTGCTTTGCACATGACAAATTTTAATTGAGTTTGGACTAAAGGACAAAACGTGCAAGATTTTGAAAGATAAAGGACACCGCCTGTCAAATTTTGACCTAAAGATCAGCATTTAAAATTTGATGTAAACATAGAGGAAAAAACTTGTAATTTAGTCGAAACTAAAATTGTGATTGTAACCTTGACCCAAGGTATCTTACACTAGATGCATATACTTTGTATAGCAAAGGTATATTCCTAATTTTGTGTTCATCCAAAATTTAAACACACGTGTCCACCACTTCACCACATGGACCCTATAAATATAATAATCCAACATGTCGTCAAACAGGACTTTATCCAAACACGCATCCCAAGGTCTGCAAATCGCACTCAATAATAATAAAAATATCACGGATCACAATTGCAAGCTCCTGCTATTTGAATCTGATCTGTTCTGTTCTGGATCAGATAACAACGACCCCTAGCAATGAATCGGCGGCACATAGTTTATCTGTTTTTGGGTTTGATTTTAGGAGCTTTGAGGTCCAGCAATGGAGGAATCAGTAGCAGATATTCCAGAAGTAACGATATCAGTGCTGATATGCCGTTGAATAGTGATGTTTTTGCAGTGCCACCTGGGTATAATGCTCCGCAACAGGTTGATCATCTTCTCTCTGTATCTATAACTTCATGTTTGTCTGTGTATCTATCTATATGTACATATTATTGATGGTATGTTTTTTGGCACATTAAGTGTTAGTTGTAATGATTTAGGTTATGTTTACTAGATTACTAATCTGATTATTATGTGTCTATAATTAATTTCACATTTGATTTGAATTGGCAGTTTTGATGAACATTTGTGTGTGTTTGGGAATGTAATGATTTATGTTGAGATGTTTACTAGATTGCTTAGCCGATTTATATATATATATATATATATCTCGAGTCAACTGCCAAAATCGTCCCTGAGGTTTGGGTATGTTTGCCAGTTAAATCCAAAACAACTTTTTGTACCATATATATATATATATATATATATATAGTTCCTTGACTTTTGGGATTTTTTGTCATTTTCATCCAAACATCAAATTTGGGTTATTTTTTCTTTCAAATATTTGGATGAAAATGGCAAAAAATCACAAACCTTAGGGACGATTTTGGCAAAACAGTTTGAACGTTCGGATGAAAATGGCAAAAATCCCAAAAGTGAAGAACAATATGGTACAAAAAAGTTGTTTTGGATGAAATTGGCAAACATGACCAAACCTTATGGACTATTTTGGCAATTTACTCTCTCTCTCTCTCTCTCTCTTTCTCTCTCTCTCTCTCTCTCTCTATATATATATATATATATATATATAAATGCTTAGTTTTGTATTGAATTGAATTGAGGATTTTGATGAACATTAGTTTAGGATATAATGGTTTGGATTGAGATGTTTACTAGATTTCTAATCCTATGCTGATCATCACAAGTCTGCAATTAATCTCACATTTTATCCTAAGTTCTACACATATATAAATTCACATTATCCACAGTTTTTTGAACGAAACGGAATCTTATTTGAAAAATCTAAATTTTAACTTATGATGTTTTATATGTAGGTTCACATAACACAAGGGGATCATGAAGGGAGAGGAGTGATTGTCTCTTGGGTTACACCAAATGAACCCGGTTCAAGTAAAGTAACATACTGGGCTGAGAATTCTGAGCTCAAAAAACACGCAGTCGGAAAATTTGTCACCTACAAGTACTACAATTACAGCTCACCATACATCCATCATTGCACCATCAAGAATCTGGAAGTAAGAAAAACCAGTGCTTTATTAAGTTTTCAAGATTTACAACATCGGTGACAACATGGGTGGGTTAGGCGGTTTGGCTAATGAGTCAAAAGGGATTTGGGTTGACACACATTACAAGAAACAGGAGCAATAGGGGTTTGGGCTGTACATGTTTTTTTTTGTAATGTTCAAAACTGATCAGAGCGGGTCTGGTTGACCCGCAAACAGTTATTTTCCTCTTTAGTTTTTTTTTTCTTTTTTAAATTGAATCTTTAGTTATGTTTTATAAAAATGATTTATCACAGTAATACTTTGAATACTTGAATAAAAATGACTTATGAGGTTGAATGTATTAAATATTAACTTTGGGTAATCGTGAACCAATTTGGCCCGTTCCTATTCAGCTATCTTGTTTTTTTGACCCATTTGACCTGTTTGAGATAAATCACAACCCAAATCGACCTATACATATGTCCATGCTATACATAGGTACATGGGTCGAACTTACCACCTGTAATTTACAATGAATGACAAAGTGGTCGGATTAACGTCATCATTTAAATTTCGCAGTATAATACCAAGTATTTTTACGAGCTCGGGACAGGAAACACCACACGACAGTTCTGGTTTACCACACCTCCTGAAGTGGGCCCTGATGTTCCTTATACCTTTGGTCTTATCGGTATTGCATCTAATTCTTATAAGCTTAATTACTCAGTAATATGATATGACCGATACGTTATTCGTTGTGCTTACCTCTTTCTGGTATCTGTAGGGGATCTCGGTCAAACGTTTGACTCAAACCGAACTTTGACTCATTACGAATCAAACCCAGCAAAAGGACAGGCTGTGCTTTTCGTTGGAGACCTTTCTTATGCCGACGCATACCCGCTGCATGATAACAATAGGTGGGATTCATGGGGAAGGTTTGTAGAAAGAAGTGTCGCGTACCAACCATGGATTTGGAGTGCTGGGAATCATGAAATCGATTTTCTTCCTGAATATGTAACTAAACTGATTGATTTGATTCCTAGACGATTATCTTTTGGTTACTTGTAAATTTTAATTTCCATTTTGATTTTGTAGGGTGAAGGTGAACCATTTAAGCCATATACACATCGGTATTATGTGCCATATGAAGCATCCGGGAGTACATCTCCTCTTTGGTACTCGATTAAACGAGCTTCTGCTTACATTATCGTGATGTCATCCTACTCGGCTTATGGTATGTTTGGATGTGTCTTTTAAAACTGATTATCAAATTCTTGATATTTCATATCTAGAAAAAGTTGATTTCTATAAACGGATTGATGTCTAGTCATTTATTAGAATGAAGATGACAGGGTTTCGTCTTTTTTGCAGGAATGTACACGCCTCAATATAAATGGCTCATGAACGAGCTACCCAAAGTGAACCGAACCGAGACACCATGGTTAATAGTGGTTATGCATTGTCCATTGTATAGTAGCTATGTACATCATTATATGGAAGGTGAAACCATGAGAGTGATGTATGAACAATATTTTGTTCAGTACAAAGTTGATGTTGTGTTTTCTGGACACGTTCATGCCTACGAGCGAACGGTGAGTGATTGTCATAGATAAAATATAAAACTTGTACGAGCCCCGTCTTTGATTTTTTGACTCTTTTTTCATGTTACAGGACCGGGTATCGAATATAGCTTACAATATCGAAAACGGGTTGTGCAATCCTAAATATGATGGATCTGCCCCTGTTTACATAACCGTTGGTGATGGAGGAAACCAAGAAGGATTGCTCTATGAGTACGTCATTGCTTAAAGTTACGCGTCGCAATCATGATCCGTTAAATATTTTTGGGTTATTTTTGTTACAACTAGGCGCCTTAAAGCGGGTGAAACCATGTTGGTACTTCTTTATATATTAAAACGAAGTGTTTTGATCCGAACCCGTTTTGACCCATTAGCCGAGCCTACCTGCCCGATCTGCTAGGCTTGCTTAAAACCATTTTTGTAAATCTTATTTTGATGAGTTAACGGGTTTTATATTTTATTGTTGCAGGATGGTGGATCCACAACCGAAGTATTCGGCATTTAGGGAACCGAGCTACGGGCATGCTACATTTGAGATCAAGAACAGAACGACTGCTTATTACGCTTGGCATCGTAATCAAGATGGATATTCTGTCGAAGCGGATTCTTTCTGGTTTCACAATTTGTACTGGACTTCATCATCAGATTCATCAGCTGCATCTTTCTGAGTATAATTTCAAGGTTAGAAGTCAGAATTCCACGAGTGAATATGTTCATCAACTATTCTGCCGTTCAAAAAAAAAATATGTTCATCAACTGCATCACCAGATTCATCATGTTGCATGTGGATCGTAAGGCTAATGTTAAACTATGTGGGTGAAAGTCAGATCTATAGATATATGTGATAAAATGCAGTAAAATGAGTTAATAAAAGATTGTGTTTGAGATGACGGTGTTTGGATGTGTTTCTTGTATTTGAAGTTAAAATAATAATAAGATGATTAAATGTTGAAGTATTGAGTAAAGTACACTTTCAATCTATGAGGTTCACAACCAATCTTAGGTTCAGTCTTCATTTAAAAAATTCAACACTCTAGTCCCTGACGTATTTAATTGCTCACAACTAAGACCTTGGCACTATCAAACCATTTGTATTTCAGTGCAAAGACGAAAATACCCTCAAAGTTTACTTACAGTTTCAGTCCCTGAATGTATAATTCATATTTTCCCTCCATATACAAAACTCTTTCCTAATCTAGTAACTAACCACCAATTATCCTTAATTACTCAGCAATATGATGTTATTAACATCAACAACAATTCGTATCAGGAGTTGTAAACATAATTGAACTTCTTTTGAAATGGGTTTGACTGTTACAACTTTAAATAGGTTTTGACTTTTAGAACCTGAATTGGGATTGACTCTTAGAACTTCAATTGGGACTGAACTTTGCAATTGCAATTGAGTTTTAGTAGGAGAACATGAACTGCCTTCATTATCACCAGTTATTCTGGTCAAACAGGTCAAGCAATGCCTACCAAAGTGTAAGATCCCTGTTCAAATAATAAGGTTTAGAACTTGAAATGGGTTTGACTTTTAGAACTAGAATGGTGATTAACCTTCACAACTTCAAGTGACTTTTACTTTTAGAAGTTGAACTACCTTCAGTTAAACATGTTTGACCATTTATTCTGGTCAAACAGGTAAAGCAATGCCTACCAAAATTACACATGTTTGAACTTTTGTCTAATTCCTATTGCGCAAAGTAAACTGTCTATAACATCCATGTTTTATTAATAACTAAGTAACATTATGCAATTGAATTTTAGCCTAAATCCTATTGTACCCTGATCAGGTTGTTCAAATGCTACAACTAATCCTAAACACACTCAAGTGGCAGAATCCTTGTTCAAATGCTACATTTGATCCTAAACACACTCAAATACCAGTCAAAGTCATTTGATCCTAAACACACTTCAAATCAAAGACATATGTGCATCAAACAAACAATACCATCTACTTAAATTATCATATAAACCAGCAAAAGGCTTATGTGTAGCAATGTTCCACTCATGTCATTTGATCTTAAGCACATTAAACATACATCTGCTGCAAAGTTCAACTGAAGCCATTTGATTCTAAGCACATTAAACATACATTTGCCACAAACTTCAACTGATGTCATTTGATCCTAAGCACATCAAACATACATCTCAAACAAACATCCACGGATGTCATTTGATCCTAAGCACATCAAACATACATCTCAAACAAGCATCTGATGTGCAAAATACGGTCTATAAAAACTAACCTAATCTAGACACCCTAGATTTAAATTTATAAACTAAGACTCTCTCAATGCGAGACCACTGACCGACAAGTGTACCTATCGTACGTAGTAAAGCCTAATGAAATCTGAGTATCGAACCTACGAGACACTAGCGACACTAACTAGACCCTGACTCAACTAATTACTTAACTGGTTTGGATTTTGAGCTTTCTAATTAAATAAGCTAATACCCTAAATTAACTAAGGGTTTAAACTACCAAGACACAGACTAAAGGCTATTAAGGTGATAGCAAGGATGATAAGAAAGTAGGTTACCTAGGCAAGAATCCCTAGACTTATGAATAAAATCCTAACCCTGGAATTGAATGAAGACTCTGTCTATCCCAATAAACTCCCGAAAGATAAACTGAATCTAACAGTATGACACGTGAAGAAGTGCTAAAATGGATTGACTCAAGTTATCGACCACCAAGTCCCACAACTATCGGGTGAAAAGTATTTTATGTACTAAAACCCTCAAGTTATGAAACTGAAATAACTAAGAACGTCGAACCCCTAGGAAACTCTAGACGCGAATAAATAGATGAATCTGAGCTATCGGTCACCCAAGTATCAAACAACGCCCAGCTAATAACCTAGCAATTCTAGATTAGATCTCACCTCTAGAAGAGATTGCACGTTTTAATTAATTGGTTTTAACAATTATTAATCTTGAATTAGATTTCTCACCTTCAAGGTCTAGACTAAAAGATTAACAACCTAGACTGATTCTTGGCTCTAAAGTATATTTCTAAGTTTCTAGAGCAAAGAAACCAACAAATAAATTATCAAACCAATCAAGATGGAGCACTGTATCGAAAAACTTTCCTTGGTCCTTTGTTGAAGTTTTTGCACCCTAGCAGGCCAATTACATAATAAGAGAAATTCACTATGGCATATGTGGAATCCATGCAGGTCCAAAATGGTGGTGATAAAGATAAAAAAATGCAGGTTATTATTGGCATGGGATGCACGAAAGCATCGTCAAAGACCGTCAGTACGCACCGATAAGCCTTTGGGCCAAGAACGAGATGATTCAAGTAACAGCGGCCTAGGCTTTCCGAAAATGGGGGGTCGACATTGTCGGGCCTTTCCCCAGATCGAGCGACAGTGCCTAATACTTGCTGGTAGCTGTTGATTACTTTGCCAAGTGGGTCGAGGCAAAACTCTTTACAATAATCTCTGGGTACAACGTCACCAGGTTCTTTTGGGAGCAAATTGTATGCGGTTTCGGCCTCCCCCTGTATATTGTAAGTGATAACGCAAAGCAGTTCGTGGAAAATCCTTTCAAAAGATGGTGCAAGAGCTTAAAAATAACACAATTCTTCTCATCCGTCGCTGATCCGCAAGAAAACGGACAGGTTGAGCAGGTCAATCGACGGATCGTAGAAGGCATTAAACGAAGACTAGGTGTTGAAGGAAATGGATGGGCCGACGAATTGCCGAATGTTTTGTGGGCGCACTGAACAATGTACAAAACTAGCAAAGGAATTGCCAAATGTTTTGTGGGCGCACCGAACAATGCATAAAACTAGCAAAGGTGAAACACCATTTAGTTTAACATACGGCACTAAAGCAGTCGTACCGGCAGAAATGGGGCTACCGAACCAGCGAATCAAAAACGATGAGTAAAACAAAGTAAACTACGTTCGAATCGATCTGTTAGAGGAACGCCGATACAACACGGCAATCAAAGAAGCCCGATACAAGGAAGAACTAGAAAATTTTTACAACGCCGGGGCAAAGATTTACAAATTCAAAATCGGGGACTACGTACTTCGCAACAACGAAGCAAGCCGAATGGAGCCACCCGGTAAATTAACGCTGAACTGGGAAGGTCTGTATCGCATTAAAGAAGCAAGCAACAAAGGCTCGTACGGCCTCGAGAAGTTAGACCGTATCCCGATCCCAAGGACTTGGAATGGGGTGCATTTAAAGCGATGCTTCATGTGATTTAAACGAATCACCGCACCAAGATCACTTTTTTCATATTTCTATTGTTTAAATTTCACTTATGTACACCAGGAGGGTATCACCCGGTAACTGTTTCTATGTTTCCTTATGTAAACCGAGAGGGAATGCCTCGGAAACTCCGTTTATGTTTTTAATAAAGTGATCGAACATTTGATGGTGCAAAGACATATGATATTTATGTTCTTTAAATTCTTTATGATTAACTCATTTAAGAACTCGAATAAATAAATGCACTACGGGCCTCGACCCATGCCTCGCTCCGATTGAGAAGGTTTCTAGTTAAATGCTTTTAAACAAAACGGTTTGATCCGAACCGGCCATAATTAAAAACCTGTAATGTCTGATCAAACATTAAAAAGGTAGTAATACTCACGAACCAAATACACCGTAAGACACGGTACGGTTCAAGTATTGCAAAGATTCAAATAATAGAGTCTCAATGGAAATAAGCTTGGTTCGGACACGAACCTAGTAAAAATCTAGAACCATCGAACACAAAAATTTGTGTTAGACTCAACAAATTCGTTCAATCCCAAAATTTATCGATTAAGCATCAAAACAATGCAACACTTACAATATCGATAAGCAAACATCACAATCTATAAAAAAGAACGAAACAATGTCTACAAGTCTTCGCCCACGATCGGTTGTTGACTTAGTTCTTTAATCTTTGACAAGGGCTCGTTCACCAAGGCAGCCACCTTGGAAAGGCATGAAATGCTCAGTTTATCGAAGGATTCAATGGTAGCATCCAAGACGACTTTGGTATCTTCACCAAAACCCAACACATCAGTCACAAGCACATCAGATGTCTTGGCCGCATGATACCCTTGTTTTATCCCTTCATTGACTCCGTAAGAATTAACGGCGTTAGTAATAGCAGCTACTACCTTCTCCAGCTCCGGGCTCTTGTTAATCAGCCTGACCATCCATTAAGCCCCATCGGTAAGAAGCCATTGCTTCATTAAAAGTAGCTCCGATATTAGGCCATACAGCTCGGACGTCTCACCTTCGTACCAGCCCACAAGCTCCGTCATCCGAACCAACACGTCTTGATGAGCCTTTGAGATTCTATCTCTCGATCTATCCACTTCATATTTTTTCTGAAAATAGAGATACGTCAAACGATAATAAGAAGCAAAGAAATACCCCCAATCTAAAAAAAAAGAAAAGAAAATTCACCATTTTCAAGCCGCACATGATCGGCTAGTAGGTTGTCGCACGTCATTTGCATATCATGACGTTCAGTCTTCCACTTCTCCTCGACCTCGGCCAACTTCGACTGGGTCTCATTAATCTTCAAGTTAACAACCTCTAACTCTTGCACAGCTTTATCCCTTGCTTCATATGCAGCAACAGCCGAAGCTTGAGAGGCCTTACTAACCTCCTTCGTCTCTAAAACCTACTCCTTCAAATGACTTTTGCTATCATGAAGCGATGAAATCTCTTGTTTAACCTCAACGCTCATCCCTTCCTGTTTCTTCAGCGTGGCCACCTCTCTCTCAAACCTCCGACAGTTGGAGTCGGCTTCGACCCATCTTCTGTACGTCTCCACCACCAAGGAGTTTGATTGAGCCTGGTTAAACATCAAGGCATTTCCTAGCTCGGGCCCACTCATCTTCCTATACTGAAAATGTTTGGCAGGAGTACCGATGTGGAACAATGACATTTTCTCCGACAACGCGTCCATAACCCTATCTTTATTTGCTACTGACCAATCAGGTACATACTTCTCCGAGGCTTCCGCCGAATCCACATCCATGGTACTGTCCGAGTTACCTAACTCCCGACACACAAGCACAACCTCAGTTTCATACCATAACGAAGATGACGAAGCACTGTCTCCACCATCCGTCGGCCGTGGACTAGGTCGAGATACATTTGATGAGTCAACGCACGTAGTTATCTTACCCGGAGGGGAAGGAGCAGCTTCTTTCGGCGATGAAGGGCAGTACATGTCCATATCCTCGCCAGCAACTAACCTTGTATCCGCATGGCCAAATGACAAAGGGCTCGAAGCAGCGTACGATCGATCTTGAGAAAGTTTACCCTCAGTCAAGTGAGTGGCCAAATTATCCAACCGGCCTCCAGAGGCTGAAAAGGCAGGGCCACGATCTGGCTCATCTTCCACAATGACTTCCTAGCAAGACACTGGCAAAGACTTAGGCCTCATAAGCTGCTATGGGTTCGAATCAGCTTTCAATGTTTGTTTGCGAAGACACTTAAGTGATTCCTTCAGTTGGAATGTCGCTTCAACTCCTTCATCCAATGGACCCTCATCTTCGACAGATAGATGCTCGCTCCCGTACAAGACAACTGTCCCGGCCGAACTACCCTCTTGAGAGACTTGAACACCACCGGTTCGTATAGTTTCCCCTTGTCGCTAACCGCCACCGAAGCAGTCCTGATCGGAGATACATTAACTACCCTCTCCGGGGGATTTGAACAAGAACCTACTTGACCATCAGCAGGGGTAGGGTCTCGAATCTGATACAAACCGTCATTCACAACCTCCAGGTACGGTTTTCCTTCCTTCGTCTTAGACGCCCGAGTCTTAAATTCAGGCACTTCGAAGGACTTCATCCTTAGTGCATCTTTCAAACCCATACTGCACGAACAAAAGTAGTAAGCCATAGTTAGGTTCTTTCTTTCAAAAAAAAAAAAAGAGAGAAAGAGAAAAGCATGCACAATGAATTTATGTACAATGAAAACAAAAACCCTAATTCAAACCATACTAACCTTCCCCATTCCAACGAATTATTGGGAAGTAGTCAGGCTCGGGCCAGATGGTACTTATCTTTCCCATAACTAGGATGTGTTTCAGAAGCTTTTGAATCCGACAAGCCTCCCTAATTAACAAAGTGTATAAAATTTGTTTGTACACGAAGCCCTCTAGAAGGGCTCCGCGGAGGGCCGACCTTCTCGACCTCCATGCCATCTCCGCAGGAACACATCGGTCGTCAACTAAGAAAAATCGATCATTCTAATCTTTCAGACTTGTAATCCAAGAAAAGCACGTAGCTCTTTTATCTCTAACCTCGAAGGTGTACCAATCACCGGTTCGGTTCAATTTATTGAAAGCTCGAAACACATCTAATTCAGGTCCGAGTCAAAGGCACAACACGACAATTCAAAACGAATCACTTTGGCTAAACCAAAAGGGTTCATTTGAGACAAGTGTACTTGATGAAACATTAGGACATCTATCAAGAACCTGGTAAAAGGAAGCCTATAGTTACAGTAATGAGAAATGTCACACCCCAACCGATGGCGGAATCATCGGGGTGCGGCACTAGGCGAATCAGATTGCTCAAGAGAATCCATAACAACTAATTAGTGACAATATTTAATGCGTTCATTATCCCATACTAATAAACAATATATCAGTAAACAGTCATATAGATTTCATGTTCTCTCAAATAATACAAATCCGACAACCTAGATTTATTGTGAGTTTCTAGACTTCCAAGCTTGATTTCAAGATAGTCTGCGATTAACCTGCAACATATGTTAAAAATAATGTCAGTACAAAAATGTATCGGCGAGTATACAGGTTTGGAAAGTATAAAGTGGATAAAAGCTCTGCGAATTTCCACATACATAAACGAGATACACAACATACACATGAAGGGGTAAGGTCCCAAAAACCTCATATCAAGTACCTGGGACCATACCGCAACCTCGTCTTTTAACCCTCTTTAGACCTTGCGCGGCCGCGCACTGGTCCTACAAAGAGTTTAGAAGAAATACAAGCAGACAACACCTGCGCGCTAAAAGGAAAATTATAAATCCTTGCGCCGATTCTCCATAACAAAGGGATAAAAATCCCAACAAACACTCCCGCGTAATAATACCCAGACTTGGATATTATTTACTAAACTGATACCACACGATAAGGAGTCACACCGGATTATGGAAATAATTTTCTAGAAGACTCAATCGTGCACCACCAGACGGTTATAACCGTCTGGGACACGTGTCATCATCCCGGGTCACCCTGAAATCACGATGATGGCATGGAATTTGGAGAGAAACCTCCACTTGCCCACTTTTCACGTGGCAATTCCCCAGCCATTGATCTAAACAGCGATCCGTGTGCTCCCACATCTGATCAAGAAGATTAACGGAAGGAAAAATAACCACTTACGGAGTTAGCATCTTCCGTCAACATTTCAATAACAGGTTTTCCCGCCCAAACTCCCGGCTATAAATATGAGAGTAATTCAGGCATAAACTTCAAGTTACACTCACTTCACTAATACTTCTTCTTATTCATAAACACAAACTTATTCTCACGCCGGAGTGTGGTCACAGAGAGAACCTCCTTTCTCTCCGTGACGAGACTAACGGTGTTCTGTTTTGCAGTATTCATTGGAGAAGAAGACCTGTCCCTTCGAATCAAACGAGAGAGAACCACCCTTTTTATGCAGAACCTAACCCCCTGGATAATTTGATTCCGGTCGTTTATCTAGTGTTTCTTCATTGGCGCCCAGCGATTTCTCTGTTTTAACAATTTTTTCTCGTTTAGAT
The DNA here is from genome assembly GCA_030545235.1 of Helianthus tuberosus. Lineage (NCBI taxonomy): Eukaryota > Viridiplantae > Streptophyta > Magnoliopsida > Asterales > Asteraceae > Helianthus > Helianthus tuberosus. The sequence goes on from CM060357.1 coordinate 137,491,888, forward strand.
TCACATTTCTCCACTCTCTGTTTCATATGGCAGAGAATTCACCACTTCACCCATCAAGTCCTCGATCCGAATTCAAGGGTTTTGAAACCCAAGATAACCAGATTGACGGAACCATGGGAATTGAAGGAAGCAACGACAGTCATTCAGAAGGAAATGACTCCTTGGAGATCCATAATCGTTCAGATCCACTCCCGGAAAGAACTCCGGAATACTGGTTCAACAGATCCCAGATCGCTATGAACCAAATCTTCACACAAAACATCAGATCTAAGTTATCGAATGACAGATTTGATATTCTGACAGAAGGTGAAGAGAAATTTGACACTACAGTATTGGACCCACAGACACCTAGTCAGTGGTACATCCAATCGGGTAGTCATATCGAAATAACTCAAAAATCAGAAGATGCCAACTGTCAGAAGGCCGAACCAAAGCAGATATACATGGTGCAAGGAGGTCTCTCCTGAAGAACAAACAAACGAAGCTATAATCAACATTGGAGAGAGCAACAGGTCATATTTCCTGTCGTCCCTGGAGGTCCTTAGGAGGAACGACCAGTAATCATTACCGGCATTTTTCGCCACTATAGAACGGATTATATGTTCATAGATCGAGGAAGCTCAATGGATATAATATATGAACAGTGTTTCAAACAACTTGATCCGGAGGATAAAGCTCGTTTAGAGCCGGTTGATTTTCCTCTCACCGGTTTCTGCAACGAAGTTGTGTTCCCATTAGGACAAATTGCATTTACTGTGACTCTATCAGATGGCGAGCATTCACGCACAGTCACAGTAAATTTCATGGTCATGCCAGCAGCATCGCGCCACGATCTCTTGCTAGGAAGAAGATCACAAAGAGAATTCAGCATGATCACTTCTATTCCACATGCTGCTTGCGGGTTTCCAACGGAAACCGGAGTAGCAATTCTATACTCAAGTAAAGAGGTCATGTACGTGGACGATGAACCACCAGCAAAAGTGGCCAAACCATCAACACCAAGTGAGCCGGAAAAATTGGTCCTCAATCAAGAATACCCAGGCAGACCATCTTACTAGGGCACGTCGTTTCACCGGCAATACGAATACAATTAAAGGAATTACTTTCAAACAATAAAGACATATTCGCCTGGTGCCCAGCGAACATGACTGGGGTTCTGCGAGATATAGCACAACACTGTTTGAACGTCCGGCCCTCAGCAGAACCTGTCGCGCAGGGAAGACGCAGTCTCAACGCAGAAAAAGCGGAGGCCATGAACGAACAAGTAACAGAGTTACTCAACGCCGGAATCTTGCGCGAATTTCAGTACCATACCTGGGTCGCCAACCCAGTAATTGTTTAAAAACACAGTGGCGGATGGCGAATGTGCGTCGACTTCAAAGACCTAAATAAAGCCTACCCGAAAGATTACTATGAGCTTCCTGAGATAGACAAAAAAGTTGACTCTCTAGTATCTTTTCGCTGGAAGTGTTTTCTTGGCTGTTATAAAGGTTATCATCAGGTTCAAATGAAAGAGGAAGACGAAGACAAGACTGCCTTCCGCACAGATAAGGGCATCTTCTGTTATACAAAAATGCCCTTCGGTCTCCGTAACGCAGGAGCTACTTACCAGCGCTTAATGGATACAGTCTTCGGGGAAGACATTAGTAAAACAGTCGAGGTATATATGGATGACCTCGTTATCATGAGCCATGAAGAGGAAACAATGCTCGCAAATATTCAGCGCACATTCGATTCTTTGCGCAACGTGAACTTGAAACTTAACCCAACTAAGTGTTCCTTCGGAATGGAGGAAGGAAAATTTTTGGGTTTTATAGTAACAAGAGACAGTTTTAAAGTAAACTCGGAGAAAGTGCTAGCCATCCAACTGATGCCGCCACCTGCAACAGTAAAGAAATGCAAAGGCTCGCATGACGATTAGCAGCCTTGAACAGATTCTTGGCAAATCATGCTGCAAAGTCTTATCCGTTCATTAGCACACTGAGCAATTATGCTAAGAAAAGAAACTTCCAGTGGACACCAGAAGCGGAAGCAGCCTTCAAGCAAATGAAGGAATGTTTAATTCAGCTGCCAACACTGACATCACCGTGAGAGAAAGAACCGCTGATCTTATATTTATCCGCTACAGAAGTAGCGGTTGGTGCAGTGTTAATGGTGGAGCGAGAGAACATTCAGACTCCAATTTATTATATCAGCAAGATACTCACTGGCGCGGAGACGCGATACTCGATGATAGAAAAGCTGGTCCTCGCTCTAGTACATGCATCATGACGCCTACGCCGGTATTTCTCTGGTCATGTTATCACAGTTCTCACCAATTACCACTTAGGACAGATTCTATCCAAACCCGATGTCGCGGGGAGGTTAGCTAAGTGGGCTATTGAGCTGGGAGGATACAATATCCTATATAGACCGCGACCAGCAATCAAAGGGCAAGTTTTAGCAGACTTCGCCACAGAAGTTCCCATGGATAAAGTGCAAGAATGTGAAGCAATCCAAAACCCTGTTCCCGTTTTTGACGATAGGGTCTGGACTCTGCACACCGACGAAGCTTCTAATGACGATGGAGCAGGCGCGGGCCTCCGATTGGTCAGCCCAGACAATCACGAACTTACATATGCGATACGTTTGGATTTTCGGAGCACAAACAACGAGGCAGAATACGAAGCGTTTCTAGCAGGCCTCCGTTTAGCGCTTAAAATGGGGGCAAAAAATCTTGAAGCTAACGTTAATTCAAAATTAGTGGCTGAACAAGTTAATGGGCACTACGATGCAAAAGGCGAAGCTATGGCATTATATCTGGAACAAGCGCGAATGCTAATCAGCCAATTCCAAACATTCAGAATAAATCACATAAACATAAGCGAGAATAAGCATGCGGATGCACTAAGCAAATTAGCCGCCACCAGTTTCAGACATCTAGCAAAAGAGGTGCGCATTGAGGTATTATCCAATCCTTCTGTTCCTCTTAAGCAAGTAAACCTCATAGAAATCGGCAATCCATCCTGGATGTCCCTGATCATCATGTACTTGCAACACGGGAAACTCCCAGAGGGGAAAGCGGAAGCGAGGAAGATCCAAAACAAAGCAATAAATTACGAAATGGCAGACGACATTCTATACCACAAGTCATTTATGGGACCACTCCTTCACTGTGTTGACAAAACAGACGCGCAATACCTAGTCAGGGAAATCCATGAAGGCTTATGTGGGATACACGCCGGACCGCGCATGGTAGTGGCAAAGATAATGAGCGCCAGCTACTATTGGCCGGGGATGCATGTGGACGCGGTAGAATTATTACGAAAATGCATAGCCTGTCAGCGCCAAGCACCAAAAACCCTCCGGCCAAAGAATCCACTTCATACCGGTCACGTCCGCATGGCCCTTCCAGCAATGGGGCATTGATCTTGTTGGCCCGTTCCCTGACGCGCCTGGCGCAGTTAAGTTCATTATCGTAGCGGTAGACTATTTCACAAAGTGGGTCGAGGCTAAGGCATTAGCTTCAACCACAGCAATGGTGATCCGTAAATTTATATGGGAACATATTATTTGCAGATTCGGATTACCATTGCGCATCATCTCCGACAACGACACCAATTTCGCCTCAGAGGATCTTCAGAAGTGGTTCAAGGAAATGAAGATCGAGCACAACTTTGCCTCCGTGGCGAACCCACAAGCAAACGGACAAGTCGATAGTGTCAATAAACAAATAGTTGACGGCATAAAAGCAAGGCTCGGGACGGCGCGCAGAGGATGGGTCGATGAGCTCCCTAGCATACTATGGGCTCATCGTACCATGCCAAAAACCAGTACAGGAGAAACCCCGTTCAGCCTTGTGTACGGATCGGAGGCGGTAATACCAGCCAAAATTGGCCTTCTATCGCCACGTATGCTTGCCATGGAAAAGCAAAACAATGAAGAAAAACGAAGAATGGATTTAGACCTTCTCGAAGAAAGGCGCGAGAAGGCCGCCATCGCAGAAGCAAGATACAAATCCAAACTGGAAAAGTACTACAACGCGCGCGTACGCGTGTGTACTTTCGTTCCAGGAGACTTCGTCTTGCGCGACAACGAAGCTTCCAATGCGAAAAAACCGGGCAAGCTAGTGCCAAAGTGGGAAGGGCCATACATTATCAAAGAGGTTCTAGGCAAGGGGGCGTATACCCTAAAAAGAATCGACGGGACTTCCGTTCCCCGCACCTGGAACGCGCAGCAGTTGCGCATGTGCTATATATAGCCGAGCTATTCGTCAAATCACATTTATACAGGCAATGTGTTTTTCTATTTTACCTTGTATTATCAACTCTGCGCCCTGTTATTGTTTGTTACAAATTGCATATAATTCTTTTGGTTTACTCGAAAACAATTTGGTGAACATTATACGCCTCATGAATAGTCTAAATAAGCACAACGTCGCGCGCATTCTAGACCTACGTTCACACATGAGCACAATACCATTCTCATTCGCTCTACCTGAACAAAGTAATTAAGCATATGCAACCTATTGTAATCCAAAGACAAACTTGTAAATTACCAAAAACAGATATGCACAACAGTGCATCAAAAAATATCATTAGTGCAACTAAAGCACTTTAACAAGCCATTTACAAGAACACATTAGTGTTTCTTAAAAAAAAAAAAAGAGTATTAGCTACAAGTCAAACTAAGAAAGCAGGTTTAACACCCCATACGGAGTATGAAGGACCTCACCATACTCAGACAAGGGATGGGGATCAACAATCCAAGGGTTATTATCCTCCCTGTCATCTCCGGCAGCAACAACCACATTTCCATCAGACGGAACTTCAGCCGGAATGACAGCTCGGCGGCGCCGTTGGTAAACGATTGAAGAACTCCCCCTCCAACCAAACGGGAAAGAACGAGTTACAAGGTGTGCTGATAGCCTAGTAACTCCTCCATTGTTATCATCTAAATGATCGGAGAGGTGTCGGCCTCTCGGAGCCTCAGGGAGAGTAACACCATGGGAACTCCCACCACTGGTGAAAGAATCAACCGATGAACCAGAAAGCAGAAGCAAAACATCAGCAGCCTCGAACATCTTCAAAACTTCGGAAAACCTTTTCCACCGAATCTGCTGCTTTTTCTTCATTATTCCAAATTGGGTAAAGAATTTCATACCCAATGTGAATATATAGACCGGAAAAGAGAAGTGTCAACATCGAGAAGATAATTATCATGATTAAGTATCAAATCCACTGAATTCACAACGGCGCTACTACTGCAAATGTCACATCCCATTTAAAACCCTCTGACAGGGCCCACACGCATTCCCAGAAACTACAGTTAAACAAGAAGACGAAGGGTCATCACAAGCTATAGAAATAACGTAAGCAGTCATCAGCTCATAATTACACAAACTCTTCGCCCAAGATAACAACAGTTCAGAATAAACAAAGGTACAAATATCTTTCCTCACAAACTTTCCATCTTTCAAAGATTTTCAAACAACAAGCAAAGTGTATCTTCTCATAAAAGATTCCCCACTTTCGCGCCCAAAAAAAAGCCTACAAGCATTTCTCTCCTATAGTCCAGCGCTCCACTTATTTGCATAAGAGCAACACTAGACTGGGGGGACTTGAAGGGGTAAGGTCCCAAAAACCTCATATCAAGTACTTGGGACCATACCGCAACCTCGTCTTTTAACCCTCTTTAGACGTTGCGCGGCCGCGCACTGGTTCTGCAAAGAGTTTAGAAGAAATACAAGCGGACAACACTTGCGCACTAAAAGGAAAATTATAAATCCTTGCACTGATTCTCCATAACAAAGGGATAAAAATCCCAACAAACACTCCCGCGTAATAATACCCAGACTTGGATATTATTTACTAAACTGATACCACACGATAAGGAGTCACACCGGATTATGGCAATAATCTTCTAGAAGACTCAATCGTGCACCACCAGAGGGTTATAACCATCTAGGACACGTGTCATCATCCCGGGTCACCCTAAAATCACAATGATGGCATGGAATTGGAGAGAAACTTCCACTTGCCCACTTTCCACGTGGCAATTCCCCAACCATTGATCTAAACAGTGATCCGTGTGCTCCTACATCTGATCAAGAAGATTAACGGAAGGAAAAATAACCACTTACGGAGTTAGCATCTTCCGTCAAAATTTCAATAACAGGTTTTCCCGCCCAAACTCCCGGCTATAAATATGAGAGTAATTCAGGTATAAACTTCAAGTTACACTCACTTCACTAATACTTCTTCTTCTTCATAAACACATACTTATTCTCACGCCGGAGTGTGGTCACGGAGAGAACCTCCCTTCTCCCCGTGACGAGACTAACGGTGTTCTGTTTTGCAGTATTCATCGGAGAAGAAGACATGTCTCTTCGAATCAAACGAGAGAGAACCACCCTTTTTATGCAGAACCTAACCCCCTGGATAATTTGATTCCGGTCATTTATCCAGTGTTTCTTCAACACACTACAAGACAAATACTACTAGCTAAGGGGCTGTTTTGTAGCCTCTTAATGACCATTCAGATGCTACCTCTTAATGGTTTAAAACCTCTGAATGAATAAGAGGTAACCTCAAGTCTGAATGGTTAAGAGGTAACCTCTAAATGGTAAATCATCACATGTCACATTCTTCTACCTTCTCATTGGTAAAATTCTTAATGGTTCCATTAAGAGGTAGCCTCTTAATGACCATTCAGAGGCTACCAAACAGCCCCTAAGTCACTTGATGACTGCGATTCGAGATCCCTAAAAGGGCGGGATTCCCTTAACTAAACCCTGTCGGGTGTGAGTCCAACTATAGTACCATACTAGCTAAGGTGGGACGTCGCGAGTAAGATTCCTAGCACATATGTATCAAGCATCACGTGTAAATATGTACGACAGTAATTCGCATGTGATAAAAGTTTAGATTATAGACAGCGTTTTGATAAGTGCGTTTTAGATATGAACGTATGTGAGACCCCAAAGTGTGTTAAAGCGTTTAAAAAGGGGGTCAAGTATACTCACAGTAGGTGTTTAACAAGTAAACAAAACTCGATTGGATTGATTGGGAGCGCATCTGAGTTAGCCTGAACATAGAACAGTAGCGTAAGCGTTGAACAGTGCGTAAATAGAGTGTCGGGTGAGATAAGTGTCGAATGGTGAGTCGAATGGATGAACATCCATTCGATCGGATGGTCATCCGGACGGATGGTCATCTGAGCGGATGACCATTCAAACGGATGGGCATTCGAATGAGATGTGAGTGTTGTGAATTATTTCAAAACTTTTGAAGTTTTTGTTGTAGTATTTAAACAAGTCATCCAGTCGGATGGACATCCAGACGGATGGCCATTCGATCGGATGGCTATTCGATCGAAAGTTTGGTAGTTTGAAATTTAACTAAGTTGTTTTGAACAAGGAATAGTATGAAAGACAAGTCACCTGGTCGAATGGTCATTCGATCGGACGGTCATCCTATCGGATGATTATTCGAGTGAGTAACTTGTTGTTTTGTAAACTTTGTAAAATTTTCTAAGTTATAGTTTCGAGGGTTAACGGAGACGGCGTGACGACGCGTCAACAACGGAAACATACCAAGATCCAGCTCCTCCGATCGGATGGGAATCACCCCATACGATTAGTTTCATTGTTCCCGACGAAGTTTCAGGTCTGACCCGTTAGTCGGCCATCTCTCCGGTGGAAAAAAAATTTTAGGCCGGCTCTCAACTATAAAATGAGTAGAGAGTCTGAATGAGCCTAGATTCCATCGGGTTTTGTATGAAAGTTGAAGAAAAGTTTGTAAACAGTTGAAAATGTCGAGTTCTTGTTGAGATTCGTGTTAAAACGTTTGGAAATCCTTTAGATCTGAACTATTCTTGATGAGGTGACGTCACACTACAGTTTGCATAAGAAACCAAGTGAGAACCACCTTCAAGATGTCCAAATCAGTCGATTCCAAGAAGAAAATCAGTGATTTTGATGGAGAAGATGATGTAAAAGTGTTTAGCAATGAAGATTGTACAAGATTTGAGAAGAAATACTTAGAAAATAGCCTTGAATCGTGGTGAAAAGTGTCTGAAAGTGCCTTGAGTGCTAGTGATTGGATGGAAAAACCAAAGTGTTGAAATGAGACACAATGGTCCTATTTATAGGTGAGGAAGAGTTAAGGCGGTGCAGTGCGTGGGTCGGATCGGATGGTCATCCGGTCGGATGATCATTCGATCGAATAGTGATTCGATCAGACGACTGGTGCGAGTTAGTTTTTCCAACTTTCGTTTCGTTCGGCATGTTTTGTTGCGTTAACCATTGTGGAATACTTTAAGCGTTATAGAGAGATAAGTAGCCTTCGAGTTGGGTTGCGTTTCATTTCGATAAATTGAGTTGCACGTGCCAGGGAGTGCGTGTTTAGACATGTTTAATACTCAATTATTATTGTTATTATATATAATAGGTCATAGCATAAATAACTGCATTTCGAGTCTGCGTTGCGTTTGCGCCGTTACCACAACGACCTAGGGGAGTAATTTAAGCACTCACGCGATGTCATCGTTAGCGTTAGTGTAGTATGCGTTGTGATGAGCAATATAGCGTGTTGAAAGTATGCGATATATGCGAAGTAGGGTTGTAAGCGATATAGTTACATTATGATCCGAATCTCTGGTGCTAGGCGTAACGAGTGTAACGAGAGTAACAAGTAGGAAATTGCGGTTTGTTACAGTCTCCCCTGCTTTAGGAAATTTCATCCCGAAATTAATCCACAAGGAGGGCTGCGAGAATTGATACGAGTCCGAGTAGCGATCACTGACACGAGTAACTGATGAATAAGCGTTAAGGTAAGCGAAAAGTGAACGAGCGATCGATCGAGGATTGACTAGCGAGAGCGTCTTGGTAGCATGAGAAAGCTTTGAGTAAGACGATTCGTTTGACTAAAGGTTGGTAGCGATCCAAAGATTGTTTTGAGTTCTCGAAAAGTTTATGGCAATGAGATTTTAAAGAAAAGTTTGGTTTTAGGAAAATTTTCGTATGATGTGGCGTTGAACTTGAGTCGATGTTCACGCCAGCGTTGTCGAAAAGGTTTTGTTGAGTTATCAAAAGGTCTTATGGAAAACTTGATTTTTACGAAAAGTTTCTTATGACGTGGTGTTAACCTGAGTTGATTGTTAAACCAACGTTACAAGAGAGTTTTGTTTGTCAAAAAGGGTTTTAATTAAAATTTTCGGAAAATTTCCTTTTATTCTCAAAAATTTTGTTTTCACAAAAAGTTTTAGATGGTTCAAAAAGTTTTAATTAGTGTCGAGCCGCACATGGCATCTTTCCACGAAAGTTTGTCAATATGGCTAAAACACTTATATATAGGAAGTACCAGCGGCATATCCACCATGTTTTAGCCATATTGCCTTTGTCCCGTGAAGCAATGTCATGTGTGTCGATATGGCACGGATAGATTTTGCGTCCTCGGTCCAATCGAATAGTGGTTGGACCAAGTTTGGAAGGGAGAGTGAGTAAACTGAGCGATGAAGTTGTTTTACGAACTCAGTTTAGTGATACGTGTATGCGTGAACGAGTCAACGATTGAAGCATTGAGGTAGCGATAAGCGCTAAGCGACACGCGATGAGCGAAATGCGATGAGCGACGAGCGATACGCGATAAGCGATGAGCGAATTACGTTAAGTGACGAGCGAATTGCGTTAAGCGATAGGCAGCAAACGATAAGCGAAAATCGATCAGCGATAAGTGATAAACGGGAAGCGAAAGCGATAAGCGATGAGCGAACAACAGTACGTGATAAGCGATGAGCGAACAACGATACACGATAAGCGAGGATCGATAGCGAACAACGATACATGATAAGATATGATGCGAGTATTGAAGCGTTGAGATTGACACATGCGATAAGCGTTTAAGCGTTCAGGCGTACAGCGATAGTGAATGCGAGTTAGATTTCAGCGAAGGTGCGATTGCGTGCGTGTAGACTTACGAAAAGTCTAGCGATGACACGTTTGAGATGCGATGAGATGTTATGCCTTACGAATGAGTGTAGCGTGTTGAAAATAGTCTCAATAGTATACGAGGTCTAATAACGTTCAACTCTGCATGGCACTTTCTTCACGAGAAATTGGTTAGCATGGCGAAACACTTATATATAGGAAGTACCAGCGGCGTATCCACCATGCTTCAACCGCACACCTTCGTCCCGTGAATAGGTGTCACACTTTGTCAACATGGTTAAGACGCTTATATATAGGAAGTACCAGCGGCGTATCCACCACGCTTAACCATGCTTTTAACGTTATGGCATCATTGGAACTTACTACGATCTCCGTGCACTGAGCAAAATAATCATGTGTGCACCCATGATTAAGTTGTTCCTTGCATGTTTATCGTAACTGATTTCAAGGACGCATAGTGAGGGTAAAACATATTATATCGTGACGTGGTATATAGTACTAGTATTATAGTTTGTGTTGTGACCCTAGACTAAGTGCGAGGACGCGGGAGTGGAAGGGAGAGAGGGCGAGGGAGAGTCAACATCGCATATTGTGGCGACGTCGAGCGATAGAACAAGTATACACATAAGAGTTTTCGTCAAGAATTGTACCATCAATAGCGTCGTTCAGCGTCTGGTTGGTGTTGATGTGGTAGTTTCTTGCTGGAGTTGCGGTTGTTGCTGGAGGTGCGAGCTGCGTTGGCAATGCGGGGAGTGCTAGCATGCCTTGATGTCGTGGTCCTGTACGGCAGTGGCGGGTGAACTGACCGTAACAGTTGCAATTGATGCAATAGCGACAGTCAGCTCCTGCCTGGTGATGATAAGTACACTTGTGACACAGGGGAAGAGTTCCAGTGTAGGCGCTTTTGGTGAACTGGAACTGCGTGGAGAGGCTCTGGTTGAGGCAATTCAGTTGTTGAAGGGTTTGGGCTCGAGTTCCTTCTCTTGCAGGTAGGCTGAGCGCCTTGTGGTGGTGTGCTGTCATCGAAGGATTCGTCTGAGGATTCATCGGAGAAGTCGTCGGAGGATTCAGAGGATTCTATGACGATGGCTTGATTAGCCTTCCTGGTGGCATTCTTGGAGAAGAATCCTGCCAAGACTCGCTTGTCATTGATTTCGGTGGCCAAGTGATAGGTTTCTTCGATGGTAGCAGGTTTTGCAGCTTCGACAAGATCACCCACACACTCAGGCAAAGCACGGATGTACTTCTTGATAGCCTTTTCGGGAGTGTCGACTTGGCTTAGGTAGATAATGCTAATCTGTTTGAACCTTGCTGTGGGGCCAACGTTGTCACCGTCAACTTGCTTGATTTCCCAAAACTCGTTTTCTAACTTCTGGACTTCGTGGGGAGGGCAGTACTCTTCCTTTATGAGCTCCTTCAGCTCGTCCCAGGAGAGAGCATACACTGCATCGTTCCCACGTTTGATACGCTTGGCTGTCCACCAGTCGAGGGCTCTTGATTGGAATACTCCTATGGCGCATGTAGTATGAAAAAGCTCAAGGCACCCACTCTGACGAAGGGTCACCTCGATGGCATCAAACCACTGAAGTAGCTGAGATACACCTCCTTCAGCTGTGAAGACCATTGGGTCACAGGCTTTGAAATTTTTGTAAAAGAAGGTAGTCTGCGGCGCGTTGGTCTTAGAGTCTTCCGAGGTTCGAGAGTTGCTGAGAGATTGAACCTGTTGATGTGTGCAAAATGCAACATATAAATTACATCAAATGAGGCATAAAACTAACCCTTTTTAGTACTAATGTTGGAAAAAGTGTGTTTTTGTCTTCCTTTTGTATTTTCAGAATTAAATGAGCTCAAATGAACAAAAGAAGCAAAAAGGCAGCTAAATCTAACAAAAATACAAGAAAAGGGATAAACGTGGCATGCCCGACCCCCCGACAGCATCTTCCCAAGCAAAACAAGAGAACAGAAGGCTGAACATGCCCCGTGCTCAGTGAGCACGGGGGCGTGCCCAAGTATCAGCAGAAAAGACAAAGCTGTAGAAGCTTCTATCACCCACCACAGGGGTGTGCCCAGCGGACATGGGGCCATGGTCAACTCTAAGATTCGCAGAATCTGAGGAAATCTTGATAGTACAGATACGCTTCTGCACACGGGGTCGTGCCCAGCGGACACGGGGGCGTGGTCAACTAATGCAGACAAACTGCAATTAATGAAGAAAGAGAAGGAGGATGGACACGGGGCCGTGCCCGAGCTGCTGTTCAGGCTATAAATAGGGGTGCTTGGCTCATTTGCAAACCATCCCTTGGCACACCACCTCTCTCACACTTAACCCACACTCCACCACCACCACAATACCATCATCCACCACCATCATCCACCATCCATCATCCACCATCCATCATAGAGTGTGTGAGTCGTCTCGGGATCCAAGATTGATCGTAAGAGTTCTTGACAATCAAAGGCCATGTTTGCCTAAGTCTCTTACATCACTTGGTGAAGACAAGTGTCTAGTGTAATACTTTTTTGTTTTTAATCTTGTCGCACTTTTTATTTGGTTATGTATTAATGACTTTAATAACTAGTTTCTTATGTTGAGGTGATTCTTCCTTATCGTTTGTCCGTGGTGTCTTGGCATTATTTTACTGTCTATAGAAAATAAAAGATTTTCACCATTCATATCTCCACGGTCTATATGGAGATATGTTGGCTACCTGGTTGGGTGTTAAGGGAACGGTTTGGTAAGAGTCTTGCCTTGTTCAGTGTATAGATCCTGCAAGGACCTGGGTCAAATTTAGTAGGACCTCCTTCAATACCCACTGATATTGGATGGCGGGGGTCCAAACTCTTTGATCCCCTCATATGTAAGCTACTATTAATACTTTAACCCGGCTACTTAGGACTGTATCTCAGTTGACTCAGACTACTTAGCCGAGGGTAACGTCACCTTCAAAAGAGGGGCCTACCACATTATGCATTAATAACTTAATTAATTATCTTTCAATAATCCGACTCTTTAGGATTGTATCCTTGTTGACTCAAACTACTGGGTTGAGGGTAACGTCACCTTCAAAAGAGGGGCCTGCTACAACAACTAAGATAATCTCTTAAAAAGTGAAAAAGTGCGGAAATAATCAAAGGTTACACTACACACGAGTCGGATCCAAGTGATTCATCTTGTCAATCTGTTTTTATTTTATTTTATTTTATTTTATTTTTCAGCATTTTAGTTAGTTTTATTTTTCTTGTTTAAAAACCTTTTTTCTAACTTTTGATTTGATTAGACGTTAAGGATAAACCGGTACTAAAAGCTCTTGTGTCCTTGGACGACCTCGGTATCTTACCAATACTATACTATGCTCACGATGGGTGCACTTGCCCATATGTGTGTTTAGTATTAGTAAATATCGTGTTTTATAAATTTAAAACTTGGCTAACGTGTAAAAAAGGGCTTAAAATATACATTAAAAACCTACCACACACATCAAGTTTTTGGCGCCGTTGCCGGGGACACAAGGATTTTAAGAAAGTTAGGAATCAACGGCCTAATCGTTTTTTTCTTATTTTTCTATTTTTTTTAGATTTTCAGTTTCTGCAGAGCTCAGCACGGGTCGTGCCTGGTCAGACACGGGGTCGTGCTCAGCGTTGTTACCGGAAGTTTTTATTTTCCGAGTTACAGAGAGTTGGACACGGGGCCGTGTCGATGTAGCACGGGGCCGTGTTAAGCTCCCCAGTAACAGGGATCCGGAAAACAACTACTGTATCTCTGACCACGGGACGTGTTCACTGAGCACGGGGTCGTGGTAAACTTCCTGACCAACGTTCTTTTCTGTTTTTATTGCAGGACTTGGAACCCAGGTGCCACATCTGAACTTTCCACGTAGTGTATGAGCTCCAGTTCCAGTAGAGACATAAAAGAACCTCTAGAAGAACCCGAACGCTTTCTTAAAAAAAGACTAAAAGCTAAAAACCAAGAGAAAGTTTCGGGGAACCCATTTCCGATGGCGGATCAACGTACCCTCATGGATTACCTACGACCCACCGTGGGTAATCTTGGCGCCACTATCAATGCACCAAATGTCGAAGCCAACAACTTCGAACTTCGGCTGCATTTGAAACAAATGCTTCAAAACTCTGCAACCTTCCATGGGCTTGCGGACGAGGATCCCCACCTACATATCACTAATTTCTTAGAAATATGTGATACTTTTCGGATCAATGGAGCATCAAACGACGCCATCCGCCTTCGAATGTTTCCATTTTCACTAAAAGACCGGGCTAAGGCTTGGCTTAATACCCTCCCAGTTGGCTCGGTAAACACCTGGGATGAACTAGCCCAAAAGTTTCTATATAAATATTTCCCTCCTGCTAAAACAACTAAATTAATGACTGAAATTAATACGTATTCACAAGAGGATGGGGAATCTTTATATGAAACTTGGGAAAGGTTCAAGGAGCTACTAAGAAAGTGTCCCCATCACGGTCTTGCGGTATGGCAACAAGTATCCACTTTCTACAATGGGTTGTTGCCACACACACGACAAACACTTGACTCTAGCTCCGGGGGACTTTTAGGTAATCGTCGCCTAAATAAAATTTATAATCAAATTGAGGAAATTGCTCAAACCAATTTTCAGTGGCACACTCCCCGAGGCAACAAATCCATTGCCCGGGCGCCCATAAGGTTGATGAAAGCACTTCCTTGCAAGCCTAAATCGAGGCCCTCTCTTCAAAAATCAAAAAGTTAGAAATGGTAACAACGGTCTCGGTTATGGCTAGCGAGGGGTGTGGTGGGCCACATGAAAATTGGAGTTGTATGAAAGAAATGGATAATCAAACAGAATCGGTAAACAACATTGATAATAGAACTAGGCCGTCAGGTCCACCAACGGGTACCTACAACCAAGGATGGCGTAACCACCCTAACCTTGGTTGGAGAGAACCCGGCAATAGTAGTAACCAACAAAATCTAAACCAACGAACAAACTTTCAACAACCAAAAAACGAGTCACAAAATTTCTCTCAACAACAAGGGGATGAGAATGGCTTGAAGATACCGTATCTCGCCTCATCTCCAAAACCGAAAAATAAAAACTCGGATCGATTCCAACAATTAGAATCGAATTTTAGAAATCAACAAGCTAGTATTCAAGACATTAAAAAACAATTAAATCAACTAGCTCAAAATTTCGCCGAGAGACCACAAGGCGCGTTACCAAGTAATACCGAAACCAACCCAAAGGCGCAAGTACATCTCATCACATTGAGAAAACGTACCGTGGGTCCCGAGGAAGCTCCATTACCTCCAACGGAAAAGAGCAAATCTGGCCAAACCACAACTCCACCCACACCCCAACAAGAGACGGTTTCTCCACCAATTCAAGAGCCCACCAAGAACCCTCTGGTACCATACCCCGGTCGGTTAATTCGTCAAAAGACCAATGAGCAATTCGCAAAGTTCGAAAATTTGTTAAAACAATTGCATGTTAATATTCCATTTATTGAAGTCCTAACTCAAATGCCTAAATATGCAAAATTTATGAGGGACTTCCTCACTCATAAAAGGAAAATTGAATCATTGCAATTAGTTAATTTAGGCGAAGAATACTCAACCTTGCTACTCAACAAACTCCCACAAAAGAATATTGATCCTGGAAGCTTCACCATTACTTGCTCGATTGGGGAATCCCCCATTTGCAATGCACTAGCTGATCTCAGGGCTAGCATCAACCTCATGCCAGCATCAATGTTTAACCGACTCGGCCTAGGGAAAACAAGCCCTACAAAAATGAGCATACAACTCGCCGATAGGACCGTCAAATATCCACAAGGTGTCACTGAAAATCTATTGGTCAAAGTCGGCGAATTTGTCTTTCCGGCTGACTTTGTCATACTAGAAATGGAGGAAGATATCGAGGTACCACTCATCTTAGGAAGGCCGTTCCTAGCCACGGCCCAAGCAGTGGTGGATATGAATGATGGAACATTGACACTAAGAATTGGGGAAAAGGAAATGAAGTTTGAAGTTGGGAATAGAGTAGAAGACGACGACCCGGTCAATTACATGAAGGTCATAGACTCGAGTTTGGATGATGCTCTCCGACGGTGCAACATGGGATGCAAAACATCCCACTTGGGTAACATATGACCAGGCTTTGGGTCTAGCCAAGGACCCTTATAAATGTGGCGCACCACGGAAGCATTCCGCGGAACTATCCTTAGTTTAGTTTAGATTAATTTTTATGTTTTCTAGTTTAGTTTTAATTTTCAGGAATAAAACACACTCAGGATGGTGAAGGATACTAAGGGAAACTTGCACCAGCACCCCATGCACAAAAACAGGGCCTCCCGACAAATGTTTCTTAATTACAGCAAGTTCAGCACGGGGCCGTGCTCACCCAACACGGCCCGTGCTCAACCATCTGCAGAAAATGGCCAGTTCAGGTAACTGGACACGGGGCGTGCTCACTGAACACGCCCCCGTGTCCAGGCTTCTATTTCTTTTTACTCAATTTCTGTTACTGGCGATCTGAACAAGGGGCCGTGCCCGGACACCACGGGGTCGTGTCCAGACGCCCAGTAACATAAAATTTTGCTTTTTCACACCTTTTTACACGTCCAATCAACCTAAAAACTTATTTTTGGGACACATTGAGGACAATGTGTAATTTAAGTGTGGGGGGGATGCTAAAACCTTGAATCTTGCAAGTCCTAATTACAAGCCTTACACAAAACTCTATTGGAACCGCTAAACACCCCAAATTTTTTCAAAAAATCTTTCATTTTTCTTACTTGTCTAAGTTTAAGTTGGGAATTTCAAAGTTCTAAAAAGGTGATATTTTTACAAATTTACAACCGATAGCGTCGTGATAAAAAGAACCAACATAAGAAAATTATGAAACGGCATGACAAACTTAGTTAAAATTTGATTATATATACTTGATCACATAAAAACCCATTCCCACAAAAAGTGAGTTTTGAGCCTTTATTAAGCATACAAATACACATCTTTAAACTAAATGCTCATTTTTCTTTTCTTGTGTGAATAGCCGCTTGGTTCTTACAACTCTAGAACTTGCCACGACGATGCATTCCCAGTCCTTACCAACTTAAACCCGAGTAAGTAAATGATGGAGACATTAGGACTAACCCTTTTTATTTCAACACCATTATTTTTTTTACCACCTACCCAAAATCCCCCTAGTTAACCCCTTTAAGGCTAAACCATTTCATTTCTTAACCCAAAACAAACACCCTTTTACCCACCAAAACCCTTTTTCATTTTAAACCCTTTATTTTAGTAACAAAGCTCGGTTTTTGTGTGACTTTCTTATATATATATGAAGTTAGCAATAAACAAACAAAGCTCATCAAAAGAAGGCTTGTTTGAATAAAGCTTCATTGAAATAAAAAGTCACAAAAATGTTCTGCAAAAAAAAAAAAAAAAAACCGATGCTTTTTACGCCTTTCACCCTTTTCTACTAACCACTAACCCAACCACCTACCTTTAACCCAAGCCTAACCCTTCACCCGAAAAGTCCTCTTGATATTTATAAAGGTATATAGTTAAAAAGAAGGAGGATTGATTGCTTGGCAAGCTTATGGTAGAAGTAAATTCCATGCCGCTCTCGAGTGTTTCACAAAAATACATCTTCGGCCGAGTGTTGAGTGATCCCCCGTGAGGTATGTGAACTTGTATATAAATGGAATTTTAAAAAGGCATGTTATGCCCTAATAAGTAATTTATCTTATGTAATGTTTTAAATAAATCATGACGAATAGGATTGTAAATAAATAAAAATAAAACTTAATAAAAGAATCTTGGAAATCCCAACACTCTATGACAAGCCCAAAACCTTCTCTTCTACTCATTCCATTTGGGAGTGTAAAGCCACATTATAAAGAGTTTTGCTTGAGGACAAGCAAAGATTCAAGTGTGGGGGTATTTGATGTGTGCAAAATGCAACATATAAATTACATCAAATGAGGCATAAAACTAACCCTTTTTTAGTACTAATGTTGGAAAAAGTGTGTTTTTGTCTTCCTTTTGTATTTTCAGGATTAAATGAGCTCAAATGAACAAAATAAGCAAAAAGGTAGCTAAATCTAACAAAGATACAAGAAAAGGGATAAACGTGGCATGCCCGACCCCCCGACAGCATCTTCCCAAGCAAAACAAGAGAACAGAAGGCCGAACACGCCCCGTGCTCAGTGAGCACGGGGGCGTGCCCAAGTGTCTGCAGAAAAGACAAAGCTGTAGAAGCTTCTATCACCCACCACGGGGGTGTGCCCAGCGGACACTGGGCCGTGGTCAACTCTAAGATTCGTAGAATCTGAGGAAATCTTGATAGTACAGATACGCTTCTGCACACGGGGTTGTGCCCAGCGGACACGCGGGCGTGGTTAACTAATGCAGACAAACTGCAATTAATGAAGAAAGAGAAGGAGGATGGACACGGGGCCGTGCCCGAGCTGCTATTCAGGCTATAAATAGGGGTGCTTGGCTCATTTGCAAACCATCCATTGGCACACCACCTCTCTCACACTTCACCCACACTCCACCACCACCACAACACCATCATCCACCACCATCATCCACCATCCATCATAGAATGTGTGAGTCGTCTCGGGATCCAAGATTGATCATAAGAGTTCTTGACAATCAAAGGCCATGTTTGCCTAAGTCTCTTACATCACTTGGTGAAGACAAGTGTCTAGTGTAATACTTTTTTATTTTTAATCTTTTCGCACTTTTTATTTGGTTATGTATTAATGACTTTAATAACTAGTTTCTTATGTTGAAGGTGATTCTTCCTTATCGTTTGTCCGTGGTGTCTTGACATTATTTTACTGTCTATATAAAATAAAAGATTTTCACCATTCATATCTCCACGGTCTATATGGAGATATGTTGGCTACCTGGTCGGGGGTTAAAGGAACGGTTTGGTAAGAGTCTTGCCTTGTTCAGTGTATAGATCCTGCAAGGACCCGGGTCAAATTTAGTAGGACCTCCTTCAATATCCACTGGTATTGGATGGCGGGGGTCCAAACTCTTTGATCCCCTCATATGTAAGCTACTATTAATACTCTAACCCGGCTACTTGCGACTGTATCCCTGCTGACTCAGACTACTTAGCCGAGGGTAACGTCACCTTCAAAAGAAGGGCCTACCACATTATGCATTAATAACTTAATTAATTATCTTTCAATAATCCGACCCTTTAGGATTGTATCCTTGCTGACTCAAACTTCTGGGTTGAGGGTAACGTCACCTTCAAAAGAGGGGCCTACTACAATAACTAAGATAATCTCTTAAAAAGTGTAAAACTGCGGAAATAATCAATGGTTACACTACACACGAGTCGGATCCAAGTGATTCATCTTGTCTATCTGTTTTTAAAAACCTTTTTTCTAACTTTTGATTTGATTAGACGTTGAGGATAAACCGGTACTAAAAGCTCTTGTGTCCTTGGACGACCTCGGTATCTTACCAACGCTATACTACGCTCACGATGGGTGCACTTGCCCATATGTGTGTTTAGTGTTAGTAAATATCGTGTTTTATAAATTTAAAACTTGGCTAACGTGTAAAAAAGGCTTAAAATATACATTAAAAACCTACCACGCGCTACGCACATCACTTGTGCAACGATTTGAGGAATGACCCTAGCCACTTCCTTGGCCACAAATCAGGCGATGCTCTTATCGGTGCTTCGTCTGGCTCTTCTCTTAGCGGAATCGTTCGAAGACATCTAAACGAAGAGAGATTTGGAGTGAGATTCGATCATAATGATTTTGAGTATGCGATGCGATTGAGCGCATTTAAAATTTGTTACAGGTAGCATAGTAATACGTATTCACATAGGAGCCACATAGGAGACACGCGATTCCTAGGTTCTCACGTGTAACATATATAATAGTATAATATATACTTATATATATTTTTGTGTAGATTGCGCAAGGACGCGATGAAGAGAGAGAGAGCAAGTTGTTAGGCTTTAGTTTTTTTGTTGCAGACATTCGTTTCTTGTTTTAGATTGCGATGGCTGTGCGAGTTGTGCGTATAAAGCGAGGAGAGAAAAAAGCAACAAATCGATAAAGTGGTAAAGTTGAAAAATCGATAAAGCGTAAAATAGTAAACTCGTAAGATTCATTGGCGCGTAAAAATCGGCGATTGCGGGCTTAAAATAGATGGAGTGTCTGGGATGTTAGACATCGACTACCCAAAGTGATTCATCTATTCCCAACAAGTTCGAACACGCGCTTTGGCTTAATAGGCTATGCTCCCACCGGGATGCGGCTACAGCACTCGTCCTTCCAGCTATTGCGCGGCTCGAGTCATCGAAACAGTCGAGACTTTGTGAGAGCTTTTGAAAACCATTTTAAGGAGTGGAACGGGTCATTAAGATGCGGGTTTCACCCCTAACTTAACAACTTCGCTCCTAGGTGTGGTTGTGCTCACCGAACCAATTCGGGAGTTCCACTAGATAGAAATGGAGATTCTCCGTTGAGATGTGGATATCACTCCTAACTCAACGAAAGGTTCTCGTGCTAAGAATAATGCGCTGAGTAAGCCACGTTATCGAGACTTCTTGGTTGTCACACCTAATCTTGACATGATCACTCGGTTGTGGTATGCGAGTATCGTCAAGCGTGTGTATTGTGTTAGCCTTAGGAAAGGCAAAAGTATGTTTTCAACCTTTGGAAAGGCTTCTTCGTACGGATCTGTATGTGCGGAAGTTCATACGAAGATGTAATTTTCGCGAGTTCGAATGAGGGTATAACAACATGTAGGTTCGTACAAAACCCTACCGGGTTCGCACGAAGCAACGGACCAGCTGTTCAAAGGTAGGTACTTAGACTATAGACTAGGTCAATTCGAAGACATCAGACCCGGACTAGGTCGTGTCTTTCTTAATTCCCTATAGTTATGGCTTTGATACCAATTTGTCACACCCCAACCGATGGCAGAATCATCAGGGCGCGGCATTAGGCGAATCAGATTGCACAAGAGAATCCATAACAACTAATTAGTGACAATATTTAATGCCTTCATTATCCCATACTAATAAACAATATATCAGTAAACAGTCATACAGATTTCATGTTCTCTCAAACAATACAAATCCGACAACCTAGATTTATTGTGAGTTTCCAGACTTCCTAGCTAGATTTCGAGATAGTCTGCGATTAACCTGCAACATACGTTAAAATAATGTCAGTACAAAAATGTACCGGCGAGTATACAGGTTTGGAAAGTATAAAGTGGATAAAAGCGCTGTGAATTTCCACATACATAAACGAGATACACAACATACACACTACAAGACAAATACTACCAGCTAAGTCACTCGATGACTGCGATTCGAGATCCCTAAAAGGGCGTGATTCCCTTAACTAAACCACGTCGGGTGTGAGTCCAACTATAGTACCATACTAGTTAAGGTGGGATGTCGCAAGTAACAGTTCTAGCACATATGTATCAAGCATCACGTGTAAATATGTACGACAGTAATTCGCATGTGATAAAAGTTTAGAGTATAGACAGTGTTTTGATAAGTGCGTTTTAGATATGAACGCATGTTATGCCCCAAAGTGTGTTAAAGCGTTTAAAAAGGGGGTCAAGTATACTCACAGTAGGTGTTTAATAAGTAAACATAACTCGAATGGATTGATTGGGAGCGCGTCTGAGTTAGCCTGAGCATAGAACAGTAGCGCAAGCGTTGAACAGTGCGTAAACAGAGTGTCGGGTGAGATAAGTGTCGAATGGTGAGTCGAACAGATGAACATCCATTCGATCGGATGGTCATCCGGACGGATGACCATCCAAGTGGATGACCATTCAAACGAGATGTGAGTGTTGTGAATTGTTTCAGAACTTTTGAAGTTTTTGTTGTAGTATTTAAACAAGTCATCCGGTCGGATGGTCATCCGGACGGATGGCCATTCGATCAGATGGCTATTCAATCGAGAGTTTGGTAGTTTGAAATTTAACTAAGTTGTTTTGAGCAAGGAATAGTATGAAAGACAAGTCACCTGGTCGAATGGTCATTCGATCGGATGGTCATCCGATCGGATGATCATTCAAATGGGTAACCTGTTGTTTTGTAAACTTTGTAAAATTTTCTAAGTTATAGTTTCGAGGGTTAACGGAGACGGCGTGACGACGAGTCAACAACGGAAACATACCAAGATCCAGCTCCTCCGATCGGATGGGAATCACCCCATTCGATCAGTTTCACTGTTCCCGACGAAGTTTCAGGTTTGACCCGTTAGTCGGTCATCTCTCCGGTGGAAATCCGTTTTCAAGCCGGCTCTCAACTATAAAATGAGTAGAGAGTCTGAATGAGCCTAGATTCCATCGGGTTTTGTATGAAAGTTGAAGAAAAGTTTGTAAACAGTTGAAAATGTCGAGTTCTTGTTGAGATTCGTGTTAAAACGTTTGGAAATCCTTTAGATCTGAACTATTCTTGATGAGGTGACGTCACACTACAGTTTGCATAAGAAACCAAGTGAGAATCACCTTGAAGATGTCCAAATCAGACGATTCCAAGAAGAAAATCAGTGATTTTGATGGAGAAGATGATGTAAAAGTGTTTAGTGATGAAGATTGTACAAGATTTGAGGAGAAATACTTACGGAATAGCCTTATATCGTGGTGAAAAGTGACTGAAAGTGCCTTGAGTGCGAGTGATCGGATGGAAGAACCAAAGTGTTGAAATGAGACACAATGGTCCTATTTATAGGTGAGGGAGAGTTAAGGCGGTGCAGTGCGCGGGTCGGATGGCCAGTCGATCAGTTGGCCATTCGATCGGATGGTCATCCGGTCGGATGATCATTCGATTGAATGGTCATTCGATCAGACGACTGGTGCGAGTTAGTTTTTCCAAATTTTGTTTCGTTCGGCGTGTTTTTGTTGCGTTAACCATTGTGGAATTCTTTAAGCGTTATAGCGAGATAAGTAGCATGGAGTTGGGTTGTGTTTCAGTGCGATAAATTGAGTTGCGCGTGCCAGCGAGTGCGCGTTTAGACATGTTTAATACTCAGATTTTATTGTTATTATATATAACAGGTCATGGCATAATTAACTGCGTTTCGAGTTTGCGTTGCGTTTGCGCCGTTACCACGACGAGCGAGGGGAGTAATTTAAGCACTCACACTATGTCATCGTTAGCATTAGTGTAGTATGCATTGTGATGTGCGATATAGCGTGTTGAAAGTATGCGATATATCCGAAGTAGCGTTGTAAGCGATATAGTTCTATTATGATCCGAATCTCTGGTGCTAGGCGTAACGAGTGTAACGAGAGTAACAAGCACGAAAGTGCGGTTTTTTACAAAAAACCCTAGCATATAAAGGAATCTTCCCAGGAACAATAGGATAAATAGGGGTATCCTTCACCGAAAGAACAGGGTTGAGCGCCTGGGGAATATGATAATTTTCAACAATCCCCTTCCGCCCAGATTGGGTCAAAACATTAAAGCTCGAACACAAATTACTCTTATTTGCCATTATAACAAGGAAGAAAAGCTACAAACCTGATTAACGAGAGGAGCTCGATGATAAAAATCAAAGAAAGATTGGTCGGAAATCAGAAGAAGAAGTAAAAAAGTAAAAGACAAAACTTTTCACTTCCCTCTCTTTATATAGGCAGTAAAAAAGATGACAGCCCATCACCGCCTTACTCAAGCCAATAAGTAAGTGACACACCTCTAGGGTGACGTACTCAAAGTGTCACGGCAAGGGAAAAGATAAAATGACTAAGCAGTCATTTAAGTTAAATGACCAGCAAAAAGCAAATTCGAAATTAAAAAAATAAACAAGTCCCGCCTAAATGAAGGTTCGAACAGGCTTCATAACTAGCTCATAACGTTGCAAACAATGCCACGAACTAGGGGGCTTGATGAGGTAAAGTACAACTCACTGAACCGACACCACATGATAAAGCCCGAACGAAGTTGTTTAGGCTCGTAAAAGGCATCCGGCATAGAGGATCTTCCCTAACTAACTAAGGGTGCACAATCCTAACCGCCAGACAGTGACTAGTCCGCCCATAACTGTCACACCACCAAAATCCACAAGCGGAGTATCACCGCAGGGAGCTTGACTGACCAGGATCAAGCCACCAATCATATTGAACAATATAAATAAATAAATAAAATCCAAACCTAACAATATAATTGGTGTCAAAACAACTTAACAAAGTCTAAGTTATCAGCGGAGGCATTAAGTTCAAAACCCAAAATTATAAATTTAAAGTTCATAAGTTTATCATGAACACACAACGCTCCATGTTCCACAACGACTCCTTCCCTATGCAAGCTCCAACTAAGTACCTAACGACCTGCAAAGCATGTAGTAGCGAATCAACAAAAAATGTTGAGCGAGTTCACAGTTGGTTGTCTGTTTTTAAGTTGTTCTAAAAATCATAAGATGTTTCGAAAACCATAAGTTACCCAGTTCCTTGTTTCCCAAACCATATACCATGGGTGCTACCCCATGTTGTAAACCACTAGACCCGTTACCATATCGACTACTGACTGGAGTCATGTTTATGTACCCTGCGTCAATGTCTATCATCATTGACTAAGTGCCCAAGTACATTAGTCCACTCCCGTCCTCTGTGGCACGGTGTGAGGCTTGTCAGACCTAATACCGCTATTTAACTAATGACCCGTTCGCCAATGGCCCGGCGATTAAGTCGACATAAAAATGAGGGACTTCATCATAGAGTTTTGTCTAGTAAGTTCTATGTTGTCATCCTTCCCAAGGAGGATGGAGGTACGAATTCTACCCAAGGAGAATACGCAGGTTTCAATGTTGTTATCCTTCCCAAGGAGGATGGAGGTACGTATCCTACCCAAGGAGGATACGCAGGTTTCAATATTATTCCTTAACCCATTCCCAAACCACCGGGAATCCCATGCCTTGTAGAAAGTGTGAACTCACCTTAGATTAGCTTGGCAGATGAAGTTATGGAAAGAAATATATGAGGTGGAACTGGTCAATCACGTCCTAACATGATTACCATTTAAGGGTTAGTGGGTGTGCTCACGCGAAAACACGAATCCTATGCGTATCTAGCACGTAGCACATTATATCATACAATACTAAATATCATGCATGCATTTATCACTACATAGCTTAGCGACAACACAAGTGTCACGAAAGACTTAAAATACTCTTCAATAAAAATTTCAGCAATATAGTGCATTTTTGGCAGTTTTCGGATTGTTATCCGAAATAGTTCGTGTATAACAAAATTCCCAAAAAATTAAAGAATGTTTGAAACGATCCAAATATTATTGTGTCAAAATCTCGGGATCCAATTCATCACCAATTATTTATAAAAATCATACACAGGGTTGCAGTCAGATTCGTCACTTTCTGACTGCAGTCCACGGAAAATTCATTTAAAATTTATCGTCAGCCCGATTGGTGAAATTCCAATTGGAGATTTACGATGACAACCGTGCCCAGATACTTTGCGAATTTCAAGACCTAACTCTACCCAGATTACAACTTATGACGATAAACATAACACACTTTTTCTGCAGAAAAAACGCAGCTTTTGCTGCTGTACAAAACAGCTCTTTAAAAATAGCAAACGATGTCCAAAAATCATGATTCAAGCACCATAAGAAGCGTATTTCAAAATAACACGTTTTAGACTCAAGAAAATCTAGATTTCGTTAAATTATGACCCCATTACAGCCGATACAAGTCGGCTGTAACGTTCAGGGTAGAACCTGTTTTTGTTACCCGAACCCCGTAAAACTCCATTAGCGAACCCGTTCAGTTACGACATTAATCACAGCAGGTATCAGGTTATTTATGTCCAGTTTATCACTATAATCTGTTAAAATTATCAAGAATACCAACCCTAAACTCTCGTGCAATAACATAACCATAATCATGCTACAACGCACAACATCCCTTGCTAATCCATGCCCCAAATCTGATCTTAACACAGCCCCTAACTCACGAGAGTTACCCCAAATATTCAAGATCATCATACTCATCGCAAAACTACAAACCCTAGCGGCTTAACCGATCATGTAAACAACCTAAACATCCTAAACTTATGATTTCCTAACAGCATAGATCACATATAACAATACAGAATATCAACACTCATCATAGTTTAGAAAAACGCAGCCAATAAGCGAGGGTTTTACGACCGAAACTTGTATGGATATTTATAGCTGTAACAAAAAAAAAAAAAAAACACAAGATTGGATACCTAGTGATGATGGTATTCGATCAGCCTTGAAACTGAGATTCTTGGAGCCTTCTGCTTCTCTACTCATCAACAGTAGGCAAGAGATGTGGGAGACCAAGAATTAGGTTAAGTTTCTATGTATGTATGCATGAATTACGTAAATAAAGAGGTTATGACAATTAGGGGCAGTTTAGGATTTCTCACATGGTCGAGATTAGTAATAGGGAACAAAGGGAATTGGGCCATAACTAAAGAAAGGTTGGGAAGTGGGGTGGGGGGCTTCATATAAAACGTAAGATTGGAGGTGATGTTTATTTATTTATTTTTTTAACAAACAACTAATATAAAAAAAATATTAATTAACTAGGATAAACGTATAATATTCATGCTATGGTTTGGGTCTCGTAAGTTCCGAGCTACGCGAGTGGGTTGAATCGACGCGCGGACATATGCTTTGGTTAAAACGGTTCGGGTCGGTTCAACACGATATGGATTTGGTTTCAAATAACTGTTTGCACACTATAAATTAGATAAGTATATAACAAATTCTTTGAATAAGATCAGTATAGTAAATTGATTTATAAATGCGAAACTAATGGTTTTTACCTTGGGAATTTCAAGTTGTCACATCATCCCTAGGTTGAAAGAAATTTTGTCCTGAAATTTGCAAACAGTAACTGAAGAAGCTAGTGCGGTTGAGCGTTTTCGCGGGGTGTCACATCATCCCCAAGGTGATTGGCATTTCCGTCCGTATAAAGCCTCTAACGGAGCAGCCTTGATGCTGGTGTGGTAACTATTGTTGTATGAGAATTCCACCAAAGGCAGATGTCTTTCCCATCCGTTACCAAAGTCTATTACATATGCTCGAAGCATGTCTTCAAGAGTCTGGATGGTGCCTTCAGTCTGCCCATCTGTCTGTGGATGATACGTTGTGTTCATGTCTAGACGTGAGCCAAAGGATTTGTGCATCGCCTGCCACAAATCAGATGCAAAACGCGGGTCACGATCAGAAATGATGGAAGTTGGCACCCCGTGCCTAGCGACCACTTCCTTCAAATAGATGTCTGTGAGTGTAGAGAACTTATATGTTTCCTTGATTGCAAGAAAGTGTGCAGACTTTGTCAGTCGATCAACGATCACCCAGATGGTGTCGTTTCCTCGCTGAGATCTAGGTAAGCCAGTAAAAAAATCCATGGAAATCTGCTTCCATTTCCATGTTGGGATCTCTGGTTGTTGGAGTAGGCTTGATGGCTTCTAGTATTCAACCTTGACCCTAGCACAGGTCAAGCATTTACTAACATAGGTTGCTATGTTAGCTTTCATGTGGGGCCACCAGTACAGGGTTTTAAGGTCTTGGTACATCTTGTCGGAACTAGGATGCACCGAGTAGCGAGACTTATGTGCTTCGTCCATCACAAGCTCTCGTAGGTTTCCAAAGAATGGAACCCATACACTTTCCATGAAATAGTAAGTGCCGTCTTCCTAGCATTCTAGTTTCTTCTTCATGCCCCGTAGGGATTCTGCTTTGAGGTTCTCTTCCTTCAATGCTTCAATCTGAGCATCACGTATCTGGGTAGGAAGACTGGAGTGGATAGTAAGCTGTAACATACGTACACGCTTAGGTTTGGTTTCCATACGACTGAGGGCGTCAACCACAACGTTGGCTTTGCCTGGATTATACTTGTTTGTGCATTTGTAGTCGTTAAGGAGTTCGACCCATCGACGCTGTCGCATGTTCAACTCCTTCTGATCCAAGATATGCTGGAGACGCTTGTGATCGGTGTAGATGGTGCACTTGGTACCGTACAAGTAATGTCTCCATATCTTGAGTGCAAACACTGTTGGTGCATGCGTCTGTCGACTTCGTCTTGTATCGAGTCTAGTACTAGTATTGTTAGATCAGGGCACATTGTACGAGGAAAACAGGATTTGGGTGAAATTGGCTAATTCCGCTTGAAAGTGGCATGTGCACTTTCAAACGAAATTAACTTTGTTAATTTTGCTTGAAATGAACATTGACACTTTCAAACGGAATTAGAAACCCTATAAATACCCTCCAAGCGAAATCATTTGTAACATTCATGTTTCCGGTACCGAAGTGCTGCCGATGCGTCTACTAATCTGTAAACCTGTTAAATCAATAATACAAGACGTTTAAGAGTGAATCTAGCTGTTTTTCAAGTCAATTCATCTGTTTCCGCCTTTTGAATTGATAAGAACTCTTCTGATTGACTCGTTTGGGTCACAAAACGAACCTACAAGTGGTATCAGAGCTCAGGAAGAAGAGTTCTTGCCAAAACAGCCTTATTTTCTGATTTCTACACCTTCTTTTACAAAATTCACAAAATTTCACGGTCAAAATGGTTTGAATTTCATACATGTCTTGCGAAACAGTGTTTTAAAGAATCCTTGAGAATATTGGACCTTAATTCGGCTTAAAATTGGTAAAATCTGTAATTCCGCTTGAAAATCAGATCGTATAAGATGACGTCACCAGCATTTCAAACGAGATTAGCACTTGATTCCGCTTGAAAGTGCTATTCCGCTTGAAAAGTTCACTTAATTCCGCTTGAAATTACCTGATTTCATTTCTGGGTGTAATTCCGTTTGAGTTGTTTCAAACGAAATTAGTGTTTCCGCATCAAAGTAGTAATTCCGTTTGATAATATCGTTTGAATCAGTTATTCCGTTTAAATAGAGCTATTCCGCTTGAAAAGGGATTCCGTTTGAGAGTTGATTCAGTTTGAAAGGTGATTCCGTTTGGGAGGGAATTCCGTTTGTGAAGAGATTTCGTTTGAAACATTAATTCCGTTTGAAACTGTGTTTTGAGACTTGTGACTTTGTGAAAAATTTGCCGAATCATGGAAGAGGAATTCTACAATGCGTTTGCGACACCGATTGCCCTTGTTACTGCTGCCGAAACATTGTACAGTGAGAATGAAACAGGAACTTATCAAAAACCACCTAAGCTAATGTTCATTGAAGATTTTAAAGGTTGGCAAAATCGATTTGAGAACTAGGTGCAAGCATATAAGTTTGACGCATGGTGTGCTTTAAACAAAGATTATGAGAAACCGAAAAACGAGCGTGGGCTTGAAAAAGTTTTTTATGATTTTTCAGAGAATGATAAATTGAAGTATACAAGTGAGAAAATGATGATTAGTCTTTTACAACAAGCAGTAAAGGAAGATATCTTTGTTTTGCTTCAACATGAGGGTACTGCTAGATCAATTTGGAATGCGTTGATTCAAAAATTCAAAGGAAGTGCAGATATGATTAAAAATAGAAAGGCGTTACTGAAGAAATCATTTGATATGTTTGTAGCTTTCGAAGGTGAATCAACAAAAACAACCATTGACAGATATTGTCATCTTGTTTTGGAAATGGGAAGATTGGATATAAAGAAAGATGATGAGGAGTGGGTTGATAAACTAGCTGAAGCGTTACCACAGCATAAGTGGGGAACTTATTTGATGATTTTGAAACACATGAGAAAATCTGAAAATATGAATTTGGCACAGTTCATTTAGAAAATTGAAGAGCATGAATTGGATATTCTGAAAAATGAAGTTGCAGAAATTTCAACAAAGAAAACTGGAGTTGAAGAAAGTTCAACAAAGAAATTTGAAGATGAAGATTGTGAGATAAAAACAGAAGGTGATGAAGAAAAAGTAGTTGAAAAGATTGTTGAAGTAGAAAAAGATAATTGAGAAATTGTTGAAGTAGAAAAAATAGTTGAAGTTGAAAAACTTGTCGAAGTTGAGAAAATTGTTGAAGTTGAAAAGATCGTCGAGGTTGAAAAGATTGTTGAAGTCATTAAACCTTGTCTGAAATGTCTGGAGTATTGCAAACATTGTGAGGAGAAAGACAAGAAGATTTGTGAACTTGAAGAGCTGAAAGAGAATTTACTGTCTGATGTGAAGTATGTGAAGGAGTCGTATGATGTTCTGAACAGAACAGTTGATGGTCTGAAAAAGATAAATTTAGAAATTAAAACTGCTCAGATGAAGATGAATTCAACTTTAATGACAAAGCAAAAGGTCATAAATGAGTATATTGAAGATTGTGCACAGTTGAAGAAAGAATTGGAACTCGAAAAGATTGAGAGTGAAAGAATCAAAAGATTGTTGTTGAGTTATACAACATGTGATTATTTGATTGATTGAGTTTATCCTACTGTTGCAGGTCTTGAAGCTTTCAAAGATAAAAAGATGGAATATACTGATGCTGGTAAGAAACAAAGTGTCAAGTATAACAAGTGTCCGCCTCCAGTCTTTGAGAGTTATTCTCCCATGAATCCTAACGAGGAGCGTCTAAATAAGGCTCTCAACATCAAGTTAAAGTCTGAAATCATTGATGAGTTACCAGACAATATTGATGTAACATTCACAGCGTCTGACACTGATCATGAGTCTGAGTTGTTAAAGAAAGTGGCCAATCAGGTGTTGGATATGGATGAAGAGTCAAAGTCGGATTCTAAATCTGAAAGTCCGAGTTCGTCAGAAAAGAGTCCGAGTTCACCGGTTAAACGAGTTTACAATAAAGAATTCCTGTTATCAAAATCTAATTTGAATGATGAAACAATCAAAGTGGCATATACTTTGAATGATTCGGACAAATTATATTCTGATGAGGAATTTCCAATAAGAAGTGTCAAAACTGAGCAGATTAAACAGGTTTTTAAACTAACAGAAATTAATATTTCTGAAATAAAAGATTTAAATCTTTCTGAAAAACCTAAAAAGTACACTTCAAGAGTTCAACAGAGATTGAACAAGAAAAAGGGTTACAGTTCTGGTTCAGGTTATCGAAAGAAACCAAACCATAACGGTAATTTCAAAAAGCAAGGTCTTGGTTTCATTCCTCCAGAAAACTATAAAAATGAGAAAAATTATAAATAAAAAACAAAATTTGTTTCAGGAGGAAGTTCTAAAGAAGAGCAGAAGAAACCATTCTGGAAACAGTCAAATCAAGAGTTTCTTGCTGAAGTAAAGAAAAATGTGAAGAAATTTGCTCAAAGAGTTGACAAAAGAACTTGTTTTAAATGTCAAAAGGTTGGACATATCGCTTGGAATTGCCAACAGTCCAACAACACAAAACAGGGAGTTAATTCTAACTCAAAGTTGGAAAAGAAATTTGATGATGAAATGAAACAACCAACAAAGATTGAAGTTGGTGAAACTTCAAAACGTTTTTACAAAAGAAAAGTTGATTTGAACAAACAAAGATGGGTTGTTAAATCTGAGAATAGTTCTGACAATGAATCTGATTCCATAAAATCAGAGGAGTCATTTGTTGAGAAAAAGGTTGAAAATTCCGTTCCAGAGATGAACAAGGAAAATTTTCCAACATTGTCAAAGGAAAATTTGAAGTCAAAAGGTAGGTTTGAGATATCAGGTCAATTCTTTTATGGTAAAGAAGAATTTGATGCTGAAAAGGCTTTCAATGGGAAAGTAAAACATATCTTTGGGAAGATGGTTGATGGGAAAGTTAAAAATGTAAAAGATTTTTACAAATCAAAATGTTGGTGGATAGATGTGTATCACCCAAGCTGGTCAGGCTTCGGTGACAGCATTTTCAAACTGAAAACCTGACTTGCCGGAGCTCCCAGGTTGGTAAGAGTGGAGCAGGAATCGGCACATTTCTTGAGAAATTCACGTTTGTGATATTTCGTCTTACAAGTGGTAAATCAGGGACATTAAATTGTACTTGATTTTCTACAAGTGATGTTTGTTGATTGTTTTTAAAATTGTTAAATATTTCAAGTGGTTAAGAGAACAAAGTGATGTGATGAACCCCTAACCTACAAGTGGTGTTATATAATCAACAAAACTTATTTTCCGGAAAAACCATTTGATTAAAACAAACTTAAGTGTTTTGAAATCACAATGGGAAAATAGTTTGTTGTGAGGGGGAGTTCTGATTGTTTATGCTAAGTGGATGGCGAATTGAAGTGATTCGATATCAGTTGTCACTTTGTTTGTATAGTTTGTTTTCAAATTTCCTTTAAATGATTTTGAATTTTAGGGGGAGTAAGAATTTCAGAAAATCCAAAAACATTAGAAAATTTGAAAAAGTCAAAAACATGATAAAATCAAAAAAAAAGTTTTGTTGTAAAAAGAGGAAATGACAGTACATCAATAGACGATCACATCATGCTAAAGAATTGGAAAGAAAAATGTGATAAACGGTCTCACTGATGATATGCCAGTAGGTTTTTGCACATTTAGTAGATTGTGACGAGATATAAACCTAAATTTCAATCTTGCTTATCGTGGGTAACATCTCTCGAATATATGGGTAACCCCCGAAATCTTGTTTGAAAGATCCCTCTTTCTGAGATACTATGTCTTTATACTCAGTGATATCTGGGGTATTATCCCGGGACTTCTGATTTTGCGGAAGGAATGGCCTAGTCCCCGGAGAATGCTTTACGCTTGCTTGAAATATAGCACCACCCTCAGCATAAAAATGATGAAACATTGCAAAATGCTAATCATGTGCTGTTGAAGAAAAGATCCTCTAAAGGGGACACACCAAAAGTCGAAGCCGTCATCTCTCTGCTGAACGGAAGTTCTGACCTGAGCTCTCACGGTCCTCGAAATTTAACCCTTTACAGATATCATCTAGGTATACTCACCTGTAAGACTGAATATTGGGATCTGGATACGGAAGTATATTCAAGTGGTGGGACACGCGAATAAGTTTAAGTCTCTAAAACACTAATTTCGTATCTCGAAACAGTTTAACTTTGTGTGAAAATTTAAGTGGATCAGTATACTGACAATCTAAGTGAATTGTTTAGAACTTAAAATGTTTAAAGCTTAACGGTGTTGGTGATTTGTCTCATTAACTGATATGATCCTCTTACACAAACTCACAAAAATATTGTATGTAAATATTTCTTTACTGTATTTCTTTAAATATCAAAATCCAAAAAGATTTTCGGAGTGTTTTAGCATAAATTTTGAAAAATTCAAAAAGATTTTAGACAACTGATGTTGAAAAGCTGATTTTCAAAATTCTGAGTGCTGAACATGACGAACAGGTTTGGGAATGTATGTTTGAAAATTTTTTCTTACAAGTGGTTCATCAGAGATTTATATGTTAAATCATTTTAGTCGATACTTGAAAATGATGTGATTAGTTTGTGTCTACAAGTGGTAAGCAGAGAATAAATTTGTCAAATTTTATTTTTATCAAACTTATGTTTTGGGTAGAGAATATGCAGGTGAGCCAGGAATCGATCCTGAACCTGTAAATATGTGAACAAAGTATGAGCCAGACTACGATCCCAGCACAATTCAAGGGGGAGTCTGCTAGTGGATCAACATCCGAGGGAGAGGAGAGTCTGTAAATGCAAGAGCCACGTAGAGATCCTAGAGATATAGAGAAGAGAGGATAGTGGATATATTCACTGTCATATATTTTAAAAGAGCCCGAAGACTGATAAAAGCAGAAGACGTTGAAGACTCGACACTTAAGACTCGTCAACATTCGAGGGGAAGTCTGTTGGTGCATGCGTCTGTCGACTTCGTCTTGTATCGAGTCTAGTACTAGTATTGTTAGATTAGGGCACATTGTACGAGGAAAATAGGATTTGGGTGAAATTGGTTAATTCCGCTTGAAATGAACATTGACACTTTCAAACGGAATTAGAAACCCTAAAAATACCCTCCAAGCGAAATCATTTGTAACATTCATGTTTCTGGTACCGAAGTGCTGCCGATGCGTCTACTGATCTGTAAACCTGTTAAATCAATAATACAAGACGTTTAGGAGTGAATCTAGTTGTTTTCAAGTCAATTCATCTGTTTCCGCCTTTTGAATTGATAAAAACTCTTCTGATTGACTCGTTTGGGTCACAAAACGATCCTACAAACACAACTGCTCCCAACTCCAAATCGTGGGTAGTGTAGTTCCTTTCGTGAGCCTTGAGTTGGCGTGATGCGTAAGCAATGACTTTCTCATGTTGCATCAACACACAACTAAGTCCTTGGATAGACATGTCATAATAAACAACAAAATCGTCTGTGCTTCTGGTAACGAAAGAGTAGGGGTACAACATAATTCACCTTCAACTGTTGAAACGCGGATTCCTGAGCAATCCTTCAAGTTAGAGTTGCGAGGGTTTGTGCACACGATCAAGAAAAGCGGGCTTCACAACGTCAAAAGTCGTTCGTTGGAAACTAAACATAAGGTTGTTTGTGTTATAGGGGCTCCATGGTAAGGTGTAGGTATCGTTCGAATTCCTACTAGTTCTTGGAGTAGTTTCAGATTTCGTCGAAGAAAAAAAGTGGTATACCCGTCATGGTATGCTAAATTCGAATGCCATGACTGAGAATCTATATCAGTCATACCGAGTTCCAAGGACAGTGCTTGAGATATCCTCTTATCTATGATAGTTATGGCCCAATGCTCCTCGAGTAACGTTCGTAGGGAGTAACTCGTCCAAGCGAGGGTTTGCGAAGAATGTTGTTAGGATATGGGTCATAGGATTCGAGGAGTATATCATGAATGGATGTGGAAACGTGCAAAAAGAGTAGTCACAGTCGATGCGTAAGTGTTGATGCATATGTCTGTTGACTTCGTCTTGTATCGAGTCTTGAGTCTAGATAGGATAAACCAGTGCTCAGTATGCTAGAAATTAGGGTTTTAGTGATGTTGGACAAGTTCGCACGAATTGGAAAGGCCAATTCGTACGAAATGACCATTGACCATTTCGCACGAAGTGGGTCATGTCCATTCCATGCGAACTGGCCATCATCTATATATACCTGAGCTTGGTTGTCATTTTTAAGAGTTGTGATTCCAGAGCCGAGGTGCTGCTGAAGTGTCGTATGATCTGTAACGCTTTCAAATTTGTATACAAGACATTTAAAGTGAATCCTAGTGTGAATCAAGTTGTAATCAAGTCCGAATCATCGAATTCCGCCTTTGATTTGGATTAGAACTCTTCTGATAGACTCGTATAGGTTGAATCTCGATCCTACAAGTGGTATCAGAACTCTTGGAGAAGAATCCTGCCAAGACTCGCTTGTCATTGATTTCGGTGGCCAAGTGATAGGTTTCTTCGATGGTAGCAGGTTTTGCAGCTTCGACAAGATCACCCACACACTCAGGCAAAGCACGGATGTACTTCTTGATAGCCTTTTCGGGAGTGTCGACTTGGCTTAGGTAGATAATGCTAATCTGTTTGAACCTTGCTGTGGGGCCAACGTTGTCACCGTCAACTTGCTTGATTTCCCAAAACTCGTTTTCTAACTTCTGGACTTCGTGGGGAGGGCAGTACTCTTCCTTTATGAGCTCCTTCAGCTCGTCCCAGGAGAGAGCATACACTGCATCGTTCCCACGTTTGATACGCTTGGCTGTCCACCAGTCGAGGGCTCTTGATTGGAATACTCCTGTGGCGCATGTAGTATGAAAAAGCTCAAGGCACCCACTCTGACGAAGGGTCACCTCGATGGCATCAAACCACTGAAGTAGCTGAGATACACCTCCTTCAGCTGTGAAGACCATTGGGTCACAGGCTTTGAAATTTTTGTAAAAGAAGGTAGTCTGCGGCGCGTTGGTCTTAGAGTCTTCCGAGGTTCGAGAGTTGCTGAGAGATTGAACCTGTTGATGTGTGCAAAATGCAACATATAAATTACATCAAATGAGGCATAAAACTAACCCTTTTTAGTACTAATGTTGGAAAAAGTGTGTTTTTGTCTTCCTTTTGTATTTTCAGAATTAAATGAGCTCAAATGAACAAAAGAAGCAAAAAGGCAGCTAAATCTAACAAAAATACAAGAAAAGGGATAAACGTGGCATGCCCGACCCCCCGACAGCATCTTCCCAAGCAAAACAAGAGAACAGAAGGCTGAACATGCCCCGTGCTCAGTGAGCACGGGGGCGTGCCCAAGTATCAGCAGAAAAGACAAAGCTGTAGAAGCTTCTATCACCCACCACAGGGGTGTGCCCAGCGGACATGGGGCCATGGTCAACTCTAAGATTCGCAGAATCTGAGGAAATCTTGATAGTACAGATACGCTTCTGCACACGGGGTCGTGCCCAGCGGACACGGGGGCGTGGTCAACTAATGCAGACAAACTGCAATTAATGAAGAAAGAGAAGGAGGATGGACACGGGGCCGTGCCCGAGCTGCTGTTCAGGATATAAATAGGGGTGCTTGGCTCATTTGCAAACCATCCCTTGGCACACCACCTCTCTCACACTTAACCCACACTCCACCACCACCACAATACCATCATCCACCACCATCATCCACCATCCATCATCCACCATCCATCATAGAGTGTGTGAGTCGTCTCGGGATCCAAGATTGATCGTAAGAGTTCTTGACAATCAAAGGCCATGTTTGCCTAAGTCTCTTACATCACTTGGTGAAGACAAGTGTCTAGTGTAATACTTTTTTGTTTTTAATCTTGTCGCACTTTTTATTTGGTTATGTATTAATGACTTTAATAACTAGTTTCTTATGTTGAGGTGATTCTTCCTTATCGTTTGTCCGTGGTGTCTTGGCATTATTTTACTGTCTATAGAAAATAAAAGATTTTCACCATTCATATCTCCACGGTCTATATGGAGATATGTTGGCTACCTGGTTGGGTGTTAAGGGAACGGTTTGGTAAGAGTCTTGCCTTGTTCAGTGTATAGATCCTGCAAGGACCTGGGTCAAATTTAGTAGGACCTCCTTCAATACCCACTGATATTGGATGGCGGGGGTCCAAACTCTTTGATCCCCTCATATGTAAGCTACTATTAATACTTTAACCCGGCTACTTAGGACTGTATCTCAGTTGACTCAGACTACTTAGCCGAGGGTAACGTCACCTTCAAAAGAGGGGCCTACCACATTATGCATTAATAACTTAATTAATTATCTTTCAATAATCCGACTCTTTAGGATTGTATCCTTGTTGACTCAAACTACTGGGTTGAGGGTAACGTCACCTTCAAAAGAGGGGCCTGCTACAACAACTAAGATAATCTCTTAAAAAGTGAAAAAGTGCGGAAATAATCAAAGGTTACACTACACACGAGTCGGATCCAAGTGATTCATCTTGTCAATCTGTTTTTATTTTATTTTATTTTATTTTATTTTATTTTTCAGCATTTTAGTTAGTTTTATTTTTCTTGTTTAAAAACCTTTTTTCTAACTTTTGATTTGATTAGACGTTAAGGATAAACCGGTACTAAAAGCTCTTGTGTCCTTGGACGACCTCGGTATCTTACCAATACTATACTATGCTCACGATGGGTGCACTTGCCCATATGTGTGTTTAGTATTAGTAAATATCGTGTTTTATAAATTTAAAACTTGGCTAACGTGTAAAAAAGGGCTTAAAATATACATTAAAAACCTACCACACACATCAAGTTTTTGGCGCCGTTGCCGGGGACACAAGGATTTTAAGAAAGTTAGGAATCAACGGCCTAATCGTTTTTTTCTTATTTTTCTATTTTTTTTTAGATTTTCAGTTTCTGCAGAGCTCAGCACGGGTCGTGCCTGGTCAGACACGGGGTCGTGCTCAGCGTTGTTACCGGAAGTTTTTATTTTCCGAGTTACAGAGAGTTGGACACGGGGCCGTGTCGATGTAGCACGGGGCCGTGTTAAGCTCCCCAGTAACAGGGATCCGGAAAACAACTACTGTATCTCTGACCACGGGACGTGTTCACTAAGCACGGGGTCGTGGTAAACTTCCTGACCAACGTTCTTTTCTGTTTTTATTGCAGGACTTGGAACCCAGGTGCCACATCTGAACTTTCCACGTAGTGTATGAGCTCCAGTTCCAGTAGAGACATAAAAGAACCTCTAGAAGAACCCGAACGCTTTCTTAAAAAAAGACTAAAAGCTAAAAACCAAGAGAAAGTTTCGGGGAACCCATTTCCGATGGCGGATCAACGTACCCTCATGGATTACCTACGACCCACCGTGGGTAATCTTGGCGCCACTATCAATGCACCAAATGTCGAAGCCAACAACTTCGAACTTCGGCTGCATTTGAAACAAATGCTTCAAAACTCTGCAACCTTCCATGGGCTTGCGGACGAGGATCCCCACCTACATATCACTAATTTCTTAGAAATATGTGATACTTTTCGGATCAATGGAGCATCAAACGACGCCATCCGCCTTCGAATGTTTCCATTTTCACTAAAAGACCGGGCTAAGGATTGGCTTAATACCCTCCCAGTTGGCTCGGTAAACACCTGGGATGAACTAGCCCAAAAGTTTCTATATAAATATTTCCCTCCTGCTAAAACAACTAAATTAATGACTGAAATTAATACGTATTCACAAGAGGATGGGGAATCTTTATATGAAACTTGGGAAAGGTTCAAGGAGCTACTAAGAAAGTGTCCCCATCACGGTCTTGCGGTATGGCAACAAGTATCCACTTTCTACAATGGGTTGTTGCCACACACACGACAAACACTTGACTCTAGCTCCGGGGGACTTTTAGGTAATCGTCGCCTAAATAAAATTTATAATCAAATTGAGGAAATTGCTCAAACCAATTTTCAGTGGCACACTCCCCGAGGCAACAAATCCATTGCCCGGGCGCCCATAAGGTTGATGAAAGCACTTCCTTGCAAGCCTAAATCGAGGCCCTCTCTTCAAAAATCAAAAAGTTAGAAATGGTAACAACGGTCTCGGTTATGGCTAGCGAGGGGTGTGGTGGGCCACATGAAAATTGGAGTTGTATGAAAGAAATGGATAATCAAACAGAATCGGTAAACAACATTGATAATAGAACTAGGCCGTCAGGTCCACCAACGGGTACCTACAACCAAGGATGGCGTAACCACCCTAACCTTGGTTGGAGAGAACCCGGCAATAGTAGTAACCAACAAAATCTAAACCAACGAACAAACTTTCAACAACCAAAAAACGAGTCACAAAATTTCTCTCAACAACAAGGGGATGAGAATGGCTTGAAGATACCGTATCTCGCCTCATCTCCAAAACCGAAAAATAAAAACTCGGATCGATTCCAACAATTAGAATCGAATTTTAGAAATCAACAAGCTAGTATTCAAGACATTAAAAAACAATTAAATCAACTAGCTCAAAATTTCGCCGAGAGACCACAAGGCGCGTTACCAAGTAATACCGAAACCAACCCAAAGGCGCAAGTACATCTCATCACATTGAGAAAACGTACCGTGGGTCCCGAGGAAGCTCCATTACCTCCAACGGAAAAGAGCAAATCTGGCCAAACCACAACTCCACCCACACCCCAACAAGAGACGGTTTCTCCACCAATTCAAGAGCCCACCAAGAACCCTCTGGTACCATACCCCGGTCGGTTAATTCGTCAAAAGACCAATGAGCAATTCGCAAAGTTCGAAAATTTGTTAAAACAATTGCATGTTAATATTCCATTTATTGAAGTCCTAACTCAAATGCCTAAATATGCAAAATTTATGAGGGACTTCCTCACTCATAAAAGGAAAATTGAATCATTGCAATTAGTTAATTTAGGCGAAGAATGCTCAACCTTGCTACTCAACAAACTCCCACAAAAGAATATTGATCCTGGAAGCTTCACCATTCCTTGCTCGATTGGGGAATCCCCCATTTGCAATGCACTAGCTGATCTCAGGGCTAGCATCAACCTCATGCCAGCATCAATGTTTAACCGACTCGGCCTAGGGAAAACAAGCCCTACAAAAATGAGCATACAACTCGCCGATAGGACCGTCAAATATCCACAAGGTGTCACTGAAAATCTATTGGTCAAAGTCGGCGAATTTGTCTTTCCGGCTGACTTTGTCATACTAGAAATGGAGGAAGATATCGAGGTACCACTCATCTTAGGAAGGCCGTTCCTAGCCACGGCCCAAGCAGTGGTGGATATGAATGATGGAACATTGACACTAAGAATTGGGGAAAAGGAAATGAAGTTTGAAGTTGGGAATAGAGTAGAAGACGACGACCCGGTCAATTACATGAAGGTCATAGACTCGAGTTTGGAGGATGCTCTCCGACGGTGCAACATGGGATGCAAAACATCCCACTTGGGTAACATATGACCAGGCTTTGGGTCTAGCCAAGGACCCTTATAAATGTGGCGCACCACGGAAGCATTCCGCGGAACTATCCTTAGTTTAGTTTAGATTAATTTTTATGTTTTCTAGTTTAGTTTTAATTTTCAGGAATAAAACACACTCAGGATGGTGAAGGATACTAAGGGAAACTTGCACCAGCACCCCATGCACAAAAACAGGGCCTCCCGACAAATGTTTCTTAATTACAGCAAGTTCAGCACGGGGCCGTGCTCACCCAACACGGCCCGTGCTCAACCATCTGCAGAAAATGGCCAGTTCAGGTAACTGGACACGGGGCGTGCTCACTGAACACGCCCCCGTGTCCAGGCTTCTATTTCTTTTTACTCAATTTCTGTTACTGGCGATCTGAACAAGGGGCCGTGCCCGGACACCACGGGGTCGTGTCCAGACGCCCAGTAACATAAAATTTTGCTTTTTCACACCTTTTTACACGTCCAATCAACCTAAAAACTTATTTTTGGGACACATTGAGGACAATGTGTAATTTAAGTGTGGGGGGGATGCTAAAACCTTGAATCTTGCAAGTCCTAATTACAAGCCTTACACAAAACTCTATTGGAACCGCTAAACACCCCAAATTTTTTCAAAAAATCTTTCATTTTTCTTACTTGTCTAAGTTTAAGTTGGGAATTTCAAAGTTCTAAAAAGGTGATATTTTTACAAATTTACAACCGATAGCGTCGTGATAAAAAGAACCAACATAAGAAAATTATGAAACGGCATGACAAACTTAGTTAAAATTTGATTATATATACTTGATCACATAAAAACCCATTCCCACAAAAAGTGAGTTTTGAGCCTTTATTAAGCATACAAATACACATCTTTAAACTAAATGCTCATTTTTCTTTTCTTGTGTGAATAGCCGCTTGGTTCTTACAACTCTAGAACTTGCCACGACGATGCATTCCCAGTCCTTACCAACTTAAACCCGAGTAAGTAAATGATGGAGACATTAGGACTAACCCTTTTTATTTCAACACCATTATTTTTTTTACCACCTACCCAAAATCCCCCTAGTTAACCCCTTTAAGGCTAAACCATTTCATTTCTTAACCCAAAACAAACACCCTTTTACCCACCAAAACCCTTTTTCATTTTAAACCCTTTATTTTAGTAACAAAGCTCGGTTTTTGTGTGACTTTCTTATATATATATGAAGTTAGCAATAAACAAACAAAGCTCATCAAAAGAAGGCTTGTTTGAATAAAGCTTCATTGAAATAAAAAGTCACAAAAATGTTCTGCAAAAAAAAAAAAAAAAACCGATGCTTTTTACGCCTTTCACCCTTTTCTACTAACCACTAACCCAACCACCTACCTTTAACCCAAGCCTAACCCTTCACCCGAAAAGTCCTCTTGATATTTATAAAGGTATATAGTTAAAAAGAAGGAGGATTGATTGCTTGGCAAGCTTATGGTAGAAGTAAATTCCATGCCGCTCTCGAGTGTTTCACAAAAATACATCTTCGGCCGAGTGTTGAGTGATCCCCCGTGAGGTATGTGAACTTGTATATAAATGGAATTTTAAAAAGGCATGTTATGCCCTAATAAGTAATTTATCTTATGTAATGTTTTAAATAAATCATGACGAATAGGATTGTAAATAAATAAAAATAAAACTTAATAAAAGAATCTTGGAAATCCCAACACTCTATGACAAGCCCAAAACCTTCTCTTCTACTCATTTCATTTGGGAGTGTAAAGCCACATTATAAAGAGTTTTGCTTGAGGACAAGCAAAGATTCAAGTGTGGGGGTATTTGATGTGTGCAAAATGCAACATATAAATTACATCAAATGAGGCATAAAACTAACCCTTTTTTAGTACTAATGTTGGAAAAAGTGTGTTTTTGTCTTCCTTTTGTATTTTCAGGATTAAATGAGCTCAAATGAACAAAATAAGCAAAAAGGTAGCTAAATCTAACAAAGATACAAGAAAAGGGATAAACGTGGCATGCCCGACCCCCCGACAGCATCTTCCCAAGCAAAACAAGAGAACAGAAGGCCGAACACGCCCCGTGCTCAGTGAGCACGGGGGCGTGCCCAAGTGTCTGCAGAAAAGACAAAGCTGTAGAAGCTTCTATCACCCACCACGGGGGTGTGCCCAGCGGACACTGGGCCGTGGTCAACTCTAAGATTCGTAGAATCTGAGGAAATCTTGATAGTACAGATACGCTTCTGCACACGGGGTTGTGCCCAGCGGACACGGGGGCGTGGTTAACTAATGCAGACAAACTGCAATTAATGAAGAAAGAGAAGGAGGATGGACACGGGGCCGTGCCCGAGCTGCTATTCAGGCTATAAATAGGGGTGCTTGGCTCATTTGCAAACCATCCATTGGCACACCACCTCTCTCACACTTCACCCACACTCCACCACCACCACCACCACAACACCATCATCCACCACCATCATCCACCATCCATCATAGAATGTGTGAGTCGTCTCGGGATCCAAGATTGATCATAAGAGTTCTTGACAATCAAAGGCCATGTTTGCCTAAGTCTCTTACATCACTTGGTGAAGACAAGTGTCTAGTGTAATACTTTTTTATTTTTAATCTTTTCGCACTTTTTATTTGGTTATGTATTAATGACTTTAATAACTAGTTTCTTATGTTGAAGGTGATTCTTCCTTATCGTTTGTCCGTGGTGTCTTGACATTATTTTACTGTCTATATAAAATAAAAGATTTTCACCATTCATATCTCCACGGTCTATATGGAGATATGTTGGCTACCTGGTCGGGGGTTAAAGGAACGGTTTGGTAAGAGTCTTGCCTTGTTCAGTGTATAGATCCTGCAAGGACCCGGGTCAAATTTAGTAGGACCTCCTTCAATATCCACTGGTATTGGATGGCGGGGGTCCAAACTCTTTTATCCCCTCATATGTAAGCTACTATTAATACTCTAACCCGGCTACTTGCGACTGTATCCCTGCTGACTCAGACTACTTAGCCGAGGGTAACGTCACCTTCAAAAGAAGGGCCTACCACATTATGCATTAATAACTTAATTAATTATCTTTCAATAATCCGACCCTTTAGGATTGTATCCTTGCTGACTCAAACTTCTGGGTTGAGGGTAACG
The DNA here is from genome assembly GCA_030545235.1 of Helianthus tuberosus. Lineage (NCBI taxonomy): Eukaryota > Viridiplantae > Streptophyta > Magnoliopsida > Asterales > Asteraceae > Helianthus > Helianthus tuberosus. The sequence continues at coordinate 137,535,200 of CM060357.1, forward strand.
TCACCTTCAAAAGAGGGGCCTACTACAATAACTAAGATAATCTCTTAAAAAGTGTAAAACTGCGGAAATAATCAATGGTTACACTACACACGAGTCGGATCCAAGTGATTCATCTTGTCTATCTGTTTTTAAAAACCTTTTTTCTAACTTTTGATTTGATTAGACGTTGAGGATAAACCGGTACTAAAAGCTCTTGTGTCCTTGGACGACCTCGGTATCTTACCAACGCTATACTACGCTCACGATGGGTGCACTTGCCCATATGTGTGTTTAGTGTTAGTAAATATCGTGTTTTATAAATTTAAAACTTGGCTAACGTGTAAAAAAGGCTTAAAATATACATTAAAAACCTACCACGCGCTACGCACATCACTTGTGCAACGATTTGAGGAATGACCCTGGCCACTTCCTTGGCCACAAATCAGGCGATGCTCTTATCGGTGCTTCGTCTGGCTCTTCTCTTAGCGGAATCGTTCGAAGACATCTAAACGAAGAGAGATTTGGAGTGAGATTCGATCATAATGATTTTGAGTATGCGATGCGATTGAGCGCATTTAAAATTTGTTACAGGTAGCATAGTAATACGTATTCACATAGGAGCCACATAGGAGACACGCGATTCCTAGGTTCTCACGTGTAACATATATAATAGTATAATATATACTTATATATATTTTTGTGTAGATTGCGCAAGGACGCGATGAAGAGAGAGAGAGCAAGTTGTTAGGCTTTAGTTTTTTTGTTGCAGACATTCGTTTCTTGTTTTAGATTGCGATGGCTGTGCGAGTTGTGCGTATAAAGTGAGGAGAGAAAAAAGCAACAAATCGATAAAGTGGTAAAGTTGAAAAATCGATAAAGCGTAAAATAGTAAACTCGTAAGATTCATTGGCGCGTAAAAATCGGCGATTGCGGGCTTAAAATAGATGGAGTGTCTGGGATGTTAGACATCGACTACCCAAAGTGATTCATCTATTCCCAACAAGTTCGAACACGCGCTTTGGCTTAATAGGCTATGCTCCCACCGGGATGCGGCTACAGCACTCGTCCTTCCAGCTATTGCGCGGCTCGAGTCATCGAAACAGTCGAGACTTTGTGAGAGCTTTTGAAAACCATTTTAAGGAGTGGAACGGGTCATTAAGATGCGGGTTTCACCCCTAACTTAACAACTTCGCTCCTAGGTGTGGTTGTGCTCACCGAACCAATTCGGGAGTTCCACTAGATAGAAATGGAGATTCTCCGTTGAGATGTGGATATCACTCCTAACTCAACGAAAGGTTCTCGTGCTAAGAATAATGCGCTGAGTAAGCCACGTTATCGAGACTTCTTGGTTGTCACACCTAATCTTGACATGATCACTCGGTTGTGGTATGCGAGTATCGTCAAGCGTGTGTATTGTGTTAGCCTTAGGAAAGGCAAAAGTATGTTTTCAACCTTTGGAAAGGCTTCTTCGTACGGATCTGTATGTGCGGAAGTTCATACGAAGATGTAATTTTCGCGAGTTCGAATGAGGGTATAACAACATGTAGGTTCGTACAAAACCCTACCGGGTTCGCACGAAGCAACGGACCAGCTGTTCAAAGGTAGGTACTTAGACTATAGACTAGGTCAATTCGAAGACATCAGACCCGGACTAGGTCGTGTCTTTCTTAATTCCCTATAGTTATGGCTTTGATACCAATTTGTCACACCCCAACCGATGGCAGAATCATCAGGGCGCGGCATTAGGCGAATCAGATTGCACAAGAGAATCCATAACAACTAATTAGTGACAATATTTAATGCCTTAATTATCCCATACTAATAAACAATATATCAGTAAACAGTCATACAGATTTCATGTTCTCTCAAACAATACAAATCCGACAACCTAGATTTATTGTGAGTTTCCAGACTTCCTAGCTAGATTTCGAGATAGTCTGCGATTAACCTGCAACATACGTTAAAAATAATGTCAGTACAAAAATGTACCGGCGAGTATACAGGTTTGGAAAGTATAAAGTGGATAAAAGCGCTGTGAATTTCCACATACATAAACGAGATACACAACATACACACTACAAGAAAAATACTACCAGCTAAGTCACTCGATGACTGCGATTCGAGATCCCTAAAAGGGCGTGATTCCCTTAACTAAACCACGTCGGGTGTGAGTCCAACTATAGTACCATACTAGTTAAGGTGGGATGTCGCAAGTAACAGTTCTAGCACATATGTATCAAGCATCACGTGTAAATATGTACGACAGTAATTCGCATGTGATAAAAGTTTAGAGTATAGACAGTGTTTTGATAAGTGCGTTTTAGATATGAACGCATGTTATGCCCCAAAGTGTGTTAAAGCGTTTAAAAAGGGGGTCAAGTATACTCACAGTAGGTGTTTAATAAGTAAACATAACTCGAATGGATTGATTGGGAGCGCGTCTGAGTTAGCCTGAGCATAGAACAGTAGCGCAAGCGTTGAACAGTGCGTAAACAGAGTGTCGGGTGAGATAAGTGTCGAATGGTGAGTCGAACAGATGAACATCCATTCGATCGGATGGTCATCCGGACGGATGACCATCCAAGTGGATGACCATTCAAACGAGATGTGAGTGTTGTGAATTGTTTCAGAACTTTTGAAGTTTTTGTTGTAGTATTTAAACAAGTCATCCGGTCGGATGGTCATCCGGACGGATGGCCATTCGATCAGATGGCTATTCAATCGAGAGTTTGGTAGTTTGAAATTTAACTAAGTTGTTTTGAGCAAGGAATAGTATGAAAGACAAGTCACCTGGTCGAATGGTCATTCGATCGGATGGTCATCCGATCGGATGATCATTCAAATGGGTAACCTGTTGTTTTGTAAACTTTGTAAAATTTTCTAAGTTATAGTTTCAAGGGTTAACGGAGACGGCGTGACGACGAGTCAACAACGGAAACATACCAAGATCCAGCTCCTCCGATCGGATGGGAATCACCCCATTCGATCAGTTTCACTGTTCCCGACGAAGTTTCAGGTTTGACCCGTTAGTCGGTCATCTCTCCGGTGGAAATCCGTTTTCAAGCCGGCTCTCAACTATAAAATGAGTAGAGAGTCTGAATGAGCCTAGATTCCATCGGGTTTTGTATGAAAGTTGAAGAAAAGTTTGTAAACAGTTGAAAATGTCGAGTTCTTGTTGAGATTCGTGTTAAAACGTTTGGAAATCCTTTAGATCTGAACTATTCTTGATGAGGTGACGTCACACTACAGTTTGCATAAGAAACCAAGTGAGAATCACCTTGAAGATGTCCAAATCAGACGATTCCAAGAAGAAAATCAGTGATTTTGATGGAGAAGATGATGTAAAAGTGTTTAGTGATGAAGATTGTACAAGATTTGAGGAGAAATACTTACGGAATAGCCTTATATCGTGGTGAAAAGTGACTGAAAGTGCCTTGAGTGCGAGTGATCGGATGGAAGAACCAAAGTGTTGAAATGAGACACAATGGTCCTATTTATAGGTGAGGGAGAGTTAAGGCGGTGCAGTGCGCGGGTCGGATGGCCAGTCGATCAGTTGGCCATTCGATCGGATGGTCATCCGGTCGGATGATCATTCGATTGAATGGTCATTCGATCAGACGACTGGTGCGAGTTAGTTTTTCCAAATTTTGTTTCGTTCGGCGTGTTTTTGTTGCGTTAACCATTGTGGAATTCTTTAAGCGTTATAGCGAGATAAGTAGCATGGAGTTGGGTTGTGTTTCAGTGCGATAAATTGAGTTGCGCGTGCCAGCGAGTGCGCGTTTAGACATGTTTAATACTCAGATTTTATTGTTATTATATATAACAGGTCATGGCATAATTAACTGCGTTTCGAGTTTGCGTTGCGTTTGCGCCGTTACCACGACGAGCGAGGGGAGTAATTTAAGCACTCACACTATGTCATCGTTAGCATTAGTGTAGTATGCATTGTGATGTGCGATATAGCGTGTTGAAAGTATGCGATATATCCGAAGTAGCGTTGTAAGCGATATAGTTCTATTATGATCCGAATCTCTGGTGCTAGGCGTAACGAGTGTAACGAGAGTAACAAGCACGAAAGTGCGGTTTTTTACAAAAAACCCTAGCATATAAAGGAATCTTCCCAGGAACAATAGGATAAATAGGGGTATCCTTCACCGAAAGAACAGGGTTGAGCGCCTGGGGAATATGATAATTTTCAACAATCCCCTTCCGCCCAGATTGGGTCAAAACATTAAAGCTCGAACACAAATTACTCTTATTTGCCATTATAACAAGGAAGAAAAGCTACGAACCTGATTAACGAGAGGAGCTCGATGATAAAAATCAAAGAAAGATTGGTCGGAAATCAGAAGAAGAAGTAAAAAAGTAAAAGACAAAACTTTTCACTTCCCTCTCTTTATATAGGCAGTAAAAAAGATGACAGCCCATCACCGCCTTACTCAAGCCAATAAGTAAGTGACACACCTCTAGGGTGACGTACTCAAAGTGTCACGGCAAGGGAAAAGATAAAATGACTAAGCAGTCATTTAAGTTAAATGACCAGCAAAAAGCAAATTCGAAATTAAAAAAATAAACAAGTCCCGCCTAAATGAAGGTTCGAACAGGCTTCATAACTAGCTCATAACGTTGCAAACAATGCCACGAACTAGGGGGCTTGATGAGGTAAAGTACAACTCACTGAACCGACACCACATGATAAAGCCCGAACGAAGTTGTTTAGGCTCGTAAAAGGCATCCGGCATAGAGGATCTTCCCTAACTAACTAAGGGTGCACAATCCTAACCGCCAGACAGTGACTAGTCCGCCCATAACTGTCACACCACCAAAATCCACAAGCGGAGTATCACCGCAGGGAGCTTGACTGACCAGGATCAAGCCACCAATCATATTGAACAATATAAATAAATAAATAAAATCCAAACCTAACAATATAATTGGTGTCAAAACAACTTAACAAAGTCTAAGTTATCAGCGGAGGCATTAAGTTCAAAACCCAAAATTATAAATTTAAAGTTCATAAGTTTATCATGAACACACAACGCTCCATGTTCCACAACGACTCCTTCCCTATGCAAGCTCCAACTAAGTACCTAACGACCTGCAAAGCATGTAGTAGCGAATCAACAAAAAATGTTGAGCGAGTTCACAGTTGGTTGTCTGTTTTTAAGTTGTTCTAAAAATCATAAGATGTTTCGAAAACCATAAGTTACCCAGTTCCTTGTTTCCCAAACCATATACCATGGGTGCTACCCCATGTTGTAAACCACTAGACCCGTTACCATATCGACTACTGACTGGAGTCATGTTTATGTACCCTGCGTCAATGTCTATCATCATTGACTAAGTGCCCAAGTACATTAGTCCACTCCCGTCCTCTGTGGCACGGTGTGAGGCTTGTCAGACCTAATACCGCTATTTAACTAATGACCCGTTCGCCAATGGCCCGGCGATTAAGTCGACATAAAAATGAGGGACTTCATCATAGAGTTTTGTCTAGTAAGTTCTATGTTGTCATCCTTCCCAAGGAGGATGGAGGTACGAATTCTACCCAAGGAGAATACGCAGGTTTCAATGTTGTTATCCTTCCCAAGGAGGATGGAGGTACGTATCCTACCCAAGGAGGATACGCAGGTTTCAATATTATTCCTTAACCCATTCCCAAACCACCGGGAATCCCATGCCTTGTAGAAAGTGTGAACTCACCTTAGATTAGCTTGGCAGATGAAGTTATGGAAAGAAATATATGAGGTGGAACTGGTCAATCACGTCCTAACATGATTACCATTTAAGGGTTAGTGGGTGTGCTCACGCGAAAACACGAATCCTATGCGTATCTAGCACGTAGCACATTATATCATACAATACTAAATATCATGCATGCATTTATCACTACATAGCTTAGCGACAACACAAGTGTCACGAAAGACTTAAAATACTCTTCAATAAAAATTTCAGCAATATAGTGCATTTTTGGCAGTTTTCGGATTGTTATCCGGAATAGTTCGTGTATAACAAAATTCCCAAAAAATTAAAGAATGTTTGAAACGATCCAAATATTATTGTGTCAAAATCTCGGGATCCAATTCATCACCAATTATTTATAAAAATCATACACAGGGTTGTAGTCAGATTCGTCACTTTCTGACTGCAGTCCACGGAAAATTCATTTAAAATTTATCGTCAGCCCGATTGGTGAAATTCCAATTGGAGATTTACGATGACAACCGTGCCCAGATACTTTGCGAATTTCAAGACCTAACTCTACCCAGATTACAACTTATGACGATAAACATAACACACTTTTTCTGCAGGAAAAACGCAGCTTTTGCTGCTGTACAAAACAGCTCTTTAAAAATAGCAAACGATGTCCAAAAATCATGATTCAAGCGCCATAAGAAGCGTATTTCAAAATAACACGTTTTAGACTCAAGAAAATCTAGATTTCGTTAAATTATGACCCCATTACAGCCGATACAAGTCGGCTGTAACGTTCAGGGTAGAACCTGTTTTTGTTACCCGAACCCCGTAAAACTCCATTAGCGAACCCGTTCAGTTACGACATTAATCACAGCAGGTATCAGGTTATTTATGTCCAGTTTATCACTATAATCTGTTAAAATTATCAAGAATACCAACCCTAAACTCTCGTGCAATAACATAACCATAATCATGCTACAACGCACAACATCCCTTGCTAATCCATGCCCCAAATCTGATCTTAACACAGCCCCTAACTCACGAGAGTTACCCCAAATATTCAAGATCATCATACTCATCGCAAAACTACAAACCCTAGCGGCTTAACCGATCATGTAAACAACCTAAACATCCTAAACTTATGATTTCCTAACAGCATAGATCACATATAACAATACAGAATATCAACACTCATCATAGTTTAGAAAAACGCAGCCAATAAGCGAGGGTTTTACGACCGAAACTTGTATGGATATTTATAGCTGTAACAAAAAAAAAAAAAAAACACAAGATTGGATACCTAGTGATGATGGTATTCGATCAGCCTTGAAACTGAGATTCTTTGAGCCTTCTGCTTCTCTACTCATCAACAGTAGGCAAGAGATGTGGGAGACCAAGAATTAGGTTAAGTTTCTATGTATGTATGCATGAATTACGTAAATAAAGAGGTTATGACAATTAGGGGCAGTTTAGGATTTCTCACATGGTCGAGATTAGTAATAGGGAACAAAGGGAATTGGGCCATAACTAAAGAAAGGTTGGGAAGTGGGGTGGGGGGCTTCATATAAAACGTAAGATTGGAGGTGATGTTTATTTATTTATTTTTTTAACAAACAACTAATATAAAAAAAATATTAATTAACTAGGATAAACGTATAATATTCATGCTATGGTTTGGGTCTCGTAAGTTCCGAGCTACGCGAGTGGGTTGAATCGACGCGCGGACATATGCTTTGGTTAAAACGGTTCGGGTCGGTTCAACACGATATGGATTTGGTTTCAAATAACTGTTTGCACACTATAAATTAGATAAGTATATAACAAATTCTTTGAATAAGATCAGTATAGTAAATTGATTTATAAATGCGAAACTAATGGTTTTTACCTTGGGAATTTCAAGTTGTCACATCATCCCCAGGTTGAAAGAAATTTTGTCCTGAAATTTGCAAACAGTAACTGAAGAAGCTAGTGCGGTTGAGCGTTTTCGCGGGGTGTCACATCATCCCCAAGTTGAAAGAAATTTCGTCCCGAAATTTAGCACATAGTCGCTGAGGAAGCTAGTTGTGTTGTGCGTTTTCCTGGGGTATCACATTATCATCCCCCCGTTGGTTTGGAATTTCGTTCTGAAATTCCGAAGTAGCTTCAGTATTGGACTCACCGGTTCCTCTGGTCCTCTTGTTCCCAGGTAAACTCTGGGCCACGACATGTGTTCCAACAAACTCGAACTATAGGTATCTTGGTACGTTTGAGCGTCTTAATTTCCCGGTCCATAATCTCCACCGGTTCCTCGATGAAGCGCAGCTGGTCGTCGATAGTGAGTTCCTTAAAAGGAACTATGAGGGTCTCTTCTGACAGACACTTCTTCAGATTCCACATGTGGAATACGTTGTGAACACCACTAAGCTCTTCGGGCAGATTTAATCTGTACGCTATCTTGCCGATTCTCTCAGTGATTTCAAAAGGTCTGACATAACGCGGATTAAGCTTGCCCCGTTTACCAAATCGAACCACACCTTTCCAAGGTGAGACTTTAAGTAGCACTCGATCCCCAACCTGGAACTCGAGAGGTTTCATACGCTTATCAGCGTAGCTTTTCTGACGGTCACGAGCTGCCGCCATTCGTTTTTTTATTTGGGCAATCTTCTCCGTTGTGTCGAGAACAAGTTCTGGGCCAGTGATTTGGTTGTCGCCAACTTCTGCCCAACATAAAGGTGATTGGCATTTCCGTCCGTATAAAGCCTCTAACGGAGCAGCCTTGATGCTGGTGTGGTAACTATTGTTGTATGAGAATTCCACCAAAGGCAGATGTCTTTCCCATCCGTTACCAAAGTCTATTACATATGCTCGAAGCATGTCTTCAAGAGTCTGGATGGTGCCTTCAGTCTGCCCATCTGTCTGTGGATGATACGTTGTGTTCATGTCTAGACGTGAGCCAAAGGATTTGTGCATCGCCTGCCACAAATCAGATGCAAAACGCGGGTCACGATCAGAAATGATGGAAGTTGGCACCCCGTGCCTAGCGACCACTTCCTTCAAATAGATGTCTGTGAGTGTAGAGAACTTATATGTTTCCTTGATTGCAAGAAAGTGTGCAGACTTTGTCAGTCGATCAACGATCACCCAGATGGTGTCGTTTCCTCGCTGAGATCTAGGTAAGCCAGTAAAAAAATCCATGGAAATCTGCTTCCATTTCCATGTTGGGATCTCTGGTTGTTGGAGTAGGCTTGATGGCTTCTAGTATTCAACCTTGACCCTAGCACAGGTCAAGCATTTACTAACATAGGTTGCTATGTTAGCTTTCATGTGGGGCCACCAGTACAGGGTTTTAAGGTCTTGGTACATCTTGTCGGAACTAGGATGCACCGAGTAGCGAGACTTATGTGCTTCGTCCATCACAAGCTCTCGTAGGTTTCCAAAGAATGGAACCCATACACTTTCCATGAAATAGTAAGTGCCGTCTTCCTAGCATTCTAGTTTCTTCTTCATGCCCCGTAGGGATTCTGCTTTGAGGTTCTCTTCCTTCAATGCTTCAATCTGAGCATCACGTATCTGGGTAGGAAGACTGGAGTGGATAGTAAGCTGTAACATACGTACACGCTTAGGTTTGGTTTCCATACGACTGAGGGCGTCAACCACAACGTTGGCTTTGCCTGGATTATACTTGTTTGTGCATTTGTAGTCGTTAAGGAGTTCGACCCATCGACGCTGTCGCATGTTCAACTCCTTCTGATCCAAGATATGCTGGAGACGCTTGTGATCGGTGTAGATGGTGCACTTGGTACCGTACAAGTAATGTCTCCATATCTTGAGTGCAAACACTGTTGGTGCATGCGTCTGTCGACTTCGTCTTGTATCGAGTCTAGTACTAGTATTGTTAGATCAGGGCACATTGTACGAGGAAAACAGGATTTGGGTGAAATTGGCTAATTCCGCTTGAAAGTGGCATGTGCACTTTCAAACGAAATTAACTTTGTTAATTTTGCTTGAAATGAACATTGACACTTTCAAACGGAATTAGAAACCCTATAAATACCCTCCAAGCGAAATCATTTGTAACATTCATGTTTCCGGTACCGAAGTGCTGCCGATGCGTCTACTAATCTGTAAACCTGTTAAATCAATAATACAAGACGTTTAAGAGTGAATCTAGCTGTTTTTCAAGTCAATTCATCTGTTTCCGCCTTTTGAATTGATAAGAACTCTTCTGATTGACTCGTTTGGGTCACAAAACGAACCTACAAGTGGTATCAGAGCTCAGGAAGAAGAGTTCTTGCCAAAACAGCCTTATTTTCTGATTTCTACACCTTCTTTTACAAAATTCACAAAATTTCACGGTCAAAATGGTTTGAATTTCATACATGTCTTGCGAAACAGTGTTTTAAAGAATCCTTGAGAATATTGGACCTTAATTCGGCTTAAAATTGGTAAAATCTGTAATTCCGCTTGAAAATCAGATCGTATAAGATGACGTCACCAGCATTTCAAACGAGATTAGCACTTGATTCCGCTTGAAAGTGCTATTCCGCTTGAAAAGTTCACTTAATTCCGCTTGAAATTACCTGATTTCATTTCTGGGTGTAATTCCGTTTGAGTTGTTTCAAACGAAATTAGTGTTTCCGCATCAAAGTAGTAATTCCGTTTGATAATATCGTTTGAATCAGTTATTCCGTTTAAATAGAGCTATTCCGCTTGAAAAGGGATTCCGTTTGAGAGTTGATTCAGTTTGAAAGGTGATTCCGTTTGGGAGGGAATTCCGTTTGTGAAGAGATTTCGTTTGAAACATTAATTCCGTTTGAAACTGTGTTTTGAGACTTGTGACTTTGTGAAAAATTTGCCGAATCATGGAAGAGGAATTCTACAATGCGTTTGCGACACCGATTGCCCTTGTTACTGCTGCCGAAACATTGTACAGTGAGAATGAAACAGGAACTTATCAAAAACCACCTAAGCTAATGTTCATTGAAGATTTTAAAGGTTGGCAAAATCGATTTGAGAACTAGGTGCAAGCATATAAGTTTGACGCATGGTGTGCTTTAAACAAAGATTATGAGAAACCGAAAAACGAGCGTGGGCTTGAAAAAGTTTTTTATGATTTTTCAGAGAATGATAAATTGAAGTATACAAGTGAGAAAATGATGATTAGTCTTTTACAACAAGCAGTAAAGGAAGATATCTTTGTTTTGCTTCAACATGAGGGTACTGCTAGATCAATTTGGAATGCGTTGATTCAAAAATTCAAAGGAAGTGCAGATATGATTAAAAATAGAAAGGCGTTACTGAAGAAATCATTTGATATGTTTGTAGCTTTCGAAGGTGAATCAACAAAAACAACCATTGACAGATATTGTCATCTTGTTTTGGAAATGGGAAGATTGGATATAAAGAAAGATGATGAGGAGTGGGTTGATAAACTAGCTGAAGCGTTACCACAGCATAAGTGGGGAACTTATTTGATGATTTTGAAACACATGAGAAAATCTGAAAATATGAATTTGGCACAGTTCATTTAGAAAATTGAAGAGCATGAATTGGATATTCTGAAAAATGAAGTTGCAGAAATTTCAACAAAGAAAACTGGAGTTGAAGAAAGTTCAACAAAGAAATTTGAAGATGAAGATTGTGAGATAAAAACAGAAGGTGATGAAGAAAAAGTAGTTGAAAAGATTGTTGAAGTAGAAAAAGATAATTGAGAAATTGTTGAAGTAGAAAAAATAGTTGAAGTTGAAAAACTTGTCGAAGTTGAGAAAATTGTTGAAGTTGAAAAGATCGTCGAGGTTGAAAAGATTGTTGAAGTCATTAAACCTTGTCTGAAATGTCTGGAGTATTGCAAACATTGTGAGGAGAAAGACAAGAAGATTTGTGAACTTGAAGAGCTGAAAGAGAATTTACTGTCTGATGTGAAGTATGTGAAGGAGTCGTATGATGTTCTGAACAGAACAATTGATGGTCTGAAAAAGATAAATTTAGAAATTAAAACTGCTCAGATGAAGATGAATTCAACTTTAATGACAAAGCAAAAGGTCATAAATGAGTATATTGAAGATTGTGCACAGTTGAAGAAAGAATTGGAACTCGAAAAGATTGAGAGTGAAAGAATCAAAAGATTGTTGTTGAGTTATACAACATGTGATTATTTGATTGATTGAGTTTATCCTACTGTTGCAGGTCTTGAAGCTTTCAAAGATAAAAAGATGGAATATACTGATGCTGGTAAGAAACAAAGTGTCAAGTATAACAAGTGTCCGCCTCCAGTCTTTGAAAGTTATTCTCCCATGAATCCTAACGAGGAGCGTCTAAATAAGGCTCTCAACATCAAGTTAAAGTCTGAAATCATTGATGAGTTACCAGACAATATTGATGTAACATTCACAGCGTCTGACACTGATCATGAGTCTGAGTTGTTAAAGAAAGTGGCCAATCAGGTGTTGGATATGGATGAAGAGTCAAAGTCGGATTCTAAATCTGAAAGTCCGAGTTCGTCAGAAAAGAGTCCGAGTTCACCGGTTAAACGAGTTTACAATAAAGAATTCCTGTTATCAAAATCTAATTTGAATGATGAAACAATCAAAGTGGCATATACTTTGAATGATTCGGACAAATTATATTCTGATGAGGAATTTCCAATAAGAAGTGTCAAAACTGAGCAGATTAAACAGGTTTTTAAACTAACAGAAATTAATATTTCTGAAATAAAAGATTTAAATCTTTCTGAAAAACCTAAAAAGTACACTTCAAGAGTTCAACAGAGATTGAACAAGAAAAAGGGTTACAGTTCTGGTTCAGGTTATCGAAAGAAACCAAACCATAACGGTAATTTCAAAAAGCAAGGTCTTGGTTTCATTCCTCCAGAAAACTATAAAAATGAGAAAAATTATAAATAAAAAACAAAATTTGTTTCAGGAGGAAGTTCTAAAGAAGAGCAGAAGAAACCATTCTGGAAACAGTCAAATCAAGAGTTTCTTGCTGAAGTAAAGAAAAATGTGAAGAAATTTGCTCAAAGAGTTGACAAAAGAACTTGTTTTAAATGTCAAAAGGTTGGACATATCGCTTGGAATTGCCAACAGTCCAACAACACAAAACAGGGAGTTAATTCTAACTCAAAGTTGGAAAAGAAATTTGATGATGAAATGAAACAACCAACAAAGATTGAAGTTGGTGAAACTTCAAAACGTTTTTACAAAAGAAAAGTTGATTTGAACAAACAAAGATGGGTTGTTAAATCTGAGAATAGTTCTGACAATGAATCTGATTCCATAAAATCAGAGGAGTCATTTGTTGAGAAAAAGGTTGAAAATTCCGTTCCAGAGATGAACAAGGAAAATTTTCCAACATTGTCAAAGGAAAATTTGAAGTCAAAAGGTAGGTTTGAGATATCAGGTCAATTCTTTTATGGTAAAGAAGAATTTGATGCTGAAAAGGCTTTCAATGGGAAAGTAAAACATATCTTTGGGAAGATGGTTGATGGGAAAGTTAAAAATGTAAAAGATTTTTACAAATCAAAATGTTGGTGGATAGATGTGTATCACCCAAGCTGGTCAGGCTTCGGTGACAGCATTTTCAAACTGAAAACCTGACTTGCCGGAGCTCCCAGGTTGGTAAGAGTGGAGCAGGAATCGGCACATTTCTTGAGAAATTCACGTTTGTGATATTTCGTCTTACAAGTGGTAAATCAGGGACATTAAATTGTACTTGATTTTCTACAAGTGATGTTTGTTGATTGTTTTTAAAATTGTTAAATATTTCAAGTGGTTAAGAGAACAAAGTGATGTGATGAACCCCTAACCTACAAGTGGTGTTATATAATCAACAAAACTTATTTTCCGGAAAAACCATTTGATTAAAACAAACTTAAGTGTTTTGAAATCACAATGGGAAAATAGTTTGTTGTGAGGGGGAGTTCTGATTGTTTATGCTAAGTGGATGGCGAATTGAAGTGATTCGATATCAGTTGTCACTTTGTTTGTATAGTTTGTTTTCAAATTTCCTTTAAATGATTTTGAATTTTAGGGGGAGTAAGAATTTCAGAAAATCCAAAAACATTAGAAAATTTGAAAAAGTCAAAAACATGATAAAATCAAAAAAAAAGTTTTGTTGTAAAAAGAGGAAATGACAGTACATCAATAGACGATCACATCATGCTAAAGAATTGGAAAGAAAAATGTGATAAACGGTCTCACTGATGATATGCCAGTAGGTTTTTGCACATTTAGTAGATTGTGACGAGATATAAACCTAAATTTCAATCTTGCTTATCGTGGGTAACATCTCTCGGATATATGGGTAACCCCCGAAATCTTGTTTGAAAGATCCCTCTTTCTGAGATACTATGTCTTTATACTCAGTGATATCTGGGGTATTATCCCGGGACTTCTGATTTTGCGGAAGGAATGGCCTAGTCCCCGGAGAATGCTTTACGCTTGCTTGAAATATAGCACCACCCTCAGCATAAAAATGATGAAACATTGCAAAATGCTAATCATGTGCTGTTGAAGAAAAGATCCTCTAAAGGGGACACACCAAAAGTCGAAGCCGTCATCTCTCTGCTGAACGGAAGTTCTGACCTGAGCTCTCACGGTCCTCGAAATTTAACCCTTTACAGATATCATCTAGGTATACTCACCTGTAAGACTGAATATTGGGATCTGGATACGGGAGTATATTCAAGTGGTGGGACACGCGAATAAGTTTAAGTCTCTAAAACACTAATTTCGTATCTCGAAACAGTTTAACTTTGTGTGAAAATTTAAGTGGATCAGTATACTGACAATCTAAGTGAATTGTTTAGAACTTAAAATGTTTAAAGCTTAACGGTGTTGGTGATTTGTCTCATTAACTGATATGATCCTCTTACACAAACTCACAAAAATATTGTATGTAAATATTTCTTTACTGTATTTCTTTAAATATCAAAATCCAAAAAGATTTTCGGAGTGTTTTAGCATAAATTTTGAAAAATTCAAAAAGATTTTAGACAACTGATGTTGAAAAGCTGATTTTCAAAATTTTGAGTGCTGAACATGACGAACAGGTTTGGGAATGTATGTTTGAAAAGTTTTTCTTACAAGTGGTTCATCAGAGATTTATATGTTAAATCATTTTAGTCGATACTTGAAAATGATGTGATTAGTTTGTGTCTACAAGTGGTAAGCAGAGAATAAATTTGTCAAATTTTATTTTTATCAAACTTATGTTTTGGGTAGAGAATATGCAGGTGAGCCAGGAATCGATCCTGAACCTGTAAATATGTGAACAAAGTATGAGCCAGACTACGATCCCAGCACAATTCAAGGGGGAGTCTGCTAGTGGATCAACATCCGAGGGAGAGGAGAGTCTATAAATGCAAGAGCCACGTAGAGATCCTAGAGATATAGAGAAGAGAGGATAGTGGATATATTCACTGTCATATATTTTAAAAGAGCCCGAAGACTGATAAAGGCAGAAGACGTTGAAGACTCGACACTTAAGACTCGTCAACATTCGAGGGGAAGTCTGTTGGTGCATGCGTCTGTCGACTTCGTCTTGTATCGAGTCTAGTACTAGTATTGTTAGATTAGGGCACATTGTACGAGGAAAATAGGATTTGGGTGAAATTGGTTAATTCCGCTTGAAATGAACATTGACACTTTCAAATGGAATTAGAAACCCTAAAAATACCCTCCAAGCGAAATCATTTGTAACATTCATGTTTCTGGTACCGAAGTGCTGCCGATGCGTCTACTGATCTGTAAACCTGTTAAATCAATAATACAAGACGTTTAGGAGTGAATCTAGTTGTTTTCAAGTCAATTCATCTGTTTCCGCCTTTTGAATTGATAAAAACTCTTCTGATTGACTCGTTTGGGTCACAAAACGATCCTACAAACACTACTGCTCCCAACTCCAAATCGTGGGTAGTGTAGTTCCTTTCGTGAGCCTTGAGTTGGCGTGATGCGTAAGCAATGACTTTCTCATGTTGCATCAACACACAACTAAGTCCTTGGATAGACATGTCATAATAAACAACAAAATCGTCTGTGCTTCTGGTAACGAAAGAATAGGGGTACAACATAATTCACCTTCAACTGTTGAAACGCGGATTCCTGAGCAATCCTTCAAGTTAGAGTTGCGAGGGTTTGTGCACACGATCAAGAAAAGCGGGCTTCACAACGTCAAAAGTCGTTCGTTGGAAACTAAACATAAGGTTGTTTGTGTTATAGGGGCTCCATGGTAAGGTGTAGGTATCGTTCGAATTCCTACTAGTTCTTGGAGTAGTTTCAGATTTCGTCGAAGAAAAAAAGTGGTATACCCGTCATGGTATGCTAAATTCGAATGCCATGACTGAGAATCTATATCAGTCATACCGAGTTCCAAGGACAGTGCTTGAGATATCCTCTTATCTATGATAGTTATGGCCCAATGCTCCTCGAGTAACGTTCGTAGGGAGTAACTCGTCCAAGCGAGGGTTTGCGAAGAAAGTTGTTAGGATATGGGTCATAGGATTCGAGGAGTATATCATGAATGGATGTGGAAACGTGCAAAAAGAGTAGTCACAGTCGATGCGTAAGTGTTGATGCATATGTCTGTTGACTTCGTCTTGTATCGAGTCTTGAGTCTAGATAGGATAAACCAGTGCTCAGTATGCTAGAAATTAGGGTTTTAGTGATGTTGGACAAGTTCGCACGAATTGGAAAGGCCAATTCGTACGAAATGACCATTGACCATTTCGCACGAAGTGGGTCATGTCCATTCCATGCGAACTGGCCATCATCTATATATACCTGAGCTTGGTTGTCATTTGTAAGAGTTGTGATTCCAGAGCCGAGGTGCTGCTGAAGTGTCGTATGATCTGTAACGCTTTCAAATTTGTATACAAGACATTTAAAGTGAATCCTAGTGTGAATCAAGTTGTAATCAAGTCCGAATCATCGAATTCCGCCTTTGATTTGGATTAGAACTCTTCTGATAGACTCGTATAGGTTGAATCTCGATCCTACAAGTGGTATCAGAGCTCAAGAGGAAGAATTCTTACCGATTTCAACTTGTTTTCACCGTTTTTCATCGAAATTTCTTACTTCTACTCATTCTTCTTCACATTTTTCAAAATTAACTGAGATTTTACGGTTAAAATGGACTGATTTCTTGATATTATACGCGAAACATAGTTTTAATCAATCCTTGAAAGAATTAGACCTAAAATCGACCTAAAACGTGATCAATTTTGTCAAAAACATACCCGACCTTGTGACATCAGCATCAATTCGTGTGAAATTACACTCACTTCGCACGAATTGGACTACCAGCTCACTTGAAAAGTGTCCATTTCGTACGGTTTGGTTTTTTTTGAGGATCCAGGTCGCACCAAAAAGGTCCAATTCCTGTGAAACAGACTTCCAATTCACACCAAAGGTCCAATTCGTGTGAAACATACTTCCAATTCGCACCAAAGTGTCCAATTCATGTGAATAGTGTCCCAATCCACACGGATTGATTTTAGATCATTTGGACTTTAACCAGTTCGCACGAGGTGCATCTTAGCAGGTCGTTTAGTATTGGGTCAGATTGTTTGGAATTGGATCAGATTGATTGAATCATCCAGATCGTTTGAACATTGTGATTTAGTAAAACTGTTCACTGAAACATGGAAAACGAGTTTTACAACGCCTTTGGTTTTGATTTCAACGCCTTTGCTACTGCACCAGCTGCTCCAGTTACCGTTGCTGAAACTGTCGGTATCGAGAATGAAAAGGGAAGAGAATCAGTCAAATCTAAGCCAAAAAGAAAGAAGATTTTCAAATCATCAGAAAGTGATGAAGACACTGATAATGAGGAAGAGTATATTAATAACGCTAGATTAGAATTGGATCCTTATAGTTTTAATTTGTTTTTTGCAGATAAGATCGAGATGCTGAATGAGAAAAAGGCTGCTAGACTAAAGAAAGAATTGGAAGCAAGAAGGGTTGCTGAAGAAAAGGCAAAAATGGAAGCTGAAAAAGAAAAAGTTGAAGAAAAACTGACAGAAAAGATTGAGGTTGAAGAGAGTGAAGTGATGATAGAAGTTGAGACAGAACCGAATGTGAATGAAAAGGTGATTGAGAAAATAGTTGAAAAAATTGTTGAAGTTGAAAAAATTGTTGAAGTTGAAAAAATCGTCGAAGTTGAAAAGATTGTCGAAGTTGAAAAGATTGTTGAGGTCACAAAACCTTGTCTGAAATGTTTAGAACCATGCAAACATTGTGAAGAAAAAGACAAGAAGTATAGTGAACTAGACGAGTTGAAAGAAAAATTGTTGTTTGATATTAAGTACGTAAAAGAATCATATGATGTGCTGAACAGAACGGTTGATAGTTTGAACAAGACAAACTTAGAAGTAGAAGCTGCCTCAACGATGATGAATTCAACATTAATGACTAAGCAGAAGGCCATCAATCATTATATTGAAGAGTGTGCAAAGCTGAAGCAGGATTTTGAAATCGAAAAGATTGAAAATGAAAGAATCAGATGATTGTTGCTGAGTTATTCAACTTGTGATTATTTGATTGATAGAGTTTATCCTACTGTTGCAGGTCTTGAAGCTTTTCAAGATAAAAAGACGGAAGTTACGGATACTGGTAAAAAACAGAGTGTCAAGTATAACAAGTGTCCGTCTCTGATCTGGGAAAGTTATTCTCCTAGAAAACCAAATGAGGAACAATTAAAATAGGCAGTCAATATAAAGTTAAAGTCTGAAACAAGTGATGAGTTACCGGACAACATTGACGTCACATTCACAGCGTCTGACACTGATCATGAGTCTGAATTATTAAAGAAAGTGGTCGATCAGGTGTTGGATATGGACGAAGAGTCAAAGTCGGAGTCTAAATCTGAAACGTCGAGTTCGTCAGACAACAGTCCGAGTTCACCAGTTAAAAGGGTTTACAATAAAGATTTTCTGATGTCAAAGAATAATTTGAATGATGAAACGTTCAAAGTAGCATATACTTTGAATGATTCTGACAAATTATTTTCTGATGAAGAATTTCCAATAAGAATTGTTAAAACTGAACAGATCAAACAGGTTTTCAAATTAACAGAAATTAATATTTCTGAAATAAAAGATGTAAATCTTACTGAAAAACCTAAAAAATACACTTCAAGAGTTCAACAAAGATTGAACAAGAAAAAAGGTTACAGTTCTGGTTTTCAACAAAATCCAAACCATAACAGTAATTTCAAAAAGAAAGGTTTAGGTTTTATTCCACCTGAAAATTATAAAAATGAGAAAAATTATAAACCAAAAACTAAATTTGTTTCAGGTACAAGTTCAGAAGAAGAAAAGGAGAAACTGTTTAGAAAACAGGCAAACAAAGAGTTTCTTGCAGAAAAGAAAAAGAATGTTTTGAAAAAATTTGCACCAAGAGTTGACAAAAGAACTTGCTTCAAATGTCAAGAAGTTGGACACATTGCTTGGAATTGCCCAAAGTCCACCAACACAAAACAGGGAGTTTCTTCTAACTCTAAAATGAAGAAAAAATGTGTTGATCAAAAAGAACAACCAATTGAAAATTTTAAGGAGTTCAAAAATTCGGCTTTCGAAGTTGGTGAAAGTTCGAGATGTTTTTACAAAAGAAGAGTTGATTTGAACAAACAAAAATGGGTTGTTAAATCTGAAACTAGTTCTGACAATGAAACTGACTCGTCAAAGTCAGAGGAGTCATCTGTTTTTTCAAGTGATGAGAATTCTGTTCCAGAAATGAACGATGAAAACTTTCCACCATTGTCAAAAGAAAACTTGAAGTTAAAAGTTGGAAAGATTGAGATCTCAGATCAATTCTTCCCTAGTAAGGAAGAATTTGATGCTGAAAAGGTTTTTAACAGAAAAGTGTTACATATTTTTGGAAAGATGACAGATGGTAAGGTAAAAAGTGTGAAAGAGTTTTATAAATCAAAAAGATGCTGGATTGAAGATGATTCACAATCACCCAAGACTGGTCAGGCTTGGGTGACAGCATTCTCTACTTAGAATCCTGACTTGCCGGAGTTCCCAAGTTGGTAATCGTGGAGCATGAATCGGCATCTTTCTTGAGATTTGAAAATTGTTATATTTCAATTTACAAGTGGTATTTTTTATGAGAACCTACAAGTGGTTAATCAAGGTCATTAAGTTGAACTTGATTTAACTTTCATACAAGTGATTGAAAGACAAAGTGATGAACAAATCCCCGATCTTACAAGTGGTTTCAACAAAACTAATTTTCCGGAAAAACCATTTGATTAAAACAAACTTTAGTGTTTTGAAATCACAATGGGAAAATAGTTTGTTGTCAGGGGGGAGTTCTGATTGTTTACGCCAAGTGGATGGCGATTTGAAACAATTCACAATGGTTTGTCAAATTTTCTTTAAATGGTTTTGAATTTTAGGGGGAGTAAGAAATTTCAGAAAATCCAAAAACATTAGAAAATTTGAAAAAACCAAAAACATGATAAAAATCAAAAAATGAGTTTTGTTGTGAAAAAAAGGAAATGATAGTACATCAGTAGACAATCACAGTACGCTAAAGAATTGGAAAGTTAAAATGTGATAAACGGTCTCACTGATGATATGCCAGTAGGTTTTTACACGCTTAGTAGATTGTTTTCGAGATATAAACCTAAATATAATTACTTACTTATTTCGTGGGGAACATCTCTCGGATATATAGGTAACCCCTGAAATCTTGTTTGAAGGGCTTTCTATTTCTAACATACTAGGTCTTTGTGCGTTATGATATCAGGGGTATTATACTAGGACTTCTGATTTTGCGGGAGCAATAGCCTAGTCCTCGTATAACACTTTGCACTGCTTTAATCTTAAAGGTCACCCTCAACATTAAAAATGATGAAACATTGAAAATTGCTAATCATGTGCTGTTGAAAAGAAGATCCCCAAGGGGGACACACCTAAAGTCGAACCATCATCTCTCTGATTTTGCGGAAGCAATAGCCTGAGCTCTCATGGTCTCGCACCCCTTACAGATATCATTAGTGTACATTCACCTGTAAGACTGAATATAGGAGTCTGGATACGTGAGTATATTCTGAGGTGGGACACGCGAATAAGTTTAAGTCCTTTAAAACACTAATCTCGTATCTCGAAACAATTGAACTTTGTGTGAAAATTTAAGTGGATCAGTATACTGACAATCTAAGTGAATCGTTTAGAACTTAAAGTGTTTAAAGCTCAACGATGCTTGTGATTGGTCTCAAAAACTGATATGATCTTCTTACACAAACTCACAAAAATATTGTGTTTAAATATTTCTTTACTGCATTTCATTAAAAACAAAATCCAAAAAGATTTTAAGTGTATTTTAGCATAAATTTTTTAAAATTCAAAAAGATTTTATTTTATTTTATTTTCGACAACTGATGTTGAAAAGCTGATTTTCAAAATTCCGAGTGCTAGACATGACGACAACAGGGTTGGGAGAGTTTGTTTTGAAATAAGATTTGATTTTGAAATGATTAAATGATCAAATTTGAATGTTTCGAATACAAGTGATTAAGCGGAGATAATTTGAGAAATGTTATATGATTTCTACAAGTGGTGTCTAAAATTGTTAAATTTTTAATAATTGAGAAACTTACTTTTGGGTAGAGATTTATGCAGGTCCCCGTATCTAAGCCTGAGTAGAGTTTGAGCCAGGTTACGATTCTAGAACGCGAGCTATGTCAGATTGTGATCCCGGAACAATTTAAGGGGGAGTCTACTAGCAAAGGGGAGTCTGAAGACAGTAGAGCCAGTTTCTGATCCTAGATCTATGATCAAGATAGAAGCTGATGTTGTTGATGAGTGAGAGAAAGAGGAGATTGAAGATTATCATATCAACATCCAAGGGGGAGGTTAGCTGTTGATGCTGAAAAGAAAGACGATAGAGATTGAAGGATGCATACAGTGTTAGATACTTTGGAAAGAGTGAAAAGATTGATCAAAACAGATGACGCACTGAAGATGTGCCTAAGACTTCGTCAACATCCAAGGGGGAGTCTGTTGATGCATATGTCTGTTGACTTCGTCTTGTATCGAGTCTTGAGTCTAGATAGGATAAACCAGTGCTCAGTATGCTAGAAATTAGGGTTTTAGTGATGTTGGACAAGTTCACACGAATTGGAAAGGCCAATTCGTATGAAATGATCATTGACCATTTCGCACGAAATGGGTCATGTCCATTCCATGCGAACTGGCCATCATCTATATATACCTGAGCTTGGTTGTCATTTGTAAGAGTTGTGATTCCAGAGCCGAGGTGCTGCTGAAGTGTCGTATGATCTGTAACGCTTTCAAATCAGTATACAAGACATTTAAAGTGAATCCTAGTGTGAATCAAGTTGTAATCAAGTCCGAATCATCAAATTCCGCGTTTGATTTGGATTAGAACTCTTCTGATAGACTCGTATAGGTCCAATCTCGATCCTACAGTAAGCGAGTAGGGATCCTTAGCAGGGGTTTACCTGATATCGAGGGTATAAGTTAGTCGTACGCAAGTTATACAGGGTTAAAACAAAGAATGTCGTTTTTCAAAATAGAGATGTCGCGTGGATATGTCAATCATAACCAGAATTTACCATAGAGGAATGGTTGATGTCCGAGTTTGTAGTGTTAAGGTTCACTGAAACTTCCGTCAAAGTTGTCTGGATCGCCCACATGTGAAGGAGAAATAATTCACCTTGATCCATGAACTTAGATGAGTTTGCGATTTATCGAGTCGGTAAGCAACCAAATTCAGAGGAGTTTCCTCAGGTCGTGTGAATGAATCTGAAATATGTTTGTGTAGTCAAGAGGTTTCAAAGAAAGGACGTGAAAACATGTTCAAGAGGGTATGATCGTATCAACACATCACCATCCTCAGGGTTTCAAGAAGGGATCACCAATGATCGGAAGTAGAGCCTACCAAATTCTCTAAACTGGAATGAGTTCGTATTAGTGTCTCTGCATGAAGAAGCGAGGACGTAGTATCACTGTGTTAAAGGAATGACGGTTTTGTCTAAGTCAATAGTAGAAATTAGTCAACAAGAATAGGTCGGTACAAAGGCTAGTGAAAAGGTTTCACATAATCAAGATAAACTATCATAGACTCAAAATGCGACTGTTGTAGTGTAAGGGGGTAAGGTAAATGTGTAGACCATCGTGTTCGTCTGTAGGTTGAGTAGTCCATATCTCCGTCCTCAAATGTCCCGAAGACTATCCCATCATTAGGAGGTATCTATTTGTTAAGTTGGGTATACAAATGTGTAAATCAAGTTAGACTAAAAATTAACCACCTATCAGGGTAATGGGGTGGGGGGTAACCTTGTGATTGGTGGAAATTGTGGTATGGTTGTTAGCGTTTCGTTATATCGGTTGCGGATCGAAGACACAGGAGGTTGGTGATGTTCATACGAAGAATTGAGCGAAAACAAAAATACAACAAATAACCTGTCACACCCCGATATTTTCACGTATTACCGGTGGGCCCGGTGGGGAGTATTGTGACGTAATTGATATCATCATAGTCAAATAATCACAGTTCAATGCACAGCGGAAGTCTAAAGTAAATATATTACAAACCGATTCAAAAGTAACATCAATATTACAAACGGAGTGTAAGATGGATCCACAGGCGGATCTTAAATCGGGAAGATAAACACTGTTCAACAGACTTTAGACGTCTAGAACTTGCAAGATTCCCTATTAACGCCCTGAGCTCCCAGCCAATTATGTACAGTACCTGTCACTTAATTTTTTTGGAAAATACGTCAGTTTACACTGGTAAATACAATTAACTGACTCTTTTGAAAACATTTATGAAAATTGATTTAAATGCACAAGGCACAAATATTCTTTTATAACTTGGGACAATTATATAAAAATAATCTTGTATACAGATTTACATGTTCGTTATACATTCAGGGCCCGATGTTAGAAACCGAGTCAAGATTAACAGACACACCACAAGTATAGGCCCACAAGAGAGTGAGATACCGTTTCCCTTATGCAACTGTCAGGTGTATGCCTACACCCCGTGCGTAAGACGTGGCCATTTCTTAATAATGATGCCAAGGATATCCGGGACATGGTCATTAACCCCCAAAGGCTTTTATTTCAAACAAGACAAATTAAAACTGGTTACCACAATAATTTAATCACAATCCGATTAAACATTCAATACCAGACCAAGCGGTATTATTATAATGCCGTATCCCAAGCCCGTATAACGGAAAATAAGTTAAAAGTATTTACCTGAGCTTAAAATGCAATTTATACTCAGCCGTATATTCTAAGCAGCTAGCACAAGTACCTCTACTAGGGCTCTCAATCTGGAACGAAGGTTTTATTAACCTATTAGATTCCTAACGGGTCTTATTTAAGTTGTAACTTAGACCGGTTAGTTTTAACGAAAGGTTTTTCGGTTCAAAACGTAAGATTAAGCGAAGACCGGATTAGAATGTAATTTAGACCCGACAAGTATGGAGACTTGTATGATATGGGTAAACTAAACACATTCTGAATTTTGAAGCAAAAATGATAAGGTTTGACCCGTTTCGGTCAATTTATGCGAACTAGTTACATAAACCGTTCCGAACGCGAATAATGCATAACGAGTAATCAAAAGAGTCATGAACATGTTTCACAAGTTAATATGCCTTAAATATGTTGTGATATCAGTAGGATACCTTCCATTATGCCTAAAACGAATTTAAAATCAATTTATGCCACGTAGTGGTATTTTGGTCATTTTAAAAGATTATAAAAGAGGTTAAATGACAATCTGAGGTTCTAGTCTAAAATAATCAGTAAAATATTTATTTTATCAAGTTATATTAGTAAGATATCTCACATATGTTAAATTTATCATTTATGGCCAAACTATGCACCGTAGGGGCATTTTGGTCATTTCACATATGCTTTAAGGGTTAATTTTGGAAATCTGATTTCAAAACTCTTGCTTACTGTTAAAATATAAAAATTTACTTAAAACATCAGTAGGTATTAAGTCTTATATGCCAAAAATTGTTTTAACCTATACTATGCGTTTAAAACGTGTAAAAGTCGGTTTTAAGCGATTTTTGGGTTATATAAGGAAGTCTGAGTTCTTAATCGGTTTATAAACTTCAAAATATTTTATTTATCATATAAAATCAGTATCAAAAAGTTTGGTATCAAAATGTGATGTAAAACTCATTTTATTAGCAAAAAGGGTATAATCGTCAATTACCGAATCAAAGCAATAACCGTATGCTATGATCAGTTTAAAAATAAATAAAAATCTTAAAAAATCCCAAAATATTATATTACATCAGTGGGAAAAAGGTTTGGTGTCAAAACTTGGGTTTAAATAGGCTTTATGCTAATTACGTCGTTTAATTAATAAAAAGCTTTCAATTTACGCTATTGAGCATAACTCTTAATCTAGACCTCCAACTGATGTCAAATTTTTAGGACAAGTTTATAAATCAGTAACAAAGGTTTTTATCCTCTCACATTTTCAAAAATATCGTTTTTACATCAAAAGGGCATAATTGTCAACTTTTAAGCATTTAACGGAAACATGCAATGAACTAGGATTTCTATGGAACCATGTTGTATAACCTCAGAGGGTTATACTAACATATAATATGGTCCTAAAGGAATCCTAAGGCACATCTAGACTAAGTTAAATCGGGTCAGAACTGAAAGTCAAAGCAAAAGTCAACTTTTGCGACTTTCGGTTCCCAACCGAGCCTAAACTCAGAATTGTCGTGTCGAACATGCCTAGACATGTTCAATTAATATTTACCAAGTTATTAAAGTGATAAAACTGATTTTATTGCCTTTATATCATTAATTATGAATTTTATTTAAAAACCGACTCGTTAGACTTTTATTTTAATTATTTTGACCCGACAATTAACTAAGCAAACGTGGTAATTAGGAGGTGCCCTTTTGAGGGTTTAATACCTACCTAATTACGATCACGTAGCCATGCTCGTTGCGAACAATGGCTTGACCGTTTAAAAGTCAAAGCGTTTATCGCAAACGCTTGACTTTTCGGCTTTAAGAGCCAAACAATTGAACTAACCACGAAAGGACACTTACAAAGCGTCCAAGCAAGGATGGAATTGATCTAGGATGTTCAGGTATGAAGCACAAAAGCTCCAAGTTAGAACAATTCAGATCAAGTGTGAAATGAGAGCAAGAACAAATGGGTTTATATAGGATTTTGAGAACCATTAGGATCGTTTCTCGTAACCCGTGATTCAATCTGAACCGTACAAGTATTACCCATTGTTTTTTCAATACTATGGGTGCCCAAAATGGCCCATAGAATGATTAAAAACCATCAACAATACTTGAAACCAGCTGCTGCACATGGGAAATGGTTTTCTGCAGGTCTGATGGCTTACACGGCCCGCGTAGACTCAGAGAGAGTCTTACGTGGCCCGCCTACTAACCCAGATCAGCAACAGAACTTTTAAAAATTGCAGAAATGGTCCCTGTGAGCATATAAGGTCATGTTTGGCATGTTTAAGGCCCGTTAAGCCATTTCCAAGCCTCTACAATGATGCCTTAACATAGGGCACATGAAAAATGCTCAAAAATATGTCGGATGTCGGTTCGTTTGGCTGTACGGTCGCATTGTTCGTCTAATTACGACGAAACACGAACGGATGCGAAAAACGACCCAAATTACGCGACGAATGGAATTTTATCATGCCAAACACTAAAATAAAATATTTTAATGATTACATAAATTTTTGGATGTCCGGATGTATTCAGAACGTAAGATATGCGCGAAAATGCAAACTTGTGCACTTTTTGACACTTTTAGTCCCTGCATGACTTAAAAGTTTATTTTTGCGCACCAAACACCTCTAAGCCTATATCTAAGCTATGTAAAGGATATTTAGGGCATTTTTAACTTATGATCATATTCCGGAAGGTTCGATACCCTACGAATAGGTATACTTTTGCAATTTGACGCAAATAGTCCTTTAATCGCACAAAGTAGCGCGAAATGTCGTTTAATGATATATGGCCCATATTGGGTATTCCCAAGCATGTGTTTAAATTTTACTACGCCCTCGCTCGCTTAAATGGTCACCAAAAGGCGTAGATTCAAAAGTTGACGCTTTTGGTCCCTCAATTGCGCAAACTTGCGTATATCATCGTCTAATAGCATTGAAGCCTTATCTAAACCATATTAGGAATTATTGAGAGTATTATTAAACATCACCATGCTTCGGGTTCATAAAAAGGTCATTCGGAGGTATAATTAAACACATTGACGCTTTTAACCCCTTAAACTTGCAAAGTTGCGCGTAACGTCACTTAAAGGCATAAAAACCCTTAATGGCCAATATTAGGCATTCCCGAGAGTGTAGTCAATTATCATGAAGCTCTCGGTTTGTTAAAAGGTCTCTCAGAGGTAAGATTTAACATGTTGACACTTTTAACCCTTCATTGCGCAAAGTTTCAATTAATTACGTGAACGGCTACTCATGATCGACAAGTGGCCCATTTGTGAATACGATTACCATGTAATGTTATTCAGAGGCTTATAATAAGCATGTTAACATTTCCAGTCCTTCTAAAATCAAAGTTTTTGATTTTTCGCGAAATTAGTCCCTCAAATTCAACGTTTGACTTTATTAGGGTTTATTACACGTGTCAATACATCATTGGATGTGATTTTACGAGGTGTTACATCCTCACCCCCTTAAAAGAAATCTCGACCTCGAGATTTGCTAAAATAATGGAAGTCCTCTCTAACGTATCATGGACTTAATCTTCCATATTATATCTAGGGTCTCTCCAAGCACCCAAGATGACCTTTATAATAGGTATATGTATCCTTTTGGAGCTTCTTAACCTGTCGATCCTTTAATTGATGCGGATTTCTTATTGAACCATAAATTTTCATTAATCTGCATATCATTAAATGACAATGCTTTCGACTTATCGGCGAAACATATCCTTAAATCACTAGTGTGGGACACATTGATTCCCAATCTTGATATATTCGATTTCCTCGAATAATTCTATATATCAGAGCTTAACTAGCCCATTGTATAAAATTTCTAGCACACCCTTCAAGGGTGATATTTTTCTGTGAAATCTTATCCCTTAACAAGAACTTAAGAGGTTTGCGATTTTCATCAATTATTGATTTCACGCCGATTACTGGCAGTTTCTAGACGATCATAAATTTATATGATCTCATCCGTCATTTCCAAGGTAATCCTTCAGATCCGAATAATTGGGCTTACCAAAATTCTGTCCATCCAACGGACCTTTGACATTCCATCTATACAAGGTCTCCAAAGGAGCAGCCTTGGTACTTATATATTGACTATTTGTTATAGGATAGCTTAGTTAATGTGAGATGGTTATTCCAACTATAGCTTAAAGTCAATCTTAAGAAATAGCTAATCTTTACGGTTAGTCGAACAAATCGACGATCCTGGGCAGCTGATGGCGATTCTTAATTGTTGCCTAAATATGGTTGCGGTAATCGATGCATAAGCAAAATGAGCCGTCTTTCTTAACCAATAATATTGAAACTCTTAGAATTTACGAATTAGGCTTTAAGAACCTTTATCTTAAAATTCATTTAACTAGGGTTTCTATTATTCCCGAGTTGGAGGTACTAATCGTCACGGAGATTTCACAATACTGCAGCCCTAAGCGGGATGTTAATCTTAACTTTACTTGTCTCAGGAGGTAAACAGGGTAATCTTTGGAGAAGAAAATCAAGACACAAGGAGATTACAGAGATTTTCCAAATCTCTGGCTCTGGTTCATTTATCATTGCCCGTGTCAGATAAGTGACACATTTTCTTTACGAGTCCATGGATTCCTTAGTCAGAGACATTTACTTGGACAATTCCATTCTGTACATCTTCTTTGAATACCGTTAGCTGACTTTAGTACCATATGACCATTGGAATATCCTTGTGGTTCCATGCATTAAACCTCCATACTGATCAGGCATGGAAGCAATCTATGGAACATATTAAGATACTTTAATCCTCATATGGCACCTTTGTCATACCGTTTGGTATTTGCAATGGATAGAGATCAAAGAGATATCGAATCCGTATGTTGACGTACTTCATCTGGAGAGAGGGTTCTTTAGAATTTTACGACTGAAAATTTCTGACAGGAACGGAAGAAATGGTTCCTATGATTTTTTTGTCTGTAAGTTTTACCTTACGCTTAATATCTGAGGTTCTTATGGAAGAGTTTAAAAGTTTGTTATGCTTACCATCCATGAAGGATTTATTGGTATTCAATTCAAAATAGAACTCTTTAGCATTTGTTCTACTTCATATTTTATGCTTAGGGCTCTAACAGGCAGATTTAATAACTTATACAATTTATTATTCACGAACGAATTATATGCACCCGAATCAAATAATACCCTTGCATATACATCATTGATAAGAGACGTATCGTTTATAACATTGTCATCTTGTATGGCCTCTTTTTCACCCATCTGAAGAACCCTAGCGTTGGTCTTCTTAACTTCTTCAAGCTTCTTTGCATATTTTGGGCAATTTGATTTGATATGCCCCTTCTCGTTACAGTTGTAACAAGTCGCATCTCCTATCCTCTTGCATTCTAATGTTTTATGCCCACTAGATTTGCATATCCCACAAGCCCTAGGTTGTGATTGGGATTTTGATTCGAACCTGCACTTCCCATAATGGCGCTTCTTGCAGGTCTTGCATTTGGGCTTTTATTTGTTCTCCTTAAGCTCAAGCCTACCCTTTTTCTTGGAAGTATGGGAGTTATCTTTCTCCTTTTTCCTTTTTAGTTCATTCTTCACATTCGAGGCATGAGCAAGATCCTTCTTGTGTGTAAGGAAGTGTGGTTTTAAATGGGATTTGGAGCAAGTAGTATTGGGTTCTTTAAACTTTTTCACAACCTTTCTCACAGCCTTTCCAACAGCTGTGTCAATCATAGCTTGGAGAACATCTTTGTCAATTTTGAGGTTCACAATTGTAGCATCATTAGCATGCGTCTCATCATTAATGGCGCGATCGACAGTTGTCTTATCCGAGTTTGTCATACTCGAGATTTGGTTCCTAATACCAAACGAAACAATTTCTTAGTTGCACTTCAACAGCTATTCATCATCCTGATGACTTAACATATACTAACCATGGTATCATTAAACCATACAGGCTAATACAGTATGAACATTCGTAATGGATGTTATTTAAAATATATATCAATTATATTTAGCATAGGCCATATAAGGACCATCAATGGCATTTAAGGTTTGGACCTAGTCCATTACCTTTTTGACAGGGGATCAAAATGTCACATCTGTCTTGATTATATTGATGATTTTGGATAGCTTGGAAGCTTGCCATAAGGATATTGGAAAAGAGTGATTCCTAATGGATATAAAGCATCCATCTAAAATGATGAAGCAATCTCTAAAGTATCATCAGCCAATTCTCCCTCGCGTTATGTGTCTAGAGTCCTAACGAGCGGATACAACAACTTACAACATTTACCGTCCACAATAGACTTGTCTGTGCCAGAATCAAACAAATTCCCACATAAACATCGTTTGATAAGGAAAGGTACCTGTTATGATGTTATCATTCTGTACTGCCTCCTGGGTGTTCATCTAGAAGACTCACGCGTTTGTTTTCTTGGCCTCTTCACGCTTCTTCTTATTCTTAGGGCAGTTGGTCTTAATGTGCCCCTTTTCGTTGCAACCGTAATAGGTTACATCCTTCAACTTCTTGCATTCCAAGGTTTTATGCTCCTTGGACTTGCAGATTCCACAAGGTAGAGGCTGAGATTCAAATATACATTTCCCGAGGTGGTATTTCCTACAGGTTTTGCACCTGGTCTTTTCACCTGACTGCTGGTTTTCCTTCTTAAACCCGGAACTCTTCTTATGATCAGAGTTCCCCTTTTTCTTATTATCGGAGCGATGAGAATTCTCATCCTTCCTTTTACGCTTTCCATCATCGGAAGCTCTGGCAGCCATGTTTTTAACCACATCAAGTGTGAGAGATAGTGACAGATCTGCTGCCGACCTGAACCTAGTAGGTCTCGATGCCTTCACACTGGCTTTGATTTCCGGAGCTAAACCTCCAATAAAACGAGCTATGCGTTTTGGTTCCGGTGTAACCGGATAAGGAACCAAACGAGACATAGTGTTGAAGCTCGTAAGATACGCCTGACAATCTAAGTTCTTCATGACCAAGGTCAAGAAGTCAGTCTCAATTTTCTCAATTTCATGTTGAGGACAGTAATTTTCTTTGATGAGGGCAACAAATTGATCCCACGTCAGATTATACAACAGGATTTTCCCTGTAACTTGGATTAGGGACCTCCACCAAGCTAGAGCTTCTTCCTTAAAAGATTGTGAAACAAACTTCACAATATCGTGTTCTGTACAACCACTAATATCAACCACTGCATCCATCTCATCGAGCCATGTCATGCAATCGATGGCTCCCTTTTCTCCTGTGAAGTCTCTAGGCTTGCAGGAGACAAAATATTTATATGAACAGGTTTTAACACGTGGCTCTTGATGAAGCACAACCTGTCTATACGGAACATTCCTCTGATTTGATGAGTGATGAGAATCGTCCTTATGAGATACATGCGTTTGGGAAGGTGGTTTTGCATGAGGCACAGACTGGGCCTGGGTGCATGTACCACCTGATTCATTATCTCGTCTTTTCAGAGCTCGAGTAACGGCATTGTCTATCAATGCCTGCAGTTCTGCTCCAGTTATATTAACTCTGGTAGCATCATTATTCTCCCTCGGGTGGCTGTTAACCTCATCTGATCCAGCCATATAGCTTGATTGCTACATAAATATTGACAATGATTTATTCGGGAGTTTATTATGGAATCATCATTTCGACGATTCATTAACCATGGTAATATAAACCATATTGGTTAATTTGTTAATTATATTTAACTAGTATGTTCATCATAATTTATCCTAGTTAAAACATTAAGGATATTATCAGTGGCACAAAAGGCCTAGTCACTGGGACATTTTTAATTCATAAGCCATGATTTCAGGGAATCAAGGCATTTAAGGCTTGAGCATAGTTCATTACCTTCTCTTGGCAGAGAGTCGTAGACTACTACTGTCTTCTTGTCTCAGAGGACAATAAACATGGCCCGTATGCACTTTATCACAAATGGATGTTTAAATATATAATCATCTTAATTGATGATTTGAACCCATGATTCTAGATCATTAGGCTAAATAAGGGATTGGAAATTCCCACTATAAAGATGACAACTGTGATTTTATCGCATCACTGTTGTCAGGAATGTTAACATGTTTTCAGATGTTAACTAGGATCCGAATCTTTTTAAACTGGTTTTACCATCATAACTAGGTCTTTGATGACATATAAGCTAGGTTATACCTTTTTAAGATTCTTTTTAATATATACAGGCAGATCAATTTCAAAAAAAGAATGATATTTTGATTTATTTCATATATTATATTCGTATATAATGATAGAATGAAATTTAAATAAAATACTCAGATAAATTTTAAAAGGAGCACATAATTGTCCTAAACGGGACTTGAAGGAAATAACATTGTCCACGAGGGGACTAAAAGATAAATATGTCCTTATAAGGACTACTAAAGAAACGAAATTCCGCAAAAGGAGTTCCTTCTTCTTCACTTTATTTCTGAATGTTTTCTCTTTGGGTGCACGTTTATCCTAGTCGCGGTACGAAGTTCGGCATTTTTAGGCTTCAGATGTGGAGAATTTCTATTATGGCTTCTTTGCTTGGCGCCATATTCAAAATACATAAAATCGAAAAACAATATTTTACAGAATACGGATGAGAGTATTCCTATGTTAAGTCTAGACTCAGAAGGTCTAAGGAATGTGCTACTGTGTCATTGAGATTAGACACAAAAGGCTAGTGTTTAATACACTCAATGTTGGCTCTGATACCAACCTATCACACCCCGATATTTCCACGTATTACCGGTGGGCCCGGTGGGGAGTATTGTGACATAATTGATATCATCATAGTCAAATAATCACAGTTCAATGCACAGCGGAAGTCTAAAGTAAATATATTACAAACCGATTCAAAAGTAACATCAATATTACAAACGGAGTGTAAGATGGATCCACAGGCGGATCTTAAATCAGAAAGATAAACACTGTTCAACAGACTTTAGACGTCTAGAACTTGCAAGATTCCTTATTAACGCCCTGAGCTCCCAGCCAATTACGTACAGTACCTGTCACTTAATCTTTTCGGAAAATACGTCAGTTTACACTGGTAAATACAATTAACTGACTCTTTTAAAAACATTTATGAAAATTGATTTAAATGCACAAGGCACAAATATTCTTTTATAACTTGGGACAATTATATAAAAATAATCTTGTATACAGATTTACATGTTAGTTATACATTTAGGGTCCGATGTTAGAAACCGAGTCAAGATTAACAGACACACCACAAGTATAGGCCCATAAGAGAGTGAGATACCGTTTCCCTTATGCAACTGTCAGGTGTATGCCTACACCCCGTGCGTAAGACGTGCCCATTTCTTAATAATGATGCCAAGGATATCCGGGACATGGTCATTAACCCCCAAAGGCTTTTATTTCAAACAAGACAGATTAAAACGGGTTACCTCAATAATTTAATCACATTCCGCTAAAACATTCAATACCTGACCAAGCGGTATTATTATAATACTGTATCCCAATCCCGTATAACGGAAAATAAGTTAAAAGTATTTACATGAGCTTAAAATGCAATTTATACTCAGCCGTATATTCTAATCAGCTAGCACAAGTACCTCTACTGGGGCTCTCAATCTGGAACGAAGGTTTTATTAACCTATTAGATTTCTAACGGGTCTTATTTAAGTTGTAACTTAGACCGGTTAGTTTTAACGAAAGGTTTTTCGGTTCAAAACTCAAGATTAAGCGAAAACCGGATTAGAATGTAATTTAGACCCGACAAGTATGGAGACTTGTATGATATGGGTAAACTAAACACATTCTGAATTTTGAAGCAAAAATGATAAGGTTTGACCCGTTTCGGTCAATTTATGCAAACTAGTTACATAAACGGTTCCGAATGCGAATAATGCATAACGGGTAATCAAAAGAGTCATGAACATGTTTCACAAGTTAATATGCCTTAAATATGTTGTGATATCAGTAGGATACCTTCCATTATGCCCAAAACGAATTTAAAATCAATTTATGCCGTGTAGGGGTATTTTGGTCATTTAAAAAGATTATAAAAGAGGTTAAATGACAATCTGAGGTTCTGGTCTAAAATAATCAGTAAAATATTTATTTTATCAAGTTATATCAGTAAGATATCTCACATATGTGAAATTTATCATTTATGGCCAAACTATGCACCGTAGGGGCATTTTGGTCATTTCACATATGCTTTAAGGGTTAATTTTGGAAATCTGAGTTCAAAACTCTAGCTTACTGTTAAAATATAAAAATTTACTTAAAACATCAGTATGTATTAAGTCTTATATGCCAAAAATAATTTTAATCTATACTATGCGTTTAAAACATGTAAAAGTCGGTTTTAAGCGATTTTTGGGTTATATAAGGAAGTCTGAGTTCTTAATCAGTTTATAAAGTTCAAAATATTTTATTTATCATATAAAATCAGTAGCAAAATGTTTGGTATCAAAATGTTATGTAAAACTCTTTTTATTAGCAAAAAGGGTATAATCGTCAATTACCGAATCAAAGCAATAACCCTATGTTATGATCAGTTTAAAAATAAATAAAAATCTTCAAAAATCCCAAAATATTATATTACATCAGTGGGAAAAAGTTTTGGTGTCAAAACTTGGGTTTAAATAGGCTTTATGCTAATTACGCCGTTTAATTAATAAAAAGCTTTCAATTTACGCTATTGAGCATAACTCTTAATCTAGACCTCAAACTGATGTCAAATTTTTAGGACAAATTTATAAATCAGTAACAAAGGTTTTTGTCCTCTCACATTTTCAAAAATCTCGTTTTTACATCAAAAGGGCATAATGGTCAACTTTTAAGCATTTAACGGAAACATGCAATAACGAGCCGGGGGTCTCACTGGAAGCAGCCTCTCTATTCCGCCGGGGTAGAGGTAAGGCTGTCTACACCTTACCCTCCTCAGACCCTACCTTTGCTTTGCTATTGGTGGGATTTACTGAGTATGATGATGATGATGATGATGCAATGAACTAGGATTTCTATGGAACCATGTTGTATAACCTCGGATGGTTATACTAACATATAATACGGTCCTAAAGGAATCCTAAGGCACATCTAGACTAAGTTAAATCGGGTCAGAACTGAAAGTTAAAGCAAAAGTCAACTTTTACGACTTTCGGTTCCTAACCGAGCCTAAACTCAGAATTGTCGAGTCGAACATGCCTAGACATGTTCAATTAATATTTACCAAGTTATTAAAGTGACAAAACTGATTTTATTGCCTTTATATCATTAATTCTGAATTTTATTTAAAAACCGACTCGTTAGACTTTTATTTTAATTATTTTGACCCGACAATTAACTAAGCAAACGTGGTAATTAGGAGGTGCCCTTTTGAGGGTTTAATACCTACCTAATTACGATCACGTAGCCATGCTCGTTGCGAACAATGGCTAGACCGTTTAAAAGTCAAATCGTTTATCGCAAACGCTTGACTTTTCGGCTTTAAGAGCCAAACAATTGAACTAAGCACGAAAGGACACTTACAAAGGGTCCAAGCAAGGATGGAATTGATCTAGGATGTTCAGGTATGAAGCACAAAAGCTCCAACTTAGAACAATTCAGATCAAGTTGACTTTCCCCAGTTGGTGCAACATAGTGGATGGCCATTATTTCGCTGTTTGAACACTCACCTCGAGTTTTAAACTGAGGCCACCTTAGAAAACATCAAAAACAATCATTAAAAAAAAAACAAGACCTCTTTATGTAGAATTAATAAAATGGCTAGTGACTTTTCTGACACTCCTATAAAGTGATTATTTAACATGTGGACCTTATCCACACATTTTCTTTCTTGGAAACATTTGAATTATTTAATAACGTGTAATTACTATACAATGCCACCTATAAACCAAGGTGGCCAAGTTCAAGCAAATCGAATCAATTCATGCGATTTTTCAATTTAACAGCCATGTGTTTTTTCTAGAAACACTCGTATCATTGCTTATTATTATTCTATTTCAATGCTACTAACATCTATTTAGCGGCATAAACTGCCATCCGTGCACGGGAGCAACTCAGGACTCCCCAAGCGGATATCTCAGCTGCGCGAGCATACTCCGTCACGCAAGTAATCTCCGTCGCGCGAGCATACCCCGCCGCCGCGAGTAATCTTTGTTGCGCGAGCAAAGCTACGCCACGCGGACAACGTTCGCCTACTTTGGACTAGCTCCGCAGTTCACATAAACACCCATTTGAATGTTACAAAGAAACATTTTTAACCCTCTCAAGGGTGGTAAACACTTTTAGTCACTGGCAAATTTAAAAAAAAAAAAAAAAAAGCCTTTTTGACAAAAAAAAATCATGATATGGTGTGCTTGACGGCAGATCGTAATTATCCATGTTTAATCTAAAACTTTTTGAGTTTTCATATGACAAGGGTCAAATATATCGTTTTTGATGACATATCTCAAGGATTTGTACAAAACATTTTTAATTTCCTATATGTTTTTGCAAAATGAATTGTTAAAACTATAACCATGTGCATCCATGTGCACATTCATGCACTTATGAGGTCTTCATCCATTAGCCTATCATTTCTTTTCTTTGTTAAATATAAAAAAAAAAAAAAGATTCAAAGTTTCATTTTAATTTGGAATGAGAACGATGACTAAAAGAAAATAACAAGGAAATGACAAACATTATCCGCTTCCATAGCCTTTACAGCTGTAAACGGCTAATAAAGCTACCATTTTCATTAAAAAGGAAATTATTGTTTTGTACAATCCCTCAAAATGCAAACATGTTCCGCCCTTGCCATACCCGCTATGTCGCGCGGATAACGTTCGCCCCCTTTTGGACCAGCTCCGCAGCCGCGCTAGTCATCCCGTTGCGCGAGCATGCTCCACCACGCGGATCATCTCCGCTACGCGAGCATACTCCGCCGCGCGGTCATCTCTGTTGTGTTAGCATAATCCGCCGCGAGTCATCTCTATAGCACAACCTTGTTATTATCAAATTTGTTTAAGGCAGTAGATGATATATAAAGTTTTACAAACTTTATAAATAAGCATCTCACAATACATGCCTATCTACATACATATTGTTATTTCATAGTGGTTCGACATATATTACGTGTAAGCATTACAAATAATTAAGCTCACTGCAATATAATTATGGACATCCCCATTTTAGTGCAATGCAACTAACAGTTATGTGACAGCAGTAGACAATCACACTAGCATGCATGGTGTAACACCATTTCGAGGTTCAAAAGTGCTTTCAGAATATTGCGAAGTATGGATGCATAGAACAAACACCTCCTAAGGATGAAGTTTTGGTATAACGCTTTCCACATATCACTCTTTATTACAATTTACCATGTCAACTTATTTGCAGGTTAGGCGATACATTCAATCGGTGAAACGCAACGAGCGATCCTCACGCACACCGATGAAAGCCTAAAAAGCGCCTCCACATACGAGCACATAAGTCGCCACGCGCGCATGCTCCTTTACATACGAGCACGTAAGTCGCCATCCGCGCATGCTCCTTTACATACAAGCACGTAAGTCGCCGGCTGGCGCATGCTCTCTTACATATGAGCACGTAAGTCGCCGGCTGGCGCATGCTCTCTTACATATGAGC
Organism: Helianthus tuberosus; assembly: GCA_030545235.1. Taxonomy (NCBI): domain Eukaryota; kingdom Viridiplantae; phylum Streptophyta; class Magnoliopsida; order Asterales; family Asteraceae; genus Helianthus; species Helianthus tuberosus. Next base: position 137,572,685 of record CM060357.1, read on the forward strand.
ACGTAAGTCGCCGGCTGGTGCATGCTCTTTTACATATGAGCTCGTAAGTCGCCGGCTGGCGCATGCTCAGTTACATACTAGCACGTAAGTCGCCGGCTGGCGCATACTCATTTACATACGAGCACGCCGGTCTCCATACGAGTCTGCTGCTCTACATACGAGCATCCTAGCCGTCATGCAAGCCCTGCTGCTTTACATACGAACGTGTGTGTCGCCCACGCGCGCATGCTTAGCCATATATGAAAACGCTTACAAAACGTAAACTGTGCTACAAATGCACGCACCACTTTGGGTATACGCAAAAACACATTGGCTAAAATAAAGTTTCGCTTACACCTACAATCTTCAAGACAACCCACAGCTCCTTGTTTCACGCCACATTGTTGTCGTGGCATACCAGAAGATTAGCGCAGGCTCGGGTTTCCACTTCATTATCCTGACGCAACTTTATGCCAATTCTCATTCGCGATAACCTGCTCAAAGTGGATTAACACGTGCAAATATTGTAGACAACAATTTACGCAGATTCAAACATTATATATATACGTATGCTTCATGGCCTAAGACGCGCGCACCATGCGAAGTCACCAAAAGGTGAATATTTTAGAGTAGCCACACGACTGTGTGCACACTGCTAGAGCTTGGCCTCACTCGCCTGACAAAAGACGAACCGTCAGTGTCAGAATGATGATCATCGTGTCAGTAGTCAATTCAAGGGTCGCCATCAAACGACATTTGCACCAACCTGTCAGAATTCAAAATTCGAAGAATTTCCCACTTAAACTTGCAACGAGACATCATACTGAAGCTAGCAAGGGTTGCGCCGCATGCATCATCAAGCCTGTTGGCCGCGCCGTAGTAATTGACAAACAATTACACGCGCGCCGGCTACCATGACCTAACAAATGCTTTACAGACCAACACACTTTCTTTTTTCTAAGTCCAGAGCTCCAACCATTTACTTCGCGCATGGAAGCAACACTGGACTGGGGGGACTTGAAGGGTTACGATCCCAAAAAGCCGCGCTGACCAACTAGGTCGCACGCAAGACCATACTCCTTATACATTAATCTGACTAATCAAAAGACACCCTGAATGAAGGCCCTCAATGCCTATACCTCGCGCAAGCTGCTTAGACACTCACCAAAGACCGTGCGGCATAAGAGTAAGCCAATAAACGTCTAACAGGCTGTATTCTATCGTGCTCCACGATCACAAATCGTGCAGGAGACAGAGGGTACACAAGGACGCCTACATGGCACCAATCAGGGGGCGGCGACAACTGCCCCATGATCTCCACTCACCGGCTGATGTCAGCGAGACAACAAGGACGACCATCCGGACACGTGGCTCCAATCAGGGTGCGCCAGCACCGGAGATCTTCTAGAAGACACTGACAGCTGCCACAGAAGAGACAAGACGGATATTCCTTGTTGTCGCCATCAGGCCCAGGGCCCATCACGCTTCCGCTGCTCCTGCACCACGCCGGCTATAAATAGGGACCTTCACACACAGGTTAAACCGCTCTGTTCTCTACTCTCTCACTCTAACCACACTCAACCGTCAAAACTCAGCCAGTTCCAAGACTCGTGCACGAGACCTAACCTAAAATTAGCTACGTACGCGCAGCCTTGACAAGCTCATGGCAATGCGCCAATAGCAACTGCCCGCAATCAAACAGCGTGCGCCAGGTTTGCCCAACCAGTATCATGTAATATTCAACGCTCCATTATCTCTACTCGCAGCGAAAGACAGATGCAACAAGCATGGCCAACAACTTTCCCGCACTCGGGCGATAGGTAAGCCTAAAACGCAATCTTTACTTTCGAACACTCCTAACAAGTCTAGTACTCCTACCACGCTTGCACGCGGGAGCAGCACTAGACTGGGGGAATTGATGGGGTATGGTACTAAACCCGACCCGAGCGGTCAGACTTCCCGTTACTTGTTTCTTTTATATTAATTATTTATTATTGTTGCTTACTAACCCAACCGCGAGGCCCAACGCGATGTAGTTTACACTACTTTGGGCCGGGGCTTGTAGAGATAACCCCTAACTGGGCCTGGCCCATTGAGGTTAGGGGAGGCCCATATCCCCCTATATAAAGAGGTGTTCACCTCATTATTAGGGTAGATGAAATGGAGCCACCACACTTTTTGTAGCTGGAAACAGGAGAATCTTCTCCTACTGGCAATCTCTACAGCTCCACTTTCTTCTCTTCTCCATTGCAGATCTAGGTTCAAGAGGAAGAACAAGATGTGATTCTTCACCCACATAGAGAAAGCGGTTCAATCATCCTGGCGGTGAATCCGTGTTTCTTCAAGTGTGAAATGAGAGCAAGAACAAATGGGTTTATATAGGATTTTGAGAACCGTTAGGATCGTTTCTCGTAACCCGTGATTCAATCTAAACCGTACAAGAATTACCCATTGTTTTTCAATACTATGGGTGCCCAAAATGGCCCATAGAATGATTAAAAACCATCGACAATATCTGAAACCAGCTGCTGCACATGGGAAATGGTTTTCTGCAGGTCTGATGGCTTACACGGCCCGTGTAGACTCAGAGAGAGTCTTACGCGACCCGCCTACTAACCCAGATCAGCAACAGAACTTTTAAAAATTGCAGAAATGGTCCCTGTGAGCATATAAGGTCATGTTTGGCATGTTTAAGGCCCGTTAAGCCATTTCCAAGCCTCTACAATGATGCGTTAACATAGGGGACATGAAACATGCTCAAAAATATGTCGGATGTTGGTTCGTTTGGCCGTATGGTCGCGTTGTTCGTCTAATTACGACGAAACACGAACGGATGCGAAAAACGACCCAAATTACGCGACGAATGGAATTTTATCATGCCAAACACTAAAATAAAATATTTTAATGATTACATAAATTTTTGGATGTCGGAATGTATTCAGAACGTAAGATATGCTCGAAAATGCAAACTTGTGCACTTTTTGATACTTTTAGTCCCTGCATGACTTAAAAGTTTATTTTTGCGCACCAAACACCTCTAAGATTATATCTAAGCTATGTAAAGGATATTTAGGGCATGTTTAACTTATGATCATATTCCGGAAGGTTCGATACCCTACGAATATGTATACTTTTGCAATTTGACGCAAATAATCCTTTAATCGCACAAAGTAGCGCGAAATGTCGTTTAATGATATACAAGCCTTCCATGGCCCATATTGGGTATTCCCAAGCATGTGTTTAAATTTTACTACACCCTCGCTCGCTTAAATGGTCACCAAAAGGCGTAGATTCAAAATTTGACGTTTTTGGTCCCTCAATTGCGCAAACTTGCGTATATCATCGTCTAATAGCATTGAAGCCTTATCTAAACCATATTAGGCATTCTTGAGAGTATTATTAAACATCTCGATGCTTCAGGTTCGTAAAAAGGTCATTCAGAGGTATAATTAAAAATATTGACGCTTTTAACCCCTTAAACTTGCAAAGTTGTGCGTAACGTCACTTAAAGGCATAAAAACCCTTAATGGCCAATATTAGGCATTCCCGAGAGTGTAATCAATTATCATGAAGCTCTCGGTTTGTTAAAAGGTCTCTCAGAGGTAAGAATTAACATGTTGACACTTTTAACCCTTCATTGCGCAAACTTTCAATTAATTACGCAAACGGCTACTCATGATCGACAAGTGGCCCATTTGTGAATACGATTACCATGGAATGTTATTCAGAGGCTTATAATAAGCATGTTAACATTTCCAATCCTTCTAAAATCAAAGTTTTTGATTTTTCGCGAAATTAGTCCCTCAAATTCAACGTTTGACTTTTTTTTATTTTTCGCGAAATTAGTCCCTCAAATTCAAAGTTTTTGATTTTTCGCGAAATTAGTCCACCAATCATATTGAACAATATAAATAAATAAATAAAATCGAAACCAAACAATATAATTGGTGTCAAAACAACTTAACAAAGTCTAAGTTATCAGCGGAAGCATTAAGTTCAAAACCCAAAATTATAAATTTAAAGTTCATAAGTGTATCATCATGAACACACAACGGTCCATGTTCCACAACGACTCCTTCCTTATGCAAGCTCCAACTAAGTACCTAACGACCTGCAAAGCATGTAGTAACGAATCAACAAAAAATGTTGAGCGAGTTCACAGTTGGTTGTCTGTTTTAAAGTTGTTCCAAAAACCATAAGATGTTTCGAAAACCATAAGTTACCCAGTTCCTTGTTTCCCAAACCATATACCATGGGGGCTACCCCATGTTGTAAACCACTAGACCCGTTACTATATCGACTACTGACTGGAGTCATGTTTATGTGCCCTGCGTCAATGTCTATCATCATTCACTAAGTGCCCAAGTACATTACTCCACTCTCGTCCTCTGCGGCACGGTGTGAGGCTTGTCAGACCTAATAGCGCTATTTAACTAATGACCCGTTCGCCAATGGCCCGGCGATTAAGTTGATATAAAAATGAGGGACTTCATGATAGAGTTTTGTCTAGTAAGTTCTATGTTGTCATCCTTCCTAAGGAGGATGGAGGTACGAATTCTACCCAAGTAGAATACGCAGGTTTCAATGTTGTCATCCTTCCCAAGGAGGATGGAGGTACGTATCCTACCCAAGGAGGATACGCAGGTTTCAATATTATTCCTTAACCCATTCCCAAACCACCGGGAATCCCATGCCTTGTAGAAAGTGTGAACTCACCTTAGATTAGCTCAGCAGATTAAGTTATGGAAAGAAATATATGAGGTGGAACTGGTCAATTTCGTCCTAACATGATTACCATTTAAGGATTAGTGGGTGTGCTCACGCGGAAACACGAATTCTACGCGTATCTTGCACGTAGCACATTATATCATACAATACTAAATATCATGCATGCATTTATCACGACATAGCTTAGCGACAACACAAGTGTCACGAAAGATTTAAAATACTCTTCAATAAAAATTTCAGCAATATAGTGCATTTTCGGCAGTTTTCGGCAGTTTTCGGATTGTTATCCGGAATAGTTCGTGTACAACAAAATTCCCAAAAAATTACAGAATGTTTTAAACGATCCAAATATTATTGTGTCAAAATCTCGGGATCCAATTCATCACCAATTATTTTATAAAAATCATACACTGGGCTGCAGTCAGATTCGTCACTTTCTGACTGCAGTCCACGGAAAAATTCATTTAAAATTCATCGTCAGCCCGATTGGTGAAATTCCAGTTGGAGATTTACGACGACACCCGTGCCCAGCTACTGTACAAATTCATGACCTAACTCTACCCAGATTACAACTTATGACGAAAAACATAACACACATTTTCTGCAGAAAAAACGCAGCTTTTGCTGCTGTACAAAACAGCTCTTTAAAAATAGCAAACGATGTCCATAAATCATGATTCTAGCGCCATTAGAAGCGTATTTCAAAATAACACGTTATAAACTCAAGAAAATCCAGATTTCGTTAAATTATGACCCTGTTATAGCCGATACAAGTCGGCTGTAACCTTCTGGGCAGAACCTGTTTTCGTTACCCGAACCCCGTAAACACTCCATTAGCGAACCCGTTCAGTTACGACATTAATCACAGCAGGTTTCAGGTTATTTATGTCCAGTTTATCTCTATAATCTGTTAAAATTATCAAGAATACCAACCCTAAACTCTCGTGGAGCAACATAACCATAATCATGCTACAACGCACAACATCCCTTGCTAATCCCTGCCCCAAATCCGATCTTAACACAGCCCCTAACTCACGAGAGTTACCCCAAATATTCAAGATCATCATACTCATTGCAAAACTACAAACCCTAGCGGCTTAACCGATCATGTAAACAACCTAAACATCCTAAACTTATGATTTCCTAACAGCATAGATCACATATAACAATACAGAACATCATGCACTCATCATAGTTCAGAAAAACACAGCCAATAATCGAGGGTTTTACGACCGAAACTTGTATGGATATTTCAGTGGCGGAACTAGACCTTCAACTCAGGGATATCCCAAAAATTTTTAGGGGTGTCCTCGTACTTGTTCAGGGGTGTCCTGTGTATAAAAATCGGAAAAAAAAAAAAAAAACTTTTTTACAGTACTACTGGTAAAAACTTGAGCCGTAGCCCGGGCTACGCCCGTTTACACTACAGGTCCGCCCCTGGGATATTTATAGCTGTAACAAAAAAAAAACACAAGATTGGATACTTAGTGATGATGGTATTCGATCAGCCTTGAAACTGAGATTCTTGGAGCCTTCTGCTTCTCTACTCATCGACAGTATGTATGCATGAATTACGTAAATAAAGAGGTTATGACAATTGGGGGCAGTTTAGGATTTCTCACATGGCCGAGATTAGTAACAGGGAACAAAGGGAATTGGGCCATAACTAAAGAAAGGTTGGGAAGTGGGGTGGGGGGCTTCATATAAAACGTAAGATTGGAGGTGATGGCTAATTATTTATTTATTTCTTTTAACAAACAACTAATATAAAAAAATATTAATTAACTAGGATAAACGTATAATATTCATGCTATGGTTCGGGTCTCGTAAGTTCCGAGCTACGCGAGTAGGTTGAATCGACACGCGAACATATGCTTTGGTTAAAACGGTTCTGGTCGGTTCAACACGATATGGATTTGGTTTCAAATAACTGTTTGCACACTATAAATTAGATAAGTATATAACAAATTCGTCGAATAAGATCAGTATAGTAAATTGATTTATAAATGCGAAACTAATGGTTTTTACCTTGGGAATTTCGGGTTGTCACAATAACTCCTCACGCCATGTCAGCCTATCCATAAGTATAAATACCCCACTTACGCCGTAATCTGTACTTTCTCCCTCAACTCCAACTCTCTCATTGACCTTTATCTATACCTCCCATATTTATCCGAGAAGCCTCTCCCTGTAACTAGGCTAACAATGTTTCTTTCTATTGTGTGCGACATCAAGTTCTAAGACTTTGTTTCCATTTAGGTCGAAGCTGCTAATTTCGGAGTCTTCAGCCATCGTTTTAGTTTCTTTCTTTTTTTTTTTTTTTCTAGCAATGGCAGTGTCTTTTTTAATTGGTTCAATTCGGCTTATCGCCTCAATCAACTTTTGACGGTTAGGCCATATATCGAGCACCGAGACTACCTCCTGTATAATAAGTGTAAGAAATTGACGATTTATTACACATGTAAATATATTCGTCGTATCATATATCTCGAAATAAACACTTACCATTTTATCATTCCCATATCACGTGACACTGTTGCATCATATCTATATTTGTATCTTCCTTTATCTCATATAAATATTTTACTACATATTATTATTATTTCAAGTATTCACACTATATTGTGTCACGTGACACGACTATCTTGCAACCAAATCTTTTCCGACGAGTTAAATAAGCACCGGATAAAGATAATCACACCATTAATGGATGGTTCAATTCAATGCCAATTGTATCATTGAATGTCGATGCACCGATTCCAGGATCGATCACTTGCGATTGGTAGTCCATCGTCGAAGCCGCTTCCGTCCACAAACCCGAGTCGTCAAACTCGGGCAAGTTGGTCGTCAGGTTTCCGTTCGATGGTTTCGGATCCATCAAACTATCCGCGGTTGATCTATAATGGTTTCCGACCGTGTGCGCATTAAGCTCCGGGATATCCGGCATCGTTACGCTTTCGACTTTAGTCTTTTGCTGCTGTTGTTGTTGTTGCATGTAAATTTGTATCTGCCGTTCAAACTCCTGTTGTTTCTTCATTTGTTGTATCGCGCGGTGGTACCGCGCCTCGTTCGCCGCCTCCGTAACTGCAGGTGGCGGAGGAGGCGCGTTCGTGGTCTCTTCGGGAAGGTTGACATGGGCATTGGGTCCATACAACCTTCTGGCAGCCGCGTCGTACGCGATCGCGGCTTCCCGGGCGGAGTTGAAAGTCCCGAGCCAAACACGGCTCCCGCGGTTTGGCTCGCGGATCTCCGACACCCATTTTCCCCACGTCCGTTGGCGGACGCCTTTGTACGTACACGAAGCGTTCTCCGGTCCGCCTTTTCCTCTCATGCACCCTTTCCTCGAACTCGCCTGCGCCGTGGTCTTCCGGTCCTGTTTCCTCCCTCCGCCACCGCCGGAGCCGCCATTGTTTCCGGCATTGATCACAGAAGTTAACATTGTTGGTTTGAGGGTTATCTTTTAGGTTTGTGTGTAGGAGGAAAATATCATCAGGAAAGCAGGTGACTTTATAGGGCAGAAGTGGTGAAGTGGATAAGTGTTTGTGTGTACGTGTCTTTGTGGAAGGAGAGTGAAATGGCAAGAGTTGGCATTGCACACGTGTGTTGAGAGAGTGAAGATGTTTTTGATGATCACCACATTGTAAGTTCACTATGTATCTATCTATTCTGCATGAGTGTTTGTTTCCCACTCATGATTTCAGGCAGTTGTGTCACATATATATTGTTAGTCTTTATACAAAGAACTGACATCATTCTAGGTTTTAAAAATAAGTGTTATTTGATTTTATCACCCTTAACTATTCGTTATTGGTTGCTGTCACTCCTAATTATCACTTTGACGTCCCTCACCCCCCAACTTAACACTTAGTGTGTTCTGTCACCACGTCGTTAACTTATCACTAACTTTTGATTATGTTACTATACTTTTGGGGGTGTCATAGGGATCTTAGGACACCCCCAAAAGTATGGTAACAGGATTAAAAGTTAGTGATCAGCGACATTGTGACAGAACACACTAAGTGTTAAGTTGGAGGCGGCGGTCATCAAAGTGATAGTTGGGGGTGGCAGCGGTCAATAGCCAATAGTTAAGGGTGATAAAATCCAATAACCCTAAAAATAAAATGGTTTCTACCTTTTTCTTTTTTTTATGACAAATTTGGATCACTAATGGACCATTGGAGTATCATCGTGCCACCAGCGAAACCACCCGATCATATTCATCTCCACTAGGCATAATGACTATACACCAATTTAGGAGGAAACCAATAAATATGGGAAAAAAACCCCATTGTGAGAATCGAACTCAGGACCTATTGATCCCAAGGTATTATCCCACCCCTAAGATGCCACTAGACTATAAAGCCATGGGTCAGATATAAGTTATAACGATTAGTCATGTGTTAAACATCTTTATAAAGACGCATTAAGCCTCCTTCGTCAACGCTTTAAATATATATAACTAAACGTAAAAAATGACCCAGATATAAGTTATAACGATTAGAGAATCGACAACGGAAAGTTTCAAAATCGCTATAGTGTGGGCTTTGTCTATCACTATTTTGGTCTTTGGTTATCTCACAGCAAAAACACCCCAAAACGCCCCCTCGGTCTCTTCTCCACCTTACATGATCCGTTTTAGACGGGTTTTTTTTTTAGCAAAAACGCTTCTCCTTCTTTTCTCTTTCACATCAATCGCATCTCCCCTCCTTGCGTGAGCTAAAAGAAGTCTAAAAAAGTGAATTAAGGATGTTCTTAACATATAATGTATTCGTTATAATGATATTATACTACAGCCAGGGCCATTCCTATGTTTTTGGAGACCCTAAGCGAACTATAAAGCGGGGGCCCTAATTTCGCTGATAAACTCTCATCCAATCCCGACGCCATGGGTGATTACCCTTACTTTTTTCGGCTAGTGATAGCCGATAGCGTAGGAACTGAAAGCAGGTTGCGATTGGAAGTGGGAACGCTGATTGAGGCTGTATTTAGGGGCTTTAGACCGCTGAATAATGATAATTTGGTCGATGGTGGTTGTGTTGTAATAGCTGGAAATCAAGGTGAAATGGGATTTGAAACTTGGAATTTTTTTTGCCAAAAATATTTATTTTGCACTCCTTCAATGAAAAATAAAAATCTGTTTAGTTTTGAAATAAACGTATTTATTTAGGTCTACTATATATACTATATATAAAAACTTTTTAAAAAGTTGGATGTCCTAATTTTTTGATGGCCCTAGGTCCGTGCCTAAGTTGCCAAACCTACGGAGCCGACACTGATTACGGCCAATACTACTTTATAATACAAATCAAAATAAAGTAAGACAAGAAAATGAAACACGAAATCCGAATTCTAATAATAACTATTCACATAGTCACAAAATTGGTTATAGCATGTTCAAAACTAGTGGACAATTTATATACTATTAAAGATAAAGGTCGGTGCAAAAGAAGACAAACCATCTCATTTCTTTCTCCCTGAACATCTTTCTCTTTCTCTGGTTCCTTCACCGCCCTTCATTATATACACACACTTCACTCATCATCATCATCTAGGGTTTCGCCAGGCATTCAAAAACCTACTAAAAACCACCGCCCTACAGAAAACCACCGCCAGGCATTCACGATTCAGTGGTGGCTCCGGTGCCCAGTTCGGCGGCTAGGGTTTAGTCAGAGTTTTCCCAACGATTGAGGTAAGTTTCGATCATTTTTTTGGTTGATTGTTGTTTGAATCAACCTTTTTATGTAATTAGGTTATTAAGGTTTGCTATTGTTGCTTTCATCTGTTAATTGTCGACTTCGATTTCAAGTCGTTTTAGTCAAGTGTGTAAGAAGGGGTTTGCATTTGTGAAATAAATAAATCATTCGACAACATGATTTTTTTGACTAATATATGGGAATGTACAATAACTTCTGTCACACCCCCAAAATCCACCATGCGGAGTATCACCGCTTGGAGGCGTGACATGACCAGGATCGAGCCACCAATCATATTGAACAACGTAATTAAGTAAATAAACCAACCACAATACAATTGGTGACCAAAAGACAGTAACCGACTTTAAGTTAACAGCGGAAGCATAAAACGTAAGTCCAAAACATAAGTTCCATAGTTCATAAGTTTAAAGTTCAAAACGTAAGTTTAATAGGTTCATAAGGATTAAATATTAAGCACGGGACATAACAATCCCTATCCCACAACGACCTCCTCCTTGTGCAAGCTCCATAAGCATCTAGCGACCTGTAAGGCATGTAACAACGTGTCAACAATAAAGATGAGCGAGTTCACAGTTGGGTGTTTGTTTTAAGTTGTTTTCGAAAACAAGGTTTGTCTTTAGCTGGCTTACTTGCCGTGGGGGTTACCCCATAGTTGAAAATATGATTAACCAATTCCTTATTTCCCAAACTATGACCCGTGGGGGCTTCCCCATGTTAACCACTAGACCGTTACCATATCGACAACTGACGAACAATAGTTGTGCCCTACGTCAATGTTCTATCATCATTGACAGTTTGCCCAGATCCATTAGTACACGCCCGTCCGAACGGCACGGTGTGAGGCTTGTCAACCCTAATAGCGCTATTAACTAATGACCCGTTCGCCATTGGCCCGACGATTAAGTCGATATAAAAATTGAGGGACTTCATGATAGAGTTTTGTCTAGTAAGTTTTAAGGTTGTTGTCCTACCCAAGGAGGACGAACGTACGTATTCTACCCAAGGAGAATACGCAGGATTTATATTGGCATCCTACCTATGGAGGATGGCGGTACATATCCTACCCAAGGAGGATATGTAGGTTCCGTTTTAATTCATTAACCCATTCCCAACCACCGGGAATCCCATGCCTTAAAAAGTGTGTGAACTCACCTAGGTTGCTCGGTTTGACTCCCAAAAATAGCTAACAGTCAAGGTCTGTCAATCAGGTCCTAGTATGATTACCACTTAGTTTATTAGTGACTTCAAATAAGCACAAAGTTCCTACATGCATCTATCACATAACATGCATCACTTTAACGGTTCATGCCCATATAAACTTCCCATCTATTCCAACTCATAAACAAACATACGACATTGCACATAACACTTTTATTGACATATAACATGTTAGATCATTATCAGATAACCTACCCGACATTTAGACATGCAAATTACTACTTATGTCGTTTCAGCTTTTACATTCAAAACTGGGTTGTTTTCGGGAATTTTAATAAAATAGTTAACCTGTTCCAAAAATTCCCAACTTTTTACAGAAGGTCTTAAACGATCCAAATATTATTGTGTAAAAATATCGGGATCAAATTCATCACCAATATTTTATAAAAAATCATTTACAGGACTGCAATCAGATTCATCACTTTCTGACTGCAGTCCACGGAATAATTTATTTAAAATTCATCGTAAGTCCGATTTATGAAATTCCAGTGGGAGAATTACTACGACATCAGTGGTCATCTACAGTAAAATTTCCATGAGCTAATTCTACACAGATTTCAAGTTATAACGGAAAACATGGCACACATTTTCTGCAGTAAAAACGCAGCTTGAGCTGCTGTCCAAAAACAGACCTTTAAAAATAGTAAACGAAGTCCAAAAATTATGATTCCAGTGCCATTAGAACCGTATTTCGAAAATACATAATTTAGGCTTCAGAAAATCAGTTTTTCAATTTATTATGATCTGTTTACAGCCAGTTGAAGTTGGCTGAAAATGCCAATCAGCATGCTTTTTAGAGTTTAAATGTTACTAAAACGCATCAACAAATGTTCTAACAACGGGTTTATCAAGAAATCAACGATCAAACATCATGCATGCTTTAACCAACCCTAATCCAACAAGATTTCATCTTTATGTAAACTTATGTTCATGTTCCTTGTTCATTATCTTTTTGTGTTCTTGAGTTAAACATCAAACTACAATCTTTCGAATAATCAACATACAAGTAACCAAGAGTGTAATCAAAGACTTACAACTAGCTCAAAGGCTAGGGATGAACTTATGAACAAAGGATGATGATGATGAAGATGAGGTGTAGAGCAAAGTATGAAGTTCCTTCAAGATCCACAAGCTACAAGCTTCCAAGAGTCACCTTCTAGCACTTGAATGGACTTGAAATTGGTTGAAGATGGTGGTGGTGGCGGATGTATAGAGGGCCGAGAGAGGGAGAGAGAGAGGTGTGAGGGTGGAGTGAAATCTTGTGAAGGAATGATGAGGATGTGATCTTGTAAGAGTTCCACCATACTTATAAAGATTATCTTACATATTTTGTCAATCACAACAAGCAACAATCTCATAAAATAATGAAATAAAATCTAAAGAGTATGGTGAGGATATTTGTTGGTGATTTGTGGGTCCTTTGGGACCGATTTCGGTTAGGGGGGGGGGGGGGTTGGATGTAAGTTTTTGCAACTAGATGGTAATTACAAGTTACAATCCAAGTATACACCTATATATGTTAGTTACTTGATATTTAGTGGGTGTTATGGTGAACGGGGATCATAACTAGCCAAGAAATAATAACACAATGTGTTTGACAAATATTTGGTGTCCCGGGTAATGTCCGGTTGTTCGGTTAGATACCGTTCTGTTAAAGTGTTTAGTTATATCGTAAAGTGTCTTTTCGGTATCTTTTTGCAACACTTTTAATTCCTAACACTTAGGAAAATATTCAGGACCATTTAGTCAAGTTTCTGCACAATCATTAAGCACAATATAATATTAATCAATCGTACGAATCCATGTAATTACGAGGGTTGTTACATTCTCCCCCTGTTAAGAAAATTTCTTCCCGAAATTTAGTGCGTGGTTACTGAGGAAGCTAGTTAAGTTGCGTGGTTTTCTGGTTTTCCTGGGGTGTCACATCATCCCCCCGTTGGTTTGGAATTTCGTCCCAAAATTCTGCAGTAGCTTCAGCCTCAGTAGTGGTTGCATTTTTCTTAAACAGCTGGGGGTACTTGAGTTTCATTTGGTCTTCTCGTTCCCAGGTATACTCTGGGCCACGACGGGAATCCCAACGAACTCGGACAAGAGGTATCCTGGTACGCTTGAGAATCTTAACATCTCGGTCTGTGATTTCAACCGGTTCCTCGACGAATCGCAACTGGTCGTCGATTGTGAGCTCCTTTACGGGAACTATGAGGGCCTCATCTGACAGACACTTCTTCAGATTCGACACGTGGAATACGTTGTGCACTCCGCTGAGTTCTGCAGGTAGATTCAGCTTGTAGGCGACTTTGCCAATTTTCTCAATGATTTCGAACGGTCCGACATAACGCGGATTGAGTTTGCCTCGTTTGCCAAAACGAACTACACCTTTCCAAGGTGAGACTTTAAGTAGCACTCGATCCCCAACCTGGAACTCGAGTGGTTTCCTGCGCTTATCGGCGTAGCTTTTCTGACGATCACGAGCTGCCGCCATTTGTTGTCGTATCTGAGCAATCCTCTCAGTCGTGTTTACCACAAGTTCTGGGCCTGTGATTTGGCTGTCACCAACTTCTGCCCAACAAAGAGGCGATCGACACTTCCGTCCGTACAATGCCTCAAACGGAGTGGCCTGGATGCTGGTGTGGTAACTGTTGTTATACGAAAACTCCACTAACGGGAGGTGTTTTTCCCAGCCATTACCAAAGTCGATCACGCATGCCCTAAGCATGTCTTCAAGGGTTTGGATGGTGCGTTCAGATTGCCCATCCGTCTGTGGATGATATGCCGTGCTCATGTCTAATCGAGAGCCAAAGGACTTGTGCATAGCTTGCCACAATTCAGATGTAAAACGTGGGTCACGATCAGAAATGATGGAGGTTGGCACTCCGTGCCTTGATACTACTTCCTTTAGGTAGACATCTGCTAGGGTAGAAAATTTGTCGGTTTCCTTGATAGCCAAGAAGTGTGCAGACTTAGTCAATCGATCCACTATCACCCAATTAGTGTCATTTCCGCGTTGAGATCTAGGCAGGCCAGTAACGAAATCCATGGAAATTTGCTCCCATTTCCATGTCGGGATCTCAGGTTGTTGGAGTAGGCCTGATGGTTTCTGATATTCGACCTTGACCCTAGCACAAGTCAAGCATTTACTGACGTAGGTTGCTATGTTGGCTTTCATACCAGGCCACCAATACGTAGTCTTGAGATCGTGGTACATCTTATCCGAACCAGGATGTACCGAATAACGAGACTTGTGCGCTTCATCCATCACAAGCTCGCGTAAGTTCCCATAGAGTGGGACCCAGATGCGCCCTGTTACGTAGTAAGCGTCGTCTTCCTTTTGTTCTAACCGCTTCCTTGATCCTCGTAAGGACTCAGCCCTGATGTTCTCTGCCTTCAACGCTTCAACCTGAGCATCTCGTATTTTGGCAGGAAGACTAGATTGGATGGTAAGTTGTAACGCTCGCACACGTTTAGGTATAGTATCCTTTCGACTGAGGGCGTCGGCCACAACATTGGCCTTGCCCGGATGGTACTTGATTGCACATTCGTAATCATTCAAGAGCTCGACCCATCGACGTTGTCGCATGTTTAGCTCATTTTGCTTGAAGATATGCTCGAGACTCCCGTGATCGGTGTAAATGGTGCACTTGGTACCGTACAGGTAATGTCTCCAAATCTTAAGTGCGAAAACAACTGCTCCCAGTTCCAAGTCGTGCGTAGTGTAGTTCCTTTCATGAACTTTAAGTTGGCGCGATGCGTAGGCAATGACCTTGTCACGTTGTATCAATACGCAACCAAGTCCTTGGATGGAAGCGTCACAATAAACCACAAAATCATCTGTGCCCTCAGGCAATGAGAGGATAGGCGCGCTACAAAGTCTATCTTTTAAGTGCTGAAAAGCAGATTCATGTGCATCACCCCAACGATAGGTGACACCCTTCTGAGTTAGCGAGGTGAGAGGTTGCGCAATCTTAGAGAAATCCTTGATGAATCGTCTGTAGTAGCCCGCCAAACCCAAAAATTAACGGATTTCTGTTGGTGTACGGGGTGCAGGACAGTTCTTGATCGAGTCAACCTTGGATGGACTAACATGAATCCCATCCTTGTTTACCACGTGGCCTAGAAAGTGGACTTCGCGAAGCCAGAAGTCACATTTCGAAAATTTGGCATACAATTGCTCTGCTCGAAGGAGTTCCAGCATAAGTCGTAGATGCTGCTCGTGTTCCTCCTGGCTCTTAGAATAGATCGGGATGTCGTCGATGAAAACAATAACGAACTTATCCAGGTAAGGTTTGCATACTCGGTTCATGAGATCCATGAAGACCGCAGGTGCATTCGTCAATCCGAAAGGCATAACCAGAAACTCGTAATGGTCGTAACGAGTTCTGAATGCTGTTTTGGAGACGTCCTCATCTCGGACTCTCAGCTGATGGTATCCCGATCTCAAATCAATCTTAGAGTAATAGCTCGACCCTTGCAACTGGTCGAATAAGTCATCAATGCGTGGAAGAGGATAACGATTCTTTACTGTCACTTTGTTGAGTTCGCGGTAGTCAATACACATTCTGAAGGTACCGTCCTTCTTTTTGACAAACAAGACTGGAGCTCCCCAAGGCGAAGAGCTAGGACGTATGAAACCCTTTTCCAAGAGTTCTTGTAGTTGCGTGGACAGTTCTTCAAGTTCTGACGGAGCTAGTCGATAAGGTGCACGAGCTATTGGTGCTGCTCCAGGAGCTAGCTCGATTTGAAACTCGACTTGTCAATGAGGCGGAAGACCAGGTAATTCCTCAGGAAATACCTCAGGAAAGTCGCGCACAATAGGAATGTCTTCTATCTTCTTCTCTTCCATTGATGCGTCAGTAACGAGAACAAGAATGGCAGTGTGGCCCTTACGCAAACACTTATGGGCCTTAAGGAAAGAGATGATGCCCACAACAGCACCACTCTTGTCGCCATGAATCATGAGAGGTTCTTCACCTGAACGAGGAATGCGGACGATTTTCTCCTTGCAAATAATCTCCGCTTGATGATGAGATAGCCAATCCATCCCAATAACGACGTCGAAACTACCAAGTATGATAGAAATAAGGTCGATAAAGAAGGTCTGACCAGCTAAGACGAGGTTACAACCTTTAACTGTGTGTGTGGCTTCAAGACTTTTACCGTTTGCTAGTTCTACCGTGTGTTTGGTGTTTAAAAGTGTTGGGGTGCGCTTAAGCATTTGACTAACTTTTAAGGACACATAACTAGTATCGGCACCCGAATCGAATAAAACAGTAACAAAGAAGTCATCTAGAAGAAACTTTCCCATCACAACGTTGGGATCGTTCCTTGCGTCACCCTGTCCTAGCACGAAAACACGTCCCCTGGCTCCATTGCCATCATTGTTTCCCTTATTATTGTTTCCGTTCCCCTGATTGTTGTTGTTGTTCTGTTTCTGGTTTAACTGGGGACAGTTTCTCTTGAAGTGACCTTCAGCACCACACTGATAGCATCCCTTGTTACCTTGCTGTTGTTGCTGCTGATTCTGTGGAGCTTGTGGCTGCTGTTGACGATTCTGATTCGCAGGAAGTGAGCTCCTGCAATCCTTTGCTTCATGACAAAACTTGTTACACCTCAGAAAACGACCCTTGTTACACTGCCCACTATGATGTTTGTTGCATCGGTTGCACTTGGGGTGGTTTCCCTTGTATCCACCCTGCCCCTGACTACCCGAATATTGCTGACCAGGGCTCTTGTAGGTGTCAGTCCTTCACTGCTGAGACTGAGACTGAACTGAAGTAGAACCCTTGCCCGAATTTCCATCCCACTTGCGCTTGTTATCACTGGGAATATCAGTAGTAGTAGCGCTAATACGCTTGGGCAGCTTGTTTTGCTCCACCGCCTGGTCAGTGAGACGATGAGCTAGTCGTATAACTTGCTGAATGGTACCCAGATTAGCTGAAGTCACGTGACTCTGAATCTCGGGTACAAGACCCTTGAGGTACAACTCAATACGTTTGATGGGAGGGTCCGCCATAGTAGGACACAAGATGGCTAATTCGTTCGATCTCTTTGTGAATGCCTCAATTTCAGACCCCGTCTTCTTCAGATTGAAAAATTCCACCTCTAGCTTGTGGATGTCGTCATGACTACAGTACTCTTCTTTGATCAATTCTTTAAAGTCGTTCCATGGGGTGGCATTAGCAACCGCCAGCCCTAGCAGTTGAACCTGTGCTTTCCACCAGGTTAACGCAGCACCTTCAAGTGTTCCAGTAGCAAATTTCACCCTACGAGCTTCAGGGCATTCGCACATCTCAAAAACGGACTCAATCTTCTCAAACCAGTGAAGAAGACCTACAGCTCCTTCTGTGCCGCTGAAAGTACTAGGTCGGCAATCCATGAATGTTTTGAACGTACATACGGGAGGTTGAGCATGCTGACCTGTTGCGCGAGAACGAAAAGGCAAGATTAAACACGAGTGTTGGTTCACGAGAGTAGGATCTAAACATCCTAGGATAGGTCGAAATAGCAGGTTATACCTCCTGCAGGGACCGCTGCGAGTGCCTCAGCCACTCGTTCGTTGATTAGAGCCGTCAGCTGGGCTTGTGTCATGTTGATACCACCACGTCCTCCGCGTCCGTTCATGATCTTCACAATGAAGCGATCATAAGTGAGAAACGTGTGGTGAAAGTGCGTAAGTGTGGGATGACAGAAGAGAGTAAACACACAGGGTTTCAATTATCAGTTGTTATATTAACTAAGCATGCAATGTACTATGTAAACTAATAGACAGGAAATGTAAGCATGGACCATTTCACCTATGGTGTTGAGTCTTGCACGTGGAGCGAAGCGTCGTTGTGGATCGTTGAGCACTGTACAGGTTATAGTCTGGTTTTATCAAAAAGCTTTTCCCCTTTTTAAAACCAAGTTTGCTATAACCAATGGCTCTGATACCAATCTGTCACACCCCAAAAATCCACCATGCGGAGTATCACCGCTTGGAGGCGTGACATGACCAGGATCGAGCTACCAATCATATTGAACAACGTAATTAAGTAAATAAACCAACCACAATACAATTGGTGACCAAAAGACAGTAACCGATTTTAAGTTAACAGCGGAAGCATAAAACGTAAGTCCAAAACATAAGTTCCATAGTTCATAAGTTTAAAGTTCAAAACGTAAGTTTAATAGGTTCATAAGGATTAAATATTAAGCACGGGACATAACAATCCCTATCCCACAACGACCTCCTCCTCGTGCAAGCTCCATAAGCATCTAGCGACCTGTAAGGCATGTAACAACGTGTCAACAATAAGGTTGAGCGAGTTCACAACTGGGTGTTTGTTTTAAGTTGTTTTCGAAAACAAGGTTTGTCATTAGCTGGCTTACTTGCCGTGGGGGTTACCCTATAGTTGAAAATATGATTAACCAATTCCTTATTTCCAAAACCATGACCCGTGGGGGCTTCCCCATGTTAACCACTAGACCGTTACCATATCGACAACTGACGAACAATAGTTGTGCCCTACGTCAATGTTCTATCATCATTGACAGTTTGCCCAGATCCATTAGTACACGCCCGTCCGAACGGCACGGTGTGAGGCTTGTTAACCCTAATAGCGCTATTAACTAATTACCCGCTCGCCAATGGCCCGGCGATTAAGTCGATATAAAAATTGAGGGACTTCATGATAGAGTTTTGTCTAGTAAGTTTTAAAGTTGTTGTCCTACCCAAGGAGGATATGTAGGTTCCGTTTTAATTCATTAACCCATTCCCAACCACCGGGAATCCCATGCCTTAGAAAGTGTGTGAACTCACCTCAGTTGCTCGGTTTGACTCTCAAAAATAGCTAACAGTCAAGGTCGGTCAATCACGTCCTAGTATGATTACCACCTAGTTTATTAGTGACTTCAAATAAGCACAAAGTTCCTACATGCATCTATCACATAACATGCATCACTTTAACGGTTCATGCCCATATAAACTTCCCATCTATTCCCACTCATAAACAAACATACGACATTGCACATAACACTTTTATTGACATATAACATGTTAGATCATTCTCAGATAACCTACCCGACATTTAGACATGAAAATTATTACATATGTCGTTTCAGCTTTTACATTCAAAACTGGGTTGTTTTCGGGAATTTTAATAAAATAGTTAACCTATTTCGAAAATTCCCAACTATTTACAGAAGGTCTTAAACGATCCAAATATTATTGTGTAAAAATCTTGGGATCCAATTCATTACCAATATTTTATAAAAAATCATTTACCTGACTGCAATCAGATTCATCACTTTCTGACTGCAGTCAACGGAATAATTTATTTAAAATTCATCGTAAGTCCGATTTATGAAATTCCAGTGGGAGAATTACTACGACATCAGTGGTCATCTACAGTAAAATTTTCATGAGCTAATTCTACACAGATTTCAAGTTATGACGGAAAACATGGCACACATTTTCTGCAGTAAAAACGCAGCTTGAGCTGCTGTCCAAAAACAGACCTTTAAAAATAGTAAACGAAGTCCAAAAATTATGATTCCAGTGCCATTAGAACCGTATTTCTAAAATACATAATTTAGGCTTCAGAAAATCAGTTTTTCGATTTATTATGATCTGTTTACAGCCAGTTGAAGTTGGCTGAAAATGCCAATCAGCATGCTTTTTAGAGTTTAAATGTTACTAAAACGCATCAACAAATGTTCTAACAACGGGTTTATCAAGAAATCAACGATCAAACATCATGCATGCTTTAACCAACCCTAATCCAACAAGATTTCATCTTTATGTAAACTTATGTTCATGTTCCTTGTTCATTATCTTTTTGTGTTCTTGAGTTAAACATCAAACTACAATCTTTCGAATAATCAACATACAAGTAACCAAGAGTGTAATCAAAGACTTACAACTAGCTCAAAGGCTAGGGATGAACTTATGAACAAAGGATGATGATGATGAAGATGAGGTGTAGATCAAAGTATGAAGTTCCTTCAAGATCCACAAGCTACAATTTCCATGAGTCACCTTCTAGCACTTGAATGGACTTGAAATTGGTTGAAGATGGTGGTGGTGGCGGATGTATAGAGGGCCGAGAGAGGGAGAGAGAGGTGTGAGGGTGGAGTGAAATCTTGTGAAGGAATGATGAGGATGTGATCTTGTAAGAGTTCCACCATACTTATAAAGATTATCTTACATATTTTGTCAATCACAACAAGCAACAATCTCATAAAATAATGAAATAAAATCTAAAGAGCATGGTGAGGATATTTGTTGGTGATTTGTGGGTCCTTTGGGACCGATTTCGGTTAGGGGGGGGGGGGTTGGATGTAAGTTTTTGCAACTAGATGGTAATTACAAGTTACAATCCAAGTATACACCTATATATGTTAGTTACTTGATATTTAGTGGGTGTTATGGTGAACGGGGATCATAACTAGCCAAGAAATAATAACACAATGTGTTTGACAAATATTTGGTGTCCCGGGTAATGTCCGGTTGTTCGGTTAGATACCGTTCCGTTAAAGTGTTTAGTTATATCGTAAAGTGTCTTTTCGGTATCTTTTTGCAACACTTTTAATTCCTAACACTTAGGAAAATATTCAGGACCATTTAGTCAAGTTTCTGCACAATCATTAAGCACAATATAATATTAATCAATCGTACGAATACATGTAATTACGAGGATTGTTACAACTTCGAATCCAGACTAGAAATTGAAATGGAGCTAATGTGGTATGATCTTGAATCTGTGCACATGAGATTCAGTTAATAACAGTAAGACCTGTGCTCAACATGTTCTGTATGATTTTGGGAATTATTTGTTGAAGTGTTTATTTCTAATTTAAAGGATTGAAATAGTGATGTGTTTTGCAGGACTAGGAAACAGAGGAAAAGATGGGGAGAACAGAGAGAAAACGGTGTTGAGCAGTTGCATTTAAAAGTTGTAATCAGCTGTGAGAACACATTTTTTAGTAAGGTTAAAGTATTTTCATCGACAATTGACCCGCTTGGGCTGGCGTTGTTGGTGTTGGTGGAACTGGCGACCGGTGAGAGTGTGATAAAGTATCATACAACGTCGATAATATTTATTCAGGTGTATTCTTAACAAAAATTCTTATATTAAGGTCACTTCAAAGTCCTTTTCAATTGAATTTTAGAGATTTTTTTGTTTGAATGTTTTGATTGTTTGTCAAATCTACAGGGGTTGATGATTTACATACGTGTGGATCACTATAGTCAAAAGATTCGGCCTACTTGCTATCAGTTTATGGACCACCTTGCAAACATCAAAGAATGAGTGATTCATACTTTGTTTTGTTAGTCGACATGTGTAGAATGATTATTGTTTCTTTTTATTTTAGGGGCTATGATGATAAGTTACTCTTTGTGCACTGTTCATTGTTGGCATGTATTTGTCTGTGCTTTTACATCACAATCGGACTATGCAGCCATGGTGGTTTATCCTCTTCATTTTGAAGATGAGATATTCCGTGTCTTGGTAGGGCAGCCGACATGCTGTGGTGTTTAAGTGCTTGCATCACAGTCGGATTATGCAGCCATGGCAGTTTATCCTCTTCATTTTGAAGATGAAGGTATTTCGTATCTTGGCAGGGCATAAGCTTCACATATCTGAGCCTCGTTGTTCCTTTGTTTTGTATGCTAACGGTCATTTGTTGACATTGTCCTTTAATTTTTTCCCTACTTAAATAGTTTTCGCTTTATTCTTAGCTTGAATGCCCCTTCGTGTGATTTACTTTGCTTTGACAAAGTGATTGGGCAATATAGTCATGCTATGATGCTAGGAGATGGTCGCCTGATATCACATGGCAACCAGTAGGTTTGTGATCTGTTTTGGGTTTGTTTTCCTCTAGGTGAAATGCTCAAAAGGAACCACAAAACTCCACCAAATGTAAGTTAATTAATTATGTTTCAGATTCGTAGGATTGATAGATGTAAACTGTTCATACCAATCTATCACTGACTTGGTTATTAGTTGCTAAATCACACCAACATAATTTGAAATTAGTAGTCGAATAGTTGTTTTTATTTCTTTGTTTGTTATTTTTTTGGGTTTTTCAAATTAACTTTAGTTTGTATTATTGTGTATTGAATCAGCTTGCAAAGCTAGGATGGGATCGCTGGTGTCACTTCAAGGTATTTTTTGGTTTATTTCTTTCAAAGGTAAATTCACACGTCACGCGTGGCGCGCCACACATCAATGTCATCATCGTCACACGTGTGACGTGATGTCACCGCCGCAACGCGCGACGCGGGCAAAAACCTAGTTACTACTATAAATGATACATGTAATTTGATTTTTTACAGTGTTAAAATTTTGATGTCACAAAATTAGTGGATAATTACTATTTTAAGTGATACATATAATTTGATTTTTTTTACTGTACTAAAATTTTGATTACAAAAATTCACAGGTCAAACCGTTGATTCGGTTTTATGACGTTGATGTCAATGTCGTTAATATTTTTTTTCTACTATTTAAATTATTCGTATAGTAATCTTGTCAAATATATATAAAATCAAACCGAAGAAAAAAAATGTTAAACAAAACTCAAATACTATTAATAGAAAGCTTCGTTTTACTTAAACTAGTTATAAAAACAGTCGCCGCGTTACGGCGAACTCTTTTTGTTATTTAGTCTGTGTTTATATGTGTTTGAAATCACTGTAGGAACTAAGTTCACTTTTTATTAAAATATATTACAAAATAAATAATAAATAATAACGAGACTCTCGTTATTTGTGGGAAATTCGATTAGTACAATACCAGTTACAAAATCTAAATAAACGAATATAAAATACAATATAATTGTACCAAACTTGATTCAAGCAAGCGTCTTTGGAAACTTCAACCGCGCCTTCCAGATCGAAACTCCACTGCAAGACAAGCAAAAAATCGTTGACAATTTTGGTTGAGGCACGTGTTCAACACGCTTCCCTTAAAACAGATTCCGCGCCTCCTCTCAGACGGTCTGTCTCCCAGGGTACAACAACCGGAACAGTATGTGTACTGCCGGAGATGGCACTCACGCCCGAGATCACACCGGGTATCAGGGTGTTTAGAATTGTTGATGGAAATATGAAGTTGTGAATAATTTAGAGAATACTCTTCTCTAAAGTCTCATAAGATGTAGAGATTGCTCTTGAGTATCTTTTTTCTTATATTATCAAATGAATAAACAGTATTCATTTTATAAAGAGATACATCAAGACTCATTCAACCCCTTAATGTTTGTCATAAACAAGGTCATTAATCTTGTAATTAACAAGATAATTAAACTTGTAATAACAAGAGTTTAAACTCTAAATTAATGGATATTAAGTGGTAGTAAAAACGAAACTGCCATTCAACTTATGGCACCAGTGGAAACCGTCTAACATTAACTCTCTAGTAAGTAGACTGGTTTGACCGGTCTAGTGCGCATGCAGGCGCGCCTTAGTTGAGCCTACACTACGCTTCCGCGGAGACACACCTTTTTGCACCACGCGCTAATAGGATGCCACTACGCATACCAGGACGCCACCTGGTTATGTGCCATCCATACTCGCGAGCCACACGGATGACACTACGCATACCAGGACGCCACCTGGTCATGCGCCATCCAAACTCGTGCGCCACTTGCAGTCTTCGCCATAGCCAATGACGTGCGCCATGCGCCATGCCGAGGCATCCGCCTACGCCACCTAAGGGTGCGCCATAAGTGGACCCGCCATGTATCTGACCACGCGCTCATGGGCAAAAATACAAAGGCGGTGTGCGAAGTTCAAAGCGCACCACATTGGGCTTATAGCCATCATCACGCGCGCATATGTGCAGGTGCGGTGCACCCTTTGGTCCCCACTAGTGTTTGCCTTCAAGGAGTGCTCCTCCTTATATACCACTTTAAGTTTTGTCATTCCACCTATGTGGGACAAGGTGACAAATCTCAATCCATTTTTCTCATCTTTGTTTGTTCCAAACATACAACTTCAAGCTTCGATATCTCATTCATCTTAGCTCTATTTGGACATAGTTTGAACACAAACCCATAAATAATTATTTATACAACACATATATAAATATTATTGATGTCCAAAATATTTAGTGAAAAACTCATTTTCACTAAATTTCCAACAATCCCCCACATGAATGGAGATCGATGAAAACACCCAAAAATACCCCGATAAAACCTCGACAGTCGAGTATTGCAGGATAGGTAGGTTTTGCCTTTGAACCTTCCTTTGTGAAGCATACTTAGTCTACTAGGGTTTTGTAGACGTGATGTCCTTGAACAACCCCCCATTTGTGTAAACGACAATATACATTCACACAATACTTTCCCTAGCCGGGCCATCCCCTCACTATCGTGTCCTATAATGGTCATGGAGCACTTTCCTGGTTCTGCGGGAGCTCTAGGAATTATGCCCTAATTCCATTCGAAGCGACCACACTTCTCTCCAACATAGGTGATTTCCCTTTAAATCATTAAAAGCATTATGGTCTACTATGATTTACACAAATCATAAAACCACATATTATGCTTAACCTCACAACAATGTCACTGAATATTATAGGAATGGACTAGGACGTATTTAAACACCCTTTTATAGTTTTAGGGGGGATATATGAACATATACACTAGCTTATATATAAACATATATATTAGCTATGCCCCCACAGTGACTACCACTCGGTTCATGATTAAGGTGGCCTATTGAACCTAGATCTTGGGATCTCCAGTCAACTAGGTTAGGTTTCCCTCATGTCCCTTTTTCCATGGCTTTAGTCCCATTCCACAACCTGATCTCTTATCAACCCACTGGTTGTTGGATCCAAAATTATCTTTGACTTCGCTAAGTCACCAACGACAATTTAAATTGAGATCAGTTGTTCTAACGTGTTCTTGACTCGCTAGTCACCTTTGCCTTTTAGTCGATTCATAAGACTTATAACTCGTGATCTCAACCTGGATCCAGTTATGTACCTTGTCTTAGAATGACATGAAACTCAATTCATGGCCAAACACGTTTTCACCATGCCTTTGGTGTGTCATGACTGACATCTTACTAGATTTTGAATCTAACCAATTGGCATTCGAGCCCAATCTATTCGATTGACTCCATATAACCATTGTGTACTCCACTTGGTCATGCGTTTGCAATGTATGCAAGTCACCCCCCACATTTAAGTGTAATTGGATAACATCCAAATGGGGTCATGAAAGGTTCTCCCTTTCATTTCGAGTTTGAGAAAACTTCTCAACTACCATTTCCACATTCAAATGCAAGTCACCCCCACATTTAAGTGTAATTGGATAACATCCAAATGGAGTCATGAAAGGTTCTCCCTTTCATTTCGAGTTTGAGAAAACTTCTCAACTACCATTTCCACATACCCTAAAGGGTTTGTTTCTTAAATGGCCTCCCCCCACATTGCTTGCATTTTAATGAAGTTATATTTATAGTTTTGTTTAGCACAAAATTCTTTCTTGTGTCATCACATATTTTGAATGTTTAACGTTAATTTAATCTCCGTCGAGCATATAAATTAACAAGTATTAGTCTAGCATGCTTTAGACCACAATACTCTAGCATGTGAACAGAAGATGCATCATTCTGATTCTTCACAGCCTTAAGAGATAACGCACTATCTCTTTCGAACATTCGTTTCTTAGTTTAGACACAATAATGAAATTTTATTTCACCTTTCCAAAACCATCGGTTTTTAGGAAGGCCTCAAAACCATAGTTAACTCCATCCGTTAGGATCATAATTCGTTTGCCTTTTTATCTCCAAGGCTTCATCATTGACTTCCTAAAGACTTAAACATAAGTCTTAATCCAAGTCACTTTGATGAAAATCTTTGTATAAAATCACTTGAGTCTTGAGATATAGTCAATTGGATTGACTCTCAACCAAAGCATTCACGTATGCCGATAGTGATATATACATTTACGTTGTTGTTTCATTAATACCATGTATTGGGATACTCTCCCAAATTGAGGACCAAGCCTCCACATAGTTTAAACAACATTTATGGTGGTAGAAGCATCTACAAGTCCATCACTATTGTAAATTTTCATTAATAAATTTCCTAAATTTATTAAAACATTTACAATAATAACATATATTTCTTTCATATGTTATATTCTTTGAAAACTTACATGTGCATTTCCATGTTGATGCTCTCAACATTAGATGACATATATCGTTTTCGTGTATTCCATCTCAAACCATACACCACATTTCTCACGACGCCGTTATGCATTTGATGTTTGTTTTGTGACTTATTACGTAAGTCATGATCACAACCCGCTCGTTGTGTTTGTGTAAATTACTTTTTACACTTTGTATCAAAATGTGTTTCCTTTTGACAACTTATTAGTAGTCCAAAATAACGAATACACCAATGATATCTAAACATCAAAAGCCAAAGTGTTATTATCTTCAACACTTTTTACCGAAATAAACGCAATTATTTCGTTCGGTGTCATGTTTTGAGGTACTCCCTCATATTGGAACTCTAAACTTGAATAATCACAAGTTGTCCAAAATATAAAGTTGTTTACAATTAACTACTCGCAAGTAGTTGAGCAACTTATTATATTTATAACAACATCGAGTTGTTTTTCACAAAATAGTCTTTCCAAGACTATTATATGGTTCAAGACGTTATACTTCTCGTGGAAGTATCGAATCACTTATAATTTGCAAAGACATGTTTTATTCGTTCAAAACATTTCTCGTTTTTGCAAGTGTTTTAAAATAAACTATATATTTTTTATGTTTTGATTACAAATCAATACAATAAACCTTATAATAGTTTATTTAATAAAACAATTTCAAACTCGCTCATTTGAAAAAAGAAAACGAACACACATCGTTTTAATAGTTGGTTTATCATATTCAAACCATTTCTAACCGTTGTTAGATAATAACGATTACCAATCGTTAAAATGAGTGGTTTGTATGATAACCAATTCTAATATGCTAATTAGAATTTAAATGTTTAACAAACATTCAAAATATTCGGTTTTTATAAAGTAAACCGGTTCTAACGCGCTCGTTAGAAATAAAACGAATACAATTATTCACTTTTGGTTTAAATGAACGTTTTCTAACACGCTCGTTAGAAATGAACACAAATCTTTTATAACACGCTCGTTAGAAAATATATAAAACGATTACAAATCATCTTAAATAGTTTATCATAGTTAACCCATTTCTAACCCGCTCGTTAGAAATTAACGATTGCAAATCGTTAAAATAGTTGGTTATAATATAAACTAATTCTAATACGCCCATTAGAAAATTAGACGATTATTTATTGCCATAAGCCGTTTTTGGTTTATACAAAATAAACATTTTCTAACCTGCTTGTTAGAAATAAACAATTGACAAAGTTGTTAAATCGTTTCTAACACGCTCGTTAGAAATCATCGATTACAAAATTTGTTTTGAAGTTTATAAAAAAAAATATAAACTATTTCTAATATGCTCATTAGAAATAAACAAATAAAAATCGATTAAACGTATGTGGGAAAAAACCGTTTCTAACTCGCTCGTTAGAAATTTAATAGTTTAGACGAAACCGTTACAAGGTTTATTATCCAAAATAATTGTCTCCAACACGCTCGTTGGTAATTATTTGAAATAATAATATTTTCTAACACGCTCGTTAGAAAATCTAAATGTATATTTTAACAAGTTAGTTTTACACAATCATCGTATCTAACACGCTCATTAGATATAAAGGATGATATTAAAACTTATTATTCTATAAAATTCTAACACGCTCGTTAGAGATATAAAAAGTTTTAATCTTGTTATTCTTTCAACAACGTTTCTAACACGCTCGTTAGAAAATATTAAAACTAGTTATCTTATAAAATAATTATTTTCTAATATGCTAATTAGAAAATAAATATATATCAAGACTTTTAAAACCAACATAATATATCAATTATGGTTACTAAAAGCTTATAAAAAATAAATTAAACGTTACAAACATTTAATTTGTAAGGGGTTACAAAATAAAATTTTCTAATACTCTCATTAGAAAATTTAGTATTTCAAAAACCTATTGAAATACATATTATTTTGTATATGTTCGGTTTTACCTAAACACGAACAAAAAACCACGAACTCCAAAACTTGAATCAAAACAGTCGTTTTGCAACCCGGTATTCGGATTAAAGATTGTACTCCAATCATAAAATTAATCCGACTCATTGTACTAAATAAATATTTCCCAAAAAATATTTTCAAGATTTTAACAAAAATCTCATTAAATATTTTAACTTTCGTGAACCTAAATCCTCGTAGAGAAGGGATTTAAGATTGTAGCAACAATCTTCACGAAAGTCTGTTTTAAGATTGTAGGAACTAGGTTCACTTTTTATTAAAATATGTTACAAAATAAATAATAAATAATAACGAGACTCTCGTTATTTGTGGGAAATTCGATTAGTACAATACCAGTTACAAAATCTAAATAAACGAATATAAAATACAATATAATTGTACCAAACTTGATTCAAGCAAGCGTCTTTGGAAACTTCAACCGCGCCTTCCAGATCGAAACTCCACTGCAAGACAAGCAAAAAATCGTTGACAATTTTGGTTGAGGCACGTGTTCAACACGCTTCCCTTAAAACAGATTCCGCGCCTCCTCTCAGACGGTCTGTCTCCCAGGGTACAACAACCGGAACAGTATGTGTACTGCCGGAGATGGCACTCACGCCCGAGATCACACCGGGTATCAGGGTGTTTAGAATTGTTGATGGAAATATGAAGTTGTGAATAATTTAGAGAATACTCTTCTCTAAAATCTCATAAGATGTAGAGATTGCTCTTGAGTATCTTTTTTCTTATATTATCAAATGAATAAACAGTATTCATTTTATAAAGAGATACATCAAGACTCATTCAACCCCTTAATGTTTGTCATAAACAAGGTCATTAATCTTGTAATTAACAAGATAATTAAACTTGTAATAACAAGAGTTTAAACTCTAAATTAATGGATATTAAGTGGTAGTAAAAACGAAACTGCCATTCAACTTATGGCACCAGTGGAAACCGTCTAACATTAACTCTCTAGTAAGTAGACTGGTTTGACCGGTCTAGTGCGCATGCAGGCGCGCCTTAGTTGAGCCTACACTACGCCTCCGCGGAGACACACCTTTTTGCACCACGCGCTAATAGGATGCCACTACGCATACCAGGACGCCACCTGGTTATGTGCCATCCATACTCGCGAGCCACACGGATGACACTACGCATACCAGGACGCCACCTGGTCATGCGCCATCCAAACTCGTGCGCCACTTGCAGTCTTCGCCATAGCCAATGACGTGCGCCATGCGCCATGCCGAGGCATCCGCCTACGCCACCCAAGGGTGCGCCATAAGTGGACCCGCCATGTATCTGACCACGCGCTCATGGGCAAAAATACAAAGGCGGTGTGCGAAGTTCAAAGCGCACCACATTGGGCTTATAGTCATCATCACGCGCGCATATGTGCAGGTGCGGTGCACCCTTTGGTCCCCACTAGTGTTTGCCTTCAAGGAGTGTTCCTCCTTATATACCACTTTAAGTTTTGTCATTCCACCTATGTGGGACAAGGTGACAAATCTCAATCCATTTTTCTCATCTTTGTTTGTTCCAAACATACAACTTCAAGCTTCGATATCTCATTCATCTTAGCTCTATTTGGACATAGTTTGAACACAAACCCATAAATAATTATTTATACAACACATATATAAATATTATTGATGTCCAAAATATTTAGTGAAAAACTCATTTTCACTAAATTTCCAACAATCACTACGAGCGCGTTGCACACGGAACCGCTAACAAGAATAAAAAGAAAATGTAGAAAAAAAGCACTAAAAAATAAACGAAAGAAAATCAATTAAAAAAGTTGTATGGTAATGATGTTGTTCGGTAGAAACCCGTAGTCAGAGATAAGCAAATAGCAATGAGTACCGGTACCGAATTTCCTGAACCGAAAAATCCTAAGTACCAGTTCGGTACCGACTTTTGGCGTTCCTGGTACCAGATCTCTACTGGTTTTTACCTTCATATACCGGTACCGTAACCGATATTTTCGGTACCAATACCGATTCGGTATCTGTTGGCATCAAGCTCATCCCTACCCCTGAATCTAAAAAAAAGTTGTACGATACCGTTGTTATTCGTACGGTACCCGTGATCAGGGATGAGCAAATGAAACTGGGCAGCAGTACCAAATTTCTCGAACTAAAAGATTATCAAACTCAATCCGGTACCGACTTTTGGCGTTTTATGTACCAGGCTTGTGCTGGTTTTTACCTTCATGTACCGAACCGGTATTTTCGATACAAGTATCGGTTGACACCAAACTTATCAAACTTAAAAAGTAAAGGAAAAAATAATTATTTTAATATTAAAATAATAAAACTATTAAAAAGCTGTATAGAAAATTTTATTACATTATATTATAATATATTTAAAATACTATATTTTATTACATTATAATATCTTAGAAACACTGTTCATTACATTTGGTTTTTAATATATGTATATACTAGTGAAATTCCCTGCGCTACGCGGCGGGGAAATCGAACGTTATTGATTCATTTCGTTTTGTAACGGGATTAATACGGTACTGAAACTCGGTATAACAACCGAAAGAAAAAAAAAGGTCGTGACATGACTAAAACAATATCCACACATAAAAAAATACATTAAGTCTAATAAGGTTCAATCTGCGCTAGGGATGAGCACGGTACCCGTTCGGTACCGAACCGGTACCGGTAGCAAAAAACGGAGAAAAGTGGTACCGGTACGAATACACCGGTACGATACCGGTACTTACCGGTGTTTTACCCGTAAATATATGTCGCGTACCGGTACCGAAAAACAGGAAAATGGGAACCAGTACCGGTACCGAATATACCCGATACGGTTTGGTACCGGTACCGTACCGGTTCAGTATCGATTCGGTACCCGGTACCAAATGCTCATCCCTAATCTGCGCTACACTGTAGGAAGAAGAAGGTATGTTAGGTATTTGTTTTAAAAGATTTGGTTATAAAATTACAAATTTAGAATCAAAGAAAACAACATAAAAGTGAAAAAAAGAAGAAGGAATTAATCACAGGAAATATTATTTAGAATAATAGACAAAAAATAATAATAAATGAAACAATTTACTCAAATTTTTATTTGGCAGCGTAATAAAAAATTTTCTTTCCCATGAAACATTCGAACCCGAGACACTCACTATATTTGAATGTTCATACAACCAACTGAATTGCAAAAGTTTTTCTTAATAGTTTGGCGCAATAATAACTATAATATATACATAAAGCGGAAAATGATAAAAAAGCAGGAATTTGTTCGCTATCGGTTCGTTTCGTGACGGTACCAGTGTTGTAGTGTCACACGGTATAGTAACTGAAACAGAAAGCCTAGAAAATAAAGTCGTGATATGATCAAAATGATATCTAGAAATAAAGAAAACACACTACATCTACTAAGGTTTCAATCCGTGTTACACCATAGGGAAAACATATGTTATTATGTTAAAATGTTATGAAAAATCTTATCGTGTTAAAATGTTATGCTAAATCTAATCGATTTATACCTTCTTCGAATTTAATAAAAAAAATAAGTCGGTTAGATATAATAGGAAAAAATAGAAAAAATAGAAAAGAAGCTATATACAAACTCATACTTAAGCAGTATTCTCATTTATTTGTAAAATATGTTATGATGAAATTATTTTAAATAAAGTCTGTAAAAGTGATGATGTCATATACAAACTCATACTTAGACTGCGGGGTATGGTGGGGCGGGGGTTGGGCTTGGGTTGGGGCATTTGTTGACACGTGGCTTGGGGTGGCAGACATGGGGCGACCCACATTAAAACAGGGTATGGTGGGGTGGGGGTTGGGGGCGTGGGTTTGGTGGGCTTCGCTGGGCTGACCCGGCTGGGCTCTTTGTAATTAAAGAAAATTACATAAAAAAATTTCCTAACGTTTATATTTGTTTTTTATCTCTTCTCTCATCTCCAAGACTATTTCCAACTCGTCACCCTTTAGGTGATCAATCGGCTGGGATAGAATTTTCAAATCCTCCCGTCTTTGTCTCTGGGCTTCTCTAGCGGCATCTCTAGCTTCTTTGCTCTTCCGAATTTCGGCCCTTTGTTGTTGGAAGACGTTGAATGTATCCATCTTGGATGAAATGTCATCCAACTGGTCGCTGTATATTCCTCTATGCAAGAGCGAACTCCCAGCTGAAGGTGATGCCGTAGCAGATCTTGATTTTTGAGCACGCCTTTTTGTGGCATCTCTTCCATACTCAGGCCGGTTTGGGCTTGGCGAATCATCAAAAAGGTCCTCAATCTCTTGATCTCGTGCATCAGATTGGGACGAGGCCCTCGACCTTTTGGAAGACGTGTTGCTTTCGCTACCACTGGGGATATTCGCCCACTTTGGATGAAACTTACAAATCTCCCAACAATGCATGAAACGGAAGTCGGTCCCCACATTTGTCTTGAATTGAACCAATGCATTCGTCACAATGTCGGCTTCGGTTTCACCACTTTTTGGGTTTTGTTTTGCTTTATTTAAAAAACCACTATATTTTGTAAGTTGGCCGCTTATCTCGGTCCACTTCGAGGATAAGCTATCGTTTTCACGATAAACCTCTTTTCCCAATTCTTGATGGAATATTCTACTAACCCCTTGCCACAAATAGGTTCGATGTTGAGAATTTCCTGTTTTTATAAAAACAAAATTTAATATATTACAAAGTTATATAAAAAAACATTAATAAAAACAAAGTTTAAGAATACCTAAAGTTGAATGTTGAGATTGTTGAAACCAACCCCTCGCCAATGCAAGTTCTTCAGGAACGGTCCATTTTAGTTGTTTTCGCTTGATGGTTTCAAGTGCTTTATCCGCCTCGGTTTTTTTCTTATGGCTTCTCTTTTTTATGGGTTGGGGTGCGGAAGGACCATCGTTGGGTGGTTGAGTTTCGGGGACGGTTTCGTTTTGTGAAAGGTCGATGGAGGTTGGTGAAAGGTTGATGGCCGTTTGTGTAAACGGGGTAGGTATCGAATCATCGGTGTGTGGGAAGTTAGTAAACACACGATTCCCAATATACGATGCATAACTCGCTTCTTGGGGCATAGAAGAGTGTATGAAAAATGGACGAGGCATTGGACGATTGGGTGGTGGGCTAGGATTATTTTCTTGGAATGCATACGGGTTGTTCGGGTCAAAAGGACGGTTATGAGGATGCATTTTTTCGTTTTGTAGATGGAGAATTGAAGATGAATGTGGTAAAAAAATGGAAGAAATTGTGAGGTTTTATAGTGGAAAAATAAAATTTTATTAGTTTTTTTTTAAGATAGCCGTTGGCCAACGGCTTCTTTGGTTTGTCCAATTAGAGCCCGCCATGTCAGCTTGGCCAGACCGCCCCACGCCCGGCTTGAAACCCATGCCCCAAGGGCCACGCCGAAACCTATGCCCACCCGAGGTGGTGGCTTGGGCGTTTTCCCCCTACCCACGCCCAAACTCCCGCCCCATACCCCGCAGTCTTAGATAATATTCTCATTATTTGTAAAATATGTTATGATGAAATTATTTTAAATAAAGTCTATAAAGTGATGATGGCTGATGGTGTCTCTATTACATATTAATATTAGGGACTGATAGGTTTTGCAAATTAGTTTTAATCGTTGGCTATATGACAAAAGTAAACATGAAAGAAAAAGGAAAAAGGAAAAGACAAAAAAGAAAAAACAGGAGCCTGCTACTGTACATCCGATTTTGAAAAGGGGAAATCACGAAAATGGCCACTGCAACGCCGTCTTTTCCAAAATAGCCAACGGACACCCCTCGCCGAGCCGTTTCAACGAGCTGAAACGGCACAAGATTCCCTTTAAACGGCCAGCCAAACGTTGGGTTACACGTGTCCGACAAAGCCTGTAACGGCTTGAGATTTATGCAGTCAACGCCACGTGTCCGTCAAACCTTGAAAGAACTTAGCCAAGCCGTTACAATCGGCTCATGTTGAAAGATCTTAGCCGAGTTCCTTCAGCGAGCCAAGCCGTGTTCTTAGGATTTAGCCGAGCTGATACCCTTCAAAAGTGGTCCCCACTTCTGCAAGCCAAGCCGTTACAGCTGGCACCGAGCCGCTTCGTCCCATGCTCCAAGCCGTCTCCGCTGCTCCAAGCCGGTACAACTGCTCCAAGCCGGTACAGCTGGCACCGAGCCGTTTCGATATATGGTTTGAGCCTTTACCACACCATGCATGTCATCAGTCTTGATATGAGTGACAGAACCTGGATTTGCACGCTCTAGATTGTAACAGTAAAATGGTAGTTCTGCAAAAGAATTTTTGCTTGTTCCTTGTAAAACCTCTAGTGCCAGACTTTTTCCACGCCAAGCTTGACTAGTGGTTATCTCAACTTGGAATCTTTGTCTAAAATCTCTCACTATTTCATTACAACGATATATTCTACCACAGTCTTTTAAAGGTTCTTTTAAATAGTGAGCAAGAACCTTTGGGTTTGCCTGACGAAGATGTGGGTACGTTAGCGTCTTCGAGCACGTGTGTTTATCATTAAAACTCTTAACAAAAAACACACCACTATCCCCGAAACTGTATGCACGAAAACGCCAAACGCAACCGTCCACCAAACATGACACTTCGTACCGAGTTTTAGAAGATCTATCTACTTTAAACTCAAAGTGTTCTAACAAACATTTTTTTCCCAACTCAAGTTTCATGTCGTCTTTGTTATTAAATACGTGACCTTGTTCAAAAGTAATTGATGAAGATGAAAAACAATTTTCAAATGAATTATCAGGATTTGGCTGGTACTGGTTTAAAACATCATAATTTTCTTCATCAGTGCAGAAATTCAAATCAGGAACTTTAAATTTTTTTGGAGGTGAAAAACTAGATGACCCAGCACAAAACCCTTCAACGACATATAATTTATAAATTTCAAAAATATTTTCCATAGCAAAATTATAAAACATTCCAAGATCTTCATCGTTTATTATATCGATTGGATCACTAAAGGAAGACAACATATACGATAACTTCGTAATGTTTGTAGAACTACACATGTTTGAAACTTTACTCAGAAGAGCATTGTATGAAAGGTTGGGTTCAATTTCTAAACCACGTCTACTTGAATCAGCATCAGCAACATACTCTAACTTTCCGTTAACGATTTCCCACTTTCCGCCGCTGTATACAACCAAACGAATCTTCATAATTTTAAGTTGGTAACTTCTCTCTACAAAAGCTAAATGTTTTGATAATTTAGATGAATCTGTTGCACAAACACACAGGACAAAACATACAAATTTAAATCTATAAACTTAACCATTGAAACCGCTCGTAGCAGCTGAAACGGCTCAAACCATATATCGAAACGGCTCGATGCCAGCTGTACCGGCTTGGAGCAGCTGTACCGGCTTCGAGCAGCGGAGACGGCTTGGAGCATGGGACGAACCGGCTCGGTGCCAGCTGTAACGGCTTGGCTTGCAGAAGTGGGGACCACTTTTGAAGGGTATCAGCTCGGCTAAATCCTAAGAACACGGCTTGGCTCGCTGAAGGAACTCGGCTAAGATCTTTCAACATGAGCCGATTGTAACGGCTTGGCTAAGTTCTTTCAAGGTTTGACGGACACGTGGCGTTGACTGCATAAATCTCAAGCCGTTACAGGCTTTGTCGGACACGTGTAACCCAACGTTTGGCTGGCCGTTTAAAGAGAATCTTGTGCCGTTTCAGCTCGTTGAAACGGCTCGGCGAGGGGTGTCCGTTGGCTATTTTCGAAAAGACGGCGTTGCAGTGGCCATTATATTATATTATGTTATAGATATAATATAATATAATATAATATAATATAATATAATATAATATAATATAATATAATATAATATAATATAATATAATAGTATAGAACCAATGATCTTTTGGCCTAGTAGTTAAGGGGGAGGTGGGAAGCTTTGCTTCTCTTGGAGGTCCTAGGTTCAAGTCCAGGCAAGGGGGTTTTATTCTAACTTGGTGATACTAACATACTAACTACTAACCCGGTTAGCGATATCCTAACCGTACGCCGTTCAAAAAAAAATATATAATAGTATAGAAAAATTTATTACATTATATTATAATATATTTAAAATACTATATTTTATTACATTTGGTTTTTAATATATGTATAGTATAGAAAAATACTAGAGTAAACTGCCATTTTGGTCCCTGTGGTTTGGGCACTTTTGCCATTTTAGTCCAAATCTCAAACTTTTTACATCTGGGTCCCTGTGGTTTGCATTTTGTTGTCATTTTAGTTCAAAATCCAAAAACCCTCTAATTTGACTGTTGAAAACTGATCATTTTGTCCTTTAGTGCAGGGGCATTTTGGTCATTTTAATTTTATTATAACATAAATCATCTTCTTCAAAGTTCCCAAACCACAAACCTTACCTTTCATCTGCAGACCAGTCATCATCTTCATCATCGGCATACAAGTCTCTCTCTCTTATCCCTCTATAGCACCACCACCACCACCGCCACCTCCTCCCTCTCTCTCTCTATAGCACCACCACCACCGCCACCTCCTCTCTCTCTCTCTTCTCTCTCTCTATAGCACCACCGCCACCTTCTTCAAAACAGAGACTTGTATGTTACTGGACAACAATCAAACCCATCATCTTCTTAAATTAGCAAACCTATTCAAACAAACCCATCATTTTCTTCAAAACATACAAGTCTCTTCTTCAAACAAACCCAAACCCCTGTTTCATCTTCCCAAAAAAAACCCTAACCCACAAAAAAATCAGAGAGATCTTCAACCCCCTAAAAAAACCCTAACCCACAAAAAAATCAGAGAGATCTTCAAACAAACCCAAACCCCCGTTTAGCAAAATCAATCTTGAGCGATCCACCACGCAGCGGAGATGTTACAGATCTAAGATTGGAGAGGATGGGTAGTGGTGGCCGGGCGTTGGTTGTGGTTGGAGAGGTGGCGGCTAACAGTCTCTCCACCACCATAAACCTCTGGTCACGAGCCACCATTTTGATTGTCGAAACCAGACCATCCACCACTCCCCCTTTCTTCAGTACTCTTCTTTCCCCCACCCCACCCACCATTGTCTACATCCACCTTAGAACCACCAACTCCGACGTACACCACCTTCCGACCAACTCTGCCGTACACCTGATTCAACCACAACCACCTCCGCCGTAAAGCTCTTCACAGTCGTCTGTTTCATCTTCTAATGGCTCTAGATCTTTGTTTTCGTTTATTGTTTGTTCAATTGCAGGTGGTTCTTCATTAATTGACATCGTTGAATGGTTCCAATTAGGTTGAGTGCTCGATTGAATGGGTTTGTGAGTATGAACAGAAAGATGAAGAGGATCTGAAAGAAAGTGATGTGTGATCTGCTAGGTGGCGGCTGCAATATTTGAACAGAAAGATGAAGATGAAGAGTGCTCGATTGAATGGGGTTTTATGTTGTTTATAGAGAGAGAAGAGAGAGAGTCAGTTAGGGTTCAATTGCAGATGGTTCTTCATTAATAGAGAGAAAATGTTAATTAAGAAAATGTTAAATGAAAAGCAAAATGACCAAAATGCCCCTGCACTAAAGGACAAAATAATCAGTTTTCAACAGACAAAATAGAGGGTTTTTGGATTTTGGACTAAAATGGCAACAAAATGCAAACCACAGGGACCCAGATGTAAAAAGTTTGAGATTTGAACTAAAATTGCAAAAGTGCCCAAACCACAGGGACCAAAATGGCAGTTTACTCAAAATACTAATTTTTTCTATTGACTCTTCATCTTGTTGTGTAGACAAGACGAAGGCTGGAAATAGCTTTGTTGACCGACACATTACGTGGCATTTTGAGTGTTCACACTACAGAGTTGTGAAATTCCACATTTTGTGGTATGAATGTTTTTTTAACGCCTACCATTAGCATTAAGTTAATTGGGTTACAAGTTAGTATGTTAGTATCATCAAGTTAGCATTAAAATCCTCTCATATCTAGATTTGAATCTATAACCTCCAAGAGAAACAAAACATCTTACCTCCCCCTTAAACACTAGACCAATAGATTATTGATTTTGTGGTATAAATGTTATCAGCGTCAAATAAACAATACATCTCAACTTATAAGATTACAAAAATATTATATTTTTAATAATTAGCTTATATATTATTTTTGCATATTATGAATTTAAATTATTTTAATGTTAAGTATTATCTCTATAATTTAAAATTATAAGAATGTGAAAATTGTTTTCTTTTTCTCATTAGGTCTATTTCGTCGTTACTTAGGCTGGAGGGTGTGGGAGGGGCTTTATCAACGTCACGTTAACGCCACGACACACATGGGCTTTAAGGCCTCTCCCCTTAACTTAACTTGAAGGGTGTGGGATAAAGCCCATT
Source organism: Helianthus tuberosus (assembly GCA_030545235.1). NCBI lineage: Eukaryota > Viridiplantae > Streptophyta > Magnoliopsida > Asterales > Asteraceae > Helianthus > Helianthus tuberosus. The sequence goes on from CM060357.1 coordinate 137,611,777, forward strand.
CAAGCTATAGCTCCCCCCCCCCCCCCCATTTAACCAATCCTTCCTCGTTCTTCGTGATTGCTGCTCGTTACCATGATGGATCCAAGGCTATAGCGCCCCGAGTTGAATTGCTGGGTGTGGGACGATGGCGCCGGGTGGCGCTATAGGGGCTGAGGTGGCCCTGGTGGCGCCTCCACACCCTCCGACCTTAGTATAAACTTTTTTATTTACAACTCATATAGTTTAATTATTGTATTTTTTTGTTTTACTTTAACCAAATTACTTTTCTGTCACTAAATAGTTTTTTTAACGAACACGTTAATACCGTTTTATACATATTTTTTAACTATTTCTTTTCTTTGCTATAACGAGTGTGACGAATGTTTTATTAATTTAGTTTTTTTAACAAACTCGCCGATACTCTTTTGAACATTTTGAACATTTTTTGTTATAACGAGCGCACCAAAACCGACCGTGTTTCTATCGTTTTCTTTTTCGTTTACCTTTATTATTTACTATATTGTTTTACATTTTCTTATTATTTTGATGTTCAAAGCCGAGTTACGACGCAAATAACATAACCCACTTAGATATCAATTTATTTAATTTTACAAATTTATTTATCGGTAGTTATGGTGTGCTATACGTTATGAATTCCAACCTCATCTCTGCGGAATGCGCGGATAACTACAACTCTAAATATTTTTAGCGATTTATTAGAAACTAATTATAACGATTTTTCAGAAAGTTTGTATACAGAATTATATATTACCATATATAGATTTATTACCCTATATACTTAAAGCACAAAGTCGGTGCTTTTTTTCCATTTTGGTCCCTCTTTTGCTTACACTTTCACCCTTCTTCTATTTGTTTGTTTGCCTTGGTTCTTCCTGCAATCCTGCGTGGCTTATATGCCCTTTTTAGGTTCTCTTCTTCTTCTACGGTGGACGGCGGCGCCGTTGCAGTGCTCCGACGACACAGCTCTTCCGGCGCGGTCACCACTATTTTCTACAGATCGAGAATCAACGACGCTGATGCCTAGATTAGTTTTTTGCAGGCTAACCGTATCTCTGGGAGCTTCGACAGGTGACGACGATTAGGGGAAACAAATCGCTAGGGTTTGACAACCGCTACTCTGGTACCCTAGCGATGATGGGGACCGGTGGTGTTCTAACATAAGACGAACTAGGGTTCCGCCGTGAATCCTTGGCAGCGGCGATGGTGTTTCAAGGAAAATTCAGTGACGTCCTTGCTTTGTTCTCGAAGGTGACGTTTCTTGGCCAGAATGTATAAGAATCAAGTGCATGATGGCTTAAAACACAACTAAAAAGTTGATATGTCAATACCAAAACGCTATTATTCAATTTTCTAAAAATTCTTGACAAGGACTTCCTAATGGTTCTCTAGATCTGCAGTTGATTTTTTTTTTTGCATCGCAATTACGACTCAAATGAGGCCTGTTTATTTCTAATTTTGATTGGTTTTCTTTTTAGGAAATAATGAATTGATAAAGTATGTTTTGCATTTTCTGGGGAACAAAGAGTTTTTGATTAACTTTTGGTTGAACTTCATGCTTTCAATCAAATTGATTTGGAGAACATAATACAATGATTGATTTTATAAATAAGTATATAACCTAGATTTCAAAACTATATACATAATTCATACACACATCACGAATTCTCTAAAATCACTATTTCCATAAACCCTTTCTTTACCCTATAAATACGAAAACCAACAAATCAATTTGAAATCTGTTTATTCATTCATTAGGTCATACATACCTGATTTGTTTCGATTGGCATGATTCATCGTTTACTGCGAGTGAATCAGAAGTCAAAAAGAAGAAAACATGGGGCACAGTTCGAAGAAGAAGAAGCGTGCCGGAACAGGGTGGTGTAGGCCACCGTCCGATCACACTTCGATCGACGCCGTTGGTGGCGAGCTTCTCTCCGATGAGCTTACGGCACTGTGAGTAATTTATAATTAGGTTATGTAATGGTAATAATAGTTATAATAGTTTTGATAGTTGATACTACTGTTATAAGTTGTAACTTTATATGATTATAATCTGAATTTGGCACATAAAATTATATGATTACAAGTAGTGTTAGGTACTTAGGTTACCAGTGATACTTCCATTCACCATTGAGTTGTCCAACATTTGACTTTGAAATTGACATGATTGTGTGTAGTTGAACAAGAATTACTGCTGCATATAAGAACCTTTTGCTGTATAAAAATTAAGTAAATAGTCATCATTTTGGATTGGAAAAATAACGAGTAAATTGTCACACCCTGTCTTTTGCGGAAGCGTATGATGTGTGACTAGCTTGTTATCATTGCATTCAATCGTAATAAACAACTACATGATCAAAACGATGTTCATCCATTCATGAAAATTTGAGCGTTACAAACGCTTGTTATTTAAGTTTTCAAAACACGACCTTTGACAAGGTTACAATTCAACAAAAGTGGATGACATCTAAACTTGTAGTCTACTTCTAGTTATGACACTTGCGCCCAAGATCCATCCTGTCACCTGAAATACATGTAATTTTTGGAAAACATCAACATAAAGTTGAGCGAGTTCATGCGTTTTTGTATTTCACGTTTTTATACTTTGTATGAAAACATAGTATGTGTCATGTATAATTCAAGTCTTTCTTGAGTACCCCACGTACTCAAGTATAATTCCCGTTTTCTTGAGTACCCCACGTACTCAAGTATCATTCAAGTTTTCTTGTGTTTCCCCACGTTTTAAATGATTGTTTATACAAGGACATTAAGGCACGTGAGGACATAGGGAGCTTTAGTATATTCTCCTTCAAGGCATGTGAGGACGTAGGACGCATTAGTATATTCTCCCTCTAACTATGTCGATTTCCCTCGACTGTGTCGATTATCCTCGACTGTGTTGATTTCCCTCGACCGTGTCGATTACCCTCGACTGTGTCGATTTCCCTCGACTGGGACACCGAAGCACTCAAGAGGTCACATAAGGACCCTGAGTGGGGCTCGGCCGTACCCGTTAGATCTAACCCTCGTCCCTAATTAAGTATTAATGGCATCTCAATATCTAGTTTAAGCTCACATGATCTAGTATTTTCTAGGCTTTTCTTAAAGCTCATCATATTGCACTCACCACGAGTGCTTCTCATATTCTCAAATCATATTGCACTCGGTTCTCGTTCTCACCAAGAGTGCTTCTTGTATTTTTACCCTTTGTAAAAATTATAATATTTGTAACATGTATTTCACCCCCGAGAGTTATAAAACCAAAAACAGTTAGAGAAAAGGGGGAGCATGAACTCACAACTTTGCGTTCCTGTGCGTCGTAAACTTCACCGGATTTGCTTAATTAACGTCGTAACCTATACGCGTTTTCTTAACGTTAGTCACTAGACTTGCGTCGCACAAGTACAGTCACTCTCTTTTGTATATATATTCTTGTGTTAAAAATATTTTATATTTTTAACTAAGTATCTTACTTATATTATTTTCTCAAAAATTAATATAAGTATCTCGTGTTTTGCACTTTGCACCCGAATTATGTATCTTGTATGTTGTATGCGTAATTTTGTATTCTTACTCGTTACGAGTATCTCTAAGTCATATTATTTTTGCTCTAAAAATAATATATACCTATTTCACAAAATAATCACATAATCACACAAGCGATAAATATATATTCTAAATATATATTTAGTAAGTTTGTTTACAAAAATCCACCTCCGAATACTTGGTCATTTGATAACAAAAATCATGGCGAAGTTTGTTTGGAAAACCAGTCAAAAATATGTTCATAACACTTGTCACAAAAATATTCTAAGTGTTATTTTCTGGAAAAATTTCGCCAGAGTTTCCTCTGTAACTGGAGGTGGCCACGCTTACTAGCGTATCATTTTCTTTTAAAATCCAAATCAACAATTTCCTCAATCAGCAATAAACAATATTCAAGTAGTTAAAATAGATATAATCGCAAAAATACATGAACTTGTGGTTTTTCCAAAATATGTAGTATCTTTCCATTATTTTTAGTGGATCTTTGTATAGATCAATTTGGTTACTTGAAAGTCTCGTTTTTAAAGAAGTTACATCTTTACAACTTCTTGTCAATATTTACAAAAATAGTTCTTTTGTCAAAACTTTGTGTTACACAAGTGTCTACACACTTGTGTGTTTACAAAAATCACTCTTGTTCAAGTAAAATCCGGTTTTAGAAAATAAGATTTCCTTGACACTTGGTCCTTTGAAAACACCGCTTGTAGATCCGTAGATCTACTAGTTTACAACTCTATTTCATAAGAAATATTGATTTTACACAAGTTCATGCTTAATGTGTAGTAGTGTTCATCATTCAACCCCTTTGTACATTTAAACAAACTCTATGCCATGATCCTTGATCATGACTAATCCGGGTTAGATGATGATCTGAGCTACTACAATCATAGATCAACACTAAATAATCACAACAAAACAAGTCTTACAAGTTTTACACAACTCTATAGCTTTTATCCATCATTTTTAACATTTTAGTGGACTTTTAACACTTCATCTTGCAAGTTCACGAGTTTTAACCGTCATATCTTATTTTAACCACTTTAAAATAGATCGAGAGTGTGTTTCAAGCAACTTACTACTAGCTCGAGGCTAGGGAAGAATCTAGTCGAAGAGTGATTGGATAAAAGCAATGAGAAGAGGTCATTCGCGTTCCGAATGCACCAAGCTTCCTTGTGTGAGATCCTTAACACTTGTATACCCTTGGAACTTGCAAGATCAAAACTGAAAATGGATGGATGGTTGTGGGGGTGTTCGGCCGAGAGCTCCAAGGAGAGGGAGAGGGAGTGATGTTGTGATGTTGAGTGTGTGAAGGTTATGATGGTTAAGGTCACATACTTATGGACAACTTCAAGTTTATTAACCAAGGGTTACTATGTCACCAAGATATTAGACATAGATGATTATTTTAATCAACAAAGTACAATGGGGGGGGGGGGTCACATGGTGACCGAACTCGGTTGGGGGGGGGGGGTTATCCGGTTAGAATTCAACTAATAGTTAGGATAAAGTTAAGTTAAGTAGGAACTTAATCCGGTTACTAATGTGTCATGCATTACAGTGGGTGTTAGGGTATTCGGGGACCCTAACTGGCTTAGAAAAAGATAAATAATGTTAATGGCAATATTTTTATGTTCCGGGTAAAGTCCGGTTGTTCGGTTAGATACTGATTCGTTAAAGTGCTAAATTACACTTTTTAGTACCCTTTAAGTACCTTTTTGTATCCCTTTTAATTCCCAACACTTGGGGAAGTATTCTGGATAATAAAACGTAATTTCTGCATAATATTCATATGTTTAAATGCTGAATTGAGCTGAATTTTACAAAATTATGCACTTAAAGTGCGTTTCGGGTGCTTTTTAGTGCTTATTTTTGCTTTCGCAATGTCTATAAATTAAACCCTTACATGTACTCTTGGGTTTTAATGTACTTTTGTCGTCGGACCTACACCTAGGCCTCAATTCTAATGTCTGACTGCTTTCTGCAGTTCTGTTGACACGATGTGTCTTACCGGTGAGTTTACTAATATTTCTGACGCAACGCTCTCGTTTATGCATAAAGCTATATTTTGTAGCACAAAATGTGCATGAATTCACTTGCATGGAATTCAGAAATTTATTTGTCTGGTAAACCAGATCACGTACAGTCATTAAAGCACAAATTACTGTTCATCTAGTGTACGGAATGTACGGAAAAGTGACGGTTGTCACATAAATTGTTAAATTGAGAAGCCAGATTTCATTAAGTGAGAATACTTTTCCGCCTTTCCAACATTTATTTTTTATACAACACATTGAACACTCTCTTAATTTTATATGCAGTGATAATTTCGGCCAATAACAAGAATATGACATGGTTGGCGATCAAAGGAAGCGTTAGCAGCCTACTACATTTTGACATCAACTAAAAAATGGAACTAACAAAAAGGATATTAACAAAGGAAACAATGTTTGTACTAAAAGAATAACATAACAAAGACATTAATGTTAAAAAAGTAAGCTATAATGCCAACGACTTTCCTTTATAAAAGCTAACAACATGTATTCATGTAATATGTCATGTTATCCGTTTGATGTTTGTGATGTGTCCGCGCCGCAACGCGCGCGAGTTCTAATTACTAGTTGTAGTTATTCATCACTACTACAATGACATAAATTATGTTAAACGATATAATATAGATAGGTTTTGATTTGATGTCTAGATGTGTTCATCGCTTTGGTGTAGTGGTTTGTATGCTAGGATTATAGGAATTGGGCGACGGTTCAAGCTGTTGCCTTCTGTTATCTTCTGTTTTTTTATTTCGTTGGATAGGACACTCGTACCCTACTGTGGTTATTTGAACGCACTTGTTATTTTTTTTTGAAAGATCAACAAATTTTATTCATATAACTTCTGGTTTAACCATCTGTTAAAACAGAAGATCTCCCAGGAAACATTACACTAAATAATACAACTTCATAATCCCATACAAATTAAATCAAAGGTACACTAGTTCTCCCAGGTAAGAGATGACAGCTTCGCCCGACTCTTCAGCCATAGAAAACTAAATAATCTGACTTCTTCCTTCATTCTTGCCATGTTTATCTGCTTGCCATTAAAAATTGCATCGTTGCGACTCTTCCAGATAACCCAAAGGGTAACCTGGGTGATCACATAAATCACTTGCTTCCACCTATTTGAACCTCTGTTTCTCTTGTGGATTTTTGCCAAATCAATAAGTTCCAGAATGAAGATGGGGTTTATTCTGCACCAACTTGAAACAAACTGCCAAACCTGATCCGGGACGCGACAAGAACCAAAAAGATGCAACGCTGTTTCCTCGACTTCATCACATAATATACAGCGGACATTAGGTAGCGATATATTCCTCCTTGCCAAGGCCATTCTGGTGGGTAACCTATCTTGAATAATCCTCCAAACCATAAAGTTTACCTTGATAGGGATCTAAGTATTCCATTCGAACTCAAATCCGAGGTTCGTAAACTTGATGCTTTCAAATTTGTTCCTCATGCTCCTGACTGTAAACTGCCCATCGCCTTCCAGCATCCAACCCCACCGGTCTGACCCAGCCCCAAACCCAAATCCCAGGAACGCTGTCCTGAGGCAGTTTTGCTCCGAAACCTCGGCGTCGCTGCTAGGCAGTCTCACCCAATTGAATCGCAGTTCTACGCGCCCCGACACCTCTGTTACTCTATCCACAATTAACACATTCTTGTTTCTTTCCAGGTTATACAAACTAGGGAATTTCTCACACAAGGGCTCCTCAAAAAGCCACTGTTCCTTCCAAAAGGACACATGTTTCTCCCTACCTGGGAAGGCCCGAAACATGGCAGCCAAATCGATACCAATGTCTCCATAATCAAGAGATAAATTATAAATTTGTTTCCAGGGGCCCGACAAAGACAACTTACCGGGAACGTAGTTCCACGACCTCGAACTATTATGAATAGACCACACTATCCTCCGCCACAAACTTCCCGTATCCGTCTTGAACCACCACCACCATTTGGATAACATAGCCAAGTTTGCCAATTGAAGTGGTCCAAACCCCATCCCCTAGATCTTTTGGTGTCATTATGCTCTTGCACGAAACCCATTTCATTCTATCAATCTCCGTGGTCACCCCCCAAAGGAATTCCCTACGTAATTTCTCCAACTTTTGAATTACTCCGATCGGTGTCTTATATAATGAAAAGTAATAGGTTGGAAGCGCGTTTAGGACTGAGCGAATCAACGTAATCCGCCCACCAAAAGAGAGTGTGTTCGCCTTCCACAATGAAAGTCTTTTTTTAACAATCTCTACAACCGGGTCCCAATTTCTGATCAAGTTCATATTCGCCCCCACTTGGAGACCAAGGTACTTAAATGGGAAAGAGCTCCTTATGCATCCCAAAACATCTGCCAAAAGTTGCACGTGTGTATCCTCCACCCCAAGTCCGTAAAGACTACTTTTTTTAAGATTCACCCGAAGCCCGAAAACAAGAAAAAAACATCTAAGAAGTCTCTTAAGATTTATCACATTATGGAAAGACCACTCCCCTATGAAGACAACGTCGTCGGCATAGAGGAAGTGTGATAGAGGAGGACCGTTAGAGGAAATAGCCAACCCGTTGAAAATCCCAATGGAGCAAGCCTTCTTCATTACCCCGGTCAAAGCTTCCATGCAAAGAACGAAAAGAAAGGGAGATAGTGGGTCCCCTTGTCTCAATCCTCTAGAACATGAGAATTCTTGAGTCGGGGAACCATTGACTAGGACCGAAGCCCGAGCCGAAGCTACAATAGCCATAACCCATTTACGCCACTTGAGAGGGAACTTCATTTGGTCGAGTATTGAGTCAAGAAAGTCCCAACTAAGTGAGTCGTAAGCTTTCTCAATATCAACCTTAAAGATCATACCTTCTTTTTTGCTTTTTTTTAACCAATGGATGACCTCGTTCAGAATAATGACCCCATCTAAGATACTACGACCCGCCAAGCAAGCGGATTGTTCTTCCGAGACGAGTTTGTTGATGATCGGCTTTAGTCTATTAACTAGGACTTTTGACACCACCTTGTTAATCGATCCTATTAGACTAATAGGACGATAATCATGGAGGTCGCCGGGATCATTCTTCTTTGGAATAAGTGCTAAGAACGAGGACATACAACCACTATTTAAGGATTCGGCCATGAAAAAATGCTCAGAAAGGTTGAGAAAATCACCTTGTAGCCTATCCCAAAACTTTTTAATGAAATTCAAATTAATCCCATCCGGGCCCGGAGCCCGTCACCATCACAATCCCAAACAGCGCACTTTATTTCCTGTAGTGAGAACAGACTTACCAACATATGTGCTTCCTCGTCTGAAACACTCGAAAGGAAAGGGCACACAAGAGTTGGTCGAGAGGTGATCGGTTCTTCAAACTTCCTTGCGAAGAACGAAAAAACATGGTCCTTTACCAGGGCCGGTGCCGTCTCCCAAACCCCATCAATGTAAAGGCCATATATCTGATTGTTACTTGTGTTTGGCGTTAACCACACCATGGAAGAACTTGGTATTTTCATCCCCTTCCTTAGCCCATCGAACACGAGACTTTTGCTTAATATCCATTAGCTTCAACCTATCCACCTCACTTGTTATAATAAAAAAATCACTACATGGGACTTCAATTACATTCGGTAACTACTAATCTTAAATTTTCACACTTTAGTTTTTAAGTCAAATCGTGAATCGAACGATTAATAATGGTTTTTCATTATCAAAAAATGGAACCGAACCGATGAAACTTAAAACCGAATCAAACCGAGCTGTTAGCTCCGGTTTAGTTTCTTTGTTTTGGCTTTACTGGGTCAAAAATACATAAACAAAAAAGCTATCAGAAAATTGTCAAAATAGATAAAAAAAAAGACCAAAATAAATAGTTGTCCAAATACATTAAAAAGCAGTTGAATACATGTTTTTTTTCAACTGATTTCAACATTGACATCTCATATTTCCAATTTAAATTTACTTGTGTAATAGCCTCATTATGTATACAAACATTTAATTTATACTCTTACATTAAATATGATCACCTATCACAAACATAGAAGATAAACCGGTGTGAAATATTAATTATCAGGAATTAGAAGAACTAATATAACATGTAGTGCGACAAGATAACTCAAATCAAGGAAAGGCTAAAAACGGCTCGAGATCGCCAAAAGAGTTATGCCGACCATCGACGTAAGCCGTTAGAATTTCAAGTTGGAGACAAAGTACTATTGAAAGTTTCTCCATGGAAAGGAGTAGTCCGATTCGGTAAGAAAGGAAAACTGAGTCCAAGATATGTCAGACCATTTACAGTTATCCAACGGATAGGATCAGTCGCGTATCAATTACAACTACCAGAAGAATTAGCCGGTGTACATGATGTATTTCATGTATCTAATCTTAAGAAGTGTTTATCTGATGCATCACTGGTAGTACCTCTTCAGGAAATAGAGGTAAATGAAAAGTTAAAGTTTGTTGAAAAACCTCTGGAAATAGAAGATAGAAAGGTCAAGAATCTCAAACACAAGAGATTAATCCTGGTCAAAGTAAAATGGAATTCGAAAAGAGGACAAGAATACACATGGGAACTAGAATAAAAAATGAAACGAAAGTAAATCTAGAGGACGAGATTTTAAACAAGGTAGGGAGGATGTAACAACCTCGTGAATTTCCATTCTTAAAAGGCACACTAAGAAACCCTAATTGGAACCCCCAAGTAGCGCGGTGCGACCCAAAATGCAAAAACGGACAAAACTAGCAACAGAGCCCCCTAAAACTAAAGGGGGGGGGGATCCCCTAAATCTTCCGCGACTCGCGAAACAACTTCTGAACACGTAGCACTCGATTTTGACACATTTCCAGGCTATACACGAGACAAGGCTAGCCTAGGATAGATGAACCTACCCCGCGACGCGCGACAGAGTCGGGGGAGGCTGGCGTGACATGCGAGAGGTGTCAAATTTGGCTATAAAGCCAGCAGTCTGGGACTGGATCGGGTTGCATGCTTCGACGTAAAATTTCGATCGTTTCACTGATAATTCGTCTGTTTCGTTCATAAATACAATCAAAGACTCAAAACTCTGCTACGATAACGGGGTAATAAATCGATCACTGCTACGGTACTATATCCGATCGATTAAAAACCAATCCGATGGATGTTTAAGTGCTGCCTAAATTGGGCTATACTTTGTCATTCATCGTGAGGGTTTCGATCTCGTGATTATCGTAAACGTTGTATTAAGTTACTAACCTAGTTTCGTTTGCATTGTATATTTAACTAGGTTTACCAGCTTAATCAGTAGGCAAGCTTTGACCATTTAAATCTGCAATGTGATTCATTCTGTTTTTATCAAATTGCTTTCCAAAACCCTAAATGTTTTTCAGTTATACTTATAGTGATTAAGTCTTTGTAATCTTAAATTACTGCCAGTACGTGGGGTTTTGTATACACTACTTGTCAAGCGTCACTTTTGGGTGAACGGACCCACTAGTGATATGACCACGGTCACTGGTCTTGCCGAGTGACAACTTAGTCAGATAATTATAAGATATAAGCAAATGTGAAAACCCTTAATACTGTATGTTATAACATTGTGTCTTTTATATAAATTGAATGCGCTCGCCAATATTTTTCGCTTATAAAATCTTTTTAAAACATGTTTCAGGTGATTTACTGTGAAGAAGAAAAAGTTCCGCGTAGGACTCCAGCTTAAATAAAGTGGCTCAGTAAATAGAAATAACATGTTTTCTGTAATTAAAGAATTTCCCAGTGAAATTCCTTTCATGTAAAATACGGGGTTTGTCCCGAAATTAATAATAAAATATTTCGGTGTTTTTTTTAAACTCTGATATTATTTTTCTGACAAACGGTCCTGTTGAAATTTTCGCTGCCAATTAAATACCGATACCATGGGTTTCTGTCTCGCGGCTTCTGAACCAGGCAAAACGGATCGGCGGCTGTGACACTGGTTAATCAAAGCATACACGTTAACCAAACTAAGTATAGATGTGTCCCTCACCATTTACCAGAAACTGTATTAAATGAATATTTTTTAGGACATTAAGACCGGACAATAGGGGCGTGGGGCTTCAACCATGCAGGCACACCACCCCTTCCTTTGGGGTGGAGATAGCGTGGTGTTGGTGGCTTTGGTTTTTTGCCCGGCGTGGAGGGGTGGATCATGATGAGGTTGATGATCTTGATTGGGAGGTGTTTATTTTTATTAATTTTCATTTTTCAATAGAAATTATATAAAAAGGTGATTGTCACGTGTCGCATCACACTCCCTCCCACCCCGCGCTTTTTGGGGCTTGAAGGGGAAATCATTCTATGCTGACATGGCTGCCACATGACGCTTCATGCCCCTTTTTCAAGCCCCTTCACAACGAGTAGTGTAACTTTCTTGAAGAGGGAGAGGTTCCAAAATATATAAAAATAAAAAGCTACCCAAATTAGGTGACCCGTAGAGTGAACTACTCTTGCTTCGATCCTGTATGGGCATTGCCAAACTTTTCTTTGGCTTGAGGATATGCCAACATGTACACATGGAAGATGCAGCGTTGTTCTTTGACAAAGGTTTGCGTGGGGCGATTGAGGAATTGTTGGTTTGTGGAGGTCCTTTCTTTGGAGACTTCCTGTGGCGACTTGCTTCCTTACCTATTAGGTTTGGGGGTTTGGGGTTATATTAGGCTGTAGAGGCTTCATCCTATGCTTTTGTGGCCTCGAGGGCCCAATGTTGGATGCTACAGGACCACATCTTAAGAGACAGTGGCATATGTGGTACTAATTCTGATTATGTTTGTGTTTTGGCTTGTCTTCGTGACACGATTCCAAGCTTTGACTTCAGCGGTTTCATTAATAAGGACACTACCCCGCTAAAGCCCAACATGCATTGGCGAGTGCTCTTTTTAGTAAAATTGTCCACAACATCGAAGTACAGTTTGACTTAACCACTAGACAAAAAGCCGTTTTTGAGTGTCTACAAGCACCACATGCACAAGATTTTCTTCTTTCTATACCTATAGCTGGGTTAGGCCAACATATGTCGCCGGTGGAGTACCGTGCTATCCTTATGTATCACCTCATGATTCCTTTAATCCCAGTTGATAAGGTATGCCCTATTTGTCATAAGGCATGTTTGGATTCTTTTGGGGAGCATGCAGTTCAGTGTAGAGAGCTCCCGGGGTACAAATACCGACATGATTTGGTTAGGGATGTCCTTTTTAACATATTCAGGCGCGCTGGTATTTCTGATAAGAAAGAGACACCCATTAATTTCTTAATTGGCCCGTTGGAAGGGAGATCTACCCTTCGACCAGTTGACATTCTGGTCTTTGGATGGGTAGCAGGAAAACATGCCTGTGTGGATCTAACTGGGTTTCCCCGCTTGTGGGCTTAGGGGGTAGTGCTTTCATGGTGGGTCAGGCTGCTTTAAAGGGTGATTCGGGTAAAGTGATCAAACACGAGAAAGCATGCCTTGACAACCAGCACGTGTTTATCCCATTTCCTTTTGATACTTTTGGTTTTCTGGCGCCAGAGGCTGTGGACATACTTAGTCGAGTTCAAAGGGTCATGCATAGTAATGTTATGTACCCGAGATCTATGAACGTAGATTTTAAAAGACTTAGTTTTGCTATTCAAAAAGAGGTAGCGGCTTAGCTTGTTACCCGTTTACCAACTATCTCAAGGTAAATTTATAACTGAATATAAAAGTATTTTAAGAGAGGAGTGAGAAACAATAACCATTACATTTAAATATACGATAACGTCGTTTGGCCCGGAGGTCCCCGTTTTGAGGTCCGCTTGTGGCGTTGTGTTTGAATGAAATTTTCCTTTAAAAAAACATTTAAATACACGATGAATCTACCATAGCATATGAGTCTCCTAAGAGCTACGAAAGTTAATATAATGAAATTTTGACCAAGTTACTAACCCAAGCCGCTTTAAGCGGTTCCTTGCAACTTTTAAACTCAAGGAAAGGAAATTTTTTGGTACACATTATTAACACTTTCACTTCTATATTCGCCCACATAGCCTCCTCAACATAAAAATTTTTGTAACCAATTTCCCTACTTAACTGAATACGTTTATTCGCCTCCATCAATGTGGAGTTGCTAGATACTAATAAACTTTTATCCTTCAAGAAATTAAGTAAAAGCTAATATTGGTGATGACGGGGGTAGCCCAAGACCAAATAAAATGACTTAGACATATGAACGCTTAAAAGGTTAAAGGGTTAAAAGGTTCAGATTCCGCGAACTCGGGTGAGCAGCAAAAAGGATGTGAACAGTGAGCCATCACTTCTCTGATTACTTATCCAGCCTCTCACAACCGTAAAAGAAGACATGTGCATAGAGTGTAGTCTTTTACCTGCAGGTCCAAACGCTTCAACCCCTAAAAGGGTAAGTCCCCCACTACAAGCATGTTTCACTAGTCAATGGTTTCTTCTTTGGGAGATGTCCTTCTCTATAAAATGACACTTCATTTAGTGCCAAGAGGACATTCCGATCAGCTCTGATTCCATTGGGATCTCTGGTCTTTTCTCTCGAGTGCTTGTTCCATGCAAGTCTCTCTTCTTTACATTCAACACACACATCTCCATTGCTCCTACATCCGAAGCTGAACACACTTCAGTGGAGGATCTCGAGCAAACAACAAAATCTAACTAGTGAACCTCTCTCCACGTCTTACAAACGTGGGGAGACCCCACGACCTACGTTAGGCAAACCGGAACCCTCCAACCCTTTTGCTTAACCAGCCCAGCTACTACCATCGGTCTAGTATTTGTTGCATCAACAAGTTGGCGCCCACCGTGGGGCTATGCCACTAATTTTCTTCAAAAGACCTAGTAGTGTAGCTCCATTTCTGCTCAAAAGTTAGCATGTCGGAAGGTGAATCTCTGGGAGAGGTAAACCAAATCCCTCGTACCTCTACCCCTAATACTAGCCAAACTCCTGTGGCTATACCAACCTCCATCTCAACACCGGGAAGTACTCCAACTGGAGCAACACACCCCGAGTTTCTCACTTTCCAAACGCCGACACCATCTCGTTCCAGAGTACCATCTCCCAACGTTGGTGCCTCTAACACCCCCTCACGTGTTGACCTTACTCCCGAAGGGGTTGCTAATAACTTTCTCGAGTTAAGGTCTCTTCTTAACCAATACGTGAGTAGGGAACGAGACAAGGGAGTGAGGATCCGTCTGGATTATGACGAACCAGAACCATCACTATCTCCTGGACCTCCCGCTCTTCCTTTTGCAAGCTCACAACCAGCTGTGTCCAGGAATGAGGCTGGTCCCAGCAATCCTCCTCCAAATCCTAACCCCTATTTGTACACGAGGTCCGATCCAACATCTTTTCCCCTCTTTTCTTCCCAACCAGTTGCAACCGGTGCTCCCTTGGGGAACGAGCTGACTTTGTGTCACACCCCTAAAATCCACACGCGGGGTATCACCGCTTGGAGGCATGACTGACCAGGATCAAGCCACCAATCATATTGAACATAACAAGTAATAAGTAAATTTCAACCACACAATATGAAAGGTGGTTCAAACCAAAAACATAGTTAAGTGTTTAGCGGAAGCATAATAGTAAAACCCAAAGTAAGTATTAAGTACGAAATAAAGTAATGTTTTTAGCATGGCACACACTGCCATGTCCCACAACGACCGCGCCTCCCTGTGCAAGCTCCAATAGTACCTAACGACCTGCAAGGCATGTAGCAACGAATCAACAACAAAGTTGAGCGAGTTCACAGTTGGTTGTTTAGTTATAGCATTCGTTTCATAAATCGTATGTTCGTTTTGTAAACCATGTATCGTATTAATTCGTATTGCGGTCTCCCAGACATGTTTGCGAAGATTGGTGGGGGCTTCCCATGTGTTACTAGACCACGCGTATCGACTGCTACGAAAATGTAAGAGGTGCCCTATGTCAATGTCTATCAGCATTGACCCTTTGCCCATAGTCCATTAGTACACGCCCGTTCGGACGACACGGTGTGAGGTTTGTTAAACCTAATAGCGCTATCTACTAATGACCCGCTCGCCATAGGCGTCAGCGATTAAGTCGATAAATGAGGGACTTAAAGTGATAGAGTGATGGTCTTATAGTCGTACGTATCCTGTTGTATGGGGAATACGCAAGTTTGTAGTTACCGTTCAGTTCTTTAACCCATTCCCAACCCTTGGGAATCCCATGCCTTGGATAGAATGTGAACTCACCTTGGTTTGCTCGGTATGTTTATTCATGAATTCAAGTTGATCAATAAAGTCCTAGAATGGTTGTCAATAAAGATCAGACTCATGCACCAAAATTCACTTATTTTAGCAAGTTGTAAACACAGATTGATCACTTCATGGCACATATGGCATAACAGTTTCACGCAAGTTCATATCATAGGTCAACCATATGCAGTTTATGTATGCGATCCAAACCGATATAGTACGTTTTCCTTTTCATAAAATCACCAACACATAACAAACATATTTTGAAGTCAATCATTAGACCCAATCATGAATTCATCGATCAAAGAGAGCACTTAGCTGATTGCATCCAATTTAATTACACATGTACGACATTAACAAGTTGCACACACATGATCCTTATCTATTTGAAATCTATTGGCCGACCACATGTTGCTGACAATTCACAAGTTGTATTCAATTTAATTATACATATCACTGACAATTCACATGCAAATATGAATCTATTCTAATATATCAAAGGTAATAGTGTTAGTTGCCTTAGTGTGGATAAATGTCAATTTAATGAAACCAAAGACAATGGCCGACAAGTCCCATGATGAATGGATTCCATTGGACCGAAGATATCATGCAACACATGCAATTGTCAATTACTTTAACACATGCTGTTCATAATCAGAATTCCTCATATATATTAAATTCATTAACCCACCATGTGACCCTATATATATCAGATTCCTCATGTCTACAAAATATATATGTGGTTTCGGTTAATCAAGATTACACATAACACAACCAACCAATAATAATAACATATACGATTTCTAGATCATCAATTATTAACATTAAACTCCACTATCATGCAATCTTAGGTATTAGCAAATCAATCACATCATCATAGCAAGATCAAGTAGTTAAGCATTAACATATTATATATCCACTAACCAAGTATTCGACCAGGTCACTTGATGCCTCGATGATAGGGAAAAGGGTTCTCCTGTCACGCGTACGAATTGGGAGAAGTAGGGTTTGCAAGGAGTTGTGGAATTATGAGTTTATTATACGTAAATAATAGATGGGGGGTGGGCTCAATGTGGGCCTGTGGCAACATAAAAAGGCCACATACAACAGTTTGATGAACACTTGATAACCGGCCACACTTGATAACCGAACACTACTGGGCCGAAGCCCATTCCATTGTGTTTTCGTCTAGGAGTCGCGTGAAGGTTAAGATCAAAGGGGAGGGTGTTTTTGTGTGGGGAGGTGTTTTCGGGTGTGGGTATTTCACGTGGATGGGGTGTTTGTTTTATATTGATTATAACAAACATGTTATTAATACAAAACATAATCATATACACACTTATTACACACCATATATATATAAACAACATGTATTTTGCACATCAGATAAACATAAAGACACACTTGCAATTAAGTACTAAGTTAAGTCGAATCGAGACCTTGAAAACTCGGGTTGTCACACTTTGGACCAGCTCCTACAATCTCCAGTGGCAAGCCTTCCACCCTCAGCAACTACCACATGGGAACAAGCGTTGTCCGTGCTTCCCTTGGAACGAAGTGCCGTTATGAGCACTCCTTTGGGATTAAACTGTCCAGTTGCACCTGGAAGCCTTCAAGGCTTCAACCTTATGCCTTAGATGATGGCTCAGATGATGGCAAGCTTCCCATGGCAACACTTTATTAATCAAGTGCTGGCCACCCAAGGGAACAACAATAACAACAACAACACAGGTGCAAGAGTGGAAGAGGATTTGGCCAAGCCATATAAACCAAGAAATTTGTCATGCTTCTCCCAGCAAATTGCTGATTATGATTTTCAAACAAAGATCAAAATGTCGCCCCACATCAAAACATATGATGGGACTGAAAATCATGAGGATCATCTTCAGATCTTTACCGGTCTTGCTAGGATTGAGAAATGGTCAAATGCTGAATGATGTCTCATGTTCATGCAAACCTTTGTTGGTTCGTCCAGAATCTGGTTCAATGATTTACCTGACAGAAGCGTTCGAAGCTTTGATGACCTTAGCAAGGGGTTCCTGGCCAACTTCTCCCAGCAAAGGCGGTACGTTAAAGATGCTACAGTGATCTTCCAGATAAAACAAAGGGATGACGAGAGCCTTCGAGAGTTCATAGAAAGGTATAAAAAGGAAGGTCTAGCGTATGTGGGGGCAGATGAAAAAATGAGAGTAGTCGTTTCATGAATGCAATCACCTCCAAGTACCTTACCAGGGATTTCAACAAGTCCCTGCCAAAGACCTTGGAAGAAGCTCTCGAAAGGGCCGAAGCCCACATCAGAGGAGAGGAGGCTGTAGACATAAAAGAACAAAGAAAAAGGGGATCTAGCTGGCTAGGCAACAGTCCAGCTAGAAAAAAGAGGAACTTTCATTGCTATGACAAACGCCAAAGGGGTTCAGAGTAACGAAGGTCCGAAGGCCGGAACCCTCCAAGCAGGGAGAAGGCCATGAACTTCACACCACTTACCAAAACCCCTCAAGAGATTCTTGCCACAGAGGAAGTGAAACAAAGCTTCCGACCTTCCAGACCTCTCCCTAAAAGCAAAAGGAATGAAAATTCCACCCAATTTTGTGAATTTCATGAAGAGAAGGGCCACCATACTAATGATTGCTTCCAACTCAAAAAGAGGATTGAAGAAGCAGTCAAATCCGGGGAACTTTCCCACTTAGTAAATGGTGTAAGGGACAAAATGGCCGAAGGAAATGGCAAGGAAGTTAACATCGTGGATTTTGATGGAAAGGTTCCCCACAAACGACAACGGTTGGAAGCTTGGGAGCTTCAGTGTGTCTGCTTCCCCCCAACAGAAAGGGACCCACTCTCAAACCCCCTTATGGTTGAAGCAACAGTGGGTACATTAATGACAAGCAGAGCATACATTGACACTGGTGCAGCCATTGAAATTATGTTTGAGAAGTTCTTCAACCGTTTGAGCAACGAGAAACGTTCAAAGCTTCAACCCTCCGGAATCTCCATAAAAGGTATTGCTGACATACCCCTTAAGCCTTTAGGGCAACTAACCCTTGATGTCCGTTTCAGTGAAGGCAAGATGGAGAGAGTCCAACCTCTCACTTTTGTGGTTATCAATATACCTTCAAACTATGATGTCATCATAGGAAGGCTAGGGCAGTGTGCATTCTACATGGCCGTTTCTGTTTGTCATGGCACAGTCAAGTTCCCTACCGAGAGAGGGATTGCAACCCTTCAACCTACTCAAGAGGCCTACACGGTTGAAGGGGAAAGTTCCAAGAGTGAAGAAGACAAGCAAAGGCTAATCATAAACCCTAAGTATCCTGAACAAAGGATAAGGGTTAATCCAAGCCTTTCACAAGAAACACTCTCATATCTTGAAAAGCTGCTAGTACATTATAGCGATGTTTTTGCTTGGTGCCCGGAAGATATGACGGGTATCCCTTGAAGCATTGCTGAACACGAGCTGAAAATACCACCCGATGTCAAGCCTGTTGTCCAAAAGAAGCGAAGTCTAGCACCCGAAAGAAGCTTGGCTGCATGCCAAGAGGTTGAAAAGCTTGTATCAGCTGGAATTCTCTGAGAAATAAAGTATCAGTCCGGGGTTGCAAACCCAGTCATGGTTCGAAAGTCCGATAACTCTTGGAGAATGTGCATAGACTTCAAGGACTTGAACAAAGCTTATCCTAAAGATTGTTACCCGTTGCTAGAAATCGATCTTAAGGTTGACTCCCTCACTGGTTACCCTTTCAAGTGTTTTCTCGATGCTTACAAGGGTTACCATCAAATTCTCATGAAAGAAGAAGATGAAGAGAAAACCGCCTTTCACATAGACAAAGGAATCTTTTTCTACCAAAAGATGCCTTTTGGCCTTAAAAACGCGGGTGCAACCTACCAACGCCTAGTTGACAAGGCTTTTGCCAGTCAAATTGGTAGAAATATGGAAGCATATGTTGACGATTTGGTAATCAAAAGCAAAACGGAATACCAAATGCTTGATGACATCCAAGAGACCTTCAAGAACCTAAGGGAGGTCAACATGAAGCTCAACCCCGAGAAATGTTCGTTTGGATTTGAAGAAGGTAAATTCCTGGGGCATATTGTGGGAAAACAAAGTATAAAGGCTAATCCAAACAAAGTCAAAGTTGTTCTTGAAACCAAGCCACCACAAAGCAAAAAGGAGGTAGAAAGCTTAAACAGGAAGCTTGCAGCCCTGAAGCGTTTTACCTCAAAATTGGCTGAAAGATCTTTGCATTTCTTCAAAACGCTCAAGGGGTGTTCTGACAAGAAGGATTTCAAGTGGACTGGGGAGGCCGAGGAAGCCTTCAACCAGATGAAGCAACACCTGGCTTCAATCCCAGACATTGCAGCCCCAGAAACGGGATAATTTATCTCTGTATACCTTTCGGTTGCTGAAGAAGCAATAAGTGCAGTTCTAACCATCAAACGAGACAAAGTTCAGGTACCCGTTTATTTCTTCAGCAAAACTCTAAAACTGGTAGAGATCAAGTATCCTCCTTTGGAAAAACTTGCTCTAGCCCTAGTCCAAACGGCTAGAAGGCTTCAAATGTATTTCCAAGCACATCCTATACAAGTGGTCACCGTCCAACCCAATAAGAGTGTGCTTGAAAAACCAGAAAATTTAGGACGATTAGCCAAATGGGTCGTGGAACTAGGGAAACACAACATCACCTATGTTCCAAGAAAAGCCATCAAAGCCCAAGTCTTGGTTGTATTTCATTGTAGAAGTCCCGAAGCAAACAATCACTGAAGTAAACACAGCTGCCACTGAACCCTCAGACCTTGAAGCCTGGAAGCTTTTTACCGATGGGGCTTCAAGCGTTGAAGGGTCAGGGGCTGGGCTCATTCTGATCAACCCTGAAGGGTTAGAATTCACATATGCTCTTCGATTTGAATTTTAGACCACCAACAACGAAGCTGAATACGAAGCGTTGATAGCCGGCTTGAGGTTGGCTAAGGAATTGAAGGTCCAAAAGCGTCAAGTCTTTAAAATAAAAAACAAATAAGCTACCAAATAAAGATAAGACGTATCATCACTCTTGATAAAGTCCAAAGCAGACATAACTGCAAAACATTTTAACACAAAAAACAAATAAGCTACCAAATAAAGATATCCCAAAGAGGCAAAACAAGGAAAAAGCTTACCCTGGCCATTCCTCATAAGAACCGGATCCCGATTAGCCTTATCCCACAATTGGCTAACACCTAACAGAACTAGCTAATGTTTGGGAAAAGGACGAACCCTTGAAGGGCACTCCCGGATGGCTTTAAGAAAAACTTCATTCAAATGAGACTCGAAAGGTTCCGGTTTATTGAGAACGGCATCCGGGTGTCTCCACACCATTTTAAAGGGAACAATAGAATCAGAAACCCAGAAAAATCGATCTTTCCGGGTACCGAGTGTGGCAACCATGGAAGAGATTAAACAAACGTCGGCCTTGGATGTCTCAAAGGTAAACCAGTCACCATTTTTGCCAGGCGAAAAAATTGACGGAATAACAACAGCGAAGGGTCATAACCACAAGCCCAGCATAAAACCTCGAAGTGTAAAACCCTAGCCATGCCCTTCAGATGAATTTGACCAAAGGAAACACGATAGTACTCCAAAACGTTCAATACAAAAAGCGAGAAAGGATGATGAAGGTTGGAAAATTCAAAGTGACGGTAGTACAAAGCAACTGAACCAGGGGGACATTGATCAACGGATTTATCACAACTCGGTGCAACCGGATTAAATTTAAGACCAATGCCCCATTCCATACAAAAATTCTCCACTTCCTCTTGAGTAAGGCGTGAGAAACTAACGAAAAGATCTTTCCGTGCACCCATGATCAAAGTAAAGAACAATCAAAACACACAAGGAAATGGGAACTAACCTGAGTTTAGAAGAGGAAATCAGAATTCTCGGAAGAAGATAAGTGAAAATTCTCACCAAAAGATGTTAAATAATGAAAAAGTAATTAAATGAGAGGTTATTATTACCTAGTGTATAAAAACCGTCGACTGAAAAACTGCCACACATCAATCACATCAGTTGTCAGTTTTAAAATTCAAAAGGGTAATGTGTAGCAGTTGGGAGATGTCCTTCAAGCCTTTAAGCAATACAAATAAATGTGTAAAAGTCAGAAGTCTTTGAGCTCATTTCCCAAAAACCTCTGACTTGGGGGGCTGATGACGGGGGTTGCCCAAGACCAAATAAAATGACTTAGACATATGAACGCTTAAAAGGTTAAAAGGTTCAGATCCCGCGAACTCGGGTGAGCAACAAAAAGGATGTGAACAGTGAGCCATCACTTCTCTGATTACTTGTCCAGCCTCTCACAGCCGTAAAAGAAGACATGTGCACAGAGTGTAGTCTTTTACCCGCAGGTCCAAACGCTTCAACCCCTAAAAGGGTAAGTCCCACACTGCAAGCATGTTTCACTAGTCAATGGTTTCTTTTTTAGGAGATGTCCTTCTCTATAAAATGACACTTCATTTAGTGCCAAGAGGACATTCCGATCAGCTCTGATTTCATTGGGATCTCTGGTCTTTTCTCTCGAGTGCTTGTTCCATGCAAGTCTCTCTTCTTTACATTCAACACACACATCTCCATTGCTCCTACATCTGAAGCTGAACACACTTCAGTGGAGGATCTCGAGCAAACAACAAAATCTAACTAGTGAACCTCACTCCACGTCTTGCAAATGTGGGGGGACCCCACGACCTGAGTTAGGCAAACCGGAACCCTCCAACCCTTTTGCCTAACCAACCCAGCTACTACCATCGGTCTAGTATTTGTTGCATCAACAATTGGTATTGCAACTATCATGTCTATAATTTCTCCATTATTTATGTATAGTCAACTGTTGTTATTGTATTTCCTATTTTATTGTATTGTAAATTAGTATATATTCAATGTATTCCTCTCTCATTATTCAAGAGAGATTTTCAATCATTACATGGTATCAGCCTAATACCAATTTCGATCCTGTCCATTCTTCCTTGCCTCTCACCTATGTCGACCTCCTCTTCTTCCTCAGTCACCACATCCGAAACCTCCCTTCCTATGGCTACCATCCTTCACATGCTTACCATCAAACTTTCCTCTACCAACTATCTTTTCTGACACAACTAAATCAAACCTCTTCTTGCAAACCAAAAACTTCTCGATTACGTTGACGGCTCCGTTCCTCAGCCACCGAAAACTATCATCGCTGATTCGAAAGAACAGCCCAATCCTGATTACACCACATGGTTTCTTTGTGATCAGCAGGCTGTCCTTATTCTCAACTCCTTCTTAACCAAGGAGGTTATGGCCGAAATCCTTGGTTTCACCACTTCTCATCAGATCTGGACCGCTCTCAAAGCGGCATACAGTAACACCTCCTTGGAACGAATGCACCTCTAGCGTGATAATCTTCGTCAACTAACCAGAGGTTCCTCGACGGTTGCTGACTTTGGTCGCAAATTTAAAGCCATTTGTGATCAGCTTTCCGCCATTGGTCATCCGGTGAGTGATACGGATAAAACTCATTGGTTTCTTTGTGGCCTTGGTCCCACTTTTGAGAGCTGGTCTACTGCTATCCGTACCACTCTTGACGACCTTTCATTCCGAGATCTCCTGACCAAAGCTGAAAGTCAGGAGCAATTTCTTAACACCCTGCACCCCACCACCAATGCTCCTATCGCTTTTAGTGCTCATCACCAAAATTTTCGCAGCAATGGCTCCTCCTCTAACCGATCCAGAAACCAAAATTCTCGCAGCCCTGTCACTTCAAACCGTTCCGCTAACTCTTCTAAAGGGCCACGCCGACCACCCCACTGCCAACTATGCCGCACCAACGGTCATTACGCTAACAAGTGTCCGAAACTCTCCTCCTTTGTGGCAGCCGCTTCTGGTGACGAAGGTCTTGCTCGGGCCTTTCACGCTCAATGTCATGTCTCGAGCGAAGGCCCAGACTGGACTACGGATACCGCAGCCGATCTTCACATGACCGACGATACTGGTAAACTCCATTCTTCTTCTCCTTATACTG
Organism: Helianthus tuberosus; assembly: GCA_030545235.1. NCBI lineage: Eukaryota > Viridiplantae > Streptophyta > Magnoliopsida > Asterales > Asteraceae > Helianthus > Helianthus tuberosus. The sequence continues at coordinate 137,635,584 of CM060357.1, forward strand.
GTTTGACTTCCGTTTTCTTTGGTAATGGGCATTCACTTCCTATAACTCATAAAGGAAATGTTTCCATCAATAAAAATGTGTCTTTGAATGATGTACTGGTTGTTCCCAATATAACCAGGAACTTACTTTCAATCAGCAAGTTGACTAAAGATTATCCTGTTGATGTTCTATTCTCAGACATATTTTTTGTTATTCAGGACCGGAAAACAAGCCAGCCTCTCACTCAAGGTCGGTGTGAAAATGGTCTTTATGTGCTTCATGACAATTCTTCGGCTTTTTTTGCTTCTGTTTCTTCGAATAAAGCCTCATTTGAGTTGTGGCATAATCGTTTGGGTCATGTTGCTTTTTATGTTATTTCCATTTTAAAGAAACATGGTTGTTTGACATTTACTTCTATTTTACCGAAACCTAATTTATGTTCGCCTTGTCAACTTGCTAAAGCCCGAAAATTACCATTTGATTTAAACGAAAAACGTGCCTCTCACCCTCTTGATCTTATTCATTGTGACTTATGGGGTCCATCTCCCATCCTAAGCTCGGATGGATATAAATATTATGTTGTGTTTATAGATGATTATTCCTGATTCTCGTGGTTATATCCGCTTAAATTGAAAACTGAATTTTACTCTACATTGCAAACCTTTTTGTGGCTTGTACAAACACAGTTTTCACGTAAGGTCAAAGTCTTTCAAAGTGACGGTGGCATGGAATTTGTTAATCAATATGTCTGAAATGTTTTTGAGGATAATGGCACTTTTCATCGTTTTTCTTGCCCGTACACCGCTCCACAAAATGGCCGCGCCAAACGAAAGCATCGCCACATAGTAGAAATGGGTTTAACTATGTTATTTCATGCTCATGTCCCGACCACTCATTAGGTTGACGCATTTAGTACGGCTACATATATAATAAATCGGTTACCAACCAAAGTACTAAATAATAAATCTCCCTTTGAAATGCTTTTCTCTACTAAACCCGACTACCACAACCTTCGTGTTTTTGGATGTTGTGTTTATCCGTACCTACGTGATTATGCTCCTCACAAACTCGCACCGCGTAGCATTCCTTGTATTTTCCTGGGGTATTCCCCGCAATACAAAGGTTACAAATGTTTTGACCCGGCATCTTCACGTATGTACATAACACGCCATGCTCGTTTTGACGAGACCGTTTTCCCTTACAGAAATTCTTCCACCTCTCAAAACCTATCTGACCTTTTTCTATCCACTTTCCATGACCCACTCACCTTTAAAAACACTACCTCACCCAATACTGCTCCACCACCAAAACCCCCTAGTACACCTACCCAACCATGTTCCCTATGCAAGTCACATCCCTTAAATTCACCAATCCATCCATCACCCACTGTCTCTTCTTTCCCAACTTCACCTATTGAACCACCTTCACCCTCTGATCAAACCTCACCTATTGAAACCACTGAAAATTCATTGCCTCACTCTCCTCCTACTACGTTAAATTCTACCACTTCATCATCTCCCCATCCCATGGTTACCCGATCTAAAGTTGGCACATTTAAACCAAATCCTAAACACTCTGCCTATCTAGTTCAAGCCATGCATTCATCCCTTCATACGGCTTTATTATCTTCGGTCAATCCGAAAGGTTTTAAAAGTGCATCCAAACATCCTCATTGGATGGATGCCATGACCGCGGAGCTAAGAGCTCTTCACCGAAACCGAACATGGTCTCTTGTGACGCGTCCTACTGCCACTAATGTGGTTGGTTCGAAATGGGTGTATCGAACCAACTACCATTTAGACGGCTCCTTAGATCGTTACAAGGCCCATCTTGTTGCTCAAGGTTTCACTCAGATTCCGGGCCTCGACTTTACTCATACCTTTAGCCCCGTTGTTAAAGCCTCAACCATACGCGTTGTTCTATCTTTAGCGATTATTTATGGCTGGTCGCTACATCAACTCGATGTCAACAACGCGTTCCTAAATGGTTTGCTCTCCGAAACAGTCTACATGGAGCAACCTCCGGGATTTGTTGATCTGAAATTCCCTACACATGTTTGTTAACTCAACAAAGCTTTATATGGGCTTAAACAAGCTCCCAGAGCTTGGTTTCAGCGCCTTAGTTCCTTTCTTGTGTCGTACGGTTTCTCTTGTAGCCGCGCGGATCCGTCACTCTTTGTTTTTCATCATGGTGACTCTCTAATGTACCTTCTTGTATACGTCGATGATCTTATTCTAACCGGTAACAAATCATCTCTCCTCACTACGTTTACAAGTCGCTTACATAACGAGTTTGCCATTAAGGATCTCGGGTCTTTGAACTACTTCCTTGGCCTCGAAGTTGTTCAATCAAACTCCACTCTTTTCATCACACGAACCAAATACGCCAACGACATCCTCACTCGAGCCGGTTTGAACCACGCTAAACCTGTCCCAACTCCTTTTGTCGACCGCCGATACCTTCACTTCTGATGGTCCTCCCTACTCCGATCCTACCCATTACCGCTCCTTAGTCGGCGCTCTTTAATACCTCACAATCACTAGACCGGACCTCGCCTATGCCGTAAACCAATCTTGTCAACACCTTCATGCTCCGACCGAACATCATTTCCAATTAGTGAAACGGATCCTTCGCTATGTTAAGGGCACTATTTCTCATGGTCTTGTGTTCACTCGTCCTAAGTTCTCAACTATATTGGGGTATTCAGATGCGGATTGGGCGCGTTGTATTGAAACTCGGAGGTCAACATACGGCTATTCCATTTTCTTAGGCGGCAACCTTGTCTCATGGAGTGCAAAGAAACAACCAACGGTTTCTAGGTCGAGCTGTGAGTCCGAGTATCGTGCAATGGCTAATGCCGCGGCTGAGATCGTTTGGCTAACTCATCTTTTGAAGGAACTTCATGCTTTACCTGATTCACGTCCAACTCTCTTAGGTGACAATCGAAGTGCTCTATTCATGTCTCAAAATCCGGTGTCTCATAAAAGAGCAAAGCATATTGATTTAGATTACCACTTTGTTCAGGAGCTAGTTCTGTCAGGAAAGTTGCACACTAAGTTCGTTCCTACCAAGCTTCAAGTCGCGGACATTTTTACTAAGAGTTTACCACGTCCACAATTCGAGCATTTTCGAGACCTGCTTCGTGTATGTCCACCGCCTGTGCGCTTGCGGGGGGATAAAAACTAATATTGGCATTGCAACTATCATGTCTATAATTTCTCCATTATTTATGTATAGTCAACTGTTGTTATTGTATTTCCTATTTTATTGTATTGTAAATTAGTATATATTCAATGTATTCATCTCTCATTATTCAAGAGAGATTTTCAATCATTACATTAAGCCTTTCATCTACTAAATTTATATGCCCCTTTAGAAGCTATACACCCATGAGTCCATGACCCAACACCTATATATTTGAGCTGGGTCGAAACACCCAAATGGTTAGCCCAAAGTAGGTCCAATTAATGAGTCCTCGACAGGCTTGCCTTACCTAACGAACGAAGACTCCACTAGAATTTAATCATTTATGCCCATTGCTTTATAGACTAGTGACATCTTAGGAGTGGAATAATGTTTTGGAATTAATTGGTCCTGGCTTCCATTCATACAAGGGGGTTTTCCTATATTTATTGGGTTTTCATCCTGAATTGGTGTATAGGTATTATGCAATTATGCTTAGTGCTGATGGATATGATCGGGTGGTTTCGCTAGGTGGCACGATTATACTCCAATGATCCGTCAGTGATCCAAATTTACCATTAAAAAAAGAATTTAATCATTTATTGTAAAAGAAAAAGTGTTGAAGGGTGCCATCTTTAAAATTTATTGATATGAATTTAATGATTTTTTCTAGTAATTTAATACTTTTTTACGTGGGTATTATTCATAATTACATTTAGGGTAGGGGTGCTACTAAATACACCCCCCTAATTACTAACTACGCCCCCTCCTATAAAAAATCACATCATTACATCATAAATCAACATTTTATTATTTTTTTGTCTTTTTGTTGTCTTTTTAATTAGTATTATTATTTATTAGTAGTAATCATTTATTATTATTATTATTATTATTATAGTAATTATTATTATTATTTTAAAAATATTTATTTGAATAAAAAATATTTATTAAAATAATTTTTTGAACGAACTCGGTTTTTGATAAAACTTATCTGAATGTTCAAAAAAAGTAAAATAAGGCTGTCTTTTCATATTTTTTAAAAGTAAAATGTTAATAAGTTATTAAAGAAAACCATATTTTAGGTGAAATTAATTGTTATAAAATAGAAATGAAAAACAAATTTTATATATAATTTAGTATTTTTTTATTATTACACCCCCTATTATTGCATTTAATATTAGAACCAGCGATGAATTTATTATTATTATTATTATCATTACTTTTTATTTATAGTTTATAAATTGTAAATACTATTAAAAAAAGTAAGAGCTACTTCAGTTTAGAAATAAGTACACTAAAGCTTTCTGTGGCTCATTTGAAAATGTGTTTACGTCCTTGACTTGGTCAGGGTCGAGGGTTGCACCAAAAAACATTGGATGATTATGCCAGATGTAGGATTCTTGATTGCGAACAAGTTTAACGTAATCGTTCAATTTTTATCTAAAGAAAAAAGAAACAGTTCGACTTGTTTTTCCCTTTGGAGAGGCCCTCACCAGTTCCCAGAAAAAAAAAATTCAATTGCACACGTGAGTGGTGGCCATTTTATAATGGTAGAATTGCAAGAAGAGTATCTAATTGCCACCACAAACAACCTATGGACATTAATGAGAGAAAATGATGCGGCTGGCTGGGGGAATATATTTGAATCACGTCAAAATATGTATAATTTTCGGATAGCACAACCTGCTACATATTATGTTGTAGATTAAAGCTCGGTATGTAAAATGTTTAATGATATAATTTTGTAAGAATGCACTTATTTTTTTTATAGTTTCTGTTACTACTATAAATGTAATTGTATAAATAATTAGTTATAATAATAACTAGTTATAATAATAATAATAATAATAAGTAATATATAATTAATCACTAAATAAAAGATTAAAAAAGATAACTAAAAGACAAAAAAGCTAAAAACTTAATAAAAGTTGTTAACTAAAAGACAAAATAGACTAAAAACAAAATAAAATTATTAATTGATGTGATGTTTTTATAGGGAGGGGTGTAATTAGTAATTAGGGGGTGTATTTAGAATGAGCTTTACATTTATTTGATTAAGAAATGATTTTGTTTTATAACAATTTATTTCATCTTTCCGATTTGTTTTATAACAATTTATTTCATCTTTCCGATCAGTTTACTTCTTTTAATATAGTCAAATGCATTAAATCTATTCTATGACTTAACACTTTTGTAAGCGTATGATTCATAATTAAATCAATTTTAATTAACTTGATAATAATTCTTTAATCTTTGAATATTATAAACCGTATACACTGCACTTATACAACACAAATGACTTGCTTAGAGACTTCACAAAATTTTATATATAACAAGCTAGAAATGTTTGTGCTACTATATGTGTTGACTAGTGTTAGTGAATGTTGAGTTAATTTCCTTTCATGTTAACAAGATTTCTTTTAATTCAGGTAGCGAAACCATCTAATTAACATTTGCTATTAACTTTAGCACTTTCAGTCACACACATGCATGTATCAATGAATCTATAATTTGCTAAGGGTTGACAAAAGTATAAGGCGAACTAGGATCGGAAGGGGGGGAAGATGGTTGAGGATTCTCGTCTTTTGCACTATGACATGAAAAATGGCATTGGCATAGGACCGGAGAAACGCATTTTCCCCATGTTGTAAGATAGTCTCCATGTGCCAATACACACATACGATTACACTCGAATTTCATGCATGGGAATAAAAATCGAGTGTCTTCACACGAATCTTGAGCCATCGCCATCTCATCCATGCCTGCATGTTTAGAGTATATATAAATGTATATTATTGTTTTGTTACTAATCAATGTTATAGAAATTATTAATATAACTATGTAAAATTGTATGTCAAAAAACATTTAGCGAAAATAAAGAAACTGAAATTACCTATGATCATGAGAGAAACCAGAAATGCAATGAAAATCAAGGATCTCATCTTCAAATTTGATTTTATTTTGGTTTATAATTTACTAGATATGACATGTTTATATACCAAATGAAATCAATGTTCATGAACCATTAAGCTTATTAGCATTTAGTGTTGAATTTAATAGGTCATTTAGGAGAATAGGGACAAATTTTATATATATTATTATTTCGTTACCAATCAATATTAAATAATTTTTTTAAATATAATGTATGTCGAAAACTTTTTAATGAAAATAAAGTAGCTGAAATTACCTATGATCATGAAAGAACATAAATGCAATGAAAATCAAGGATCTCATCTTCAAATTGATTTCATTTTGGTTTCTAATATATTTGATTGATATGAAATGTTTAGATCATGATTAATGGTTTATCATGTGAAATGGCAATATTCGCCGTCCGTCGTCCACGTCATCATGGGTGAAATTAGTCCTAGAATGGTGTAGTGGTTCAACCCATCCCCCACCAATTAATTACCTAATGATTACACTATGATTAATTTTTTTTAAATAATTTAAATAATGTAACAGTAACTTATAAAACACAAATACATTCATTAAATTTAAAAATAAAAATACATAGACATTTACTTGATCGTGTCCCTGTCTTGATACGTATTATCGGTTATTGTGATGGTTAGCATCAGTGTAGCATCCAATCTGCTTCTCCTAGGATCGAGTTTCTTGCAAGTCTTATGATTTTTTATCAGCAGTTGAATTCAAATCAGGATCCGTTGAATTTGAACTAGAGGATGCTTCGTGAGGAGGAATCACTTCTGCTTCTCTCTTCATAGTTTCTCCAACAGATTTACGGGTACTTGAGGATTCAAATCTCGTTATATCATCTCTTTGTCATTTGAAGATTCCAAGTTGACTTGATAAACAACAAGTTCTTCTAGTTGCACAAATCTTTTCTAGAACATAATCTTTACCTTTCTAATATGTGTCATCAACCATAGATCCACCTTTTTCTATGCCTAGGTTGTTGGGTTCCACCAAGTTAACGGTGGTCACAAAGCAATTCCGTTAAATGCATTGGTTAAACTTTCCTTTTGGCGGTTTTTTTTTTTTTTTAAAAGAGAACTTCATTAAACACTAGCTCGAGCGTCCTCAAAGAAAGGACCTACGAGCCAAAACACCAAAAGTCATCAATCCAAAGGACAACAACGCCACTTACACCAATCGACTTGTTTATGTCTAGACCTATGACGAAACCAAAAAAATGAAACCGACTTTATATTTTCTAATAACTCTATAACTAAAAACTATTAATTGAAATTAAAATTTTGAAAATAAAAATAAATTAGCTAAACAAATGTACAAACTTTACAAGCAATTGCATATGGGATCAAACCGCTTACTGACTGACTGAGGTACACTTTTCAGTACAGATTTACTCAGACCGGTCTAGGTGATTGGTGATATAATTGTCCACTTAAACCCGACACCTACTTATCAATTTTTCAACTTTGTGAAAGGCCCTAGCACGTTTTAATCGAAAAGACGCAGCGGAAAATGCGGACCATACATTTCTTTCATTATAAACATTCTGACATATTAGAAGGTCCATTTTAAAATGAATCTTTAACAAAATACATTTTTTGTGACACTCTAGGTTTTCCCGAGTAACCTTCTTCTTGTATTAGCGTTGTGTGTACGTATATTATTAAATGAGAACTTGCTATTTTACTTTTGTGCATTGTGTGATCCTCTCATTGTGTTATGTGTATTGATATATATATATATATGTGTGTGTGTGTGTGTGTGTGTGTGTGTGTGTGTGTGCCAATGTGAATGCCGAGACAGCAAGGTCTCGACCCGAGACCACTCGGTCTCGAGTGACCCAAAACAGTTGGGCCACACTCCCCTTTGAGCCCACTCTGAAACCCCTTTAGGGTGCACCATAGGATGGGTATAAAACCCCTCTAAACCAGCCGACTTTCCCTTTTGGGACAAACAAATCATTCACACACTCTCCCAAAACATTCCCTATCCATTTCCTCTCTCCCTCACTCTCTCTCTCTCTAAACCCTAACATCACCAACTCCTCTCCTCCTCTCGGATCGAAACCGACAAGCATCAGAAGCCTCGGATCAGTTTGCAAACACCGTTTGGGGAGCTTCATTCTTCATCACACTACACCTCTTACCACACATTTGTACCGGTTAGTAGTTCCTTTCATTATGTTTGTCAATGTATGGCAAAGGTGTGTGTTTGATGGATGACATACATGTTTTTATAGGATTAGGAGGGTTGAAATGATTTGATGATTATGATGCTAGCTTGATATTTAAGTTGTATGTTAAGTAATATAGAAATGGGTGAATGTTGATAATAGGGTGTTATGCAAACATGTTCCTGTATGATTCTAGATGATGATGTTGTTTTGATGATTATATGCAACATATAAGGATTTGTAGATGTGTTTCTTAAACTGAGGGATGGATGCTAGTGGATTAGGAGCTGATGATGATTTTTAATAGTACACTAACTAGGTGTAATATGCTAGTATAAATCTGTTTGAATAAACATGTTTGTTTATGGTAAAAACCCTAAAAGATGAACTGTATGAATATGTTAAGAATATTTTAAATTGTTGAGATTGATCCATTTGGTAATTGTACGGAGAATGGAAACATGTTAAGGAAAGGTGATTGGATCGTACAAAATAGGGCAAGTTCTAGAAAGATTCCATTAGTGTTGCACCAAGGGTGGCGAGTCAAGACTATGGTTGTGAATAGAGACCTCTTCGTGACAACTCGAGACCAAGCAGCAGGCTTCAAGGGCTCGAGACCAGCAAGATCTCGACTCGAGATCTCTGATCTCGACTCGAGACCAGACTCGAGATCCCCAAGGCTGCAATACAAATATTCACTACTCGAGACCTTTTGGATGCGACTCGAGATCTCGTACTCTCGAGTCGAGACCACCTGGTCTCGACTGGGCTGCTTGACTCCGTTATTGGGCCACAGTGTGAGACAACATGTTTTGGGCTGTGTGTTTCCTGTTACTGTTCAAATTGACTATGTGCTGCTATGGTTTAAACTGTTTAAATGATAGAACAGGCCCAATAACGTGTAGGACACTAGTATGATATGTATGCTATATGTTAGATACGTGTAGGATATACGTGACTTGTTTGTACCCGAGCCTGACCTATACCGGTAACCATATTAGGACCTGGTTGACCAACACACTTGACCAAGTAAACCAGCTGCCGAGCAACCCAATGTGAGTTCACAACTTTTAAAGCATGCGTTCCCGGTGGTTGGGAAACGAAATTAAAACAACGCTATCCCCTTGTGAGGGATACAAACTACTTTTCTCCCCTGTGAGGGACGCTCAGTTAATTACTATTTATATTAGATGCAACAAGTATACTAAACGAAACTTTATCATGAAGTCCCTACTCATTATACCGGTTAGTCGTCGGGGCCTGGCGAATGGATTATTAGTTGATAGCGCTATTAGGTTTCACCAACCTCACACCGTGCCCGTGTATGGGATCGGGAGTGAACTGATGGACTCTGGCAAACCGTCAATGATGATAGACATTGACAAATGGGGCAAAACTCACGTAATGTGCGGTCGCAAAGTATTCGGTATGGCGCAGTTTAGTAGCTTACATATGGGGTAGCTCCCCAAGGCATGATATAAATGAGTAAATTAGCTACTGAAACAAGTTTTTGGGAAATTAAAACTGGACAAACTCGTGAACTCGCCGACTTTATATTGACACCCTACTGCATGCTTTGTAGGTACCCAGTGACTCAGGAGCTTGCAGCTTGGGGATGTGTAGTGGGCGTCTAAACCCGCGTGTTGGGTTTTATTAAATAATTTAGAAACTTGAACTTTTGTTTGACTATTCTACTATGTTTACGCTACTTACTTAAACTGTTATTTGAAGTTAAAAACTTTTGAACTTTAACTATGGTGTTCACTAATCCTCATGGTTGGTGGACTTTACTATTATTATATTGCTTGTTCAGTATGATTGATGGCTGGATCCTGGTCAGTCACACGCCTCGCGGTAGTACTCCGCATGTGGATTTTGAGGGTGTGACATTTTTGGTTCTCATTAAAGAAATAAAACATGACATACGTTTACAAACTATATGACCACGTTCTCGTACAATCCACGTTCAGGCTCGATCTTCGACCACTTGCACCTTATGAGGATGATGATGATGATGATCCATGATTATTCGTGTAACTTCTAGTCACCACGTACATCCACATGATTAGTAATTGGTGATAACATACATAAACTAAAACATGCGTAATTAGGTATCGACAACTCCTTCTTTCACTTAGGTTTATCCTTCCGTCTATCTATCTAAATCCCATCGTTGGATTTCAATGTCGAACCTTCAAGATTCCATTATTAATATACCTACACTTCCATTTCATTCTCAATAGCAAAATGGTTAGCATTGTTAGATTTTATTCATATAATCAAGACCACGTATACGTAGGTACAAGTCTCATTTACTAGTATATATATAAAATTCCAATTCATGCATACATACATACCTTTCTATCCATACATATACTTGCAATTTACATGTTACACAATAGTAAGTGCAAGTCCTAAACACACACGTCTATAAATGCAAAGCCCGTACACACAAGCCTCCATACTTATGCATTCCTAGTTATGCTCACCTACGAGTTCCATTCACTTACATACAATCAAATCCATACCTACATGTATACCTACTTATTTCATCCTTATGCATACCCATAAGCAAGCTCCCTTACCACAATTCATAAAAACTCTTTGGTAAGTTTGAATTACATTTCAGAAGCTTAAATACAAGTACCACACTCACCCAAACCTCACACAACTATTTCGTAAGGTTATGGTGCATATAAGAGATTTAACAGGGCTTAGGATTAGGTTTAGGTGGCCCGGGATCGAAGAAAACAAAGAAACATGATTCCTAGTTTCAACGGGGGCGTCAGCAACAGCTTGGGGCATCGGCCAATCCCCAGCGGTGTCGGCGACGTTGGTAGGGGCGTCAGCAATGCCCCTCTTCAGATCTGCGCCCTGTTTTGCACTTTTTTTGCCTTTTCGACCCTCGTTCGTGCATCCCGGGACGTCTCATAAGGTAAATTAACATTTTTCCAAGCTCCCAAATCCTTCTAACACTTAACCCTATGATCAACTCAATTTCTACACTTGCCATGTTAATTTCTAAAATTTGACCCATTTGATCTTACCAAGCGTTTTGCTTTATAGTTAAACTACAAAGGACCTACTAAAACGTTACGTACCCTAGTACTAACATTACCTAACAATTCTTACACGATTCCCAACATTAATAAAAACAAACTGAAAGGGTAATGTTGCAACTTATGTTGGAAAGTGTTTGACAAGATTAATAAAAACAAACTGAAAGGTGATGAAGCTCATAAATCGAGGTACTCGATCCACCCAGGATCGGACAAGATGTACCAAGATTTGAAGGATTTCTACTGGTGGCCGAGACTGAAAGGTGATGTTGCAACTTATGTTGGAAAGTGTTTGACTTGCGCCAAGGTGAAGGCCGAGTATCAGAAGCCTTCAGGTCTCCTACAGCAACCTGAGATACCCATGTGGAAATGGGAGCAGATCTCAATGGATTTCATAACAAAGTTTCCAAGGTTTAACAACTCTCACCAAAACTATTATTTATTGTTATATTTTGTTCAAAAGGAAACCCTAATTGAGACCCCCAAATAATTCTGCATAATCCCTGAAATTTTCAGAATAATCGGAATCAGGATCAGGGCCCCTAAAACTCAGGGGGGGGGGTAAACCCTAGTTGATATTATCTTGACAGTTTTACGTGTACAACGAATTTTAACACAAGACCAACTCACCTGAGCTACTGGGACACGGGGCTACCCTATGATAGGGTAGTACCCCTCGCGCCACGCGAAGGCCCCTCGCGCCACGCGAGGGCGCCCTTTTTCCAGTATATATTCAGGGGTTTGGCACTTGCAATTACGCGTTGGTTCGACGTTAAAATTCGATTCATGCACAGAGATATCGTATAAACAGTCCCAAAACACACACAAATCACGAATCGCTGCCGCAAAACAGGGTAATAACTCGATCGCTGCTACGATTCAATGTCCGATCGATTAAACTATCCAATGGATGTTTAAGTGCTGCCCACATTATGGTTATGCTTTGTCATTCGTCGTGAATTCGATGGATGTTTAAGTATCGCACTTTGTCATTCGTTGTGAGGGTTTAATCTCGTGAGTTATCGTAAATGCTGTATTAGTTACTAACCTAGTTTCGTGTGCATTATTGTTAAATTAGGTTAACAGGCTTATCAGTAGGCTAAAACTCTACTGGAATAAATCTGCAATGTGAGTCATTCTCTTTTTATCAAATTTGATTTCAAAATCATGTTATTTTGAAAGTTATAATTACAGGGATTAAGTCTTTGTAATCTCCATATTACAGCCGGTATGTGGGGTTTTGTATACATTACTTGATAACCGTCACCATTGGACAACGGGTTAGCCAAGGGGTGATATGACCATAATCACAGACACCATTGGACAACGAGATAGCCAATAGGTGGTCGAGTGATAAATACCGTGGGTAGTTGGTTGATATAAAAACATTGTAATCGCTCTTAATACTGTAAATTATAACAACATGTCCTTTTTAGTAAAAAGAATGATTCACCAGTATTTCCCCGCTGACAAAACCTTTTTCAAACATGTTTCAGGTGATCTGTTGTGATCCAGGAAAAGTGCCACGAAGCACTACAAGCTTAAGGAAGTGTCTCAATATAAATAAAGAAACATGTTTTGTAAAATAAAGATTTCCCAGTGAAATCACCTTATTGTAAACTATCGGGATTTTATCCCGAATTATGAAATAAATTAATCGGGCATTTTAAAGATTCTGTAAAAACCTTCCGCTGTCGCATTGATTAAATAAATACCACGGGATTTTCTGTCCCGCGGCTCCTGAACCGGGTCAAACCGGGCCGGGGGCCGTGACAGAAAAAGGTGGTATCAGAGCCACTGATTTAAGCCTATTAAGTATTTTAAATACTTAATTTTCCTGATTATCATTTTTGTGATTATATGTTTTATTATTTGAATAATTGTTTACAGTATGGGTAAGCAAAGACTTTTGGATATCTACCATAAATTAGATACTTCACCAAAAGAAAAAGGGAAGTTCATCCCAATCAAAATCCTCAAGATACTCAGTAGATACTGAGGAAGGAATGTTTGTTCGAAAGGCACAATATGAGAAGCCACTTTCTCCTAATAAAAGAAGTTTGATTATTAGGAAAAGTCAGGAGAAAATAAAGAAATCACAACAAAAAGAAAGGAGAGTTAATCAAGAAACCCAGAATTTAGTCAGTAACCCACCATGGGAAGACAAGTTAGATGAAAAATGGACAGATCTATATATGCTAGCCACTGTAGCAGTAAATACAAATCTTTAAATACCCTGACTCAGTTTTAGCACCCATATCACCTACCAGTCAGAAACTTTACCCAGTAAATAAATAAGTTTACAATAAACCCTAATATGTTTTAATTTTCAGTTATCCTTTGTATTTAAATTAGTCACACAGTATGCAATAATACTTGAAGGTTATCTGTGAAATTTTGTTATAAAATTTTAACTTAGTATTTTTGCATATATGCTATACAGCATGAATGAGTTATCTGAAGCCCTTCAGAATCTCAATCTCTATCCGGTGAAAATAGAAGTTTCCAAAGACTTTATTGGTTATATACCTGAGATAGAAGAACCTATAGAATTCAACGCTTCAATTCCGGAGAAACCAAAACCTAAGAAAAGAAGAAGATTTGTAGGATGGGGGCGTGTACGCAGAAGGAAACCAGCAACTAGGAGAATTCCCAAAATAGAGAATCCCATAGATAAAGGAAAAGGCATTGCAATCGGGGAAGATTCCAGGCAAGCAGAAATGGAAATTGGGGAAAGTTCTAAGTAAGTCGAGGAGTTGCCTTTACAGGAAGAATTGGATCGCATACTGGCAGGTTGTGATATCATTAGTCCTATCAATACCAACCTATACCCTTATCCTGCTGAAACTCAACTTCCAATAAATTTGGAACCAGCCATTCCAGATCCTCTGATTCACACCCAACCTCTAGGAGAATTGGATGAATGGTGGACAAATGACTGGCAGTTTCAAAACCTCCTAAATAATCCTTATACCTTTTTCCCTCAGTTTGACCCAGAACCTATACCAAACCCACCAATGAGTAATGAAAACTTAGCTGAACTCCGCCATTTTGGCGAGGAACTGATAGGTGCAGGAAATAGGATTCGGGAGGTGGGAGAGCAAATCTCCTAGAAATATGACGAGAGGGAACGTCGTTACTAAAGTACTCAGGGATAGGATGGTGGTAAAGCTGTGATTGTATAATAATAATAGTAATAATAAAATAAGTCTGTAAAATAACCTACAAATAAAACCTTTGTAAGATAACGGTGTGTAATGACGCATAATAATATAAAATGGGAATCAAGAAATCGATAATTTTGATTATATGTGTGTTGTGAAATTTGCATGATTGTTTTGTATAATTGTTATTTACTTTATACTAATAAATTATATATATTAATTATCAGATGGAAAACGCTAATAATGAACCAGTTAACGAGGTTAACCAATCTGAGCAACATCAGGAAGATCAATTTCTGAATAGGCAAGATATCGAGAATATCGTTGCTCAGGGAATAGCCAATGCTATTCCAGCAATCCTTGCTGCTGCCCAGAAACCTGTTGAACCTCAACAAATCATTCCTAGTAAACGTACCCAAGAAGATAACTTCAGTAATAGTGTAAACGGAGGCAGCAACCATATTAATCACGATAATGATCCACGGCAGGCCCCACTCCCTAAGAAAATGAAAGCTGCAACGCCTGGTTGCACTTACAAAGAATTCCTTGCTTGTAAACCAGCTGAGTTTGCAGGTAACGAAGGAGCGACTGCAGCACTGCGTTGGTTGGAGAAAACCGAGGCAGTAATTACCATAAGTAAATGTGCTAAAGAAGACCAGGTCATGTATGCGTCGAATCTTTTTAAAGAAGGGGCGTTAGAATGGTGGAATACAGTTCTACAAGCTAAAAGAAGAACTGTGGCATATGCCATGCACTGGGAAGAATTTAAGAATCTTGTAGAAAGAAAATTCTGTCCCGAATACGAAAAAGAACAAATGGCAAATAAATTCCTAAACCATCGAATGATGGGTGTAGACTGTCGAGGATATACTTCGACATTCTTCGAATATGCTAGAGTGGTACCAATACTGGCTTCGCCAGAACCGGTACTTATTTCTCGCTATATTTGGGGATTGATTAGCGAAATCCGTAATATCGTTAAAGCTGCGAGACCTCGCACTATTGACGATGCGGTAGAATTAGCTAACACCCTAACTGATGAGCTGGTACGCACAAGAGATGAAAATAGGAAGAAGGAACTGGCTCATAAAATTACCCAAGGATTTCGTGTGGGTAATAATAGCAACTTCAAGAAAAGAGGAACGGGACAATCATCAACTCCGCCGTTCAGCAGGAATTGCAGAAAGAAACATTATGGAAAATGCAATGTAACCTGCAACTTTTACAAAGTTGTAGGACATTGTGAAGAAGACTGCAGAAAGAAAACAAGAATCTGCTATAACTGTGGGGAAGCAGGACATTTCAAACCAGAATGCCCTAAATTGGTTAAACCAGCAGACAATAAAGCCAAACCGACCGACGGAGCTACCAAGAAGAATGTTCGAGCCTTCCAATTAACTACTCAGGAGGCAGAACTCATTCCAGATGTGATAGCTGGTACGTTCTTAGTTCACAACGTTTATGCAAAAGTATTATTTGACTCTGGTGCAAACCAAAGTTTTATAAATACTTTATTCTGCCAAGCTCTTAATTTACCTTTGACCAACCTTAGGCAGATTTTTACAGTCGAAACGACAAATGAAAATTCTGTTAAAATAGATAAGGTTTTGCAAGAAGGAAATATAGAACTTTCAGGTCATAAATTTCATGCAAACCTATTACCAATGAATTTAGCTGGATTCGATATCGTGTTAGGAATGGATTGGTTAGTAGCCAACCATGCTCGAATTCTTTGTGACAAGAACTCTATAGAGATTCGTGCACCTACCAGAGAAGTAATCATGATTACAGGAGATAAGCCGCGAAAACCCATGAAGTTCATTTCAGTAATGAAAGTTGCTAATTATGAACGAAAGCAAGGAATAGTATATATGATTTCAGTAATCATTAGTACTAAGGATAAAGAACTTAAGGAAATTCCAGTAGTATCAGAATACCCAGATGTATTCCCAGAAGAACTACCTGGATTACCACCTGATAGGGAGGTAGAATTTAGAATTCATTTAATTCCTGGAACTACACCGATAGCCAAGGCACCTTATCGGTTAGCACCCACAGAAATGCTAGAACTAAAGAAACAATTAGATGAATTGTTAAGTAAAGGATTCATACAACCTAGTTCATCCCCTTGGGGAGCACCAGTGTTGTTTGTAAAGAAAAAGGATGGTTCGATGCGAATGTGTATCGATTATAGAGAATTGAATAAGGTTACAATTAAGAATCGATATCCATTACCTAGGATTGATGATCTTTTCGATCAACTTCAAGGAGCTAGATACTTTTCTAAGATCGACTTACGCTCCGGATATCATCAATTAAAGGTACAAGAAGAAGACATACCTAAAACTGCTTTCAGAACTAGGTATGGTCATTACGAGTTTACAGTCATGCCCTTCGGATTAACGAATGCACCTGCAGCATTTATGGACATGATGAATAGAATATGTAAACCGTACTTGGATAAATTTGTAATTGTTTTTATCGACGATATACTTATTTATTCCAAAAGTCAGCATGAGCACTGTCAGCACTTGCATGCACTCTTAACTTTGTTAAGAAAAGAAAAGCTTTATGCCAAATTCTCGAAATGTGAATTTTGGCTACAGGAAGTGCAATTCTTAGGTCACATGGTAAATCACGAAGGAATCCATGTAGATCCCTCTAAGATAGAAGCAATCACCAAATGGAAGGTTCCTCAAACAGCTATGGAAATTAGAAGCTTTTTTAGGATTAGCTGGATACTATAGGCGTTTTATTAAGGATTTTTCCAAAATAGTTGTACCATTAACTAAGCTAACCTGTAAAGCAGTTAAGTTTGAATGGGGACCTAGACAAGAAGAGGCTTTCCGAATTTTGAAGCATAAGTTAACAAATGCCCCAATTCTAGCCTTACCAGAAGGAACAGAAGATTTTGAAGTTTACTGTGATGCTTCAAAGCTAGGATTAGGATGTGTGCTGATGCAACGCAAAAAGGTAATTGCGTATGCATCAAGGCAATTGAAAAAGCACGAGGAAAACTATACGACTCATGACTTAGAGCTAGGAGCCATAATTTTTTCCCTTAAAATTTGGAGACATTATCTGTATGGAAGTAAGTTTACTGTCTATACGGATCATAAAAGTTTAAGGTACATATTTGGACAAAAAGAATTAAACATGAGACAAAGGAGATGGATGGAAATACTAAGCGACTATGACTGTGATATTAAGTATCACGAAGGAAAGGCAAACGTAGTTGCAGATGCCTTAAGTCGCAAGTACCATGAAAAACAACGAAGAGTTCGTGCTCTCAGATTAAATCTACAGTTAGATTTAATGGAACAACTAAAGAATATTCAAGAAACAGCAATCAAGGACGATGCTGAAGGAATGAAAGGACGGATAAAAGAATTAGAGCAAGGAAATGATGGAATTTGGAGATTCCATCAGAAAAGGATTTGGGTACCTAGGCAAGGAGAATTAAGAAATAAAATTTTAGAGGAAGCTCATAAATCTAGGTATACTATGCATCCAAGAAACAATAAGATGTACCAAGATTTAAGAAATAATTTCTGGTGGATAGGAATGAAAAAGGACATAGCTAGATATGTTTCTAAGTGTCTGACTTGTTCGCAAGTTAAGGCAGAGCACAAGAAACCTTCAGGTCTACTACAACAATTAGAAATGCCTGTATGGAAATGGGAACTCATAACAATGGATTTTGTTACTAAGTTACCCAAAACCAGAAAAGGTAATGATGCAATTTGGGTAATTGTGGATCGATTAACCAAGTCAGCTCATTTTCTACCCATGAAGGAAACCTTTAGCATGGAAATGTTAGCCAAGTTGTATGTAGATGAAGTCGTATCTTTACATGGAGTTCCACTCTCCATTATATCAGATAGAGATAGTCGTTTTACTTCCCACTTCTGGAAAAGTTTCCAGGAAGCAATGGGAACCCGGCTAAATTTAAGTACGGCATATCATCCACAAACAGACGGGCAAAGTGAAAGAACGATACAAACACTAGAAGACATGCTCCGAGCATGTGTGATAGATTTTGGTGGAAACTGATCACTTACCTTTAATTGAATTCTCCTATAACAATAGTTATCACTCAAGTATCGAAGCTGCCCCATTCGAAGCACTGTACGGACGTAAATGCAGAACTCCAGTTTGTTGGGCAGAAATAGGAGAAAGTCAATTATCAGGTCCTGAAATTGTGCAAGAAACTACCGACAAGATCACTCAAATCAAGGAAAGGTTGAAGACGGCTCGAGATCGCCAGAAAAGTTATGCAGACAATAGACGCAAGCCATTAGAATTCCAAATCGGAGACAAGGTACTTTTGAAAGTTTCTCCTTGGAAAGGAGTAGTCCGGTTCGGAAAGAAAGGAAAGTTAAGTCCAAGATACGTAGGACCATTTCCAGTAATCCAACGTATAGAACCAGTTGCTTATCGCTTACAACTACCAGAAGAGTTATTGGAATACATGATGTATTTCATGTATCCAATCTCAAGAAATGTCTATCTGACGAGTCTCTGGTAGTACCTCTTCAAGATATAGAGGTAAATGAAAAGTTAAAATTTGTTGAGAAGCCATTACAAATAGAAGATAGAAAGATCAAGTTTCTTAAGCACAAGCGGCTAGTACTGGTCAAAGTCAAGTGGGATTCGAAGAGAGGACCTGAATACACTTGGGAGCTGGAATCAGAAATAAAGCGAAAGTATCCTCACTTGTTCCAATAAATCTCGAGGACGAAATTTTCATTAAGGTGGGGAGGATGTTACAACTCTCACCAAAACTATTATTTATTGTTATATTTTGTTCAAAAGGAAACCCTAATTGAGACCCCCAAATAATTCTGCATAATCCCTGAAATTTTCAGAATAATCGGAATCAGGATCAGGGCCCCTAAAACTCAGGGGGGGGGGGGTAAACCCTAGTTGATATTATCTTGACAGTTTTACGTGTACAACGAATTTTAACGCAAGACCAACTCACCTGAGCTACTGGGACACGGGGCAACCCTATGATAGGGTAGTACCCCTCGCGCCACGCGAGGGAGCCCTTTTTCCAGTATATATTCAGGGGTTTGGCACTTGCAATTACGCGTTGGTTCGACGTTAAAATTCGATTCATGCACAGAGATATCGTATAAACAGTCCCAAAACACACACAAATCACGAATCGCTGCCGCAAAACAGGGTAATAACTCGATCGCTGCTACGATTCAATGTCCGATCGATTAAACTATCCAATGGATGTTTAAGTGCTGCCCACATTATGGTTATGCTTTGTCATTCGTCGTGAATTCGATGGATGTTTAAGTATCGCACTTTGTCATTCGTTGTGAGGGTTTAATCTCGTGAGTTATCGTAAATGCTGTATTAGTTACTAACCTAGTTTCGTGTGCATTATTGTTAAATTAGGTTAACAGGCTTATCAGTAGGCTAAAACTCTACTGGAATAAATCTGCAATGTGAGTCATTCTCTTTTTATCAAATTTGATTTCAAAATCATGTTATTTTGAAAGTTATAATTACAGGGATTAAGTCTTTGTAATCTCCATATTACAGCCGGTATGTGGGGTTTTGTATACATTACTTGATAACTGTCACCATTGGACAACGGGATAGCCAAGGGGTGATATGACCATAATCACAGACACCATTGGACAACGAGATAGCCAATAGGTGGTCGAGTGATAAATACCGTGGGTAGTTGGTTGATATAGAAACATTGTAATCGCTCTTAATACTGTAAATTATAACAACACGTCGTTTTTAGTAAAAAGAATGATTCACCAGTATTTCCCCGTTGAGAAAACCTTTTTCAGACATGTTTCAGGTGATCTGTTGTGATCCAGGAAAAGTGTCGCGAAGCACTACAAGCTTAAGGAAGTGGCTCAATATAAATAAAGAAACATGTTTTGTAAAATAAAGATTTCCCAGTGAAATCACCTTATTGTAAACTATCGGGATTTTATCCCGAATTATGAAATAAATTAATCGGGCATTTTAAAGATTCTGTAAAAACCTTCCGCTGTCGCATTGATTAAATAAATACCACGGGATTTTCTGTCCCGCGGCTCCTGAACCGGGTCAAACCGGGCCGGGGGCCGTGACACAAGGACACCCAGAGGTCATGATACGATTTGGGTAATCGTGGACCGGTTAACAAAATCTGCGCACTTTCTGCCAATCAGAGAAAAGGATAACACAGGTAAGCTAGCTGAGTTGTACCTTAGAGAGATAGTTGCACGTCATGGAGTGCCTATCTCGATCATATCGGATAGAGATGGGAGATTTGTGTCAAGGATCTGGCAATCTTTCCAAGAAGCGTTTGGTTCTCAGTTAAATCTGAGCACAACATTTCATCCCCAGACGGATGGTCAAAGTAAGAGAACGATTCAGACACTTGAAGATATGTTACGAGCTTGCGTAATGGACTTGGGTGGCAGTTGGGACACTCACCTACCTTTGGTTGAGTTCTCCTATAATAACAGCTACCATACAAGCATTCAAGCTGCACTGTTTGAAGCTCTCTATGGACAGAAGTGTCGATCGCCGTTATGCTGGGCAGATGCAGGCGATAGATAGCTGGTTGGTCCCGAATTGGTCCAAGAGACGACAGATAAGATCATGCAGATCCGAGAGCGCATCAAGGCGGCTCGTGATCGAAAAAAGAGTTATGCCGACCAAAGAAGGAAACCTTTGGAATTTAAAGTGGGTGATATGGTTTTGTTGAAAGTCTCACCTTGGAAAGGTGTGGCACGCTTTGGGAAGCGTGTTAAGTTAAACCCACGATTTATCGGACCGTTCAAAATCCTGGAAAGGATTGGTCCTGTGGCATACAAGTTGGAACTACCGGCAGAACTTAATGGTGTTCATGATACATTCCATGTATCTAATCTAAAGAAGAGTCCAACACAAGAAACAGTGGTTATTCCTGCTGACGAAGTTCACATTGACGACACACTCCACTTTACCGAAGAACCTGTTGAGGTTACTGACTGGAAAGTTAACAAGACTCGGAGGAGTAGTGTTAAACTTGTCAAGGTTCGATGGAACGCACGTCACGGCCCAGAGTTTACTTGGGAACGTGAAGACCGTATGAAAGCTAAATACCCGCATTTATTCCCTAATACCCCTACAGCTAGTAGTAAAGCTTAAAATTTCAGGACGAAATTTTCTTAACAGGGGGAGAATGTGACAACTGTCAAAATTTCAGGTATCCGTAGAACTATTAAACCATGATTAGTGCTTAATGACTGATGCGCGTGTAGTGTTATAGATTTTTAATGTATATTTTAAGCCCTTTAACACTTTTTAGCCAAGTTTTAAATTTATAAAACACGATATTTACTAACACTAAACACACATATGGGCAAGTGCACCCATCGTGAGCGTAGTATTGTGTTGGTAAGATACCGAGGTCGTCCAAGGACACAAGAGCTTTTAGTACCGGTTTATCCTCAACGTCTAATCAAATCAAAAGTTTAGAAAAAGGTTTTAAACTAGAAAAATAAAACTAACTAAAATGCTGAAAAATAAAAAAAAATAAAAACAGATAGACAAGATGAATCACTTGGATCCGACTCGTGTTTGTGTAACCTTTGATTATTTCCGCACTTTTGCACTTTTTAAGAGATTATCTTAGTTATTGTAGTAGGCCCCTCTTCTGAAGGTGACGTTACCCTCAACCCAGTAGTTTGAGTCAGCAAGGATATAATCCTAAAGGGTTGGATTATTGAAAGATAATTAATTAAGTTATTAATGCATATTGTGGTAGGCCCCTCTTCTGGAGGTGACGTTACCCTCGGCTAAGTAGTCTGAGTCAGCAGGGATACAGTCCTAAGTAGCCGGGTTAAAGTTTTAATAGTAGTTTACATATGAGGGGGTCAAGGAGTTCGAACCCCCGCCATCCAATACCAGTGGGTATTGAAGGAGGTCCTACTAAAGTTGACCCAGGTCCTTGCAGGATCTATACACTGAACAAGGCAAGACTCTTACCAAACCGTTCCCTTAACCCCCGACCAGGTATCCAACATACCTCCATATAGACCGTGGAGATATGAATGGTGGAAATCTTTTATTCTATATAGACAGTAAAATAATGCCAAGACACCACGGACAAACGATAAGGAAGACTCACCTTCAACATAAGAAACTAGTTATTAAAGTCATTAATACAGAACCAAATAAAAAGTGCGAAAAGATTAAAAATAAAAAGTATTACACTAGACACTTGTCTTCACCAAGTGATGTAAGAGACTTAGGCAAACATGACCTTTGATTGTCAAGAACTCTTACGATCAATCTTGGATCCCAAGACTACTCACAGACTCTATGATGGATGATGGATGATGGTGGTGGATGTGGGTTGTGATGGTGGTGGTGGGTGGGTGAAGTGTGAGAGAGGTGGTTTGCCAAGGGATGATTTGCAAATGAGCCAAGCACCCCTATTTATAGCCTGCACAGAAGCCCGGACACGGCCCCGTGTCCACCCGTCTTCTCTTTCTTCATTAATTGCAGTTTGTCTGCATTAGTTGACCATGCCCCCGTGTCCGCTGGGCACGACCCCGTGTGCAGAAGCGTATCTGTACTATCAAGATTTCCTCAGATTATGCGAATCTTAGAGTTGACCATGGCCCCGTGTCCGCTGGGCACGCCCCCGTGGTGGGTGATAGAAGCTTCTACAACTTTGTCTTTTCTGCAGATACTTGGGCACGCCCCCGTGCTCATTGAGCACGGGGCGTGTTCAGCCTCCTGTTCTCTTGTTTTGCTTGGGAAGATGCTGTTGAGGGGTCGGGCATGCCACGTTTATTCCTTTTCTTGTATTTATGTTAGATTTAGCTGCCTTTTTGCTTCTTTTATTCATTTGAGCTCATTTAATCCTGAAAATACAAAAGGAAGACAAAACACACTTTTTCCAACATTAGTACTAAAAAAGGGTTAGTTTAATGCCACATTTGATGTAATTTATATGTTGCATTTTGCGCACATCAAATACTCCCACACTTGAATCTTTGCTTGTCCTCAAGCAAAACTCTTTATAATGTGGCTTTACACTCCCAAATGGAACGGGTAGAAGAGAAGGTTTTTGGGCTTGTCATAGAGTGTCGGGATTTCCATGATTCTTTATTAAGTTTTATTTTTATTTTATTTACAATCCTATTCGTCATGATTTATTTAAAACATTACATAAGATAAATTACTTATTAGGGCATAACATGCCTTTTTAAAATTCCATTTATATACAAGTTCACATACCTCACGAGGGATCACTCAACACTCGGCCGAAGGTGTATTTTTGTGAAACCTCTCGAGAGCTACATGGAACTTACTTCTACCATAAGCTTGCCAAGAAATCAATACTCCTCCTTTTTAACTATACACCTTTATAAATATCAAGAGGACTTTGGGGGAAGGGTTAGGCTTGGGTTAAAGGTAGGTGGTTGGGTTAGTGGTTAGTAGAAAAAGGGCGAAAGGCGTAAAAAACGTCGGTTTTCGCAAAACATTTTTTTGACTTTTTATTCCAATGAAACTTATTCAAACAAGCCTTCTTTTGATGAGCTTTGTTTGTTTACTGCTAACTTCATTTTTCTTTTCTTCTTTATCAAAATTTTTATTTATTTATTTATTTATTTATTTTTTTTATAAGAAAGTCACACGAAAACCGAGCTTTGTTACTAAAATAAAGGTTTAAAATGAAAAAAGGGTTTTGGTGGGTAAAGGGTATTTGATTTGGGTTAAGAAATGAAAAGGTTTAGGCTCAAAGGGGTTAACTAGGGGGATTTTGGTAGGTGGTAAAAAAAATGGTGAAGAAAGAAAAAGTTAGTCCTAATGCCTCCATCATTTACTTACTCGGGTTTAAGTTGGTAAGGACCGGGAATGTATCGTCGTGGCAAGTTCTAGAGTCGTAAGAACCAAGCGGCTATTCACACAAGAAACGAAAAATGAGCATTTAGTTTAAAGATGTGTATTTGTATGCTCAATAAAGGCTCAAAACTCACTTTTTGTGGGAATGGGGTTTTATGTGATCAAGTATATATAATCAAATTTTTACTAGATTTATCATGCCGTTTCATAATTTTCTTATGTTGGTTCTTTTTATCACGACGCTATCAGTTGTAAATTTGTAAAAATATAACCTTTTTAGAATTTGAAATTCCCAAATTAAACCTAGACAAGTAAAAAAATAAAAAAAATTTTGAAAAAATTTGGGGTGTTTAGCGGTTCCAATAGAGTTTTGTGTAAGGCTTGTAATTAGGACTTGCAAAATTCAAGGTTTTAGCATCCCCCCACACTTAAATTACACATTGTCCTCAATGTGCCCCAAAAATAAGTTTTTAGGTTGATTGAATGTGTAAAAAGTTGTGAAAAAGCAAAAATTTATGTTACTGGGTGTCTGGACACGGCCCCGTGGTGTCTGGGCACGGCCCCGTGGTGTCTGGGCACGGCCCCGTGGTGTCCGGCACGGCCCCGTGTTCAGATTGTCAGTAACAGAAAAGAAAGTAAAGTAACAGAAGGCTAGACACGGGGGCGTGTTTAGTGAGCACGCCCCATGTCCAGGTACCTGAACTGGGCATTTTTCTGCAGATGGTTGAGCACGGGGCGTGTTGACTTAGCACGTCCCCGTGCTGAACATGCTATAATGAAGAAAAATCGGCGGGAGGCTCTGTTTTTGTGCATGGGGTGCTGGTGCAAGTTTCCCTTGGTATCCTTCACCATCCCGAGTGTGTTTTACCCATTACATCATCATCCAAACACCAAATTAATTAAAACCATCATTCATTCAAATAGAGAAGGTTACATAATATTACTAAAAAATTCTAGATAAATAGGTCAAAAGAAACACAAGGAGTCTAAACCAA
The DNA here is from genome assembly GCA_030545235.1 of Helianthus tuberosus. Lineage (NCBI taxonomy): Eukaryota > Viridiplantae > Streptophyta > Magnoliopsida > Asterales > Asteraceae > Helianthus > Helianthus tuberosus. Next base: position 137,660,938 of record CM060357.1, read on the forward strand.
GAAGTTCTAGCCTAAAGATTATTCTATTAGCAAAATTTCCGAAAAGATAATTCTCTCGGTTGGATGTGGCTCGAAGAACTTCATCCTCCGGAAATGGGTTCCTCATACGTCGGCGAGCCATGTGACAACCGTCACTTTTCCGTACATTCCGTACACGAAATGAACAGTAATTTGTGCTTAAATGACTGTGCATGATCTGGTTTACCAGACAAATAAATTTCTGAATTCCATGCAAGTGAATTCATGCATGATATATGCTACAAGAATTACTTTATGATAGCGTTGCGTCAAAAATATTAGTAAACTCACCGGTAAGACACATCGTGTCAACGGAACTGCAGAAAGCAGTCAGACATTAGAATTGGAGCCTAGGTGAAGGTCCAACGTCAAGAATGCACTAAAACCCAAGAGTACATACAAGGGTTTTATTATAGGCTTTCCGGAAGCTAAAATACGCACTAAAAAGCACCCGAAACGCACTTTAAGTGCAGAAATTCTAAAATTCAGCTATAAATCTGCAATATGACAATGTAATATTATGCAGAAATGATGATTTATCATCCAGAATACTTCCCTAAGTGTCGGGAATTGAAAGTGTCACAAAAGATATTTGAAAGACACTAAACAGTGCAATTAAGCACTTAAACGAATCGGTATTTAACCGAACAACCGGACATTACCCGGAACACCAAAATATTGCTAGAAGCAATGTTTTTATTTTTCTGAGCCAGTTAGGATCCCCGAACACCCTAACACCCGTTATATTACATAACACACTATTACACTAATCTAGTTACTTAACTAAACATAACTAAGCACTAACTATCAAGTTGAAATCAAACCAATTACCCCCCCCCCCCCCCCCTTGACCGAATCGGTCCCCCAAGGGGACACACCCTTACATTTTATGATTATTTTAATTGCCTATGTCTAGTATCAAGATAGCATAATACACAAGGGTCAAGAGGTGAAGTGGGTTATAAGATGGCACAAGGGGTAAGGCTCTTCATTCTCATCTTCACCATTCAACCAACTCTCCCTCCCTCTCTTCTCTTTGTTCTCGGCAACCCCTTCATCACCACACCACCACCATTTTCTTGCAAGCTCCATCCATTCCAAGTGTACTTCTAGGTGTTAGAAGGCATACAAAGAGGCTTGGTGTTCTCGGAAGTTGAAGGACCTCTTGCAAGCACTATTAACCACCACATTTCTTCACTTGAACTTCCCTAGTCTTGAACTAGTGGTAAGAACTTAGATCCATTCTTTATTCATGTTATTTGAGTGGTTAATGTTGTTTAAAGATAAAAAAACATAAGAACATTAAAGAACATGAACAAGTCTTGAACATAAACTAGTCTAGTGATAAAGTAGTGTTAAAATGATGATGAAATATGATAATACATGTTGAATCTGAAATATGTGAACTATAATCTGCTGTAAATAACTTATGACCCGTTGTCAATCGTTATTAGAAAGTATGGTGGTCGTATGGGTGCGTTTTAGTAACCTTTAAACTAAAAACAGCATGCTGAGGTGTATTTTCAGCCGACTTTAACTGGCTGTAACAGGACCTTAACAAAACAAAAAATGTATTTTCTAAAGTCTAGATTCATGTATTATGAAATACGGTTCTAATGGCACCGGAACCATAATTTTTGGACTCCGTTTACTATTTTTAAAGTGTTTTTTCGTAACAGCAGCTAGAGCTGCATTTTTGCTGCTGAAAATGTGCGACATGTTTTCTGTCATAACTTGTATTCTGTGTGGAGTCTGATCACAAAATTTATACCATGGTTGACCACTGATGTATTTGTAATTCTCCCACTGTAATTTCGTAAATCGGACTCACAATGAATTTTTAATGAATTATTTCGTAAACTGCAATCAGAAAGCGACAAATCTGATTGCAGTCAGGAAAATAAATTCTTATAAAATATTGGTAATGAACTGGACCCCAATATTTTTACACAATAATTTTTGGATCGTTTAAGACATTCTGTAAAAATTTTGGAATTTTTGGAATAAGATTACTATTTTATTAAAATGCCCGAAAACAGCCCAATTTTGTACATTTAAACTGAAAGGATATAAGTATGTATATTTGTGAGGAAAAATATATATTTATTGATCGCCACATTTTGTGCTAAGTGTATGTAGTATGTATTATACTTGGTAGTGTATTAGGACTTAAGAATACACTAAATACTCATGAGAAGTGAAAACACAAACATACACATACACCATACTTAGGCAAAATACATAATTCTGGTGCAAAGTGCAAAATACAAGAGACTTATAATTATTTTTGAGAAAATAATATAAGTAAGACACTTAGTTAAAAATATAACTTATTTTTAACACAAGAATACGTACACAAAAGATAGTGACTTGTACTTGTGCGTTACAAGTCTAGTGACTGACGATAATAAAACACGTTTAGGTCACGACGCTCTATAAGCAAAATCCGGTGAAGTTTACGACGCAAGGAACGCAAAGTTGTGAGTTCATGCTCCCCCTTTTCTTTAACTGTTTTTGGTTTTATAACTCTCGGGGGTGAAATACATGTTACACATATTACAATTTTTACAAATGGTAAAAAAAATACGAGAAGCACTCTTGGTGAGAACGAGTACTGAGTGCAATATGATTTGAGAATACAAAAGAATACGTGAAGCACTCGTGGTGAGTGCAATATGATGAGATTTAAGAAATGCCTAGAAAATACTAGATCATGTGAGCTTAAACTAGATATCGAGATGCCATTATTACATAATTAGGGACGAGGGTTAGATCTAACGGGTATGGCCGAGTCCCACTCATGGTCCTTATGTGACCTCTTGAGTGCTTCGGTGTCCCAGTCGAGGGAAATCGACACAGTCGAGGTTAATCGACACAGTCAAGGGAAATTGTCACAGTCGAGGTTAATCGACACAGTCGAGGGTAATCGACACAGTTAAAGGAGAAAACACTAATGCTCCCTATGTCCTCACATGCCTTGAAGGAGAATATACTAATGCTCCTAATGTCCTCACGTGCCTTAATGTCCTTGAATAAACAATCATTTAATACGTGGGGTACTCAAGAAAACTTGATTTATACTTGAAGTACGTGGGGTACTCAAGAAAACGGGAATTATACTTGAGTACGTGGGGTACTCAAGAAAAACTTGAATTATACATGACACATACTATGTTTTCATACAAGTATACAAACATGAAATACAAAAACGCATGAACTCGCTCAACTTTATGTTGATGTTTTCCAAAATTACATGTATTTCAGGTGACAGGATAGATCTTGGGCGCAAGTGTCATAGCTAGAAGTAGACTTCAAGTTTAGATGTCATCCACTTTTGTTGAATTGTAACCTAGACGAAGGTTGTGTTTTTAAAACTTAAATAACGAGTATTTGTAATACTCAAATTTTTCATGAATGGATGAACATCGTTTTGATCATGTAGTTGTCTATTATGATTGAATGCAATGATAACAAACTAGTCACACATCATACGCTTCCGCAAAAGACAGGGTGTGACAGTTTGGTACCAGAGCTTCGATTGTAGTGAACTAGGATTCTTTCTCGAGTCTAGACTACAATCACTAGAGTTCTCTCACGAAAACATTTTACAAAAAGGTTTTCATTGCATTCACGAAAGCGCCAAGATCCACAAGTCAGACACTTTTCAAAAAGTGACAAGGCAAGGACATTAGTGAGGAATACCTTTAAAATAAGGTGCCAACCAAAGCATAGTCTACACGAGTTAGACTTGCCAAAAACAAAGTGACCCCCCCAAAAACGAGAGTTATACGTGTTATAATGCATTAAATTGCTTGATTATGCTAAGTAGCATATATGTTATTGATATACATACAAATAAGTGTACATAATGATTATTGACGTGAATAAGATACTTTCGACTCCGACTCCTATTACTGTACGTGACTTGCACGATGAAGCTACCGACCTCGCGTCCTTTGCAAAGCTCATGGCTGGGAGTGATTATCAAACAAGATTCTGAGCTTGCTTCCGTAGGAAATGGCTGCTCTTCCCTCTTGATCGCGAAGGTGCCTGACTACGATAGTGACGACGAGGCAGAGGCGGCAACCTTGAACGAATTCTCAATCAACGGGACGAGATCCCTGCGGCTTATGTGAAGCAAGATTGACGACATGCTTGACCAGAAAGGGAAGATGAAGTATTCATCACGAAGGTGCCCCTCCAACTACTAGGAATCCTCTTTATTCCTACCTCACCTAATCATCGTGCCTATACGCGCGTAACGATAACGAATGTTGGCGCGTGGACCATCGCAAAGGTCCTTTCCATGACAAGAGGTATAAGGACAGTAGTGTCCCCTCCTTGATTGATCATCTGCTTGGACGAGAGAAAATTGGGGTAACTGTGCAAGACAATTTATTATTACGGGGGCCCACGTAATAACGACTTGTAGTGCACAGAAATCCTGGTGGACTCTGCGGGTCAAGCTAATGAAAACCACACAAAATTTATCTGTAGGTGTCCTCACCTTCATCTGGTAGAACGACACATAGATCAGTGCTTTAGCACGTTAGAAAGTAGGAGACCTGCCTTAGCCTACTTCGAGACTGACATTTCTACCTGTATACGAGACATTTGAGAAAACGATATTTAAGCAAGAGAGGTGGAATAACATTCAAAAAGAATCAGCGACGATACACTCCCTATCACCTCTACACAAACAACCCCATCAAAGGGGAAATATACGCACCAGTAAAGCTAAAGACCTAAGAAAATCAATGAAGCAGGAAATAACTGAAACTTGAATGACCAAGGCGATGTAGCCTCGAGTTCATTTCAAACAATAAGCCAAGTTGGCAAGCCTATGTGAAGGCTCAATAACTGTTTCCTCGCTTATACACTGATTATTTATACGTGTGAAATTGGGTGATTACATAATGGCTTATGGTGCTATGTATCTCATAGACAATTGGAATGTTGTCTAACCTACTTCATACCATTTTGGCAGAAGAGAATGCCTCCCAGGCGAGACACAAACACCAGTACGTTGCCAAGGACAGAAGCCGAGCTGCAAGAACGCACCTCACAGGCAATTGCACGACATGAAGCCCTCCGCTCTGAGCACAGCGGTGGCACTACCGGAAATAACCATCCAACTGGCTGCACCTATAAACAATTCCTGGACTGCAAGCCATTAAATTTTGCTGGCACAGGAGGTGCCGTTGCATTTGTTCGTTGGGCAGAAAAGACTGACTCCATCCTAAGAATGAGTAACTGTTCGCCCCAACAAAGTGTTACCTATATCTCAGGGTTATTCCTAGATGGCGCACTCTCCTGGTGGAACCTTCAGGTTCAAACCCTTGGCGCAGATGTTGCTTATGCACTAAGCTGGGACGAGCTCAAGGAAATGATGGAAAAGAAATACTGTTCTAGGGCTGAAATCCAGAAGCTTGAGGTGGAGTTCTGGAACTTGAAAATGGACGGACCGAAGATTCCTGAATACGTCCAACGATTTCACGACTTGTCTAGGGTCGTCCCCTACTTAGTCAAACCGGAATTTAAAAGGGTTGAACGATTCATTTGGGGACTTGCACCTCAGATCAGGAGCATGGTTACTACCTCAAAGCCCTCAACCATTGCAGAGGCTATCGATATAAGTGTCACTCTTACTGAAGAAGCTCTACGTACGGGAAAATTTTTGGAATATGAGGATAACAAGAAAGAGACTCATGTGGAGTCATCAGGCAATAAGAAAAGGGAGTCTTCGAACCTAAAGGTGGGCACACAAGTCGGCTATGGAAACTCTAAGGCAAACAAAAGAGAGAAAGTGAATCCGCCACATGGCAGGAAAACTGTTGGAGCCACTAATAAGGCCGGAGGTAAAGTTTACTCGGGGACTAAGCCAAGGTGTGGGAAATGCAACTTTCACCATGAAGGTCGATGTCCGAGGCCTAAGTGCGGAAAATGTGGAAAAGAAGGGCACAGCAAGGATGCCTGTTGGGCGAAGGACCCAGATGGAAGAAATAAGAGAATACCAGGTTGTTACAAATGTGGTGAAGCGGGGCACTTTAGGAAAGATTGCCCTACGAAGAAACAAGCAAGGAAGGGTTTTCACGATCGAAACTCGTGAAGCACGCCAGGATCCAGATGCGGTTACGGGTACGTTCCCTATTAACCAACCTAATGCATCTACTTTTAATTAATACTGGCATCAACTTTAACCTTGCATGCTTAGAACTTAAGAAACCGCTTGGCCTAGTAAAATAGACGTCCCGTATTCCTTAGAAATGGGCATAAAGAAGGCTAGTTTAAACAGTCGAAGCAATTGAGGATTGCATTTAGGGACTTAGAAGGTCGGAACCTTCTGTTACCATTGACTTGCGAAGTCATAATATGATAGTCAGCATGGATTGGATATCCAAGTATAGAGCTTGAGAACATCCCTGTTATGGAAGAAGTTCCAGTAGCCTTTTCTAAAGACTTGCCAGGAACGCCCCTCCGCAGCGACAAGAGAGGTTTAAGATGAGCCTCGTGCCAGAAGCGGCACCGGTGACAAGATGACGCCTTACCGACTAGCTTCATCCACGAAGCATAAGCTTCTGATAACTGCAAGAGCTGCAAGACAAAGGAATTAAGGACATGACATCCTTAGTTAAGGACATGAGGGGAAAGCTGACAATTTCCCATTTTGCAATAAATTCAAAGGAATTGAGAATCAGAGTCCTTTGCCAAGGGCGGATAACACGAATAGACAAATCGTAAGGTACTAGATACCACTCAAGATCGGCTTGAGGACAGGATGTTCCCAACAGTGAATACAAGAAGGAAATATCCCTAAAACGACCTTTAGGACTCGCTTCGAACATTACGAGTTCCTTGTCGTACCATTTGGCGTAACTCATGCATCGACAATGTTCATGAAGCCATACCTGGATAAGACATGTACTTATTGACTATATTCTTATATGGCCAACGACCAAGGAAGGTCGTGAGCAACAGCTGCAATTTACCTTGCAACTCTTAGAGAAAAGAACAGTTATGTGCTATGATGACAAAAAGCGAAATTCGGATTCGCGAAGTGAGAACGAAATTCATGCCAACCCTGCAACCAAGAGCTAAGGAGCTAGAATTACAATTATGTGACGCCTCTCGATAAAGTCTCGATTGTACGCCGATGCAACGAGACCACAACATTGCATACGCGGCACATTGATTAAGAGGTCATGAGAAGAAACCTTGATCTAAATACAGTAATTGCGTGCCGCAACTTGACGTCATTACCTGAAAGAAAACGTTGCACGATCTTTATTGATCACAAGGGTTGCAGCACACCGATGATCGTAAGAACTCGAATATGAACTGAGCTGCTGAACGATGCAGACTGTATGAACACAATACGTGCTTGTGTGATAAACCTTAATGAAAAGTCGGAACACTCACTTGCCCTTAGTGGAGTCTTCCTACAACAGTATTTATCACACCGCCGTCTAAACCGCTTCTTCTAAAGCTTTAGACGGAACATAATGAGTCAATTCCCGTCATGTTGAACGGAGACCAGAAATAAACAATCAACTGGCCCGGGATGGCCCAGGAAAACTAGAGGCAAGATCGTTCAGATATGTGATCATATCAGGACAGCCCACAGAATACAGAAAGATTACGCCGATGAGCGGCAGAAATCGTAAGAATTTGAGACAAAAAGTATGGCTTTAATGAGAGCCTCGCCTAGAGAAGGCGTAGTGTGAGTTGGAAAACGAAAAGGTTGAATCCCCGGTGTAGGGATCAGAACCATTGTTCACAAGATGAAACTCCCAGAAAAAGATCAGTAGTGATCGCGACACATTCATGTGTCTAATCGTTAGAGGAGTCTGACTCAAGGAACAGTCGTTGTTCCCACAAATAAGGTTCACGTCAATGACAAACGACAAGAATTACTATAGAAACCTGTTGAGGTTTTGGACCAAGAGTCCGCAATACTATAGAAACCTGTTGAGGTTTTGGACCAAGAGTCCGCAATACTATAGAAACCTGTTGAGGTTTTGGACCAAGAGTCCGTGATACTAAAGAAACCTGTTGAGGTTATGGACCAAGAGTCCACAAGATACAGAAAAGACATGATTGATCTACTTGAGTATGATAGAATTCATGACATGACCCAGATATTTAATGGGAACATAAAGACAAATCATGAATCTAAGTGACCATATTGGTTTCATAACTCCCCTGCGACCGATGGCATCGCTTGAATTTCGGGACGAAATTCTTTTAACGGGGGGAGGCTGTGACAACCGTCACTTTTCCGTACATTCCGTACACGAAATGAACAGTAATTTGTGCTTAAATGACTGTGCATGATCTGGTTTACCAGACAAATAAATTTCTGAATTCCATGCAAGTGAATTCATGCATGATATATGCTACAAGAATTACTTTATGATAGCGTTGCGTCAAAAATATTAGTAAACTCACCGGTAAGACACATCGTGTCAACGAAACTGCAGAAAGCAGTCAGACATTAGAATTGGAGCCTAGGTGAAGGTCCAACGTCAAGAATGCACTAAAACCCAAGAGTACATACAAGGGTTTTATTATATGCTTTCCGGAAGCTAAAATACGCACTAAAAAGCACCCGAAACGCACTTTAAGTGCAGAAATTCATAAAATTCAGCTATAAATCAGCAATATGACACTGTAATATTATGAAGAAATGATGATTTATCATCCAGAATACTTCCCTAAGTGTCGGGAATTGAAAGTGTCACAAAAGATATTTGAAAGACACTAAACAGTGCAATTAAGCACTTAAACGAATCGGTATTTAACCGAACAACCGGACATTACCCGGAACACCAAATATTGCTAGAAGCAATGTTTTTATTTTTCTGAGCCAGTTAGGATCCCCGAACACCCTAACACCCGTTATATTACATAACACACTATTACACTAATCTAGTTACTTAACTAAACATAACTAAGCACTAACTATCAAGTTGAAATCAAACCAATTACCCCCCCCCCCCCCCTTGACCGAATCGGTCCCCCAAGGGGACACACCCTTACATTTTATGATTATTTTAATTGCCTATGTCTAGTATCAAGATAGCATAATACACAAGGGTCAAGAGGTGAAGTGGGTTATAAGATGGCACAAGGGGTAAGGCTCTTCATTCTCATCTTCACCATTCAACCAACTCTCCCTCCCTCTCTTCTCTTTGTTCTCGGCAGCCCCTTCATCACCACACCACCACCATTTTCTTGCAAGCTCCATCCATTCCAAGTGTACTTCTAGGTGTTAGAAGGCATACAACGAGGCTTGGTGTTCTCGGAAGTTGAAGGACCTCTTGCAAGCGCTATTAACCACCACATTTCTTCACTTGAACTTCCCTAGTCTTGAACTAGTGGTAAGAACTTAGATCCATTCTTTATTCATGTTATTTGAGTGGTTAATGATGTTTAAAGATAAAAAAACATAAGAACATTAAAGAACATGAACAAGTCTTGAACATAAACTAGTCTAGTGATAAAGTAGTGTTAAAATGATGATGAAATATGATAATACATGTTGAATCTGAAATATGTGAACTATAATCTGCTGTAAATAACTTAAGACCCGTTGTCAATCGTTATTAGAAAGTATGGTGGTCGTATGGGTGCGTTTTAGTAACCTTTAAACTAAAAACAGCATGCTGAGTTGTATTTTCAGCCGACTTTAACTGGCTGTAACAGGACCTTAACAAAACGAAAAATGTATTTTCTAAACTCTAGATTCATGTATTATGAAATACGGTTCGAATGGCAGCAGAACCATAATTTTTGGACTCCGTTTACTATTTTTAAAGTGTCTTTTCGTAACAGCTGCTAGAGCTGCATTTTTGCTGCTGAAAATGTGCGACCTATTTTCTGTCATAACTTGTATTCTGTGTGGAGTTTGATCACAAAATTTATACCATAGTTGACCACTGATGTATTTGTAATTCTCCCACTGGAATTTCGTAAATCGGACTCACAATGAATTTTTAATGAATTATTTTGTAAACTGCAATCAGAAAGCGACAAATCTGATTGCAGTCCAGAAAATAAATTCTTATAAAATATTGGTAATGAACTGGACCCCGATATTTTTACACAATAATTTTTGGATCGTTTAAGACGTTCTGTAAAAATTTGGGAATTTTTGGAATAAGATTACTATTTTATTAAAATGCCCGAAAACAGCCCAATTTTGTACATTTAAACTGAAAGGATATAAGTATGTATATTTGTGAGGAAAAATATATATTTATTGATCGCCTCATTTTGTGCTAAGTGTATGTAGTATGTATTATACTTGGTAGTGTATTAGGACTTAAGAATACACTAAATACTCATGAGAAGTGAAAACACAAACATACACATACACCATACTTAGGCAAAATACATAATTCGGGTGCAAAGTGCAAAATACAAGAGAGTTATAATTATTTTTGAGAAAATAATATAAGTAAGACACTTAGTTAAAAATATAACTTATTTTTAACACAAGAATATGTACAAAAAAGATAGTGACTTGTACTTGTGTGTTACAAGTCTAGTGACTGACGATAATAAAACACGTTTAGGTCACGACGCTCTATAAGCAAAATCCGGTGAAGTTTACGACGCAAGGAACGCAAAGTTGTGAGTTCATGCTCCCCCTTTTCTTTAACTGTTTTTGGTTTTATAACTCTCGGGGGTGAAATACATGTTACACATATTACAATTTTTATAAATGGTAAAAAAAATACGAGAAGCACTCTTGGTGAGAACGAGTACCGAGTGCAATATGATTTGAGAATACAAAAGAATACGAGATGCACTCGTGGTGAGTGCAATATGATGAGCTTTAAGAAATGCCTAGAAAATACTAGATCATGTGAGCTTAAACTAGATATCGAGATGCCATTATTACATAATTAGGGACGAGGGTTAGATCTAACGGGTACGGCCGAGCCCCACTCATGGTCCTTATGTGACCTCTTGAGTGCTTCGGTGTCCCAGTCGAGGGAAATCGACACAGTCGAGTCGAGGGTAATCGACACAGTTAAAGGAGAAAACACTAATGCTCCCTATGTCCTCACATGCCTTGAAGGAGAATATACTAATGCTCCTGATGTCTTCACGTGCCTTAATGTCCTTGAATAAACAATCATTTAATACGTGGGGTACTCAAGAAAACTTGATTTATACTTGAAGTACGTGGGGTACTCAAGAAAACTTGAATGATACTTGAGTACGTGGGGTACTCAAGAAAACGGGAATTATACTTGAGTACGTGGGGCACTCAAGAAAAACTTGAATTATACATGACACATACTATGTTTTCATACAAGTATACAAACGTGAAATACAAAAACGCATGAACTCGCTCAACTTTATGTTGATGTTTTCCAAAATTACATGTATTTCAGGTGACAGGATGGATCTTGGGCGCAAGTGTCATAGCTAGAAGTAGACTTCAAGTTTAGATGTCATCCACTTTTGTTGAATTGTAACCTAGACGAAGGTTGTGTTTTTAAAACTTAAATAACGAGTATTTGTAATACTCAAATTTTTCATGAATGGATGAACATCGTTTTGATCATGTAGTTGTCTATTATGATTGAATGCAATGATAACAAACTAGTCACACATCATACGCTTCCGCAAAAGACAGGGTGTGGCAAGCCATTCATCTATCTCCCTTGGGAGAAGAAAGGCGGGCTCATTTGCATCAGTTTGAGGGGGTGCAATTTCCAACGGGACTTCTTGCAAATCTTCAAGAGGAGGCTCTGCGGGGATGTCATCCCACCCGGTGGGATTATTGACTCCAAGTGCTAGGTTCCAATCCTCTTGAGGGAGGATTGGCTCCATGGGAGGTGTCACAAGAATGTTTAACCTCTGGTGCAAGAGGTTGATTTCTTGAAAACTGTTTTCCAACCCCACCGTAAGATAATTTATACGGACTATGAGGACCTCCTCTATCGAGGTCATCTCGTCAAGAGCCTCACGTAAAGCCATCACGTAGCGTACGAGAGTTGCTTCAATCGAAGACCTCCTTTCCCTTTGACTGTTTCTAGAATGTGCAGAAGAAGTTCCACTGTTTTGGCTCGACATTCTACGAAAATAAACTGAAAAAAGTTCATTTTAATGAAACAGTAGCCTCGGACACGGCCCCGTGCTCAGTGAGCACGGCCCCGTGTTCACCTTTCTGCAGATTTTTGGAACAAGGAATCTTAGAGTTTTAAATTATTTTTCCAACTTAGGAAGCGTTTTTGAGCAGAAATAACTTAAAACAATGTTGTAACACTTATTTATAACAAGATTCCTTGAACAAAAACCTAACAAATATCACAATAAAACTTGGAATCATGGTGATCTCAAGCTCTAATGGAGGTGTTGAGGTGAAAAATGAAGAAGAAGGGAATAGACAAGAGAGGAAAGGACAAGATGGTTGTTGAGAACCTTCTTTTAGAAAATACCTAGGATGGTATGTGTGAAGATCCCACCCAATCTCTCTCCCTCGAATGGTCCAAATGTTCAGGATTCTTGGCTGCATTTATAGAAAACGACAGCACGCTGCACACGACCCCGTGTTGGCTGGACACGGCCCCGTGTGCAGATAAGATCCTGACACATTTTGTCCGTATTCTGACAAAAAGTCAGAAAGGAATCTTTCGGTGGACACGGGGGCGTGTTGGCCTGGACACGGCCCCGTGTCGAGAGGCTGTTTATGAAGTTTCGTCTATTCCTAAGGAATTCATCCTGATCGGGTGGTTCCTTACTGGATGGAACAACCCCAAAGTGCCTGAGATACCTTAATTGCTCTAGACTAAGACGAGAACGCAAGAGGTTGTCGGTGAGGGTGATTCCTATGCTAAATGTAGGTGGATAAATCCAACCCTTTTTTGGGCTCTCGTTAAAGAAGGTGTATGCCGAATCGCTCAGGTCTATGTATGCACCGAACGAAGTCGATGGGGAGTCCTTCACGGCACAATCGACACAGGGACGACTATCGCTCAAGTTCTAGCTAGAGTTAGAGGTGATTTCGGGAACAACGAAGTTGTTTTTATTCGAATGCGATCCCAATAATTCTTCTTGGGTATCTTCTTGAGGTGAATTTATGGAATCCATTTCAAGTTCCTTTACCCAATTAAGAATTAAATCCTCCATTTGAAATAATTCATCAAGAAGCATTTCTCCTAGAAGATTCGATTGGGAGCATTCGAGGGAGAGATAAGGATTATTTTTACTTTCGCCCCTCTTAAGGCTACAGGAAAACAATGGGTCTATATAATGGGGCTTATAATTTAGAAAATAACATTCTAAATCTTTATGAGGGCCACCACATATTTGACACCACGTACCATAAGAGTGCCGAAAGTAACAAATATCAGTACACTCATGGTTGTGTCAGAAATTACCAACCGTCGGGATCTTACGGTTTTGTTTTCAGTAACTGAAACTTGGGCACGGGGCGTGTTGAGTGGGCACGGCCCTGTGTTCAGCTTACTGTCTGACTTAAAACAGGATTGCCAGTACCAAAGATTGGGCACGGGGGTGTGTTCAGTGGGCACGCCCCGTGCTGAGTTCTGTAGAAGCTAGAAAAATTAAGAAAAATCCTTAAAAAAACAGAAAAATAAGAAAAAACGATTAGGCCGTTGATTCCTAACTTTCTTAAAATCCTTGTGTCCCCGGCAACGGCGCCAAAAACTTGATGCGCGTGTAGTGTTATAGATTTTTAATGTATATTTTAAGCCCTTTAACACTTTTTAGCCAAGTTTTAAATTTATAAAACACGATATTTACTAACACTAAACAAACATATGGGCAAGTGCACCCATCGTGAGCGTAGTATAGTGTTGGTAAGATACCGAGGTCGTCCAAGGACACAAGAGCTTTTAGTACCGGTTTATCCTCAACGTCTAATCAAATCAAAATTTTAGAAAAAGATTTTAAACTAGAAAAATAAAACTAACTAAAATGCTGAAAAATAAAATAAAAATAAAAACAGATAGACAAGATGAATCACTTGGATCCGACTCGTGTTTAGTGTAACCATTGATTATTTCCGCACTTTTGCACTTTTTAAGAGATTATCTTAGTTATTGTAGTAGGCCCCTCTTCTGAAGGTGACGTTACCCTCAACCCAGTAGTTTGAGTCAGCAAGGATACAATCCTAAAGAGTTGGATTATTGAAAGATAATCAATTAAGTTATTAATGCATATTGTGGTAGGCCCCTCTTCTGGAGGTGACGTTACCCTCGGCTAAATAGTCTGAGTCAGAAGGGATACAGTCCTACGTAGCCGGGTTAAAGTTTTAATAGTAGTTTACATATGAGGGGGTCAAGGAGTTCGAACCCCCGCCATTCAATACCAGTGGGTATTGAAGGAGGTCCTACTAAAGTTGACCCAGGTCCTTACAGGATCTATACACTGAACAAGGCAAGACTCTTACCAAACCGTTCCCTTAACCCCCGACCAGGTAGCCAACATACCTCCATATAGACCGTGGAGATATGAATGGTAAAAATCTTTTATTTTATATAGACAGTAAAATAATACCAAGACACCACGGACAAACGATAAGGAAGACTCACCTTCAACATAAGAAACTAGTTATTAAAGTCATTAATACAGAACCAAATAAAAAGTGCGAAAAGATTAAAAATAAAAAGTATTACACTAGACACTTTTCTTCACCAAGTGATGTAAGAGACTTAGGCAAACATGGCCTTTGATTGTCAAGAACTCTTACGATCAATCTTGGATCCCGAGACTACTCACACACTCTATGATGGATGATGGATGATGGTGGTGGATGTGGGTTGTGATGGTGGTGGTGGGTGGGTGAAGTGTGAGAGAGGTGGTTTGCCAAGGGATGGTTTGCAAATGAGCCAAGCACCCCTATTTATAGCCTGCACAGAAGCCCGGACACGGCCCCGTGTCCATTGGGCACGGGCCCGTGTCCACCCATCTTCTCTTTCTTCATTAATTGTAGTTTGTCTGCATTAGTTGACCACGCCCCCGTATCCGCTGGGCACGACCCCGAGTGCAGAAGCGTATCTGTACTATCAAGATTTCCTCAGATTCTGCGAATCTTATAGTTGACCACGACCCCGTGTCCGCTGGGCACGCCCCCGTGGTGGGTGATAGAAGCTTCTACAACTTTGTCTTTTCTGCAGACACTTGGGCACGCCCCCGTGCTCATTGAGTACGGGGCGTGTTCAACCTTCTGTTCTCTTGTTTTACTTGAGAAGATGCTGTCGAGGGGTCGGGCATGCCACGTTTATTCCTTTTCTTGTATTTATGTTAGATTTAGCTGCCTTTTTGCTTCTTTTGTTCATTTGAGCTTATTTAATCCTGAAAATACAAAAGGAAGACAAAAACACACTTTTTTCCAACATTAGTACTAAAAAAAGGTTAGTTTAATGCCACATTTGATGTAATTTATATGTTGCATTTTGCGCACATCAATGACTGTGCTGAATTGCAATTAACTGCTTACTGATTATTGCCATATACATACATGTGCATCATATATTGCTTAATGTCATACCATTATTGCATGAAAGCTTATTTGACTCAAATGATGCACGAAACACAGTTAGCACAGTTATCAGATAAATCAGGAAAATGTTTACAGAACTTAGTACATAGACAGGCAGTGTGTTGAGATACAGAATGAGCCAGAAACCAAGTATTACACTAGTATAGTGTGTAGGAAAGTAAGGATCACCAAACTGCCTTCCTAGTGATAGTTTAAGTGCCGGAAAGTGCCTAAAACTCACATAAAGTGCTGAATTCAGCAAAAATCAGCAATTTTCAGCATTTAAACAATCTAATATCATGCAGAAATATGGTTAAATGGTCCTGAATGCTTTCCTAAGTGTCGGGAATCAAAAGTATCACAAAAGGGTACATAAAGCACAATAAACTGCATAGTTTAGCACTTTAACGAACCGGTAACCAACTGAACAACCGGACACTACCCAAAACATCAAATTTACACTAGAAGCACTGTTTTAACATTACCAAACTAGTTATGGTCCCCGAACATCATAACACATCATAAATATCTAGTAACTAAAGTAACTAACTAGATACTTACATTTTTACCCTAAACTAACTAATGTTTACAAACCTAGCCTACTACCCCCACCCCCCACCTAGTAATCGGCCAACATGGCCCCCACATGATGATTTGTTTTAGTTTTAAAATAGATCTTGTTTATGTTTTATATGACATAAGATCCATGAGTTAAATGTTAAAATGGACTATAAGTGAACATGCAAAACATAAGCCCTCATACTTACACACATTGAAACACACACATCTTCTCCTTCTTCTCCTTGTGCTCTCGGCCGAACACCAACACACTCACACTCACCATTTTCGATTATTCTACACCCAATCTAAGCATATACAAGTGTGTTAGAGGTTACACAAAGGAGCTAGGAGCTTACGGAAGTTCAAGGACCTTGTTCATTTGCTTTTATCCACTTGTTTTCTTCTCTTCATCATCCCTAGCCTTGAGCTAGTGGTAAGAGCTTTGATCTTTCCATTTTACTTCTATTTTAAGTGGTTAAAAGAATTTTCATAATGTTAATCATGAAGAACACTAAGAATCACAAGAAGTAAACTTGAACATTAGCTTGAATAATGAAGAAACTAAGTTGTTTATGTGTTGATATCCTTGTTGATCATTGTTTGCTTGTGAAAATGATGTTGATCATTATATGATCTTGCTAGATCATGATTAAAAACATAATCTAGCAAGATGAGAGGATGAACATGATAGAAGTAAATGGATCATCCTCATGAGAAGCATGAACTTGAAAGAATATGTGGTTTTCTTGTAAAATAATGATCAAAGTGAGTTGTTAATCATGTAGATCTAAAATTTCAAGAGTGATTTCTCAAGAAACCAAGTTAAAAATATAAGATTTACTTGATCTTGGTTCTTACATAAACAAACCTTATTTTTGGTGGTTAATAAAGTGTAGAAGTATATGTGTAACAAGAAAAATCCATGAAGAAACATTTTTAGAAAATATGATCATAAGTTGTAAAGATCTATATTCTTTAAAAATGAAGTTTATAAAGAATCAATCACACTTTAGAAGGTAACAAGGCTTACTAAGAACACTAGTAAGTTACTACAAATTTTCACAAATATTCAAGTTCATGAAGTATTAGATTATGCTTGTTTTTGGCAAGATTGGTAAGTGTAGATTGGTTATTGTTGATTATTGGTTGATTGTGTTGATTTTTACAAAAGAAAATGACATGCTTGAAAGCATGGAAACCTCCATTTTTAGAGGAAACTATGGCAATTTTTTTCTAAAAATTAAACACTTAGAAAAATATTTCTAAACAAATATTTACAAGTGTATTTCAAACCATAAACCTTTACATAAACTTTGCCATAATTTTTGTTACAAAATTATAAATATTGGAGGTTGGTTTTTTGTAAATAAAAGTAAATTAATATGTATTTAGGAAATATATATTTAGAAGTCACCATTTGTGTGATTATTTGTATACTATGTGTATTAGTTATATTATTTTAGGATTTGAAAGAATATAACTCATCAAAATAACAAAAATTACCATCCAAAATATTACCAAAATTCCAAGGAATAAATATATAAGTTATACCCGAAATATTAGTGAAACCGAACTAAGGAATATAACTCACAAGAATATTCCGGAAATTTATTCACAAGTATATTTTGGTAAATAATATTTTGGACACCAAGTGGATGAAAATCTGATTTTTTACAATTATTACAAAGTTATATCATATTTTTGACAAGAAGAAAATATATTATTTTTGGGTGAATAAAAATATGTATTTTCTTGGAAATATTAGAAGATATATTATTTTTGAAAGAAATATATATTTTCTCAAACAAAAACGGAATATATTATTTTTGGAGAAAATAAGTATATATATATATATATATTTTCCAAGTTAGACTTGAAAATATATTATTTTTGGAACTAATATGAAAATACAAATATTTTTGCCAAAGGAAAAATTATAAATAAATTTTCTAAGTAGTATTTCTTAAAGTATATATATTTGGAAATAAATATGGATGAACTTTTATCAAAGATAATATTCCGGAAAAGTTAATACGAAATTAAGTATAAGAATACTTAATAATTACATGAAGATACGTATTTTCGTACGTATAATTACACTCCGGAATACGATCCCACATAAATGAAAAAATATACAAGTATGAGTATACGAACACAAATACACCCATCCTTGAGAAGGAAATACATGTATAAATACTTGGGAAGTATTAAGTTAAAATATATTGTTTTAACAATTATTCCAGAATTTAATAAATATATAATTTAAGTTAAATATTTATTATTTTAACAAGTAATTATATAACTGGGAATGGTATCGAAGATACAAAAGAACGTAACTCAAAGACACTAATCCATACTAAGTCAAGGCACGACCCGCTCGTCTAATAGACAATAGTACGATTGTAGGTAGTCGTGTATATCCGAAGAAGCTTTGAGTTACGGTGCTTACAAAGAACTCAAGACTGTGAGTTCATGTCCCCCTTTTGTTTAACTGTTTTCGTTTTATAACTTCGGGGGTGAAATACGTGTTACAAATAATTACGATTACAAAGGAAATGAACTGTTAGATCATGTGAATGGGTAGGCGATAGCTTGAGACCATTAATCCTTTATAAGGACCGAGGGGTATGAGTGATAAATCTATTTAGGTGTTGCGAGCCCCACCCATGGGTCCGCGAGTTGACCGCATGTGGTGACTATGTCGTTCCAGCCGGGAGGCCCGGTACGAAATACGCAAAGGATTGAGCCTTCCTATACCGTTGCACACTTGTTGATGGCCTTGCAAACCATTAATTGATCTGTTCATATTCACTTACAAACATACATACATATTTTCAATGATTACAAAGGTTTATTCATACACACAAACAAACGCATGAACTCGCTCAACTTTTGTTGATGTTTTCAAACTACATGTATTTCAGGGAATTAAAATGTGGATCTGGCGGGCGTTCGGAAGTTTCAAGTGTTGTTAAGAATAAGAGATGTCATCCATAGTCTTGGGGTTTGGTTAGGGTGTCCTATCCTGGACAAGACACCTCTTCCAAATCTTGGTTTTATTTAAAGTCTTTTGTTAAGTCCTTGTGGAACTTTAAACAATTCGTATGGTTTGTAATTCGAATTTGGAGTCTACGTATCAAAACAATGTTGTTATGTTTCTAAACTTATTTAATGGGTGATCATCGAGTAGTTTTATCATATAGTGGTTGTTATGATTGAATGCAATGATATTAAGCAAGTCACACATAATCACGCTTCCGCAAAAGTCAGGGTGTGACACAAGTACCCTTCTTAATATAGTTGACCATACTATGACACCATTTGCACTTCATACTCATGTTGTAGGACACATATAACCATATGATCAGTTAATTACATACATACACATATAAAATCAATTCAACACATATTAATACTTTCTTGATCCTACAATTGACAACCACATTCAAAGTTAGCCAATTTAACATAACCATAACATCATTCTTTACTAGTAAGTCCATATGCTTGCATTCACTCTTGACCCTAACTAACAATCAATCAAACACGTCATGTGTAATTATACTATTTGAGCATAAAACACAAGTGACTAATGCATACTTATTATCGAATCATACCATCAACTAAATCTCCACATTGATTCCTTCTTAAACACATTTCTTGTGTTTAATTAACATCAATCATGTTATTATTACATTCAAGACATGTTCATCCATTACTAGCATACAATTTCACATATTAACATATACTAGGCATTTCATCAAACACTTGGTGTGCATACTACCATCTAACCATGATGTACAACCCATTCATGCTTAATCACCCAACTCATGCCATCAACATCAATTTTCTTACTATACAACAAGTATTAATCATACATAAACATCAAACATAACAAAATATCTCGTTCTTCCAACTCATTCATATTAATCCATAAACAATCAAAAGACCCAAAGGTGTTACATTGATAAAATTAAAAAAAAATGGAAGAGTATTTTAGTCATTATATTGATAAAATTAACTAATTTTAGTGTTAGTACCTAAAGGTGTTACAAAAATGAAACAATTAAATCTAAACCTGTTAAAAAAATTAGTACCCAAAGGTGAAACTAACTATAAACCATAGGGTCCATCTGTGTAATTAACTCTAAATATAAAGTAGATCACACATATCAAACAACGGGCTTTGAGGGTTGGCCACTAATAGGATGTGTTGTTGCTCAATAGTTTGTCGAGGTTATTAAACTACGCTGTGGCAAGATGAAATGTGAAAAAAAAGTGTTGTTATGTAGGCATTGCGTAGGCACGGAGGCTTCATATTTCACCTTTCAGTTTATGTGTTTTGTAAGAGTATGAAATGTTACGGGGTGACTAATAAAATATTGAAAAAAGAAATGATCACCAATGAATGTGACGGGGTGACTAATAAAAATGTCGAGATTATTAAACTACGTTGTGGCAAGATGAAATGTGAAAAAAGTGTTGTTATGTAGGCATTGCGTAGGCACAGAGGTTTCATATTTCACCTTTTAGTTTATGTGTTTTGTAAGAGTATGAAATGCAACGGAGTGACTAATAAAATATTGTATTTAAACTAACAGTAGAATTTTTTTTTCATCATCTTCCCCCACACCCCCGTCCAAGCACCAGTTTAATACCCCGTCATACGGTGTTTAGCGCCCATGATGGGTTGATGTGACAGTGGGTAGGGTGTTCATCGAATCGAATATCGAATTTTCGAATTGGTTGAATCGAATATTTCGAATAATTTATTTTTTGCTTGAATTCGATTAAGAACTAGCCAATTTGATTCGATTTCTAATTTGATTAAAATTTCCAATTCGAATCGACTTCGGATAAATTCTAATTAATTTGTTGCGATTCAAATTCAGTTAAAATATCTAATAAATTCGTTTAAGTTATTGGCTTTGTAATGGATTTGGTAATAGGCTATTTTAATACCTCGAATAAATTTAGAGATTAATTCATACTATAGCCAAATAAAACTTATATATATTATATATAAAAATAATAAATAAATAAATATGTTATAATTTTAATTCGATTTGTATAATTTTAATTCAATTTTTGAATCAAATCGAATTTAAAATTATAAATCCGTATTCAATTTACTAGACTCTAATTGTACCGAATTCTTAATAAGCGAAACGAATTCTTGATAATCAAATCGAACTAAATCGAATTTTGAATTTTTCGAATTCGAAACGAATTCTGAACTACCCTAACAGTGGGTAGTGCCTCACAACATGCTGCATTTTTTAAGAGTCGTAGTTCCCAAATGTCTAGATGACAATTTTATATAAGTCATCAATACTGAATAACCAATATGCAATTTAATAAATACCAATGTGTTCTAACCGAACTATGTAAACAACACTTTGTGTGGTGGTATTTATTGCCATCCTTGTGTCCTTGTTTAGCCTAATAAGTTATGGGGCTTGTATTGTATGGGTTTTAGCCCAGGATAGTATTTCCTATTTGTTGTTTTGTCTTTCTTTTCAGTGTAATATATTTCACTGCTACTACTGTTTCCTATTTGTTGTTTTGTTTCTTTTCGTGTAATAAAACTAACGTTTTAAAAACCGGTTTTTTAATCATACCAGGCTAGGCTCAGAAATGGTTCAACCGATTGAACCAGGTTATACCGGATGGTTCAACCGAGTTGACTAATTAACCCTATAAATCCATATAATACAATTTCAACTAAAAAATAATGCAAAACTACATCATTCTATCATAAAAATATTCTAAAAGTTTAAACCGGTTTTTAAAACATTGAATAAAACTCTAGCCGAATTCTCTACATATCATCGTTAATTAAAAAATTACATCCATGACCTTAGAAAACATAAGAAGAAATCATAAGTTCTACGACAATAATTAAGAAAGAACAGTATGCTCACCTCGACTAATAGAGGCAAGCGACCATATAACACGGTCGTTAATTACTTTCCGCCGGATCGATCTAATCCGATCATATTTCTCTCTTCGCACAACATTGACCACCAAAAATTTTTCTTTTGTGTGGCATATATATTATGTACACATTTTATCACTCAAGTATACATAAAACCACATTATTCATGGTGCCTAATTTCTAGGATATTCCTTATTAGTTTCTTGATGTGATAACAAAAGCCTAACAACTGCGTGACTGTACCTTGGCAAATTACTAATGCCGCCGGGTCATGTCATCTTCCTAGTTCGGTTTAATAGAACAAACGGCTTCCACCAATAAACTCTTCAAGACATTAGGACATGGATCTGTTGCAAAATACTCATTTGAAGCAATCACTTCACAACTCTCTTGGCCAACACATGTCTGTTGTAAAAGGACAAAGAGTTAATATCTCGTAGATGTGACAAGATGGGTGTCAAGCGGGTTGGGTAACGCGTCAAAGCTAGCCAAGTGGGTTATCCATAAAACTTATTTGTCCATTTTTATATTCATTTATAAGTTTATTTTATTTTATTTTGTTGATAATAAGTAACTATTAGAAATAAATCTTAATCTTTGAATAAAATGATTTAGAAGGTTATACGCGTTAGTGTGTATATATACCCCACTTAGACTAGTTTGCCTTTTAGGAAACGTGTCGTTTGAGATAAATCACAACCCGAATCCTTCTTTTCAGAACAAATAGGGTCAAAATTTCCACCTCTAATACAAGTTGTTTATAACGGCATCAAGGTCACAAGCATATAAAGATTATTGTAAAGACTAAGTGTACCTTCTCTATGAGCTCATGAGAGTTTGGTGCATGACAAGTGCCCTGTTGAAAACTTCCACAAACTCCAAAAGGATTCCCAAAGCTTGCAAACTTAACCGCAGATATGGACTGACCGACCCCACAACTCAGGCGAACCTTTGTGTCGTGAAGCATTTTTGTCTCACCCGAGCTCTCGGTTTGCCAGTTGTCAATGACCGGGTGGTGCTCAAAAGTAGAAGCGCACACGTGGGCTTGTGTTCTTTTCACTAAAGATATCTTCAATATATTCCCACCAACTTCTTCAAATAGCACTAATAGGTTTTGCGTCGGCTTTAACCATGACCGGGGAACATGATACCTGATAAAGAATAAACATTTTCGTTATGTACACTTATAAATGTATATATCTTCTATGCGTTTCTAAATGTGAACAACTTGAAAGTTACTTTTTTGAACTATAAAATGGGATTTTCATGTCTTTTTACCATCGTTGAGTTGGTTGACCACAACCCGCTTGGCATTTCCCGGGTCTAAAGGCTCCAGGATACTTGCATTGCCCACACGTTCCATTCGCATGCACTGTCCAATATCTTCCTATGCTTTGACCGTTGATCCAAACCTGACCCCTGCCCATACTCTTCATATCCAAAGCCAGTGGCTCATTACCTTCGGGTGCATCAAAATACGCCTTGTACCATTTCAATGGCTGCTGACCATGCTTGACTAGTGAAGCTTGACTCCACTCGACAGACGAGATGCCATTTGGTGAAATTAAATTCTTTGCCTCCCCATTCAACCCCACCTATTTTTAAAAATAGTGTCAACCATAGGCGGATCTAGGATTATCAAGCGTTGAAGGTTATGCAATGCGAAATGGGAAAACTAGTTCTTTGGTCAATTTGTAAATATGAATACTTTTGTCATGTCAAAGTAGGTCGGGACAGGTTGGGCCCGTCAACCTGAATGGCACATGTTGCACCAATGCAGTGTACCTATATGCGAAGTAGAACTGACTATATTCAAAAGTGTTACACTATGCGGGCCAATTTTTATACTGTGTGAGATAATTTGAGATGTTGCACGTGATACCACGGGGGCCTTAACTGGTCCACCCCGAGGTCCCATCAACTCCTTATTTGTCTCTGTCTTCTAATTAAATATTAATTCATTGATTATGCGCAAAAGCTACGATATTGAAATAATAATTTGTCACTTTCCCTGGTGTAACAATATCATACACAGCATGCAAAAGTTTCTTGGTCAACCTTTGACTTACCTTGTAAGTCCATGTCGCTTTCGATAAATCAACCCTTCCATGGTCAAGTCCATCAAGCAAAACCGGTCCTAGGACTCCGGTATCCCGTGACTCAAAGTGTGTTCCAACATTCTTGGATAAAGGAAACAATTTGAATTAATTAGAAAGAAAGTGTCAAAGAGAAAGCACATTTGTCAAAGAAACTGCTTATATTTAAAGATGAATAATTTTAAAGTTTTTTCACCCTAAACTATTTACAACACATATACCAATATTGACATGGATGGTGCTATATAAGTTTGACCAATGTAACAACTTACTGGAAGTCCGGCAGCCATACTAAGCAGTGAAATTCTATTTGTTCCACTTCGAAGATCGATTGGTACACTAAGTGTTAATCTAGTCCCCTCTGGGGAACCATAAGCAGACCCTGAAATTTTATAGAATTCAGCTTGTAATTTGAACCATAATACAAGTTGTGAAACTTAAAATGATGTGTTGAATCAAACTACCAAAATGTCTTCCATTGACAAAAGCTTGAACTCCATGGCCTCTAGAATGAATTGTAAGTGTTGGTCTTCGTCCTCCATGAAGAATTGTCTCCTGTGGACTAATCTCGACGCTGGTTTATGCAAGAATTCAGAATCAGATAATAAGTTGTAATAAGACCAGTTGTAGAAGATAGTGTTTGGATGCCTGCTTCTAGTGTTTGAAGTTGTAATAATCATATAGATTTATGTTTAAGAGATTGAAAATTTTAGTAATGTTTTGAAATAATAGATAAAACACCCATAAAGAACAATTCTAAAAATAAATATACGTGTGAAATGATTGTAAAAGTCGTAGTTTCGATGATCATTTTTGTTGTAACTTGTAACGGTATGAAGCCATTATTAAACCTTATTATTTGACTTTTTTTAAAGAGTTAAATGCCATATTAGTCCCTGTGGTTTGGGCCATTTTGCCAGTTTAGTCCAAAGGTTTCATTTTTCGCCTATGGGTCCAAAAGGGGGTTGCGGCGCAGCTTGTTGCCCGTTTACCTGCCACTTGTTTGTAATTTGCTAATTTGGAATAATAAAAAAAAAAAAAAAAGTATATATATGGTCCAAAAAGGTTTCACCATTGCCATTTTAATCCACTGGGTTAACTTCATCCATTTTTTCTGTTAATGAGAAAGGCAATTCGGTCATTTTATATGTAATTTTGTTAACTAGAAGGGCAATTCAGCCATATAAAATGACCGAATTGCCCTTCTCGTTAACAGGAATAATGGATGCAGTTAACCCAGTGGACTAAAATGGCAACAGTGAAACCTTTTTGACCCACATGCGAAAAATGAAACCTTTGGACTAAACTGACAAAATGGACCAAACCACAGGGACTAAAATGACATTTAACTCTTTTTTAAATAAGTAGAACAATAGAACCGGTATTTGTTTATCCAAACATTAAAAGCTTATTAATGTGACAAATAGAGATTCGATTTCGATATACGCAAATCTAAACTAAAACATAAGTATTCAAATTATATTGACGCACCTAGTCGAATACCATAAGTAATCACTTGTATCTCTTGTAACACTGATTTGATCCAAAAGACCAACTGAAGTCAATGTTGACCCCTCTGCTGACATAGAAATATCTTCATGGTAAGTCTCCCATGACTGTAAACTAGAACTAGTCGGCAACATTCGCATCCGCGAAGTTTGAGTTACAACCTTAGAATACACGACATGATCAAAGTAAGTTCCCATTTAACATGTTCTCTATATTCCCACCAAATTTAACTACCTTCGCTGTATTAAACACGACATTTTTGCAGTCGGGGAGTATACTAATAGACCATGGTGGTAGTTTATAATGCCGGTTGTTGAACCCGACTCTTACAGCAGAAGTCTGTTCGAAGTTGGACAAAAATGCAGCACATTTTCCTTGTCCTTCATATACATATGCCTGCATGCATGCCCAAATTTATCGAATAACTGAAATTTTGATAAAAGTTGAATATCTATAGAACGGGATATATAAACTAACATCTTGTCTTTGTCCTAAAGAAATATATTTAGCATCCGAAGAAAAAAAAGCCGGTTCGCATAGCTTAATGGCCCTATGAAGCTCGGTCAAATGGCCATATTTGGGTTCTCTAATCAAGCCTGAAAATGGTTCAAAGTGGAGGTTAGTTCTTCAAGAAATATTGATATTTTTGGTATATAAATTATAATTCAAGTAAAATGTTGGTTATAGCTTAGTTTTTCACCATATTCGTCGATAGGAGCATCATAATCGTAGCTTGTGGTGATAAACGGTCCTCCACTAGTGCGTCCAAAGTTAGTTCCACCATGGTACTGTCACAAATCCAAAATGTTAATTGCAACAAAATGCATGCGTAAGATAGGTCAGTTTACATCATTTAGCTAAAAAGATGGAAAACACGAAGAGAGGGTCACAAAAGTCGAAAGTTGCCCAAAGTATTTTCAATGCACACGGTCACAAAATGCATGGTTAACCCGACCCTATCCCAACTAACCCATATTAAGGCAATAAAATCTTTTAAGAAAGAAAATTTTACTAACCATGTAATAGTTAAAAAACGAGCCACCTTTCTGTACAAAACGAGCCACTGCAAATGCTAAATCAGGAACCGGGCGCTGCTCAATTGGTGTTCCAAATTCAGTAAACCTTGACATCACATAGAAATTGTAGACATCATAATCTTAAATACATGAACTTCAATGTTAAAGCTGTACAAGAATATATAACATGTTACCAGCCACTCCATGCTTCCGTCCACATTGTGGGCTTGTAAGGCTTGTTGGGAGTAAAAGTGTCACAATAGAAGCCGTTGCATGTGTTTATCTGTGGCGAATACATATTTAGAAGTTTACAGATTCATGAAAGGTAATCACACTGATAATTTCGTTCCATTCAGTATGTATGGGTTTATCTCTAACGGGGTAAAATAAAAAGGAAACATTAACTAAAAGGATAATATGCAAAAATTAGTTTATTACTGATGATATACCATTGAAAGTTATTGAACAAAAAAGGTTTTTGGTTAGCCCCCGTGACCCGTGTTAACATGTGGAAAAATTTAGCTATTTTGACCTGAACAAGTTTTGACGTATTACCCATTCGGCCCATTCTGACATATATACCAAAACATATGAAGGAACCCTTTAGTGACAGAATGAGGCATCAAGAAAACTAACCACGGGATCAGGTGCATCCTCTTCCTTGCACATGGACCATGGGACGCCTGTGTTCAGCCCGACTGCCATTTTTGCGGCCCAATTCATGTACGCTTTTCCAGGGGGTCCAAGTGACTTCCCTTGTGCACCATACTCATTCTCAATCTAATTTAAAAATGTATGAATTGAAATTTAATCAAAACTACATAGTTTTAAAAGAAAATACAAAAACCGATCGAAAAGTTGGATAAAAATTAGAACCTGTGAGAGGATGATCGGGCCACCTTGTGATTCGAACAAGTTTTCAGCCTTCATCATCTCTACTATCTTCTGTGTAAATCCTTGCATAGCTGCCTATACCATATAATAAGCCACAAAATGAGGGTCATATTTTGTCATTTCATTTAAAAAAAATTCCATAAAAAGCTAAAATAAATTAAGAAGTTAAGAAAAATTAAACCTTAAATGGCTCATTATCTGTTCTGAAGCTGATACCAGGAACATACTTCAACCATACTGGAAAACCACTATAAAGATTAAGAAAAAGTCAATCAACAACAATAAAAAGTCAACAAAAGTTTGAAACTTGAAAAAGTCAAACATTAAGAAACTGTGTAAACCAACTAGGTCATTAGCAACATCATAAGAAATTTAATTTGGTTTCTTAGCTTTTTCTTTTCACACTAAACCACGATATTTAAGAAAAACTGTATTTACCGGTAATTTTACCGTCGTGCCTATGGGCGGGTGGGTTACCGGGTTTTCCCCGGAATTGGTGGTGGACGACTCGGGTTACCCTCGGAGTACTCCGTTTGTCCAGTGGGTGCCCCGAGAGTGCTCGGGATTGATTTGTTGGCCGTTCAAAAAAAAATTCTTACGATGTTGAAAAAATGAATAGTTTTTTTTTTTGTTAAAATTCCATTATGGTGTATTAATATCATATTAATTACCAAAAAAACTTAATAAATTCGAAATGCATTATATGTATCATAATTAAAGTTTAAGATGACATAACGATAATACAATTACATGAAAAAAAAAATAACTAACAAATAAAAAATCACTTATTATATTTGAAGAAATTACTAGAACTTTTTTTTATTGAAATTCATTAATGGTATATTAATATCAAATTAAATATCAAAAAGCAGTTAAAAAATCACTTTTTTTTTAGAATATTGCTAAATTCGTCCCTGAGGTTTTACACAAATTGCTAGATCAGTCCAAAATCAAGATTTGCTGCTAAAACAGTCCAAATCAAGATTTGTTGCTAAAACAGTACAACTGCTATATTTAACGGCGTCTGTTTTTTGGACTGTGTTAGCAAAACAAATCTTGATTTTGGACTGTTTTAGCAACAAATCTTGATTTTGGACTGATCTAGCAATTTGTGTAAAACGCTAGGGACGAATTTAGCAATTAACTCTTCCGATTACGAAAACATTGGTATAAACAAAGGAAGTACCCAAAATTCCATTCAGCGCAAACATAAGGCCCAATCCGTAAATTCACGTAAAGCCCATTTCGTGCCACTGTCTTAATAAACCTCACAAGATCATATCTTCCACTGAAATCATACTAAAATCCCAAAAAATATAAAAAAATAAATAAATCAACATTATCCAAAATGAAGAACACATTCTTTAATGGAGACTAGATCTGTCTAAACAACTTACAGTTCCAGGTGAAGGTTCATGAACATTCCAAAACACATAAGTGTCAATCACATCTAACCCACCATTTTTAGCTTTAACTACAAGGTCATCCCACATCTACACCAAAGGAAACACAAATTAGAGGTTCTTTGGATCATCAAAACTATATATACTTGTTTCCAAACACCTCCTTAGAAAGCAATATGAGTTAGAGCAAAGATAAACCAAGGCTCCCACATGTCCAGGGTCCGGGTTGTCCTGACATACGCGAGTCGCAGGCCGGACCTATAGCATAAGTAACCTAGGCTTGGGCCTAGGGCCTCCAAAAAATAAGGCCTCCAATTTAAATAAAATATATATGCTAACTATTAATATTGGTGAAAATTTATTGTTCTATATTTGTTTGATTTCTTAGACAAGCAAACCACTATGTATTATAGGTGTGTTAGATTTTTGCTTGGATCCAAACAAGAATAAATGAGTACCGTCTATAATAATCAAAAAAGAAAAAAGGGCCCCAAAATTTCATTTCTTCTTCTCCAAAAGGGTTGGAACGGCCCTGACGAGTCGGTTTTGTCGGTGTCAACCACCCAAGAATGGAATCGTCGAGCGAAAACACTTGACAACCTCCTGGAAGCTGCTTTTCTTGCCACCAGACATTTCTCCATCAATTAGGTGTCTGTTAACTTGAGATTCAAATTTTCGGCTTGGGTTCGGTTGGTTCACATAAATAACAATAACTTGTCGTTGCAACCAATAAAACCAAAAACTATATTTACACGATTGATGTAATCATGACAAACAAAAAAGTAAAATATCATTAAATAACCATTTATAAAAATTAACGACTCAAACTCGTGATCCCCATGACAACAACCTTACCTACCATGAGTTAAACAAAGAAAGTAGAAAAAAAGAATAACTTACTTCAGGGGTACTTCTAGGATAATGTATAGAGCCAGAAATAAGGATTCTTCTTTGGCCATTGATGATTAAAGATCGGTGATCATAAGTAACAATGCATTGAATCAGTTGCAGGTGTGTGAAAGTGATCAAGATGATGAAGAGAGCTAGAAGCTTGGTCGCCATTGTTGTCGGTGTTGAAGCTTTTGTCGGTGGTATGGAAGCGGTGGAGATGACAAGTGGAATAGTTATATAAATAAAATGATAGTTTGAGTAGAGAGTGAGTGATTGCTGGAATCATACACTTAGACACTCTGGTTATTGATGGAAGGTGGCAGGCAAGCAGCCAAAAATCTTATGAGTTATGATTTATTTATACATGGATTTCTTTTTAGGGAATTATTATTCAATGCAATATTCGGTGTGTATTCATCTTTTTTAAGAAAAAAACAGATTTATAAACCTTTGACTAGGATTAGAGGTGCAAATGAGCCGAACTGCTCGTGAGCTACTTGAGATTGGCTAGAGAAAAAGCTCGAAATGAGCCGAGCCTGATCGAGCTCGAGCCGGCTTGAGCCTCAAAACAAAGCTCGTTTGTTTATCGTGCCAGAGCTCGAGCCTCGCATGTGAAGCTCGTTAGGCTCGTCGAGCCTTAGTGTAAACGAGCCGAGTCGAGCCAAGCTTATTTAAACTTGTTTACAAGCCGACCTCGAACCTAAAAATAAGCTTATTTAGTAAACGAGCCCGAGCTTCACTTATCGAGCTTGCGAGCCTAAAAAGTCTATTATTTATATTATTTTTATTTAATATACTAATTAATAGATAATAAACGAGCCGAGCCCGAGCTTGAGAAAATACAAATGAGCCGAGCTCGAGTTCGAGCTCTCATAAGTTAATCAAGCTCGAGCTCGAGCCAGGTCGAGCTCGGGCTCGACTCGACTCGTTTGCACCCATAACTGGGATTAGGATTATAACAGATCTCTAAACATTTAACTAGGATTCTAAATTCTAAATATAGCTCTTGTTTCAAAGCTCGACCACGCGCTCGCTCGTATAAATTACATGGTTAAAATGCTAGCGGAAGAAGGCTCACTCGTATAAAAGCTTAAGTTGATTTGAATTGTTAGCGGATTTGGTTCAAGTAACTCGCTCGTATATTGCTAGCTCGATATTGTATTAGAATAGTATAATTTGTTATTGTATTTAACTATTTATTTGTGAGTTTTCTTTTCACATCAATTCCAAGAATTGCTAAAATAAATGTAAACCTACATCAATTCCAAGAATTTCTAAAATAAATGTATAATATTTTACAAGATTTGACCCACTAACATTGGGATTGTTAAACACACGCCTTAACCACCAGGATTACCCACCATTATCAAAACAGAGAAAAATAAGTCAAATCGTCAAGGCACAAGCTAACTCTAGTTAAAGGCGAGCCGAAAAGGAGCAAAGTTTCTGCCTCTACCAAAATATCAAGTCAAGTTTGTTCATATTATTGTTGGCTCAAACCTACCTGTTTACTTGGCTCGTGAGCAACACTACCATTAGCCGATATATAAAATAAATTGTATTATTGCCATGGCATTATTAAATGAAATATTGGAACACAATTCACCAAATGTGGTAACAAATTAATAGGTTCATAAATGTGCTAATTATTTATTAACATGATTCAAGTAACTCGCACGCATATTGCTAGGTGGATATTATATTAAACTTGTATAATTTGTTATTGTTTTTAACTATTTATTTGTGAGTTTTCTTTTAACATTAATTCCAAAGGTTTCTGAAATATACATAACCTGTATTCTACAAGATTTGAACCCCTAACATTTTGATTGTGAAACACACCACCCACCATTATCAAAACAAAGAAAAATGAGTCAACTCGTCAAGGCACGAGCTAACTTTAGTTAAAGGCGAGCCGAAAAGGAGCAAAGTTTCTGGCTCTACCAAAATATCAAGTCAAGTTTGTTCATATTTGCGTCAGCTCAAACTTACCTAAGTGTTTACTTGGCCCATGAGCAGCACTACCATTAGCCGGTATATAAAATAAATTGTATTATTGCCATGTCATTATTAAATGAAATTTTGGAACACAATTCACGAAATGCGGTAACAAATTAATAGGTTCATAAATGTGCTAACATGATTCCTATTAAGTTATGCTAACTACAGAATTAGAGTATATTGCTTTCTTAAATATTTTAAGGTTAATAATATGTCAAGAAACGTCCACGTGAAATTCAGGACACTAACTTGTTGGTTTATAGTTTAGGGATTAGGATCAAATACAAAGGATCCTAATTGTAAGAAATGTAAGAAAGATTTATAGAGTGACAAGTGTCTAATAACCTAAAAAAACCCACTACACAAAAAACTCACTAAAAAAAAAAAAAAAAACTTAAACATCCACCACCACCAAAAACCCCCACCCCCCTACCCCCCACATCACCCACCCCCCCCCCCCCCAAATTTTTTTTTTTTTCCGAGGGGGTGGGGGGTGGGGGTTTAGGTTTTTGGGTGGGGGTGGGTGTTTAGTTTTTTTTATATTTTTTTTTAGGTTTTTTTTTTTTGGGGGGGGGGGGGTTAGGTTTTTTTTAGGTTTTTGGGGGGTGGGGGGATAGGTTTTTTGGGGGTTTTTTTGGTGAGGTATAGTTTTTTTTTTTGTCTTTTTTTGCGGGGGGGGGGGGGGGGAGGGGGGTTAGGTTTTTGGGTGGTGGTGGTGGTGGTGGTGGGGTGGGGGTGGGTGTTTAGGTTTTTGGTGGTGATGTAGTGGGTTTAGTTTTAGGTTATTGGACACTTGTCACTCTATAAATCCTTCTTACACTTCTTACAATTAGAAGCCTTTGTAGAATAACTTGACCCTATAGTTTAGTAAATATAATATGATTGATTAGTTTATATAATATTTTTTTTAACGGTCAATAAACTCAATCCCGAGCACTCTCGGGGAACCCACTGGACAAACGGAGTACTCCGAGAGTAACCCGAGTCCACCACCAATTTCAGGGAAAACCCGGTAACCCACCCGCCCATAGGCACGACGGTGAAATTACCGGTAAAACCTGTTTGGCTCAAAGATCCAACCCAGGTTTCCCTGGGTCTCCTATCATTGCCCACCAGTGCCTCACTCTGCACCAAGTGGGAGTCGAACCTGCATCTCTTAAGAGAAATGCAAACCCTTCATCACTTGATCTAGAGATCATTGGCAATTAGTTTATATACTAATATTAAGAAACGGAAACGGATTATTTAATTATTATCTATAGACGATTCCATTTTTAAATATGACAGGATTGCGTGCAAGTTAAATAATTTTGAAAAAAAGAAATACTAATTTCATTCAATAAAAGATATAGCTATTTAAATAATTCTATTATGTATTTTTTATTCCATAAATAATTCTATTGTGTAGTTTTTATTTCCAAAATGTTTAGTATATACAAATAACCAGTGGGATTCTTCGTATTTCGTTGTGGAGTTTTGGTCGGTATCGATTCGGTTTATACAGTACCGTACAATACTGACACTCAGTATAGCAACCAAAAGAAAAATGTCCAATAGAATATACACACGTGTTTTACATCGGTCAGAAACTATAAAAACAAAAATCGGTACCGGTACCGATGTTGTTCAACCGGTATCAACTCGGTTCGTGCTGCTCACTCATTGTGGCTTACGGTGTAAAAAACACTCTATTGCGAATACAACGCCACTTTCAACGAATTATATGTTCAACCCCGTCTTCCACGAATGTAGTTTACATCGGCACGTTGAGGACACACAAAAACGAATATGAAACCAGTATTGGTACCGATATTGTTCGGACGATATCAGTGCTGACATTGTTCGGATGGTATTGGTTCTGTTCGTATCGGGAAAAAAACACCGATGGAGGACACACAAAACATTGTAGATAAAAGTAATTAAGCACGTAACAATGTCATATTCAAAATATTATAAAACGTTGTTCGGCCGGTAGCGGTACCAATGTTGTTCGGCCGGTAGAAGTACCTTCACCGCACCAATATTGTTTTTAAATTTTAAAAATTGACCTTAACCACTAAAAACTAATACGGTACCCATATTGATCTTGTTCGGATGGTACCTGTAATTTTTTCACGGAAAAGAACACTAAGAATCAACCATATTTACCCATTCAAATAAAATTATTATCGAGTCATAGATAAAAAATAAGCATGTTGTAACGTATATTCAAAATTTATAAAACATAAGATTATATTTCTAAAATCACAACAAGAGTAAACACATCACTTTATAAAAAAACGATAACCTAAACCACAACGTACATTTGATGACATGTACGTAAAAAAAACTGACCACAATGTCCCTTTGAAGACATGTACGTTTGTACTTCGATCACTTGTATGTTACCTGATGTGTGAAATGTATATATAAAATCAAAGATGACTTTTAAAAGGGAATCGACAAGCTAAATCACACACAATCGGTAAGTATACCGATCACAATGTAGCAAAGTAGGTAAGACCGGATATCAATCCGTGGACACAAAAAATATACTTACTTGCCTTTGCCCTAGTGGAAGCAAAAAATATAAGTTCATTGATGTAACACCCCGAAAACGAGTTTGGTAATCAAACCACGCTAATATTTATGAACGGGTAAAATATCGTTAGTGGTAAAAATTAACCCGGTAAATATTAGAAATTAAATAAATAAACCTAATATTAAATAAAAAGGGAATAAAAACTTTTGAGGAAATAAAACATTTATAAGAAGCCCGAGTTAACAGGACTTTAAATAAAACGTGTTATAATTCCGGAACCCGCTAAGTTAACTAGGAATAATTAACCTAGTTAGTCATGAATTCTTGAAATAATAAGGAAACTTAGTTAAGAAACCCTTAATAAAACTTGAATAAGTGGAGGGACCAAAGTTGACATAAAACTAAAATGGTTTTTTTTTTAATTATAAGCCAAAACACACATTCTAGTGTGTGTTCTGGTTGTGAGAATCACATGAGCAAAAGGGACTCCTTCAAGTTAACCCTAGATCACTCAAAATCAATCAAATTTAAGCAAGAAATCAAGTGCAAATCAAAACCAAGCTAAGTTTAGTGATCACTCGGGTTAGAGGATCACAAGGTATGTCGAATTTCATCTTATGGTTACATTTTGAATTTTTGATGAACACTTGAAATCGAAAATTTAGCCTGAGTGATTGATGTTTGAGTGAAATCATGATGAATCAATGTCTAGGAACAAACCCTAGTCAATAGTTTGATGAATTAGACATGATAATTATGAAATTGATAATCACCCACTTAAGTGCTAAATGGGTTTTGTAGGAAGATGATGAAAACTAAAATTATGATCATTTATTTGGTGTTATTTGATTTCCATGAAGTAAGTCTAGGTGTTGTTATGCAAACTAGACATATGAACTTGTGAAAGATGTTTAATCTTGGCTAAATAACTAGTCAAGAACTTGATTTTAGACGTATAAAAATTATGCCCACAAGGTGTTTGTTAAAATGTCTAAATGAAATCGCGCGTCTACTCGGTTGTGTGTAGAACTTGATTATAATAGGTGTTCGGATGAATGCTAGTGATATGATGAAACATGTCTCACTTATAGAGGAGAACCCTAAGTTCTTGTGAAATGAATGAATAAGATTAGTTTTGATAATAGCTTGAACTAGTTAAAGTGTTGGAAATGTGATAAACTTGGTTAGAACTTTGGTTAAACCGGTGGCCTAAAGATAACGCCTACTGGGTAATTAAGGAATGCCTAAACTAGTTGATGAACTTGGTTGTGCATTTCATATACTAATGGGCGATTGACTTTTAAAAAGTCAAACTGACCTATAATACGATGAATGATAATTTTTGGATATAAAATGCGTTAGGTGGAATAATCGTATTAAATTATGATTAATCTAACCACGTTGTGAATGATGATGATGATAGTTTGACGCTCAACAAGCTAGGTGGAAGCTTGGGGAGGAAGCGGGTCAAACGAATCAAGAAGGAAAAGAAAAGCGTGGTTTGGATGCAAGGTAAGTTAAGCTTACAACCCCTTTTTAATTACAATACACTTACTCATGAATATTGATTGTGATTTAAGATAAGTATTTGAAATATGATATTCCGGCATGATACAATGCAAGTCGGAATAAGTAAAAATTGTAAGAAACCATAAATTATGGTAAAAATGGGTAAAATGGTAAATTAGTCGAGTGAAGACTAATAAATAAGGAATTTTGAACAATAAGTTATGGGGTGAATCATAACGGGTAAAAGTGGTTAAATAATAATCCGGACACGAGTTGACGGATAGAATAAAAGATGTGAAAAGACACCATTTGGTATAAGCCATAACGGGTCAAACAATTCAAGAAATGTCTTTTAAGTAATAAGAACTCATGGTGCTAACCGGAATAGGTTCAAGGGGCGAGATGGTATCAAAATACCATCATATGATGATAAATGAGTCATTTTGACTAAATGGGTCAAATGGTGTGTTAACACCATTTGACGATAATTACTGACGATCGCTTATTGAGTTTTGGTGATTACAGGAAAGTAATATAAGGTTCGCGACGCTATTAATTAGTAAATTAATAGTGAAAGGTATTTTAGATGGGTCAATACTTTGACCCGAGCCAGGTATGTGCAAATAAGATTATAGCTATAAGTGCATTTTGGTCAAACATGCTATCGAAAGTCCTTCGTTGTAAAAGAATGGACTAAAGTCGACCAAAATGCCTTTGAACGACAAACCGGGCAAATAACCCTTAAGTTTTAAGATTGAGTAGGTCTTTTAATAAGTATAAAAGTTTAAGGTACAAGTCTTTTGGTTAAAAGCCTCGAAACAAGTCTTTTGTAAAATTACTAAACCGAAGATTAGAATACGGAACAAGTAGTTTATCACATTAAATCCACCACAAATATTTTTGTGGTGGAAAACAAGTAGAAACCTTAGTGTGGAAATAAGGTGCAACCAAAGAATGAGTGAAGTTAAGTGTAAAACGCTTAAATCCTATAACGGATCAATTAAGTTGAAAACGTAGATTGCCGAGTGCTTAAAGATAAGAATTTTTGTTAATCCAGATGTCGGATTTTAACTCAATGTGATGGAGAATCAATTTACGAGTGCATAGGAAAAAGAATCTCGTAAAACGGACTTGTAGAACGAAAGTTATGAGGTTTTAAAGTTAGAATTTTGGTAAAATTCGGAGCTGGGCATTTGCAGCTCAAATAAACGAAACCTTCGGTGAAAAAGTGGTTAGTGCATGCGTCTGTCGACTTCGTCTTGTTTTAGAAGTGTTAGATCAGGGCACATTATATGAGAGATATGTCAAAAATAGAGATGTGACAAGTTCAAACGAATTAGTTTGAAGGGTTTAGTTTGAAGGGTTTAGTTTGAAGGGTGTCATGCCATCTTCAAACAGAATCCCATCTAGTATAAATAGCCTTCAAACTAAATCATTTGTAACTTTCCGGTTTGTGCAACGAAGTGCTGACGAAGTGTTGTCAGGTTGTAAAACGTCATCAAATCAATCATACAACAGTTTATTGTGTAAATCTAGCTGAATTGAACTCTACACGTCTGTTTCCGCCTTTCGTGTTGAGATAAACTCTTCTGATCGACTCGTTCAGGTCTGAAAACGATCCTACAAGTGGTATCAGAGCTCAGGAGGAAGAGTTCATACCAATTCAGTTGTTTTTTTCTAACTTCTACACCTTCTTTTCAAAATTAAACAAGTTTTAACGGTTAAAAACTTCTGATTTTCACATATCTTATACGAAATGTTGTTTTAACAAACCCTTAAAAGTTTCAGAACTAAAATCGATCATTTGCTTGACCAATTGGACCAAAATCTGACTGATAGTATGATGTCACCATGATTTCGTTTGAGAATCTCGTTTGAAAACAGCAACATTCCGTTTGAAATCGGGTATCCCGTTTGAAATTGCATGGTGATTACGTTTGAAACATGTGTTCCGTTTGAAACATTGGGTTGATTCAGTTTGAAGAATGTATTCCGTTTGAAAATCTCGTTTGAAAGCAGTCATCTCGTTTGAAATAGTTATCTCGTTTGAGGATTACGTTTGAAGCTAGCTGTCTCGTTTGAAATTGATGTTTCCGTTTGAAAGTTGTCATTTTGTTAGAAGAGTTCACATGTCTTCACGTGAATTTTCATAAGCAGTCAAATTAAAATTCAAGTTTCAAAGTTGATGTCGGCACATTGAATGTGATTTTCGATCCAATACATTTGCATGCGAATTAAAGTCATCGACTTTAATTGTATTGTCGGTTCATTATAATCAAATAAAAGGATTGCATGTGATATACTGTACATTGATTCTTCTCGGTCCAATCAGCAAATGATATGTATCAAGGTTGTCGGCTCATGATTGTATTATACAAATATTGATTGAAGTTCAAGATTATCGGTCTTAACAAGTGAAAGCTTTGTCAACCAAATTGCGGTCCAATCATATTCTTTGGATGCTTGAGATTGTCGGCCATTATCAAAAGTTAAAACATTAGATCATTAATCGGCCCATGTGTTATTGTTAAAGGTGATCAAGTCAGTTATCAAGAAGTCCAGGTCAATTGGGCTTAAGTTCAATTCGCATGGTTTGGTTTCAAGATTGAAAACATTTCAGTTCACACAAAATAATCATCAGTTCGAGTACCAGTCTTATTTAGTTAATTGATAAGCGTTTAAACTGATTGTGTTTTGTTTTGTTTTGTTTGGTATCTACAGGTTCTACAGGTGTTTCACGAGGTGAATCATTTCGTTTGAAAGGGGATCTAGTTTGAATTTGATATTTCATTTTATGTGACTGTCTTGATAAACGTGTTTCCGAATAATTGATATAAATTTCTTTAATATGGATAGTAAAACACTTTTATTAATAAAAGAGTTTAACTCATTTTCAAATTGTCCAGGTGAAAGTACAAGGAGTATCATTGAGAGATATAGCCATCTTGTTCGTTCAATGTCTGAGAAAGGTATAACCAAAAGTCCAAATGAATGGGTTGAGAAATTAGCCAATGCCTTACCTCAAAAAGAATGGGATACATATCTTTTGAGTTTAAAAAGAACAGGAGAATATTATGGATTGGTAATTTGTCAATTCATTAAGAAGCTTGAAGAACAAATGGAGAACAATGCTATGAATAAGAAGAATCAAGAAGAAAAATCTGTTTCATCCGATGAAAGTTCAGAAGAAGCAAATGTTTTTGATCAAACATCAACAGATTCTGGTTTTTCAGATGACAGTTCTGAAACGACATTAGATTTTGATCAAACATCTTCTGATTCTGTTTTTTCAGATGATAGTTCTGAAAAGGCGATAGATTTTGATCAATCACCAACTGATGACAGTGGTGATGATGAGGAAGAAAGACATATTAATGTTGCAAAAGCTCATCTATCTCCTGAAAGTTTTCAATTTTATTGTGCAGATCGCTTGGAGAAACTGAAGGAGAGACGTGCAGCAAACGAACAAAAGAAAATGAAGAGTGAAAGTGTTGCTCAAAAAGAAGAAACTGTTCAAAATGAAGAAGTTGAAGCTGAGAAGGTGATTGAAACTGAACCAGAGATTGAGGTTGAGAAGGTCATCGAAGTTGAAAAGATGGTTGAAGTCATAAAGCCTTGCTTGAAGTGTTTGGAGACTTGCAAAGAATGTGCAACAAAAGATGAGAAGATGGCAGAGTTTGAGAAGATGAAGGAACAATTATTGTTCAATCTCAACTATGTTAAAGAATCTTATGATGTCTTTAACAAACAGTAACTGGTCTTCAAAAGACAAATTCTGAAAGAGAACAAGCACTAACGATGATGAATGTTGTGATGATGACAAAACAGAAAGCTATAAACTTTTACATCGAAGAAAGTGCTAAGTGGAAGCAAGAGTTGGAAACTGAAAAGATTGAAAATGAGAGAATCAGACGATTATTGCAGAGTTATTCTAGTTCTGATTATCTTATTGATCGAATTTACCCGACTGTTGCAGGTTTTGAAGCATTCAAGGATGAGAAGACAAAGAAGAAGGATACTGGTAAGAAACCGACTATTAGCTATAACAAGTGTCCACCTCCAATATGGGAAGGTTATTTTCCCAGAAAACCAAATGAGGAGCAAGTCGAAAAAGCAGTCAATATAAAGCTAAAAACCGATACAACTGATGATTTACCAGAAAACATTGACGTTACTTTCACATCGTCTGACACTAATCATGAGTCTGAGTTAATCAAAAAGGTGGTCGATTAGGTGTTGGATACTGATGAGGAGTCTGAGTCAAAATCTGAGTCTGGAGGGTCAAGTTCATCAGTCAGCAGTTCAAAATCGTCGATTAAACGGTCTTACAGTAAAGAATTTTTGTTATCAAAATCAAATTTGAATGATGAAACATTCGAAGTAGTTTATACTTTGAATGATTCTGACAAATTATATTCTGACAAAGAGTTTCCAATAAGAAGTGTTAGATTTGAAATGATCAAAAAGGTTTTCAAAATGACAGAAATTAATTTTTCTGAAATAAAAGATTTAAATTTTACTGGAAAACCTAAAAAATACACTTCAAGAGTACAGCAACGATTAAACAAGAAAAAGGGTTACAATTCTGGTTCTGGGTTTCAAAAGAAACCAAATCATAATGGTAGCTACAAAAAGAAAGGATTTGGTTTTATTCCACCAGAAAATTATAAAAATGAGAAAAATTCTAAAACAAAAACAGAATTTGTTTCAGGTGGAAGTGCTGAGGAGGAACAGAAGAAACCTTTCTGGAGACAATCAAACCAGGAATTTATTGCTGAAAAGAAAAGGAATGGAACTGGAGTGTTTCATCCAAAAGAGACTCGAACTTGTTTCAAATGCAATGAAGCTGGTCACATTGCATGGAACTGTCCGAAAAATGCTAAAATTAAACAGGGAGTTTCTGAAAAACTGAAAGAAATAGTTGTTGATGTTGAACCACCGACCGAAAAATTCAAAATGTTTGAAAATTCAACTTATGAGGTTGGTGAATGTTCTAAAAAGAATTTTTACAAAAGGAAAGCCAAGAACAACCAAGTGTGGGTTGTTAAGAAGTTTGAAGAGAAAGTCGGCGATGATTCTGGTTCCACAAAGCCAGAAGAGCCACAAGGTGAGGTAAAAGAGGTAATTTCTGTATCTTCAGTGAATGATGATGAATTTCCATCATTGAAGTTTGAGAAGATTAAACAGAAAGTTGGTAAGGTTGAGATCTCGGATCAATTTTACTCTGAGAAGAATGAATTTGATATTGAGAAAGTTTTCAATGGAAATGTTAAGAAAATTTTTGGGAAAATGCTTGATGGGAAAGTAAAAGGGGTTAAAGATTTTTATGCAACTAAAAAGGCAACTTACAACCCTACTGAACAAGAGCTAAAAGAGCTAAAAACACCCAAGGTTGGTTAGACTTGGGTGGAAATTCTTTTTCCTTAAACAATCTGATTTGCCGGAGATCCCAAGTGTAGGATAGTTTTCAGACCTGAACGAGTCGATCAGAAGAGTTTATCTCAACACGAAAGGCAGAAACAGACGTGTAGAGTTCAATTCAGCTATATTTACACAATAAACTGTTGTATGATTGATTTGATGATGTTTTACAACCTGACAACACTTCGGCAGCACTTCGTTGCACAAACCGGAAAGTTACAAATGATTTAGTTTGAAGGCTATTTATACTAGATGGGATTCCGTTTGAAGATGGCATGACACCCTTCAAACTAATTCGTTTAAACTTGTCACATCCCTATGTTTGACATATCTCTCATATAATGTGCCCTGATCTAACACTTCTAAAACAAGACTCAATACAAGACGAAGTCGACAGACGTATGCACTAACAGACTCCCCCTCGAATGTTGACGAGTCTTAAAGTGTCGAGTCTTCAACGTCTTCAGTCTTTATCAGTCTGAACGTGTAAGAAACCTCAAACTTTATCTCTTTCTTCTCTTTCTTCAAGAATTGCAATCTAGCTCTTAGCTTTTTCCACAGATGTCTTCAGACTCCCCCTCTCGTTATGCTGGGATCGCAATCTGGCTTGTTGAAATCACATAATCTCAGGTATCGGAACCTGGCACTCTATCTTCAGATTCAAGATCTAAACCTGGCTACACCTGCACATTCTTAACCCAGAAGTAAATTTCACAAATTTAACATTTGACAAATTTATCAATCCAGATTCTCTCTCAAATTAAACCAGAATGATTTATCAATGATAAATTCTGATGAACCATTTGCAAAAATTAATCATTTTTCTTTTCAAAACACATTCTCCCAAACCATTTGTTAATCATGTCTAGCACTTGGAATTTTGAAAATCAGCTCTCCAACATCAGTTGTCGAAAATCTTTTTGGATTTTTCAAAAATTATGCTAAAACACTCTGAAAATCTTTTTGGATTTTTTAATGAAATGAAATGAAGTAAAGAAATATTTACAGACATTATTTTTTGTGAGTTTGTGCAAGAGGATCATATCAGTTTTTGACAAGTCACAAGTACCGTTGAGCTTAGTTACACATTAAGAATTAAACAATTCACTTAAATTGCCGATATACTGATCCACTTAAATTCTCACACAAATTTCAACTGATTCAGGATATGAGTTAGGTGTTTTAAGAACTTAAACTCATCCATGTGTCCCATCTCTTGAATATACTCCCGTATCCAGATCCCAATATTCAGTCTTACAGGTGAGTATACCACAGATGATATCTGTAAGGGGTTAAATTGCGAGGGCCGTGAGAGCTCAGGTCGATACTTCCGTATACGCAGAGAGATGATGGCTTCGACTTTTGGTGTGTCCCCTTTAGAGGATCTTTTCTTCAACAGCAATGATTATCAATTTTATTGTTTCATCAATTTGCTGAGGGCGAGCTTATATTTCAAAGCATTTGCAGAAAGTATTATACGGGGACTAGGTCAGAATTTCCATTCAGCAGAAGTCCTGGGATAATACCCTAGATATCACTGAGTATAAAGACCTAGTATCTCAGAAAGAGGGATCTTTCAAACGAGATTTTAGGGGTTACCTATATATCCAAGTAGTGTTCCCCACGAAATAAGCAAGTTTGAATTTAAGTTTATATCCCGAAAAAACTTACTAAATGTGTAAAAACATATCGGCATATCATCAGTGAGACCGTTTAACGCTATTTAAACAATACAATTCTTTAGCATACTGTAACTGTCTACTGATGTACTATCATTTCCTCTTCTTTGACACAAAAACTCATTTTTGATTTTATCATGTTTTTGTCTTTTTCAAATTTTCAAATGTTTTTGGATTTTCTGAAATTTTTACTCCCCCTAAAATGCAAACACATTTAAGGAAATTTGAAAACAAACTATACAAGAAAATTGACAACCGATATCAAATTGCTTCAAATCGCCATCCACTAGGCATAAACAATTAGAACTCCCCCTTTCACAAAACTATTTTCTCATTATGATTTCAAAACACTTAAGTTTGTTTTAACCAAAATGATTTTTCCAGAAAATAAGTTTTGTTAATTTTACCACTTGTTGGTTAGGGGCTTGTTCATCATATTGTCCTTTCAATCACTTGTATGAAGATTACATCAAGTTCAAACTAATGACCTAGAGCAATCACTTTGTCAGAATCAACCTCTTACCACTTGTAAGTATATCCAAAACATTTAATCACATGTAAGAATAAATCATCTACACAAACCATTTTACCAATCAAAATGCCGATTCCTGCTTCGCACTTACCAACCTGGAAGCTCCGGCATAATCCATCACCTGTAAAAACTAAACACATTTAAAAATTTTCACAAAATCTATCATAACAAGATTTTCACCAATAGATTTCATCTATTCGGTGAACATGTCTGGTTCTTTCACAATCTTGGCAATGAAAGCTTTGAAATTCCCATTCTCATCCGCAAACATATCCCAGCTGAACCCTTCAGGTAACCTTTCATCATCTTGATTGATTAGGTAAGCTTTGTTGTCGGACGAAATGTATTTTTCCCAGTTAAAATCCACCAAACATGCTCTCTTTGAATCCTCAATCACTTTTCTACCATGAGCCACCTGTGGTTCTTGTTGTTGTTGCTGACCAACCTGTTGATAAATGGCTTTCCGGTAGTTGTCATCTTTTCCAAATGGATTCTTTTCATCATTAGCTTCCCGGTTCTTGCATTCCCTCTTGAAATGACCTTTCTCCCTGCATCGAAAACAAATAACTTTAGATTTATCAAAACCTAAAGTAGAAACATGTGCATCAAGAAAGTCATTTCTTCCAGTAATCAGTTTGAATTTTTCAGCTCTTCTCAGAACACTAGCTAGACACCATTTGATGTCCATGAGCTC
Organism: Helianthus tuberosus; assembly: GCA_030545235.1. Taxonomy (NCBI): domain Eukaryota; kingdom Viridiplantae; phylum Streptophyta; class Magnoliopsida; order Asterales; family Asteraceae; genus Helianthus; species Helianthus tuberosus. Next base: position 137,705,141 of record CM060357.1, read on the forward strand.
CATTTCTTCAGCGTCTATCTGATCGTAATCCTCTTTTGTTAGCATAGGATTCCCGATCCTCCCTGCAACCAAACCTTCGTAAGATAGTAGCACAGAACCAAGCAATGCCATGTGATCTTTCGCAACCTCTTCAGAATAGCTTTGTCCGTCTGGAAGATTCAAAGCAATGTTGCATTGTATCACATAACCATTTCCTGTCTTTGTGCTTTGAGAATGGAAGCTTGATGTAGTATCTTTTGGATTGACACTCGGGTATGAAGAGAAACCACTGCTACTTTTAGAACTTTGATCAACCTTTTCTGAAGAATCTCCAGCACTAAACGCAGTTTGGATTTTCGGGCTTTTTTCAACTTCTGGAACACTGCCTTTGTAGTACATTTTTACATCCTGTCAACCACTTGGACTGTTCAACCTCGCGATCTTCTGCTGTTCCAAATCTTGACTCTCAATCTTCTCGATAAACTGAGAAATTGTCAACCCATCATAAACCCCAGTGTTCTTCAAGATCAACAAGTACGTTCCCCACTCTTTTTGTGGTAAAGCGTCAGCTAATTTGTCTACCCATTTTTCACGATCTTTGGTAATGCTCAACATTGACATGGATCGTACTAAGTGGCAATAACGTTCAATTAGCTTCTTTGTATCTTCACCTGGTAGACTGCTGAATAAATCAAACTCTTTCTTGAGCAACGCCTTCTTGCTCTTAATCATGTTCTCACTACCCTCAAACTTGACTCTAAGAGCATCCCAAATTGATTTTGAAGTTTTGTCGTGCTGAAGCAATATGAAGATGTCTTCTTTGATAGCTTGCTGAAGCAGACTGATCATCATTTTTTCAGCTCTATACATATCACGTTCTTGATCACTAAACTCAGATATTGCTTTCTCAACTTGCAGATCAGTCCGTGGCAAGACATATTTCTTCAGAATGCACTCCCAAGATCTGAGATGGTTAGCTTGAAGTTAACAGTGATGATGAGGAAGAAAGACATATGAATGTTGCAAAAGCTCATCTATCTCCCGAAAGTTTTCAATTTTATTGTGCAGATCGCTTGGAGAAACTGAAGGAGAGACGTGCAGCAAAAGAACAAAAGAAAATGAAGAGTGAAAGTGTTGCTAAAAAAGAAGAAACTGTTCAAAATGAAGAAGTTGAAGCTGAGAAGGTGACTGAAACTGAACCAGAGATTGAGGTTGAGAAGGTCATCGAAGTTGAAAAGATTGTTGAAGTCATAAAGCCTTGCTTGAAGTGTTTGGAGACTTGTAAAGAATGTGCAGCAAAAGATGAGAAGATGGCAGAGTTTGAGAAGATGAAGGAACAGTTATTGTTCAATCTCAACTATGTTAAAGAATCTTGTGATGTCTTGAACAAAACAGTAATTGGTCTTCAAAAGACAAATTCTAAAAGAGAACAAGCACTAACGATGATGAATGCTGTGATGATGACAAAACAGAAAGCTATAAACTTTTACATCGAAGAAAGTGCTAAGTGGAAGCAAGAGTTGGAAACTGAAAAGATTGAAAATGAGAGAATCAGACGATTATTGCAGAGTTATTCTAGTTCTGATTATCTTATTGATCGAATTTACCCGACTGTTGCAGGTTTTGAAGCATTCAAGGATGAGAAGACAAAGAAGAAGGATACTGGTAAGAAACCGACAGTTAGCTATAACAAGTGTCCGCCTCCAATCTGGGAAGGTTATTCTCCCAGAAAACCAAATGAGGAGCAAGTCGAAAAAGCAGTCAATATAAAGCTAAAAACCGATACAACTGATGATTTACCAGAAAACATTGACGTTACTTTCACATCGTCTGACACTAATCATGAGTCTGAGTTAATAAAAAAGGTGGTCGATCAGGCGTTGGATACTGATGAGGAGTCTGAGTCAAAATCTGAGTCTGGAGGGTCAAGTTCATCAGTCAACAGTTCAAAATCGTTGGTTAAACGGTCTTACAGTAAAGAATTTTTGTTATCTAAATCAAATTTGAATGATGAATTATTCGAAGTATTTTATACTTTGAATGATTCTGACAAATTATATTCTGACAAAGAGTTTCCAATAAGAAGTGTTAGATTTGAAATGATCAAAAAGGTTTTCAAAATGACAGAAATTAATTTTTCTGAATAAAAGATTTAAATTTTAATGGAAAACCTAAAAAATACACTTTAAGAGTACAACAACGATTAAACAAGAAAAAGGGTTACAATTCTGGTTCTGGTTTTCAAAAGAAACCAAACCATAATGGTAGCTACAAAAAGAAAGGATTAGGTTTTATTCCACCAGAAAATTATAAAAATGAGAAAAATTCTAAAATAAAAACAGAATTTGTTTCAGGTGGAAGTGCTGAGGAGGAACAGAAGAAACCTTTCTGGAGATAATCAAACCAGGAGTTTCTTGCTGAAAAGAAAAGGCATGGAACTGGAGTGTTTCATCCAAAAGAGACTCGAACCTGTTTCAAATACAATGAAGCTGGTCACATTGCATGGAACTGTCCGAAAAATGCTAAAATTAAACAGGGAGTTTCTGAAAAACTGAAAGAAATAGTTGTTGATGTTGAACCACCAACCGAAAAATTCAAAATGTTTGAAAATTCAACTTATGAGGTTGGTGAATGTTCTAAAAAGAACTTTTACAAAAGGAAAGCCAAGAACAACCAAGTGTGGGTTGTTAAGAAGTTTGAAGAGAAAGTCGGCGATGATTCTGGTTTCACAAAGCAAGAAGAGCCACAAGGTGAGGTAAAAGTGGTAATTTCTGTATCTTCAGTGAATGATGATGAATTTCCATCACTGAAGTTTGAGAAGATTAAACAGAAAGTTGGTAAGATTGAGATCTCGGATCAATTTTACTCTGAGAAGAATGAATTTGATATCGAGAAAGTTTTCAATGGAAATGTTAAGAAAATTTTTGGGAAAATGCTTGATGGAAAACTAAAAGGGGTTAAAGATTTTTATCCAACTAAAAAGGCAACTTACAACCCTACTGAACAAGAGTTAAAAGAGATAAAAACACCCAAGGTTGGTCAGACTTGGGTGGAAATTCTTTTCCCTTAAACAATCTGACTTGCCGGAGATCCCAAGTTTGTAATCGTGGATCAGGAATTAGCATCATTCTTGTTATGATAGATTTTGTGAAAAATTTTAAATGTATTTAGTTTTTTACAGGTGATGGACTATGCCGGAGCTTTCAGGTTGGTAAGTGCGAAGCAGGAATCGGCATTTTGATTGGTAAAATGGTTTGTGTAGATGATTTATTCTTACATGTGATTAAATGTTTTGGATATACTTACAAGTGGTAAGAGGTTGATTCTGACAAAGTGATTATTCAAGGTCATTAGTTTGAACTTGATGTAATCCTCATACAAATAATTGAATGGACAATATGATGAACCAAACCCCTAACCTTCAAGTGGTAAAATTAACAAAACTTATTTTCCGGAAAAATCATTTTGATTAAAACAAACTTAAGTGTTTTGAAATCATAATGAGAAAATAGTTTTATGAAAGGGGGAGTTCTGATTGTTTATGCCTAGTGGATGGCGAATTGATGCGATTTGATATCGGTTGTCAATTTTTTTGTATAGTTTGTTTTCAAATTTCCTTAAATGTCTTTGCATTTTAGGGGGAGTAATTTTTTCAGAAAATCCAAAAATATTTGAAAATTTGAAAAAGATAAAAACATTATAAAATCAAAAATGAACTTTTGTGTCAAAAAAGAGGAAATGATAGTACATCAGTAGACAGTTACAGTATGCTAAAGAATTGTATTGTTTAAATAGCGTTAAACGGTCTCACTGATGATATGCCGATAGGTTTTTACACATTTAGTAAGCTTTTTCGGGATATAAACTTAAATTCAAACTTGCTTATTTCGTGGGGAACACTACTTGGATATATAGGTAACCCCTGAAATTTCGTTTGAAAGGTCCCTCTTTCTGAGATACTAGGTCTTTATACTCAGTGATATCTGGGGTATTATCCCGGGATTTCTGCTGAATGGAAATTCTGACCTAGTCCCCGTATAATACTTTCTGCAAATACTTTGAAATATAAGCTCGCCCTCAGCAATTTGATGAAACAATAAAATTGATAATCATTGCTGTTGAAGAAAAGATCCTCTAAAGGGGACACACCAAAAGTCGAAGCCGTCATCTCTCTGCATATATGGAAGTATCGACCTGAGCTCTCACGGCCCTCGCAATTTAACCCCTTACAGATATCATCTGTGGTATACTCACCTGTAAGACTGAATATTGGGATCTGGATACGGGAGTATATTCAAGAGGTGGGACACATGAATGAGTTTAAGTTCTTAAAACACCTAACTCATATCCTGAATCAGTTGAAATTTGTGTGAGAATTTAAGTGGATCAGTATATCGGCAATCTAAGGAATTGTTTAATTCTTAATGTGTAATTAAGCTCAACGGTACTTGTGGCTTGTCAAAAACTGATATGATCCTCTTGCACAAACTCACAAAAATTAATGTCTGTAAATTTTTCTTTACTGCATTTCATTTCATTCAAAAGTCCAAAAATATTTTAGTGTGTTTTAGCATAATTTTTTAAAAATCCAAAAAGATTTTCGACAACTGATGTTGGAGAGCTGGTTTTCAAAATTCCAAGTGCTAGACATGATGAACAAATGGTTTGGGAGAATGTGTTTTGAAAAGAAAAATGATTAATTTTTGCAAAAGGTTCATCAGAATTTATCATTGATAAATCATTCTAGTTTAATTTGAGAGAGAATCTGGATTGATAAATTTGTCAAATGTTAAATTTGTGAAATTTACTTCTGGGTTAAGAATGTGCAGGTGTAGCAAGGTTTAAATTTTGAACTTGAAGATAGAGTGCCAGGTTCCAATACCTGAGGTCTATGTGATTTTAACAAGCCAGACTGCGATCCCAGCATAACGAAAGGGGGAGTCTGAAGATACCTGTGGAAAAAGCTAAGTGCTAGATTGCAATTCTGGAAGAAAGAGAAGAAAGAGATAAAGTTTGAGGTTTCTTACACGTTCAGACTGATAAAGTCTGAAGACGTTGAAGACTCGACACTTTAAGACTCGTCAACATTCGAGGGGGAGTCTGTTAGTGCATGCGACTGTCGATTTCGTCTTGTATCGAGTCTTGTTTTAGAAGTGTTAGATCAGGGCACATTATATGAGAGATATGTCAAAAATAGGGATGTGACAAGTTCAAACAAAATAGTTTGAAGGGTTTAGTTTGAAGAGTGTCATGCCATCTTCAAAGGGAATCCCATCTAGTATAAATAGCCTTCAAACTAAATCATTTGTAACTTTCCGGTTTGTACAACGAAGTGCTGCCGAAGTGTTGTCAGGTTGTAAAATGTCATCAAATCAATCATACAACAGTTTAATGTGTAATTCTAGTTGAATTGAACTCTACACGTTTGTTTCCACTTTTCATGTTGAGATAAACTCTTCTGATCGACTCGTTCGGGTCTGAAAACGATCCTACAATATTATTTTTTTTAAATTTGTAAAAATTTTTAATTTACCCGTATTTTTCAACGTATATGTAATCATAATTACATGTTTATTTTCGTAAACTATACGACAACCATTAATTTATTGAAAGGGTCTTACAATTGACTTGGTCTTTCGAGTGTCTTGGTGGCGATCTTGAACTTTGTTCTAGGTTAAATTTCACGTTCATCATAGAAAGGAAAAAGGTTTAATTATTTACTGTTACTAGTCTGATTGTTGTGTTTTGTTGTTAATAACATAATATAATTTTATTTGATTACAGGGCATTATACATAAAATTAGCAAGGTCTACCCCTTTCTAGAGCACATATATTGTTTATGGCATATCCATGAAAACATGTAACAAAATGGAGGTGGTAGTTGTACAAAGACATGTTATGGAGCTGTGCAAGTGCTACCACCACTCAGCACTTTGATAGGGGAATGAAAGAAATTTCTAAGAAGGACAAAGCCTTATTCGATTGGTTGAGACATATCCCTCCCAAACATTGGTCAAGGTCTCATTTTACTGGTATGTTGTCAACTTTTATTTATTTGCTATATGTATAGATAAATTCATGGATATAGGATTCTCATTATGTACTATATGTGTAGGGAGGTCTAAGTGTGATGTCTTTAGGCAGTTGTTAATGCATTTGTTATGCTTGCAGTTGTTAATGTATTAAAATGCTTGTATGTTTACATTGTTACAATTTGTATATCAGTGTGGTAACTTTAGACAGTTGTTAATGCGTTTGTTATGCTTGCAGTTGTTAATGTATTTAAATGCTTGTAGGTTTGTTATTGATGCAGTTTGGAATTTTTATTTTTGAACGACTAATGTTACTCATTTATACTAACAATCCTTAATTATTTCCCTTTTCCCAGTTGAACCTGGGACCTCCCGTCTAAGAACCATGTGACTCTACCAAGTGGGCTAACCTCACATTGCTGTAGTTTGGGATTGCATTAAGAAGTTCAAGACTTGAAGTTTGGTATCGACTTGTTATGCTTGCGGTTTGGTCATATAATCCAGTTTTTAAGACTTGTCAAGGTTAAGGTCAATTTTTAAAATTTAAAAACTTGTCGAATGCGCTTTTCATTATAGGATAAGCAACATTGAAGGAGTCTTTGAACAAACTCATTGTGACTCAAATGACTTTGTGGCTTACGGGACCGGTCAACTAAGGACCCAAGACAAAGATTGGTGGGATAAAATCAAGAATGAAAAAAGGATTGAAGTCGCACAGGCTATGACATGAGAGGAGTTTAAAACACCTTTCCTCAAACATCATAACCCTAAGGTGATGGTGAATAAAATCAAGGAAGAGTTTACGCAATTGAGGCATAAAATGAAATGATTGATAAGATCACATGGGTCTTTTTAGACAAACTAAAATTCTGTGGTGAAATGGTTTAAACGGAAGAGTAGGACATATACTACTACCACAACATGCTCAATGCCGAATATAGGGAATTTATGACTCCCTCGAATTATGGGAACCTCGCAGAGATAATTAATTCTACACGTGAGCATGAAATAGAACTGAAGAAGCAAGTTAAGAGAGGGGAAATGAGGGCAACTAATGTAATTGCGAGCCCCACTAAGAAGCCGAAGGTAACCAAGTCCCCCAAGAAAGGAAGTGTGAAAGTCGGATCGCCAATTTGCAAGATATGTGGTTGAGCTCATCATGGGGAATGTTAAAAAACAAACCATGTGTCAATTGCCAGAAAACGGGTCATGGGGTCTCGAGTTGCCCTACTAAGATGTCGGTGTGCTACCATTGCAATAAATCGGGTCACAAAAAGGCCGACTGCCCAGACTTGGTAGGAAAAGGCGCAAAAACCGAAAAAAAGGTTGAAGCTCCAAGATCGCGACCAAGATCCTTTAAGATTACCGCGACGGAGGCAAAATGGAGCCCCATGTGGTTACAGGTATATTTATCGTCAAATTAATTCTCGCATGTGTATTATTCTATACGGGTGCAAATAAATATTTTGTTTCATATGGGTTTATTCAAACACCCTTCATTTACTTTAACAAAACTATCTATGCCCTTTGCTGAGTGTCATGTGCCTTATGTCCAAGGCTTGATGCAAAACTACTATCGAGTCCTGGGTCTCACTGGAAGCAATCTCTATATTCCTATGGGGTAAATGTAAGATTGTCTACATCTTACCTTCCTCAAACCCTACCTTAGCTTTGCTATTGGTGGGATTTACTGAGTATGGTGATGATGATGTTTGTGATATTTGCCGAGATTGTAAAATGGAAATAGAAGACGAAGAATATTCGATTAACTTGATGCCCATGGCAATGGGAGATTTCCATTTGGTGGTGGGAATGGATTGGTTGTCCTGCCACCACGCCCAAGTGATATGTTACCGCAAGGAGATAAAATTAACTTCCCCAAGCGGGAAGCATGTCACTATTTATGGGAGAAGGATTGTAATCCCATGATATGCTTGATGGCAGAAGCTACTAAACTCATGCTATATGGGTGCAATACGTACTTGACTTATGTATGCGACTCAGAAAAGGAGTCTCCAAGAATTGAAAATGTACCCGTAGTGAAGGAATTTAAAGATGTATTTCCGGAAGATTTGTCGGGCATACCACCTAAAAGTGATGTGGAATTTAGAATATAACTAATTCCGGGGGCTAAACCAGTCGCCAAGGCTCCATATAGGTTAGCGACTTCGTAACTCCAAGAGCTAATGTCACAACTGCAAGATTTGCTTGATAAGGGATTCATCCGACCAAGTTGTCACACCCCAACCGATGGCGGAAACATCGGGGTATGGCACTGAGCGAAACAGATTGTCCAGAAGTTTGCATAACAATTATCATTACCAATTAATTTAAAGTGACATGTCCCATACCATGTCTTAAAAGATAAACAAATTATTACAGACAAAATCTAGGCAAATAGTTTTGTTCCGACCACTCAGATTTCATTTGTACAGATAACTATTTGTTGGCCTCTAAGACCTTATTCTAGCCTCGATTTCCTAGGAGATAAGCATCCTAAGCACATGTCACATACGTTAAAATAAAGTCAATACACATAGTGTAAAGGTGAGCATACAAGTTTGATAATAGCATATAGAGTTCGAAAGCGTTACGCATAACCAGCACGTACACAGAGTGAAATGAGGCATGTTAGTTATCGACATGAACCTATCGATACCAATGACTGCGGGTTGACTGCCCAAGGCAGTTCGTAATACATGATCACCACTGTAATCCATGCAAATAATTGTCCTTAACAACCCCCGAATGAACGGATGCTGAGTCCAAACTAATAGTACTATCGTTACTAAGGCAGGTAGACAACATTCCATGTGTAAACATAACAAACAAGCATTCATTAAGTCACGTATAACATGCGGTAACGGTTAGCGTTTAAATTATTGCGTAGTGTGTTCGATGTGGTTTTGTATAAGTAACGTATGTAACACCCAAAAGTGCTTAAAGCAAAAAGGGATCGAGTATACTCACAGCGTTGATGGATTGAAGGGAGCGCGTAGAGCGAGGTTAGCCTGATCAGAATGATAGCATAAGGATAAGCGACATGTAATACGATGCAAGGTGTAAGTGGCTCGGACAACAGTCCGGTCGGATGGTAGTCCGGTCGGATGGCCAGTTCGTGCGGATGACAATTTGTTCGGATGGTTATCCGGTCGGACGTTAGTCTGGTCGGATGACTATTCGAGTGGATTGTTTCTTCCTATGAGAAGGATGTGTTTGTGTATGATGGATTGACCTTTGAAGTTTTCATTGTAGCATTTTGAAAACATTGAAGTATCTCTACCTTTCAAGTCGGTCGGACAGTTATCCGATCGGACGGCGACTCGAGTGGCGAGGTTACTTAGTGAGAACAAATCCACATTAGGGCGGTCACTCGGTCGAATGTCCATCCGAGCGGGTGGCAACTCTGTTGTTGAACATGTTGAAAATTGTTTAAATGTTAAAGTCCAAATGTCTCATGATTCGGGTGGCTGTCCGTTCGGATGGTTGTCCTGTCGGACAACAACTCGTTCAACAATCAGACTTCAATCGTTGGAAAAATAGTTAAGTGTGGGACCCAAAGTGCAAGTCGCTCGGACAGCCGGTCGCTCAGATGGCTGTCCGTTCGGACAACAGTTCGATCGGACGACACTCCGTCCTGGTTGTTCCGTTCGTCTTACACTTGGCTGTTTTGATTGTTTGTCGTGTTATCGAGCTGTGTTGATATCGTGCTAACCAACTGAGTCCCATCCTAAGCTCTAGTGACTGACCGAACAGGAACCACCCAAATTCGGTCAGTCCACCGGTTTAAGATGATAGTTCTTGGTTAACCCGAAATCGATAATCTCGTGGATAGAATACGGATCTTGAACCACTACAACCACAAGATTGAGTAGTGAGTCGGCACAAGCTCCGATTCTACCGGTTTTGAGTGCATTGAGTGTAAAAGAATTGAAAGAAAGTTGGAAAACCTTCTCCAATCCTTTTTACCGTGAATATGTTTAGATCTAGGAAAGATCTTTGTTTTTTTATGTGGAAATCGGTTAGATCCAAGTTGTTCTTGGTGGATTGAGGCCAAAACATGAAGTTCTTCAAGAACATATGATGACGTCATCCAAGAACACCTTGAATCTTGATGATTTCACGGTTAAAAGTTAAGATTTAAAAGGTAGAAAGGTGTATGAGTGCGTGTAGATTAAGGAAGTACAGGATTTAGGACAAGATCTTACCGGGATTGCGAGAAATCAGAGAAAAAGCGAGGAAAACGAGCTGGTCGGACGTCACTTGCCAAAAGTGGAAAGAATGAAAGTGATATGGGGTATTTATAGGATACCCAAAGTGGAAAGGGCTGGCGGGTCGGATGGCATCTCGCCCGGATGACAGTCCGGTCGGATGTCACCTCGCTCGGATGGCAACCCGGTCGGATGGCAATCCGGCCAGATGGCACTTGGTTCGAGCGTGCGGTGCGATGATTTTTGCTGTTTCGATTGCGATTGCGAGCGTTGCGATGCGATAGATTTTCCTAGTCAAATTACTTTTAATCCCAACTACTCATATCTCACACTGTCTCTTCTCCACTAATTATTATATCATTTCGATTGCGATTGAGTTCGATTGCGATTGAGTTTCGATTGCGTTTCGATTGATTACCACACATAACATAAATAAACATGCACAAGTAACACATAAGGCACACACACACACGTATAATAATAATAACCATAATGCGTAATTCGAGTTGCGAGTGCGATTGCGATTCGATGTTGATTAAATTAGATTGATTAGCGTTTATTTGACTTTATCGCATTGTTACTTCCTATAGTTCACAGTCGTATATCGATTAAATAGCGAATAACACACGTCGATTATTGTGATTATTGACGCTTACTCCACTTAATACAAGTAAAACAATAATAAAGTAGACTAATTACAAGTCAAAGAAGTCAAAACAGGAATTGAGCAAGGAGAAACAGATCGCAATTAGCAATCTTGTCTTCCTTTGACTTCAATCTTGACTTTGACTTTGACTTTCGAAACACGGGGTGTTACAGCCTCCCCTAGTTGAGGGAATTTCGTCCCGAAATTAGTCTGAAGCCGTAACAAATAACTGTGGGTACTTCGCCTTCATATCGCTTTCGAGTTCCCAAGTGAACTCTGCGCCTCGTTTGCCTTCCCATCGGACTTTCACAATAGGAATGCGCGAGCGTCTGAGCTGCTTGGTTTGGCGATCCATGATTTCGACAGGTTTCTCCATGAAGTGTAGTGTTTCGTTTACTTGAAGGTCATCGAGGGGTACAATTAAATCATGCTGAGCCAGGCACTTTCGGAGGTTTAACACATGGAAAGTCGGGTGGACGTTACTAAGTTCCTCCGGTAGTTCGAGTCTGTAGGCGACTTTTCCGATCCTTTCCAGAATCTTAAAAGGTCCAACATATCGAGGCGCTAGTTTCCCTTTCTTGCTGAATCTGACCACACCCTTCCAAGGTGATACCTTTAGGAGTACGTAGTCGTCAACGTCAAATTCCAGGGGCTTGCGTCGTCTATCGGCGTAACTTTTCTATCGACTTCGAGCTTTCAACAAGTTGTCTCGAATTTGGAGGACTTTGTCAGTCGTTTCTTGCAATAGCTCGGGACCGGTTAGTTGCGAGTGACCGATCTCGTGCCATACAATAGGCGATCGACATCTTCTTCCGTATAAAGCCTCGAATGGTGCCATTTGAATGTTGGAATGATAACTGTTGTTATACGAGAATTCGACTAACGGCAGGTATGCATCCCAATTACCACCGAAATCTATGACACACGAACGGAGCATGTCTTCAAGAGTACGGATTGTTCTTTCAGTCTGCCCGTCGGTTTGAGGGTGGAAAGCGGTACTTAGATTAAGCGATGTACCGAGAGCCGTTTGAAACATTTCCCACAGTCATGAGGTAAACCGAGCATCGCGGTCAGAGATGATGTCACGAGGCATCCCATGTCGACAAATGATCTCGTTGGTGTAGATTCGGGCTAATCGTTCTACCTTGTAGTCTTCCTGTATTGGCAAAAAGTGAGCAGATTTGGTCAAACGATCAACAACAACCCAAATGCTGTCGTGACCTGATGACGTGTGTGGAAGCTTTGTTATGAAGTCCATAGCTATACTCTCCCACTTCCACATAGGGATTGGAGGTTGTTCGAGTAAGCCAGAGGGTCTTTGATGTTCAGCCTTGACCCTTGCACAAGTCAGGCACTTCCCAACGTAGAGAGCAATATCCGTTTTCATACCCGGCCCCAGTACTTATAGCGAAGGTCCTGGTACATTTTTTCGGCATCGGGATGAATAGAATACCGGGATTTGTGGGCTTCGTCCATTAATATCTTTCGCAAATCGAACCGTTTAGGGATCCAAATTCGGTCCAGATAGTGGAATATCCAATTCGGCTTGCTCACAAGTTGAGCTCCATCGTGATAGATTCGTTCCTACTTCAGAGTGCGTTCATTAAAACATGCATGCTGGGCTTTACGGATGAGAGTTTCGAGGTCGTATTGGGCTTGGACGTTGCGAATGCTGAGCAAATAACTCTGTCTGCTGAGAGCGTCGGCAACAACATTTGCTTTGCCTGGGTGATAACGAATCTCACATTCGTAATCGTTGAGAAGTTCTACCCATCGGCGTTGACGCATATTAAGTTCTTTCTGATTAAAGATATGTTGTAGGCTCCTATGATCGGTGAAGATCGTACACTTTGTACCATACAGGTAGTGTCGCCAAATCTTTAACGCAAAAACAACCGCGCCTAGCTCGAGATCATGGGTTGTATAGTTCTTCTCGTGGATTTTGAGCTGACGAGATGCGTAAGCTATGACCTTGTCCCGTTGCATAAGGACACAACCAAGACCAAGGTTGGAAGCATCACAATAGACAATGAAATTGTCATTTCCGCCGGGTAATGTAAGAACAGGAGTATTGCAAAGCATGTGCTTGAGTGTTTGGAAAGCAGAATCTTGTTCGGTTCCCCAAACAAAAGGCTTGCCTTTATGCGTGAGAGCGGTAAGCGGCACAGCGATCTTTGAGAATCCTTCAATAAATCGTCGATAATAGCCCGCTAGTTCGAGAAAAGAACGGACTTCGGACGGGTTCTTAGGTGTAATCCAACTCTTAACTGCTTCAATCTTCGCAGGATCGACGTGAATACCCTGACTATTGACAATGTGACTCTGAAACTGGACCTCCTCCAGCAAAAATTCGCACTTGGAGAACTTGGCATAGAGTCGATTCGCCTGGAGTAGCTCGAGAACCAAACGTAGATGTTGCGCGTGTTCGGTCTTCAACTTGGAATAGATCAAGACATCGTCGATGAACACTATGACGAAACGGTCGAGATATGGTTTACACACGCGATTCATCAGATCCATGAAAACCGCGGGTGCGTTGGGTAAACCAAAAGGCATAACAACGAATTCGTAGTGGCCGTATCGAGTGCGAAACGTGGTTTTGGGTATATCCTCCTCTTGAATGCGTAGTTGGTGATAGCTTGAGCGTAGATCGATCTTCGAGAAACATGTAGCGCCTTGTAGTTGATCAAACAAATCGTCAATGCGAGGCAGGGGATAGCGGTTCTTGATAGTTAACTTATTCAATTCCCGATAATCGATGCACATCCTGAACGACCCATCCTTCTTTTTAACGAAGAGGACTGGCGCGCCCCAAGGAGAGGTGCTCGGGCGAATAAAGCCTTTCTCAAGTAATTCCTGGAGTTGATTTGAGAGTTCACGCATTTCTGACGGCGCGAGTCCGTAAGGAGCTTTGGCAATAGGGTTGGCTCCAGGAATGAGGTCGATACGAAAGTCGATATCACGACTAGGCGGTAATCCTGGAAGATCGTCAAGGAACACATTAGGAAATTCACGAACCACAGGAACGTCCTTCACTTCTGTCTTTCCTTTCTTTTCCTTCTCTGCTACTACAATGTTAGCCAAGAAAGCTCTGTATTCCTTGCGGAGATACTTGCTAGCTTGGACACATGACATGAGCTTGTGACCTTTCGAAGCAGTTTCGCCATAAACACACAATAAATCACCATTCGCGAGCGAGAATCAAATCAACTTATCGAAACACACAACTTCAGCATGGTTTTCGCGAAGAAAGTCCATGCCTACTATGACGTCGAAACTTCCGAGTTGCATCGGAATTAGGTCGATTGGGAAGATGTGATTGTTGAGCTCGATGGTACAATAACAAAGAACATAATTTACAGTGACAATTCTTCCGGTAGCGACTTCAACATCGAACGTCGAGGGGAGATGGGAGCGCTTACGGCTAAAGACTTTTTCGAACTCGAACGACACAAAGCAATTATCGGCTCCAGTATCAAACAAACACGATGCATAAATACCATTCACAAGTAATGTACCATTGACCACGTTGTTGTCAGCCTGGGCTTGGCGCACATTGATGTTGAAAGTTCTGGCGCGTGCGGCTTGTTGCTGCTACTGATGTTGTTGCTGCTAGTGTTGTTGCTGCTGCTGAGGCTCTTGTTTCACCACCCTGTTCGGGAACATATTCGCAAAGTGGTTGGGATCACCACATGCGAAGCAGAATCAGGCGTTGATCGTGGGTGCCTAAGCCGCTTGTTGGCCTTGTGGGACTGGGAGTAGAGCTTGATGAGCAGTGGCTTGAGCTGGGGCTTGATGGGGACCAGTACAGAAGTTGGCAGTGAAGTGGCCGTACAGGTTGTAGTGAGCGCAGAAACGATAGGCGAGACCCATCGGGTGATGATAAGAGCATGTCGGGCAAGCCGGGTGGGGGCCTGTGTATGCACGCTTTGCAGGCGGTGCATAAGTAACTGGTGCTGGACGGTGATGGTGCTGCTGCTGGGCCGATACGGCCTGAAGAGCAGCAGCAGTGGTGGTGACAGCACAGTTCTTGTTGCTGGAGCTGCTGTTGTTGTTCTTCTTCTTGCGGCATGAGGACTTGGACGATTGGGCGGCGGCGGTTTCAACAGTTGGTGTGGCGGTGACTTGGTGCAGGTGCTTCGAAGTTTTATCTCAGACACCAGCCTTGACCCGCTTGTCGTTGATTTCAGCGACCATTAGGTAAGTCTCTTCGATCGTTGTAGTCTTGGCCGCTTGCACGAAATCTGCAAGACAGTCAGGCAGGGCTCGGATATACTTCTTGAATGCGATCTCCGGAGTCTTGACTTGATCAGGACAGATAATGCTGAGCTGCTTGAAGCGAGCAGTGAGTGCAGCGTTTTCTCCATCCTTCTGCTTTATGTGCCAGAATTCATCTTCTAACTTTTGGCGCTCATGAGGAGGGCAAAATTCTTCCAGCAGGACTTCCTTGAGCTCGTCCCACGACAGACCATAGGCTGCATCATTCCCATGTTTGTTCCTCTCAGCCGTCCACCAGTCTAAAGCGCAGGACTGGAAGACGCCAGTTGCGTTGAGAGTGCGTAGGTTATCTGGGAAACCGCTCTGTCGTAGTGTGACCTCGATGGAGTCAAACCATTGAAACAAAGCTGTAGGGCCTTCTTCTCCTGTGAACTCTTTCGGTCCACATGCCTTGAATTGTTTGAAGCTGAAAGAAGCTTTGGGAGTCTCAGTTCGGGATTCCTCAGACGATTTGCTCATGTTTTCGTATATCTCGCTGACGACTTGGGGAACAACTTTTGCCATTTGTTTAGTAATCATAGCGGCGAGACGTTTGTTAGCTTGCTTTCGGCGAGCATCTCGGGTAGCGGGATATCCAGATGACGACATTGTCTGTATCAGACATCGCCACAGGACTCAACACAATAAAATCGAATCTCACCTCACGCGACTAATACCCCTAAATCTTAGGAACACAGTGGAACATGTATCACGTAAAAACATAGGCACATTGATGTGTGCAAAATGCAACATATAAATTACATCAATTGTGGCATAAAACTAACCTTTTTTTAGTACTAATGTTGGAAAAAGTGTGCTTTTGTCTTCCTTTTGTATTTTCAGAATTAAATGAGCTCAAATTAACAAAAGAAGCAAAAAGGCAGCTAAATCTAACATAAATACAAGAAAAGGAACAAAGGTGACATGCCCGACCCCACGACAGCATCTTCCCAAGCAAAACAAGAGAACAGAAGGTTGAACACGCCCCGTGCTCAATGAGCACGGGGGCGTGCCCAAGTGTCAGCATAAAAGACAAAGTTGTAGAAGCTTCCATCGCCCACCACGGGGCCGTGTTCAGCGGACACGGGGCCGTGGTCAACTATAAAATTCGCAGAATCCAGGAAAATCTTGATAGTACAGATATGCTTCTGCACACGGGGTCGTGCCCAGCGGACACGGGGTCGTGGTCAACTAATACAGACAAGAGCAATTAATGAAGAGAGAGAAGGATGTGGACATGGGGCCGTGCCCACTGGACACGGGGCCATGCCCGAGCTTCTGTTCAGCCTATAAATAGGAGTGCTTGGCTCAAGCTTAAACCATCCCTTGGCACACCACCTCTCTCACACTTCACCCACCACCACCACCACCACCATAACACCATCATCCACCACCATCATCCATTGTCCATCATAGAGTGTGTAAGTCGTCTCGGGATCCAAGATTGATCGTAAGAGTTCTTGACAATCAAGGTCATGTTTGCCTAAGTCTCTTACATCACTTGGTGAAGACAAAGTGTCTAGTGTAATACTTTTTATTTTTAATCTTTTCGCACTTTTTACTTGGTTATGTATTAATGACTTTAATAACTAGTTTCTTATGTTGAAGGTGATTTTTCCTTATCGTTTGTCCGTGGTGTCTTGGCATTATTTTACTGTCTATATAAAATAAAAGATTTTCACCATTCATATCTCCACGGTCTATATGGAGGTATGTTGGCTACCTGGTCGGGGGTTAAGGGAACGGTTTGGTAAGAGGTCTTGCCTTGTTCAGTGTATAGATCCTGCAAGGACCTGGGTCAAATTTAGTAGGACTTCCTTCAATACTTAACGGTATTGGATGGCGGGGGTCCAAACTCTTTGATCCCCTCATATGTAAGCTACTATTAATACTTTAACCCGGCTACTTAGGACTGTATCCTTGCTGACTCAGACTACTTAGCCGAGGGTAACGTCACCTTCAAAAGAGGGGCCTACCATAATATGTATTAATAACTTAATTAATTATCTTTCAATAATCCGACCCTTTAGGATTGTATCCTTGCTGACTCAAACTACTGGATTGAGGGTAACATCGCCTTCAAAAGAGGGGCCTACTACAATAACTAAGATAATCTCTTAAAAAGTGCAAAAGTGCGGAAATAATCAAAGGTTACACTATACATGAGTCGGAACCAAGTGATTCATCTTGTTTATCTGTTTTTACTTTTATTTTTATTTTCAGCATTTTAGTTAGTTTTTATTTTTCTAGTTTAAAACCTTTTTCTAACATTTTGATTTGATTAGACGTTGAGGATAATCCGGTACTAAAAGCTCTTATGTCCTTGGACGACCTCGGTATCTTACCAACACTATACTACGCTCACGATGGGTGCACTTGCCCATATGTGTGTTTAGTGTTAGTAAATATCGTGTTTTATAAATTTAAAACTTGGCTAAAAAGTGTAAAAGGGCTTAAAATATACTTAAACTTATATATACACTTCACACGCATCAAGTTTTTGGCGCCGCTGCCGGGGACACAAGGATTTTAAGAAAGCTTAAAATCGACGGCCTAATCATTTTTTCAAAACTTTTTCAAAATGCGGGCACATTTTTCTGCATTTTAGTTTAGTTTTGCATTTACAGTAAGTTGAACATGGGCCGTGCTCACTGAACACGGGGCCGTGCTGCACATTTTTCACAAATACCCAGATACAGTAGTCTGAACACGGGCCGTGCTTACTGAACACGCCCCGTGCTTAACGAAATCAGTAACTCTAATTAAAACGCCCAGATACAGATTCTGTACACGGGGCCGTGTCCACTGAACACGGGGCCGTGTCCACTGAACACGGGGCCGTGTCCAGCCTCTGTTTCCGTTTTTATTTTTGTTTTCTGATCTCGAGACTTGGTTGCGGTCTGCTGAGTGATTCTTATGGATCAATAATCAGGAGGTTACAACTACACCTATGAGGAGGATGATTATAGGAGTAACTATTGCACTAATTGTGGTGACCCGCACTCGGTTCAGTATTGTGACTTATATCAACCATCCAATTCATACACTTACTATGAGGAGCCCAGGTACGAGCCATCGACTTCATACACATCCTATGAAGACCAAAGGTATGAACCTCCTCCCTCATACTCATATTTTGATGAACCAAGGTATGAGCCTTTTTACTCATACTTTGAGGAACCAAGATATGAGCCACCACCTTCATATGCTTACTATGAGGAACCATGGCGTGAACAACCCACCTCGTATGAGTATTATGAAGAACAAAATTACGACCCTTATCCATCATATGCTTACAATGAAGAACAATGGTGTGAACCATCTACTTCATATGGGTATTATGAGGAACAAAGGATCGAACAACCGGATTCAAGCTTTGAAAATCCCGATCCTTTTTCTATAACCGATGTGACCGATAGGATATTAGAACACCTTAGAGTTATCGATCGCTATATAAAAGAATCTCGTGCAAGGGAAGAACAGTCCCGCGCAAGAGAACAATTAAATAAAGAAGAGATAACTGAAAGTGTAAAAATGAAAGAACAAATAATGAAGAACCGACACATGAGTTAAACAACGAAAAAGGTGAGTCCGACAACGTTAAAATTCAAGAAGAGTCTAATTTTGAAGAAATTAATCTCTTGTCACCTTCTTTTGAAAATCATTGTCTAGTTCCAACTCATGCTAAGTTTTTAAAAGAGTTAAACACTAACACTAAAATTGATGAAACGGTAAGTGTTAAGTTAACTAATGATCAACCTCACTAATAAAAGAAGATCCATTTGAAATTAACATTACACCGGTTCCATGTTTCTTTCAAAACTCGTTTATTAGTAATGTAACAATTGATAAAGATCTTTGTGTTAACATAATGCCTAACTACATTTTCGAAAATTTAAGTATTAGTGATTTTTCTCCACTTCAAATACCCATTTTTCTATCCAATCGGAAGGTAATAAAATCAATCGGTGTAGTTGAGGATGTCTTGGTTCAAATAAATCAAATGGTAATCCCGACCGACTTCGTCATCCTCGATGACGCTCCTCTAGTGTTGGGACGTCCATTTGTAAAAACTCACGAAGCTTTGAAAAACCGGAAATACAACAACCTACTTCTTCAATTAGGGGCATTTAAAAAGAGTGTCGATCTTGAGCGGTCAATGAAATATCCATTCGGAAATAATGACCCCCTAATTGAAGATGAAGATGAACCACCCGATACAAGTGAAAAGATTGACCACTTTGTTGAAGAAGAGGTCGCCGTAGAACAAACTTTTAAAGTTCTTGATCAAAATGAGAAACCAAATAAGGAGTCTCCTAAAGACTCACCTCTTGAGCTCAAAGAACTTCCAAAAGGTTTGGAATATGCTTTTCTAGACAAAGATGGTAAATTACCTGTAATTATTTCGTCTAAATTAGATAGCCTAGAAAAAGAAAAATTAATTAGTCTTTTGAAAAAACACAAAAATGCGATCGCTTGGAAGCTTGTAGATATTAAAGGAATAAGTCCTTCCATGTGCACGCACAAAATTTTAATGAATGATGACTACAAATCAGTAATACAACCACAACGTCGAGTAAATCCAAATGTTCAAGAAGTGGTTAAAAACGAAGTCATCAAATTACTTGACGCCGGACTTATCTATCCTATCTCCGATAGCCCTTGGGTAAGTCCCATCCAAGTAGTTCCAAAGAAAGAAGGTATGACGGTAATAACTAACGAAAAGAATGAACTAATACCAACGAGAACCATCACAGGATGGAGAGTATGTATAGATTATAGACAATTAAATGAAGCAACAAGGAAAGATCACTTTCCTTTGCCCTTCTTTGATCAAATGTTAGAAAGATTATCCGGTCATAAATTTTACTGTTTCTTGGATGGTTTTTCAGGATACTTTCAAATCCCGATAGTACCCGAAGACCAAGAAAAGACAACCTTCACATGCCCCTATGGAACTTTTGCTTATCGACGCATGCCGTTTGGTCTATGTAATTCCCCTGCAACATTCCAACGTTGCATGGTAGCCATCTTCCATGACATGATAGAAAAAACAATGGAAGTCTTCATGGATGACTTTTCTATCTTTGGGGATTCATATGACCAATGCCTCGATAACCTTGAACGAATGCTATCCCGATGTGAGGAAACTAACCTCGCCCTTAACTGGGAAAAATGTCATTTCATGGTAACAGAGGGAATAGTACTCGGTCACAAAATCTCAAGCGAAGGAATGGAGGTAGATCGAGCCAAAATTGACACCATCTCTAGGTTACCACCCCCATCCTCCGTTAGAGCTATCAGAAGTTTCCTAGGGCATGCCGGATTTTATAGGCGGTTTATCAAAGACTTTTCTAAAATTTCAAGGCCTCTAACAAAATTTCTTGAAAAAGATGCCCCTTTCATCTTTGACAAGGATTGCAATCAAGCATTTCTAACCCTAAAGGAAATGCTAGTCAATGCACCTATCATGATAGCACCTGATTGGAAATTTCCTTTTGAAATCATGTGTGATGCAAGTGACTTTGCAGTTGGAGCTGTCTTGGGACAAAGAAAAGAAAAGCATTTCCACCCAATTTATTATGCTAGTAAAACACTAAACGATGCACAAGAAAATTACACAACAACTGAAAAAGAATAACTAGCTGTGGTATTTGCTTTTGATAAATTTCGTTCTTATCTTGTTCTTTCTAAAACTATAGTCTATACAGATCATGCAGCCATTCGATATCTCTTCAAAAAGCAGGAAGCAAAACCACGTTTGATTCGGTGGATTCTACTCCTCCAAGAATTTGATATTGAAATAAAAGACAAAAGAGGAGCAGAAAATACCACAGCAGATCATCTTTCGCGCTTAGAAGACCCAGCTTTGGAGGTAACCAGGGACGAGCAAATCAATGAAAAATTTCCAACGGAGTCCCTAGAAATGGTGGAATACAAGGAAGAACCATGGTACGCCGACTATACTAACTACCTAGCTAGCGGTATAGTCGCAAAAGGTTGGCCACATCATCAAAGAAAGAAATTCTTTGCTGATGTGAAACATTATTTTTGGGAAGATCCATATCTTTTCAAAATGTGTACCGACCAACTCATCCGACGATGCGTCCATGGTAGCGAAGCATGAAGAATTCTCCACCATTGTCATGAAGGTCCATACGGAGGGCATCATGGTGCCGCTAGTACCGCACGAAAGATATTTGATTCAGGATTTTATTGGCCAACCATTTATAAGGATGCCCAAAGTCTTGTCAAGACATGTGATGCTTGCCAAAGAACAGGTAATATTTCTTCCAAAAACGAAATGCCACAAAATGGCATTCTTGTTTGTCAAATTTTTTATGTGTGGGGACTCGACTTTATGGGACCTTTCCCACCGTCAAAAGGAAACAGATATATACTGGTGGCAGTAGATTACTTGTCAAAATGGGCCGAGGCCGAGGCACTTCCAACAAATGATGGAAGAGTCGTGGTAAGATTTCTGAAAAAACTATTCTCTCATTTTGGAACACCTAAAGCACTAATAAGTGATAGAGGTACCCATTTTTGCAATCATCAACTTGAATTTTTTTTAACAAGATATGGGGTCTATCACAGGGTCTCAACAGCATATCACCCTCAAACAAACGGACAAGCCGAAGTGACTAA
Source organism: Helianthus tuberosus (assembly GCA_030545235.1). Lineage (NCBI taxonomy): Eukaryota > Viridiplantae > Streptophyta > Magnoliopsida > Asterales > Asteraceae > Helianthus > Helianthus tuberosus. The sequence continues at coordinate 137,726,915 of CM060357.1, forward strand.
TAGAGGTTTAAAACGAATACTTGAAAAAAACTGTAGGGTTAAATAAAAAGGAATGGGCAGATAATTTAGATGATGCTTTATGGGCTTTTCGAACTGCTTATAAAAAAACAATAGGTACAACCCCATATAAGCTCGTCTATGGAAAAAGTTGTCACTTGCCAGTAGAAATTGCACACAAAGCCTACTGGGGAATTAAAAATGTAAACTTAGATTTAGAATTTGCTGGAAAAAAATCAATTTTGTCAATTAAATGAATTAGACGAACTTAGGAATTATGCATACTCAAACTCCGAAATTTATAAGGAAAGAATGAAAAATTTGCATGACAAACATATTAAACCTAATGAATTTCGAGTAGGAGATCAAGTTCTTTTGTTTAATTCACAACTTCGAGTGTTTCCTGGAAAATTAAAGTCTAGGTGGTCAGGACCTTTCTCCATCACCCATATTTTCCCACACGGTGCAGTAGAAATTAAATCTCGGAATGGAATTCCATTCAAAGTCAATGGCCAACGGCTGAAACTCTATCAAGGATTCATTGTGGATGAAGAGGAAGAGATCTCGCTTCAAACGGTCGACGAATAAAAACATCAACATTGTACCTGGTAAGTTACGAACAGACGGGATGACATCTTAATCGGTAAGTCTTCTAACCAAGTTTTGGAAAACAAGGGCACTCACACGAGCACAGAAAAAAAATTTAAACTTTGCTCGGCACGGGGCCGTGTCCGCACTACTGTCGGGATATATTCCCCTTTTCATAACAATTACAACATTCCACACGCCCCGTTTCCCCAAAAACACTCTGGTTCGAGGCGATTTTCCGTAGATTTTCAACGTCTCCTCTAGTTCTAACAACACCAAGGTATGATTCTATCACCATTAGTAGCTAGATTAAGCACTTGCATGTAGTTAAAACATCACAAATTTGGGGAAAATCTAGGGTTCTTGAACTTCATCCGGATCGAACCTCAAATTTTTGCCTAAATTTGTTTGCATTTAGTTAGATTAATGTTTTAGGAAGTAAACCCACTTGTATTGTTCAAAGATTTGCCCAATTTCTCACAAAAACCCCAAACCCTTGTTTTTGAACCGAAAAAGATTAAATTGAATGGGTAAACGGGTTGTTTTGGGAAAAACGGCACTTGGGGTTTCATTTTCGGGGAAAACCGCACCTATTGGACCAAAAATTTTCAAGTTTTCGAAACCGGGTCGAAAAATGAAATTTTGGTGTAATAGACGCCTGGACACGGGGCCGTGTCCGCTGAACACGGGGTTGTGTCCAGCCAACTGTTTGCAGTTTTGTCCGAAAATTCTACTGTTTCGTGCTAACTTTTGGTGTATTCTTTCAGATGGAGAAGAAGTTCACAAGGTTTAACGCAAACGAGCTCGATGCTAGGGCAAGATATGACATAGTTCAAACAAGACCGGAAGAATACCCGAGGCAAGCATGCACAGATCTGTTAACCATGGTAAACCAAATTGACTGACCGGTTCAACAACCTTGTCACTGGCCCACTAAGAGTCGCTTTAACAACTCGACTTCGTTCCATCCACGAGTGCACATTGGAATTCTATAGCACCTTCACGTTCAATTCAAGGTGCGACCCATTTGACAATGATGGGGTAGTATTCCGATGTGGTGGAACTCGGTACTCGATCTCGATGGCTCAATTCGGATCGATAGTTGGGCTATTCACGGAGGAAGACGTGGGTAACGAGGAAAATACCGGAGGGATGTGAGAGATGGATGAGAATGATCGCCAAGCCGCGTGGGCTCAGATTGGTGAAGGGCACTACAATCCGAGCAGCACAAAGAGCACAAAGTTGAGGGATCCGCTCTACCAATACATCCATAGGCTCCTCGGCTACTCTCTTAGCCAAAGGCATGATAGTGGTGGCATTGTTGGGTTGAGAGATTTGGTTGTCCTCCACTGCATCCATAACCGCAGACACCTTGATGTTCCGTTCCTCCTGCTCCGAAACATGCAACCCCTAACAATGTGTGTGGCCTAGAGGTTTTTACCGTTCGCTAGTTCTATAACATGCTTGATGTTCAAGGGAATTGGGGTACGCTTAAGCATCTGACTAACCCTTATGGACACGTAACTAGTATCGGTACCCGAATCAAATAAAACCGAAACGAAGAAATCATCCAGTAGAAACTTACCCCTCACGACGTTGGGATCGTTCCTCGCATCACCTTGACCAATCACAAATGCACGTCCCCTGACACCATTACCCTCATTGTTATCCCTGTTGTTTCCATTCCCCTGATTGTTGTAATTGTTCTGATTCTGGTTCAGCTGGGGGCAGTCTCTTTTGAAGTGGCCCTCAGCACCACACTGGAAACATCCTTTGTTGTTACCCTGTTGTTGCTGCTGGCGCTGGTTCTGTGGAGTCTGCTGCTGCTGTCGCCTTTGATTTGCAGGATAAAAGCTCCTGCAGTCTTTTGCTGTGTGCCCTGGCTTGTTGCATCTCTGACAATTATTCTTGCTACACTGCCCGCTATGGTGCATATTACATCGATTGCATTTAGGGTGATTTCCCTTATACCCACCCTGACCTTGATTACCAGTAGACTGCTGATTGGGACTCTTGTAGTCATCAGTCCTTCGCTGTTGAGATTGAGACTGAACAGAACTTGAACCCCGGTTTGAAATTCCATCCCATTTGAATTTGTTGTCACTTGGAGCATCAGAAGTAGTGGCACTAATACGCTTTGGGAGCTTGTTCTGCTCAACCGCCTGATCAGTGAGACGATGGGATAGTCGTATGACTTGCTGGATTTTAGGGAGGTTAGCTGAAGTTACCATACTCTGAATCTCTGGCACTAGACCCTTGATGTATAGCTCGATATGTTTGCAGGGAGGATCCACCATGGTGGGACATAATCCAGCTAATTCGTTCGATCTCTAAGTATACGCTTCGATCTCAGACCCCGTCATCTTCAGATTGTAAAATTCCACCTCTAGCTTGTGTATGTCATCACGATGACAATACTCTTCCTTGATCAGATCCTTAAAGTCATTCCATGGGGTGGCATTAGCAGCGGTAAACCCTAGCATTTGCACCTATGCGTTCCACCAATTTAACGCACTGCCCTCAAGTGTTCCCGTAGCAAACTTCACCCTACTGGCTACAGGGCATTCACACATCTCAAAAACAGATTTGATCTTCTCAAACCAGTGGAGAAGACCTACAGCTCCCTCCATGCCACTGAAAGTACTATGTCGACAATCCATGAAGGTCTTGAACGTAAACACTCGAGGCTGAGCATTTTGACCTGTTGCGCGAGAAAGAAAGGATAAGGTTAAGCACGAGAGTAGGGTCACGAAAGTAGGTTCTAAACATCCTAGGATAGGTCGAAATAGTAGGTTGTACCTCCTGCTTAAGCTGCTGTTAGAGCCTCAGCAACTCGTTCGTTGATTAGAGCCGTCAGTTAGGCCAGAGTCAAGTTGAGACGTCCACTCATGATCTTCACATCCAGAAAACACAGGTAAGAATGGTGACATAGAGGTGTAAAAAGTATGGGGTGATAGAAGAGAGTGAGCACGCACGGTTTCAAACAATGGTTGTTACGTTATTTAAACACATCATGAACAATGCACTATGTAAACTAATAGGCAGGCAATACAAACATAAACCATATCACCTATAGTGTTGAGTTTTGCACGTGGAGCGAAGCGTCGTTGTGAATCGTTGAGCATTGAACAGGTTATAGTCTGGTTTTTATCAAAAGATTTTTCCCTTTTAAAACCAAGTTCACTATAACCAATGGCTCTGATACCAATCTGTCACACCCCAAAAATCCACAAGCGGAGTATCACCGCAGGGAGCGTGACTGACCAGGATCCAGCCACCAATCATATTGAACGATATAATTAAATAAATAAAAGTCCAAACCAAACAATATAATTGGTGTCCAAAACAATTCAACAAAGTTTAAGTTTTCAGCGGAAGCATTAAGTTCAAAACCATAATAAAGTATAAAAGTTCATAAGTTTAACATGGAACTCAACAGTCCATGTCCCACAACGACCTCTTCCTCCTATGCAAGCTCCATCTAAGCACCTAACGACCTGCAAGGCACATAATAACGAATCAACAACAAAGTTGAGCGAGTTCACAGTTGGTTGTCCATTTTAACGTTGTTCCAAAAACCATAGTTATGTTTCGAAAACCACGAGTTAACCAGTTCCTTGTTTCCCAAACCATACTCAGTGGGGGCTTCCCCATGTATCCCACTAGACCCGTTACCATATCGACTACTGACTGTAGTTATGTTTATGTGCCCTGCGTCAATGTCTATCTTCATTACTAGTGCCCAAGTCCATTAGTCCACGCCCGTCCTCTGCGGCACGGTGTGAGGCTTGTCAAACCTAATAGCGCTATTTAACTAATGACCCGTTTGCCATTGGCCCGACGATTTAGTCGATATAAAATGAGGGACTTAATGATAGAGTTTTTGTCTAGTGTCAATGTTGTCACCCTTCAGTTAAGAGGGTGGGAGTACGTGTCAAGAAGAACACGCAGGTTTCAATATTGTCACCCTTCAACTAAGAGGTTGGGAGTACACATTCTACCTAAGGAGAATACGCAGGTTTCGTTAATATACTTAACCCATTCCTAAACCACCGGGAATCCCATGCCTTGTGGAAAGTGTGAACTCACCTTTGGTTGCTCGGTTTGACTCTTAAAAATAGTTAACGGTCAGGGTCGGTCAATCACGTCCTTGGAGCTGACTTGGCACGAGGAGGGTCTTGGAGTTGATTAGCGAACGAGGGGGGGTTCTTCTCCTGGCGATGCACACAAGACCAAGGATTTAGGGTTTTGATTTTTCCCCCATGCATGTACGTATATAACTGATTAGGGGAAATTAGAGGCGGTTTGGGTGGAGTGGGCCTCAAGGAAGGTTTAGGTGATGGGGGATTGGGCCAGGTTTGCGCAAAAGGGAACAAAGGGTTGCGGGTTGGGCCTCTTTGCTTACGCAAGGGTTTTGGGTGGGGGTTTGGGCCGATGACTCCTTGGGCCGTAGGTGAGTTGGAGCATTCGAGGGTGTTTGGGTTAATCCACAATGGACAGCAAACAATACAAAGGGGATGGGGTGTTGGTTTAGGTCGATAAAGGAGGTGGGCTGTAACCGTAGAATGAGGAGTGGGCGTAACGTTATGTAATACAGTTTTGGTTTCGAATTCGTATATATGTTTATGTATCTATTTCAGCTTAAGGTGAAAATAATATATAATCGTATATTCGTTCAAGTAGGTATGCATAATTAAACAAAGGATGCGATAAATAAGACGTATAATAACTATAAATAAATTAATCGAAGAACATGAACGGTTTTTACCTCTGAAATACGGATTGTCACATCAACCCCAAGTTGAAAGAAATTTCGTCCCGAAATTTAGCGTACATCCACTGAATAAGCTAGTGCGGTTGAGTGTTTTCCTTGGGTGTCACGTCATCCCCCCGTTGGGATGGAATTTCATCCCGAAATTCTGATGTAGCCTCAGGACTGGACTCGCCTTTCTTAAACAACTGGGGGTACTTGCGTTTCATCTGATCCTCCCGTTCCCAAGTGAACTCTAGGCCACGACGGGAGTTCCAACGAACTCGAACAAAGGGTATCCGGGTACGTTTGAGGGTCTTGATCTCCCGGTCCATAATTTCCACCGGTTCCTCAACGAAACGTAACAGGTCGTCGATAGTGAGTTCCTTAAAAAGAACGATGAGGGTCTCATCTGATAGTCACTTCTTGAGATTCGACACATGGAATATGTCGTGAATACCACTGAGCTCTTCGGGCAGATTCAATCTATACGCCACCTTGCCGATCTTCTTAGTGATTTCGAAAGGTCCAATATAACGCGGATTAAGCTTGCCCCGTTTGCCAAAGCAAACCACACCTTTCAAGGTGAGACTTTAAGTAGCACTCGATCCCCAACCTGGAACTCGATTGGTTTCCTGCGCTTATCAGCGTAGCTTTTCTGACGGTCACGAGCTGCCTCCATTCTTTGCCTGATTTGAGCAATTTTCTCCGTTGTGTCGACAACGAGCTCTGGGCCAGTGATTTGGCTGTCACCCACTTCTGCCCAGCATAGAGGTGATCGGCATTTCCGTCCATACAAAGCCTCGAACGGAGCAGCCCGGATGCTGGTGTGGTAACTGTTGTTATACGAAAACTCCACCAAAGGTAGGTGCCTTTCCCAGCCATTACCAAAGTCGATTACACATGCACGAAGCATGTCTTCAAGAGTCTGGATGGTGCGTTCAGTCTGCCCATCCATCTGTGGATGATACGCTGTGCTCATGTCTAGACGTGAGCCAAAGGATTTGTGCATTGCTTGCCAATAATCAGATGTAAAGTGTGAGTCTCGATCAGAGATGATAGAATTTGGCACTCCGTGCCTAGAGACTACTTCCTTTAGATAGATGTCTGCGAGCGTAGAAAACTTGTCAGTTTCCTTGATTGCTAGAAAGTGTGCAGACTTAGTTAGTCGATCCACGATCACCCAAATGGTGTCATTTCCCCGCTGAGATCTAGGCAAGCTACTGACGAAATCCATGGAAATTTGCTCCCATTTCCATGTTGGGATCTCGGGTTGTTGGAGTAGTCCTGATGGCTTCTGGTATTCAACCTTAACTCTGGCGCATGTCATGCATTTACCAACATAGGTCGCTATGTTAGCCTTCATACTAGGCCACCAGTACGTGGTTTTGAGATCGTGGTACATCTTATCAGAACCAGGATGTACCGAGTAACGACACGTGTGTGCCTCATCCATCACAAGCTCGCGCAGATTACCATAAAATGGAACCCAGATACGCCCCGCTAAGTAGTAAGCACCGTCTTCCTTTAGTTCCAACCATTTTTCCAATCCCCGTAGGGACTCAGCTTTGAGGTTTTCTTTCTTCAATGCTTTGATCTGTGCCTCTCAAATATGGGTAGGAAGACTGGAGTGGATCGTATGCTATAACGCACGCACCCGCTTAGGCTTGGTTTCCTTACGACTGAGAGCATCGGCCACAACGTTGGCCTTGCCGGGATGATATTTGATCGCGCACTCATAATCATTCAGAAGTTCGACCCATCGACGCTGTCGCATGTTCAACTCCTTCTGATCAAAGATGTGCTGGAGACTCCTGTGATCGGTGTAAATTGTGCATTTGGTACCGTACAAGTAGTGTCTCCATATCTTGAGTGCAAACACTACTGCTCCGAGCTCTAAATCATGAGTAGTGTAGTTCTTTTCGTGGACCTTGAGCTGGCGTGATGCGTAAGCAATGACCGTCTCACACTGCATCAAGACACAACCAAGACATTGGATTGACGCGTCACAATAAACCACGAAGTCGTCTGTGCCATCAGGTAACGAAAGGATGGGGGCGCTGCAAATTTTCTCCTTCAGTAGTTAAAACGCGGATTCCCGAGTATCACCCCATCGATAGGTGACACCCTTCTATGTTAAGGTAGTAAGAGGCTGCGCAATCTTCGAAAAATCTTGAATAAACCTTCGGTAGTAACCCGCCAAACCCAAGAATTGACAGATTTTGGTTGGAGTACGGGGTGCAGGCCAGTTCTTGATCGAGTCAATCTTGGATGGATCAACGTGAATCCCATCCTTATTGACTACGTGGCCTAGGAAGTGGACTTCACGAACCCAAAAGTCACACTTCGAAAACTTAGCGTAGTGCTGTTCAGATCGAAGAAGTTCCAAGATAAGCCGCTGATGGTGTTCATGCTCCTCCTGAATTTTAGAATAGATCAAGATGTCGTCAATGAAAACAATGACAAATTTATCCAAGTATGGTTTGCACACTCGGTTCATGAGGTCCATGAAGACTGCAGGTGCGTTTGTCAACCCAAAATGCATAACCAGAAACTCGTAGTGCCCGTAACAAGTCATGAATGCTGTCTTAGAGATGTCCTCGTCTCGGACTCTCAGCTGATGATAACCCGATCTCAGATCAATCTTAGTGTAGAAGCTCGACCCTTGCAACTGGTCGAACAAGTCGTCGATACGCAGAAGAGGATAATGATTTTTCATGGTCACCTTGTTGAGTTCGCGATAGTCTATGCACATACGGAAGGTACCGTCTTTCTTCTTCACAAACAAAACTGGAGCTCCCCAGGGTGAAGAGCTAGGGCGAATGAAACCCTTGTCCAAGAGTTCCTGTAGTTGCGTGGACAGTTCTTCTAATTCTGATGGGGCTAAGCGATAAGGTGCACGAGCTATAGGTGCTGCTCGAGGAGCTAGCTCGATTTGAAACTTGACTTGCCGATGAGGCGGTAGACCAAGTAATTCCTCAGGAAACACCTCAGGAAAGTCATGTACGATCGGGATATCTTATATCTTCTTCTCTTTCGATGATGTATCAGTAACAAGGGCCAGAATAGCAAGGTGGCCCTTTCGAAGACACTTCTGGGCCTTGAGGAATGAGATGATGCCCACAAAAGCTCCACTTTTGTCACGCCGGATAACGAGGGTTCTTTACCAGAACGAGGAATGCGGACAATTTTCTCCTTGCAGAGTATTTCAGCTCGATGTTGGGATAACCAGTCCATCCCAATGACGACGTCGAAGCTACCAAGAACGATGGGGACAAGATCGATAGAGAAGGTCTGACCGGCTAGAGCTAGATTGCAACCCCTAACAATGTGTGTGGCCTAGAGGTTTTTACCGTTCGCTAGTTCTACAACATGCTTGATGTTCAAGGGAATTGGGGTACGCTTAAGCATCTGACTAACCCTTATGGACACGTAACTAGTTTCGGCACCCGAATCAAATAAAACCGAAACTAAGAAATCATCCGGTAGGAACTTACCCGTCACGACGTTGGGATCGTTCCTCGCATCACCTTGACCAATCACAAATGCACGTCCCCTGACACCATTACCCTCATTGTTATCCCTGTTGTTTCCATTCCCCTGATTGTTGTAATTGTTCTGATTCTGGTTCAGCAGGGGGCAGTCTCTTTTGAAGTCGCCCTCAGCACCACACTAGAAACATCCTTTGTTGTTACCCTGTTGTTGCTGCTGTTGCTGGCGCTGGTTCTGTGGAGTCTGCTGCTGCTGTCGTCTCTGATTTGCAGGATAAAGGCTCTTGTAGTCTTTTGCTACGTGGCCTGGCTTGTTGCATCTCTGACAATTGTTCTTGCTACACTGCCCGCTATGGTGCATATTACATCGATTGCATTTAGGGTGATTTCCCTTATACCCACCCTGACCTTGATTACCAGTAGACTGCTGATTGGGACTTTTGTAGTCATCACTCCTTCGATGCTGAGATTGAGACCGAACATAACTTGTACCCTTGTTTGAAATTCCATCCAATTTGCGTTTGTTGTCACTTGGAGCATCAGAAGTAGTGGCACTAATACGCTTTGGCAGCTTGTTCTGCTCAACTGCCTGATCAGTGAGACGATGGGATAGTCGTATGACTTGCTGGATTGTAGGGAAGTTAGCTGAAGTTACCATACTCTGAATCGCTGGAACTAGACCCTTGATGTATAGCTCGATACGTTTGCAGGAAGGATCCACCATGGTTGGACACAATCCAGCTAATTCGTTCGATCTCTTACTATACGCTTCGATCTCAGACCCCGTCATCTTCAGATGGTAAAATTCCACCTCTAACTTGTGTATGTTATCACGATGACAATACTCTTCCTTGATCAGATCCTTAAAGTCATTCCATGGGGTGGCATTAGCAACGGCAAACCCTAGCATTTGCACCTGTGCGTTCCACCAAGTTAACGCACTGCCCTCAAGTGTTCCCGTAGCAAACTTCACCCTACTGGCTACAGGGCATTCACACATCTCAAAAACAGATTTGATCTTCTCAAACCAGTGGAGAAGACCTACAGCTCCCTCCGTGCCACTGAAAGTACTATGTCGACAATCCATGAAGGTCTTGAACGTACACACTCGAGGCTGAGCATTTTGACCTGTTGCGCGAGAAAGAAAGGATAAGGTTAAGCACGAGAGTAGGGTCACGAAAGTAGGTTCTAAACATCCTGGGATAGGTTGAAATAGTAGGCTGTACCTCCTGCTTGAGCTGCTGCTAGAGCCTCAGCAACTCGTTCGTTGATTAGAGCAGTCAATTGGGCCTAAGTCAAGTTGAGACGTCCACTCATGATCTTCACATCCAGAAAACACAGGTAAGAACGGTGACATAGAGGTGTAAAAAGTATGGGGTGACAGAAGAGAGTGAGCACGCAGGGTTTCAAACAACGGTTGTTACGTTAACTAAGCACATCATAAACAATGCACTATGTAAACTAATAGGCATGCAATACAAACATAAACCATATCACCTATAGTGTTGAGTTTTGCACGTGGAGCGAAGCGTCGTTGTGGATCGTTGAGCATTGAACAGGTTATAGTCTGGTTTTTATCAAAAGTTTTTTCCCTTTTAAAACCAAGTTCACTAAAACCAATGGCTCTGATACCAATCTGTTACACCCCCAAAATCCACAAGCGGAGTATCACCGCAGGGAGCGTGACTGAGCAGGATCCAGCCACCAATCATATTGAACGATATAATTAAATAAATAAAAGTCCAAACCAAACAATATAATTGGTGTCCAAAACAATTCAACAAAGTTTAAGTTTTTAGCGGAAGCATTATGTTCAAAACCATAATAAAGTATAAAAGTTCATAAGTTTAACATGGAACTCAACAGTCCATGTCCCACCACGACCTCTTCCTCCTGTGCGAGCTCCATCTAAGCACCTAACGACCTGCAAGGCATATAATAACGAATCAACAACAAAGTTTAGCGAGTTCACAGTTGGTTGTCCATTTTAACCTTGTTCCAAAAACCATAGTTATGTTTCGAAAACCACGAGTTAACCAGTTCCTTGTTTCCCAAACCATACTCAGTGGGGGCTTCCCCATGTATCCCACTAGACCCGTTACCATATCGACTACTTACTGTAGTTATGTTTATGTGCCCTGTGTCAATGTCTATCATCATTGACTAGTGCCCAAGTCCATTAGTCCACGCCCGTCCTCTGCGGCACGGTGTGAGGTTTGTCAAACCTAATAGCGCTATTTAACTAATGACTCGTTCGCCATTGGCCCGGCGATTAAGTCGATATAAAATGAGGGACTTAATGATAGAGTTTTTGTCTAGTGTCAATGTTGTCACCCTTCAGTTAAGAGGGTGGGAGTACGTGTCAAGAAGAACACGCAGGTTTCAATATTGTCACCCTTCAACTAAGAGGGTGGGAGTACGCATTCTACCCAAGGAGAATATGCAGGTTTCCTTAGTATACTTAACCCATTCCCAAACCACCAGGAATCTCATGCCTTGTGGAAAGTGTGAACTCACCTTTGGTTGCTCGGTTTGACTTTAAAAATAGTTAACGGTCAGGGTCGGTCATTCACGTCCTTGGAGCCGACTTGCGCACGAGGGGGGCCTTGGAGCTGATTAGCGAACGAGGGGGGGGGGGGTTTCTTCTCCTGGCGATGCACACAAGACCAAGGATTTAGGGTTTTGATTTTTCCCCCATGCATGTACGTATATAACTGATTAGGGGAAATTAGAGGCGGTTTGGGTGGAGTGGGCCTCAAGGAAGGTTTAGGTGATGGGGGGTTGGGTCAGGTTTGCGCAAAAAGGTACAAAGGGTGGCAGGTTGGGCCTCTTTGCTTGCGCAAGGGTTTTGGGTGGGGGTTTGGGCCGATGACTCCTTGGGCCGTAGGTGAGTTGGAGCATTCGAGGGTGTTTGGGTTAATCCACAATGGGCCGCAAACAATACAAAGGGGATGGGGTGGTAGTTTAGGTCGATAAAGGAGGTGGGCCGTAACCGTAGAATGGGGAGTGGGTGTAACGTTACGTAATACAGTTTCGGTTCCGAATTCGTATATATGTTTATGTATCTATTTCAGCTTAAGGTGAAAATAATATATAATCGTATATTCGTTCAAGTAGGTATGTACAATTAAACAAAGGATGCGATAAATAAGACGTATAATAACTGTAAATAAATTAATCGAAGAACATGAACGGTTTTTACCTCTGAAATACGGATTGTCACATCAGGTAACCTTTATGTTAGTAGTCTTATGAAGATCAAGCCATATGAAGAACCGGACACCATTCAAAATCCTTGCTTCTGTGTTTTTAGTCGTTTATATTATAAAATTTAAAAACATGTATTTTGTTCAACAAATCTTGTTTACTTGTTTAAATAAACTTCAGTACGTTTTAAATTTTAATTGAATTATTATGTATCAAAGTTTAAGATATTATGCATATATTTAGTTGGGTCTTACACTAAAGCTCTAACTTTTCGTTTTTGTTAGTTGGGTCGTCTCTGAGCAGAATCATGACTCGAAGAGTTACTTGTAAGAACATTCAGAATTCTAAACAAGAGGTTTGTATTTAATAGAATTCAAACTTTCAAAAATAAACCAACCAGTGATATATATAATTACTATACGCCGGCTCTTGGGCCGGCCAACCTGTGCCGTCACCCGAGGCCTAAGTTTTTAAAGGGTCCGAAAGGTTTTTATAAGCTTTTGTGTATATATTAAATTATATATTTAATATACATATCAATTTATTACGTAAAAAAGTGTTAGTGGTGGAGTTGAAAAATTATCTCAAGATAATGTGAAGGTCTCAACTTCAAGTTTTTCTCTTAACCACAATTTTAGGCCCAATTTTTTTTGTCGTCTGAGGCCTAATTTTTTTTAAGGGTTATCGGGTACGGCTCTGATACATCTTTTACAAATAGAAAAGGAGAATGAAAGGCGAAAAAAAAAAAAAACTGTCTAAAGAAATGTTTATAAAACACAAGAGTCATATTTCAAAATCACAACAAATACTTGCTGATTAGCAAAGGATAACGAACACACATTTCAATATCTTATTGCATGAAATAATTAGCAAAAGATAACGAAAACACATTTCCATTTCAAAAAAAAAAGAAATTGATAATTGAAAAGAAAATATCTTATTGCATGAAATTCAGTAAAGAATTGTTTTATTAATAGTTATTTACATTGTTATAATAAAACATTGACATTATAGCTTAGTGGTATCTTAGAGGTGGGATAAGGCTTATAACCATGGGTTTGATTCCCACAAAAGGGTTTTTTCCGAGATTTATTGTATACATTATTGTTTAGTGGAGATAGATATGATCGGATAGTTCTACTCCTGACACGATAATACTCCAATTGTCTATCAATGATCCAAATTTACCGTTAAAAAAAAAAAGCTTTCTTTGCTTCAGTTTGAAATCACAAGAAATCTCATCTGCAGTTATTTGAATGAACATAATACAAAATGATTATCATTCTCTCTAAAATAGTGCATCTCCAATTTTTTTAAAACATTATTATACAAAATAAATTTTATTAGAAGAAAATAGGTGGTTTTATAAGTTTAGTAAACCACTAAAACCGGGAAGAGAATTTATCAAGAGTAACAACCGGATCTTGTATTGGGATTGAATTTTGAACATCCCAGTTTACACTCACCTTCTCCAACGATTATTTACTATTACCAATGTACTCAACTTGGTACAATCATTTCAATGAATTTTGGGCATCTTGGGGGTGAAATAAGACTTTGTGACCAATAGCTCCTGGGTTTCGTTTCCCACAAGGGGGTTTTTCCTATATTTATTGGGTTTCCTCCTGAATTAGTGTATAGGCATTATGCCTTGTGGAGATGGATATGATCGGGTGATTCCGCTGGTGGCACGATGTTACTCTAGTGGTCCGTCAGTTATCCAAATTTGCAGTTAAAAATAATTTCAATGAATTTTGATTCCACATACCTATAAATTGATAGTTGTATATAATACTTTTAAGAGTAAATTTTGTTTCCTTATTTATTACCAAAATTATGAAAATATTTAATTTCAGTTTTATATCTAAAAATCGCATGTTATGTAACAGTTATATCCTTTAGAGTTAACTCGGTTAAAAAACTTAGTTAACCTCAATTTAACCAAAGGCAATTTCGTCCACTCACATCTTTGACTCAAAAACTCCTATTTGACCAAGATTAAGATATTTATATCATATTTATAAATATATATAGTCAAGATTAACAAAATGAATTATATATTGATGTGTGTAAAATGCAACATATAAATTACATCAAATGAGGCATAAAACTAACCATTTTTTAGTACTAATGTTGGAAAAAGTGTGCTTTTGTCTTCATTTTGTATTTTCAGTAATAAATAAGCTCAAATGAACAAAATAAGCAAAAATACAGCTAAATCTAACATAAATACAAGAAAAGGAATAAACGTGGCATGCCCGACCCCTTGGCAGCATCTTCCCAAGCAAAAACAAGACAACAGAAGGCTGAACACGCCCCGTGTCTAGCGGACACAGGGGCGTGCCCAAGTGTCTGCAGAAAAGACAAAGTGGTAGAAGCTTATATTTCCCAACACGGGGGCGTGCCCAGCGGACACGGAGCCGTGGTCAACGCTAAGATTCGCAGAATCTGAGCAAATCTTGATAGTACAAATACGCTTCTGCACACGGGGCCGTGCCCAGCAGACACGGGGGCGTGGTCAACCAATACAGATAAACTACAATTAATGAAGAAAGAGAAGATGGGTGGACACGGGGCCGTGCCCAGCGGGCACGGGGCCGAGTCCGGGCTTCTGTGCAGGCTATAAATAGGGGTGCTTCGTTCATTTCAAAAGCATCCCTTGACAAACCACATCTCTCACACTTCACCCACCCTCCACCACCATCACAACCCCCATCCACCACCATCATCCATCATCCATCATAGAGAGTGTGTAGTAGTCTCGGGATCCAAGATTGATAGTAAGAGTTCTTGACAATCAATGGCCATATTTGCCTAAGTCTCTTACATCACTTGGTGAAGACAAGTATTTTGTGTAATACTTTTTATTTTTAATCTTTTCGCACTTTTTATTTGGTTTTGTATTAATGACTTTAATAACTAGTTTCTTATGTTGAAGGTGAAACTTCCTTATCATTTGTCCGTGGTGTCTTGGCGTTATTTTAGTTTCTATATAAAATAAAAGATTGACACCATTCATATCTCCACGGTTTATATGGAGATATGTTGGCTACCTGTTCGGGGGTTAAGGGAATGGTTTGGTAAGTTTCTTGCCTTGTTTAGTGTATAGATCCTACAAGGACCTGGGTCAAGCTTACTAGGACCTCCTTCAATACCCACTGGTATTGGATGGCGGGGGTGCGAATGGCTTGATCCCTTCATATGTAAACTACTATTAATACATTAACCAGGCTACTTAGGATTGTATCCTTTCTGACTCAAACTACTTAGCCGAGGGTAACGTCACCTTCAAAAGAGGGGCCTACCACATTACGCATTAATAACTTAATTAATTATCTTTCAATAATCCAACCCTTTAGGATTGTATCCATGCTTACTCAAACTACCGGGTTGAGAGTAACGTCACCTTCAAAAGAGGGGCCTACTACTATAACTAAGATAATATCTCAAAAAGTGCAAAAGTGCGATAATAATCAAAGGTTACACTAAAGGCGAGTCGGATCCAAGTGATTCATATTGTCTATCTGTTTTTATTTTTATTTTTATTTTCAGCATTTTTTGTTAGTTTTCATTTTCTTGTTTAAAACATTTTTCTAAATTTTTGATTTGATTAGACGTTGAGGATAAACCGGTACTAAAAGCTCTTGTGTCCTTGGACGACCTCGGTATCTTACCAACGCTATACTACGCTCACGATGGGTGCACTTGCCCATATATGTGTTTTGTGACAACCGGTAATTTACGCCCTTAATTACGCGATTAACAGATGTTTAACGCAATAATAAATAGTGATTACGACGCTAATTAACTTAATTAGGCCCTTGGAGTGCCCAGGAACGTTTCTTCAGCTATACAGTGCGCATGTGGTGATTTACAGAAAATCAGCTGAATATTACGCGACAACAGATTGAAACCGTACGAGAAACTAACGACGCCGACAAATATGGATGTTACACGAATATTTTATGCTTATGGAGTATGGGTCGCGATATCAGGTCTCGTAGGAATTACGGGCCATTTACACATGAGATGGGCTTGTGGGCCCTGGGCCCAAGCCCAAAACCCACAAGCCTAAACCTGCACATTAGATATTAGAATCCTATCAAGATTTACTGGATCTATACAAGATTTATCAAATCTACGTAAGATTTACACAATCTAAACAAAATTTCTACAAAAGATTATGTCTCTAAAATGTGAAACACAAGATCCACACAAAATCTTTACAAAATCCCTAAAAATCTTATCAAATCTCTATAAGAGATTTTTTTAGTCATAAACAATTGAAACTACAAGATCTCTATGGATCTCATCTACATTTATAAAAAAAAGGGTGTACCCCTTTATTTTTAGCAGACACAATACACAGGACATTAAGGTAGCACATTAGTCATTACCCACACAAGTGGGGATAAAACCCCTCCCCCTCTCGTTCATGTATGCAGGCAACAAACATAACCCAAATCAAACCCAACACAAACAACAACCTATTACCCCCTTTCCTGTCCTTCTTTCTCTCTCGATCCCGGTGACCGGAGCCGGTTGCCGGCTCCCCTTCTTCTCCGGCGAGCTCACAACAACCCTCAGCCGACACCCACAACCACCTTGTGCTCCTTAATCCACACATACTCTGTTGCAGAGATTGGAACGAAGAGAGAAAGAGATCGGAGATCGAGGCAGAGGAGAGAGAGAGAACCGGTGGTGGTGAGCGACGGTGGCGGCAGAGGCAGTCGGTGTCTCGGACCGGAGGACGGCATCACGGTCCGGCGGTCGGTGTCAAATTTCGGCGGTCCGTATCATTATCCGGTGGCCTTTGCTATTATCCGATGAGCTACGGTAAACCCTTCCCTAGCTTTCTGTTCGTCTCCTTTTCTTTATGTTTGTGCTCGATGACGATGACTGTTGTTGATGGCAGTCGGATTCTCTCCTCCAGAGTGGCGGCGGTGGCGGACCTCCGCCGTGAGTGACGACTGAAGACACAACAGGGCAGTGGTGGTGGCTGGGTTATGCCATCTGTTTATTTATTTAGTTATTATTTCATTTTTTTTCTCTCGTTGCTCCTTGTTTAATCAAATTACGAGTCAAATCCAGCAGGTTCCGGGTCAGATTTGTTACGGATGCGAGTGTTGCTTCGGCTCGGGTCACTATACAGTTTCGGGTGCGGTTCGGTGCGAGTCAACTCAGCTCGGTTTGGTTGACCAGGTCAAACCGAGTCAACTCGGTCAACCGAGTCAACTCAGCAAGTCAACTCGGTCAACTCTGTTAGCTCACTCGACTTTTCGACGTGAAGACTTGGTAAAATTGACGACACATTTAATATTTGTGTTTTTATAGACTTAAACTCACGTGAACGAGCTCGAACCAAATTAAATTAGTGTTTATACCTTGTTGCTTTTATGAAAGCTTTATATATTAATGATTGAGTATTGATTGACTTTTGAAATATAAAGACAACTTGTGTTGTCTGGGCGTCCGAAAACAGAGGAATCTCTGCCCGTTTTTCGAGAAAAATTCGTAAACACGACCGTATTATAGTTTCAAAAACGACACTTAATGGAATTCAAGTTTATAATATTTCAAACCTTGAAATTTCCAAACGCTTTTACAAATAAATATAATGTTATATTTATTTCGAACGTCGTTAACTCGTATCCTTTTTATAAAATAAATATAGCTTATATATTTATTTCGAATATCAAACAACACGACTTTGTTGTATAAAATAAATATAGTTGTATATTTATTTCAAACACGCGAAATCTTTTATAAAATAAATATAACTTTTATATTTATTTCAAACGCCTAAATGGCCTATGACAAATAATACGAGTTTATTCTTTTACGAAACATTCGTTATATATGCGTACGACTTCTTAAAACGAGCTAACAAGTATAACTTCTTCGCTTCTTTTAAGTTGACAATTTACCGTCATATCGTTCGGTCAAAGATTCGGTAGAGCTCGATTACACGTAGTTAGTTACTGCGTTATTTAGAAACTTATTAGATATTCCGTGTTAGGAATATTGTAGAATGCACGCTAGCAAGTCAAATCTTGGAAGCGACATCACGAAGTCGTAATTTGCTAGCTTTGCACAAGAATATTCAGGTGAGTTCATAACCCCACCTTTTTACAGTTTTACATTTTTATAAATGTTTTCGGGGTGGAAAGACATGTACATTTTGCAAAGCATTCAAGGTTTCAATAAACACGAATTACATATTTCTAAACCATTTTACAAACAAGTTTTAACGGACATAAATGGTTTACGAAAAAGCTTATGTTCTATACCGGGTTTTTTTTAAGCAAGAGTATTCTTCGAAAAGTACATACACATGCATTCTAGTGCTCAAAATTCAGAAAAATACAAGTACAAATGGTAAGATGGAGTACAAAAACATTCATGTAAAACATTCAAGTGAAACATTCAAGTGAAACATTCTAGATCATGTCTCGAATAGGGTACCATAAGCACCATTAATCAACGTATACATTCAGACCGCGGAACAAAAGGTTAGATCTAATGGGTTTCAGGCAACCCCACTCTTGGCCTACTTCTACCAATGAGTGCTTCTGTGTCTCAGTCAAGTTGACAAAAATGCCTAGGTTTGGTGGCTTCCTATGTCGTGACACATGTTAGTGGCCTTGCAAACCACTAGCGATCTCATACATTCAAACAGTCAAAGTGCTCGGTTGCGAGATACATTCAAACATTCATAGTGCTCGGTGGCGAGATACATTCAAACATTCATAATACTCATTTACAAGATACATTCAAACATTCATAATACTCATTTACAGATACATTTTATGAGTTACAGACCATGTTTTCATTCAAGTATTTAAACATTCAGTACAAAACATTCACAATACTTTTGGATTCGTTTTCTCAACAATACTTCAAAAACCGGTTATTCAAAAGATTTATTTCAAATCTTTTACAAACAAACTATGAACTCGCTCAACTTTATGTTGATTTTTCGCATGTTTCTTTCTCAGGTTGCATTTCTAAGACAAGGCACGGTTGGAATAGGAGAACCATGAAGAGTCGAGTACTTAGTGGCGTTCATTTTCTAAAAGACTTAGCTTATTTGCTTCCGCTGTGCAATGAAGATACCAGTCCAGTCCAGTCACGCCAATGCTCTGATATTTCGGGGTGTGACAGATTCGTATCAGAGCTATAGGTTACAGCGAATAGGGTTCTCTGTAGAGATACCTAGGCTCTAACCTCATATTTCTCTGGGGACTTAGATTATAAAAACGTTGAATACATACAGAACGCATAGTACTCGAATATGGTCTCCAACCGTGGCCGAAAAACAAAAAGTCAAGATTTTGTTTTCAAACATACGCCAAAGTTGTGTTTTACACACGCTACACAAAACAGTCGCATACAGTGCACAAAACTCTGAGAAATTAGGAAACATGCATTTAAGACCTTCGGAAACTTATGTTAAAGTTCATTAAAGGTCCTCACATAGGAACTGCAAATATTAATTCGGGCACACACAATTATACATATTGTCTATGATGTTTTAACTTCCCGAACAGGCAGCCTACGCATAACGAAACGCTAGCGCACGAGAATACATAGAACTCAAATTTTACGTCAACAGATGTCGGAGTGCATCACATTCTACGCAAAACAAAACGCTAGCGCACAGGCATACGTGAGACTTAAGCTATACATCAACGGAGGTTGAAGTACGTCACATACGACTATCGATCAGGAAGCGGCAGTGGGCACGCGGTCCTGCAAACGACACGAGTCATGCTAAGGAAAAGACGCAAGTCACCGTATTTCCCCTATTTTAGCTAACGACGAATACGCTATGGTAATGTCACCTAATAACTGGTTATCACATGCAACCCCAGGTAAAGTCCTTAAATTTCTTTTATTGAAATTTTGACTTTCACATTTACTGAGTAGATTTTCGTATCTCTACTCCTCTTAATGGTCATTGCATCACGATAATTTCATTCGTTATAGCGAACACTCATTGCTTCGTTTCTTGAAAATTCATATGTTACGCATGCATCATTTGTTACGCATGTGGTTTCGTTTTGAATAAAGCGTTTCATTGAAGTTCAAATATTGTTTCGCTAAATCTAATTATTGATTTGTGATTCGAATGACCCGCATTATTGTAATTGTTTCCTTCTTTGTTATCGAGTCAACACATTTTCTTGAAATTTCTTTTCTTTTTCAAGTTACATACATGGTTTTTTCGTTGGGACCATGCCGAAAGCTTTCTTGTCGATACATGTATTTATTGTCGGCTTGCGCCGAAATCAAATTCAATTGTTTGAACTTACACATATTCGATTCAAGACACCATATGATGTATTGAAAACATCATATTCGAATTCGTTTTAACAAGTGTTTCATTGTTCTGAATCTTAGTAGATTTGTTTGGTCTACGACTCCATTAAGTCGTTTGTTGATTTCGACACCTCGTGGTGTCAGTACAGACTTGTAGCTTGGGTTAATCATGATGGATCGTTTTATGCAAAACACATGTGATACTTGTTCGATCACCGCTATATTTGAATTGTTTCATTCACTACGACACCTTGTGGCGTCAGCAGAACTTGCAGCTTGCGCTGATCACGATCGAGCGTTTCATGCAAACTATTACATTTGAGCTTGTTGAATCTAAGTTCATTTATTGGATGCAATCATTTCTAGAATTCATTTGCATATTGTGATACGTCCTTGAATTCACATCATTCGAATAAGCCTTGATTCGACTTCATTTTCTACACAAAACGTAACTCTAAGGAGTTAACGTAGTCCAAATTTCGAGGACGAAATTTTATTAACAGGGGGAGACTGTGACAACCGGTAATTTACGCCCTTAATTACGCGATTAACAGGTGTTTAACGCAATAATAAATAGTGATTACGACGCTAATTAACTTAATTAGGCCCTTGGAGTGCCCAGGAACGTTTCTTCAGCTATACAGTGCGCGTGTGGTGATTTACAGAAAATCTGCTGAATATTACGCGACAACAGATTGAAACCGTACGAGAAACTAACGACGCCGACAAATATGGATGTTACACGAATATTTTATGCTTATGGAGTATGGGTCGCGATATCAGGTCTCGTAGGAATTACGGGCCATTTACACATGAGATGGGCTTGTGGGCCCTGGGCCCAAGCCCAAAACCCACAAGCCTAAACCTGCACATTAGATATTAGAATCCTATCAAGATTTACTGGATCTATACAAGATTTATCAAATCTACGTAAGATTTACACAATCTAAACAAAATTTCTACAAAAGATTATGTCTCTAAAATGTGAGACACAAGATCCACACAAAATCTTTACAAAATCCCTAAAAATCTTATCAAATCTCTATAAGAGATTTTTTTTAGTCATAAACAATTGAAACTACAAGATCTATATGGATCTCATCTACATTTATAAAAAAAGGGGTGTACCCCTTTATTTTTAGCAGACACAATACACAGGACATTAAGGTAGCACATTAGTCATTACCCACACAAGTGGGGATAAAACCCCTCCCCCTCTCGTTCATGTATGCAGGCAACAAACATAACCCAAATCAAACCCAACACAAACAACAACCTATTACCCCCTTTCCTGTCCTTCTTTCTCTCTCGATCCCGGTGACCGGAGCCGGTTGCCGGCTCCCCTTCTTCTCCGGCGAGCTCACAACAACCCTCAGCCGACACCCACAACCACCTTGTGCTCCTTAATCCACACATACTCTGTTGCAGAGATTGGAACGAAGAGAGAAAGAGATCGGAGATCGAGGCAGAGGAGAGAGAGAGAACCGGTGGTGGTGAGCGACGGTGGCGGCAGAGGCAGTCGGTGTCTCGGACCGGAGGACGGCATCACGGTCCGGCGGTCGGTGTCAAATTTCGGCGGTCCGTATCATTATCCGGTGGCCTTTGCTATTATCCGATGAGCTACGGTAAACCCTTCCCCAGCTTTCTGTTCGTCTCCTTTTCTTTATGTTTGTGCTCGATGACGATGACTGTTGTTGATGGCAGTCGGATTCTCTCCTCCAGAGTGGCGGCGGTGGCGGACCTCCGCCGTGAGCGACGACTGAAGACACAACAGGGCAGTGGTGGTGGCTGGGTTATGCCATCTGTTTATTTATTTAGTTATTATTTCATTTTTTTTCTCTCGTTGCTCCTTGTTTAATCAAATTACGAGTCAAATCCAGCAGGTTCCGGGTCAGATTTGTTACTGATGCGAGTGTTGCTTCGGCTCGGGTCACTATACAGTTTCGGGTGCGGTTCGGTGCGAGTCAACTCAGCTCGGTTTGGTTGACCAGGTCAAACCGAGTCAACTCGGTCAACCGAGTCAACTCAGCAAGTCAACTCGGTCAACTCTGTTAGCTCACTCGACTTTTCGATGTGAAGACTTGGTAAAATTGACGACACGTTTAATATTTGTGTTTTTATAGACTTAAACTCACGTGAACGAGCTCGAACCAAATTAAATTAGTGTTTATACCTTGTTGCTTTTATGAAAGCTTTATATATTAATGATTGAGTATTGATTGAATTTTGAAATATAAAGACAACTTGTGTTGTCTGGGCGTCCGAAAACAGAGGAATCTCTGCCCGTTTTTCGAGAAAAATCCGTAAACACGACACGTATTATAGTTTCAAAAACGACACTTAATGGAATTCAAGTTTATAATATTTCAAACCTTGAAATTTCCAAACGCTTTTACAAATAAATATAATGTTATATTTATTTCGAACGTCGTTAACTCGTATCCTTTTTATAAAATAAATATAGCTTATATATATATTTCGAATATCAAACAACACGACTTTGTTGTATAAAATAAATATAGTTGTATATTTATTTCAAACACGCGAAATCTTTTATAAAATAAATATAACTTTTATATTTATTTCAAACGCCTAAATGGCCTACGACATATAATACGAGTTTATTCTTTTACGAAACATTCGTTATATACGTGTACGACTTCTTAAAACGAGCTAACAAGTATAACTTCTTCGCTTCTTTTAAGTTGACAATTTACCGTCATATCGTTCGGTCAAAGATTCGGTAGAGCTCGATTACACGTAGTTAGTTACTGCGTTATTTAGAAACTTATTAGATATTCCGTGTTAGGAATATTGTAGAATGCACGCTAGCAAGTCAAATCTTGGAAGCGACATCACGAAGTCGTAATTAGCTAGCTTTGCACAGGAATATTCAGGTGAGTTCATAACCCCACCTTTTTACAGTTTTACATTTTTATAAATGTTTTCGGGGTGGAAAGACATGCACATTTTGCAAAGCATTCAAGGTTTCAATAAACACGAATTACATATTTCTAAACCATTTTACAAACAAGTTTTAACGGACATAAATGGTTTACGAAAAAGCTTATGTTCTATACCGGGTTTTTTTTAAGCAAGAGTATTCTTCGAAAAGTACATACACATGCATTCTAGTGCTCAAAATTCAGAAAAATACAAGTACAAATGGTAAGATGGAGTACAAAAACATTCATGTAAAACATTCAAGTGAAACATTCAAGTGAAACATTCTAGATCATGTCTCGAATAGGGTACCATAAGCACCATTAATCAACGTATACATTCAGACCGCGGAACAAAAGGTTAGATCTAATGGGTTTCAGGCAACCCCACTCTTGGCCTACTTCTACCAATGAGTGCTTCTGTGTCTCAGTCAAGTTGACAAAAATGCCTAGGTTTGGTGGCTTCCTATGTCGTGACACATGTTAGTGGCCTTGCAAACCACTAGCGATCTCATACATTCAAACAGTCAAAGTGCTCGGTTGCGAGATACATTCAAACATTCATAATACTCATTTACAAGATACATTCAAACATTCATAATACTCATTTACAGATACATTTTATGAGTTACAGACCATGTTTTCATTCAAGTATTTAAACATTCAGTACAAAACATTCACAATACTTTTGGATTCGTTTTCTCAACAATACTTCAAAAACCGGTTATTCAAAAGATTTATTTCAAATCTTTTACAAACAAACTATGAACTCGCTCAACTTTATGTTGATTTTTCGCATGTTTCTTTCTCAGGTTGCATTTCTAAGACAAGGTACGGTTGGAATAGGAGAACCATGAAGAGTCGAGTACTTAGTGGCGTTCATTTTCTAAAAGACTTAGCTTATTTGCTTCCGCTGTGCAATGAAGATACCAGTCCAGTCACGCCAATGCTCTGATATTTCGGGGTGTGACATGTTTAGTGTTAGTAAAATATCGTGTTTAATAAATTTAAAACTTGACTAAAGTGTTAAAAAAGGGCTTAAAATATACATTAAAACTATATAACACTCACACGCATCAAGTTTTTGGCGCCGTTGCCGGGGACACAAGGATTTTAAGAAAGTTTGGAATCAACGGACTAACCGTTTTTCTTATTTTTCTGTTTTTTTTTTAGGATTTTTCTTAGATTTTCAGATTCTGCAGAGCTCAGCACGGGCCGTGCCCAGCATTGTTACTGGCAGTTTTTATTTTTCGAGTTACAGAGAGCTGAACACGGGGCCGTGTCGAGCTCCCCAGTAACGGGGATCCGGAAAACAATTACTGTATCTCCGACCACGGGTCGTGTTCATCTAAACACGGGGCCGTGGTGAAACTTCTGACCAACGTTCTTTTTGTTTTTATTGCAGGACTTGTAACCCAGGCACCACATCTAAACTTTCCACGTAGTGTATGAGCTCCAGTTCCAGTAGAGACATAAAAGAACCTCTAGACGAACCCGAACGCTTTCTAAGAAAAAGACTTAAAGCTAAAAACCAAGAGAAAGTTTCGGGGGACCTACTTCCAATGGCGGATCAACGTACCCTCATGGATTACTTACGACCCACTGTAGGTAATCTTGGCGCCGCTATCAATGCACCGAACGTCGAAGCCAACAACTTTGAACTTCGGCCGCATTTTATACAAATGCTCCAAAACTCCGCAACCTTCCATGGGCTCGCGGACGAAGATCCCCATTTACATATTACTATCTTCTTAGAAATATGTGATACCTTTCGGATCAATGGTGCATCAAACGACGCCATCCGCCTCCGAATGTTCCCATTTTCGCTAAAATACCGAGCTAAGGCTTGGCTAAATACCCTCCCAGTTGGTTCGGTAAACACCTAGGATGAACTAGCCCAAAAATTTCTATATAAGTATTTCCCTCCCGCTAAAACGGCTAAATTAATGACTGAAATTAATACATATTCACAAGAGGATGGAGAATCCTTATATGAAACTTGGGAAAGGTTCAAGGAGCTACTAAGAAAGTGTCCCCACCATGGTCTTGCAGTGTGGCAACAAGTATCTACTTTCTACAACGGGTTGCTACCACACACAAGACAAACACTTGATTCTAGCTCCGGGGGACTTCTAGGTAATCGTCGCCCAAATAAAATTTACAATCAAAATGAGGAAATTGCTCAAACCAATTTTCAGTGGCACACCCGAGGCACAAAATCTATTGCCCCGGGCGCCCATAAGGTTGACGAGAGCACCTCTTTGCAAGCCCAAATCGAGGCCCTTTCTTCAAAAATCAAAAAAATTAGAAATGGCAAAAACGGTCTCGGTTATGGCTTGTAAGGGGTGTGGTGGACCACATCAAAATTGGAGTTGTATGAAAGAAATGGATAATCAAACAGAAACGGTTAACTACATTGATAATAGACCTAGGCCGTCAGGTCCTCCAACGGGTACCTACAACCAAGGATGGCGTAACCACCCTAACCTTGGTTGGAGAGAGCCCGGCAATAGTAGTAACCAACAAAATCTGAACCAACGGACAAACTTTCAACAACCAAGAAACGAGTCAAAAAATTTCTCTCAACAACAAGGGGGACGAGAGAGGCTTGAGGATACCGTCTCTCGCCTCATCTCCGACACCGAAAAGAAAAACTCGGATCGATTTCAACAATTGGAATCGAACTTTAGAAATCAACAAGCTAGTATTCAAAACATTGAAAAACAAATAAATCAACTAGCTCAAAATTTCTCTGAGAAACCTCAAGGCGCGTTACCAAGCAATACCAAAACCAACCCAAAGGCGCAAGTGCATCTCATCACGTTGAGAAACCATACCGTAGGTCCCGAGGAGGCTCTGTTACCTCCAACTGAAAAGAGCCGATCCAGCCAAACCACAACTTCGCCGACGCCCCAACAAGAGACGGATCCTCCACCAAACCAAGAGCCTACCAAGAATCCTCCGGTACCGTACCCTGGTCGGTTACTTCGCCAAAAGACCGACGAGCAATTCACAAAATTCGTAAATTTATTAAAACAATTGCATGTTAATATTCCATTTGTCGAAGTCCTAACTCAAATGCCTAAATATTCAAAATTTATGAGGGACTTCCTCACTCACAAAAGGAAAATTGAATCGTTGCAATTAGTTAATTTAAGTGAAGAATGCTCCGCCTTGCTACTCAACAAACTCCCGCAAAAGAAGATTGATCCCGGGAGCTTTACCATCCCTTGTTCAATTGGAGAATCACCCATGCGTAATGCATTAGCCGATCTTAGGGCTAGCATCAATCTCATGCCCGCATCAATGTTCGACCGACTCGGCCTAGGAAAAACAAGCCCTATTAAAATGAGCATACAACTTGCCGATAGGTCCATTAAGTATCCACAAGGTTTCGCCGAAAATCTATTGGTCAAAGTCGGGGAATTTGTCTTCCCGGTCGACTTTATCATATTAGATATGGAGGAAGATATCGAAGTACCACTCATATTAGGAAGACCATTCCTAGCCACGGCTCATGCAATGGTGGACATGAACGGTGGAACACTAACATTGAAGGTTAGGGACAAAGAAATGACGTTTGGGGTTGGGAAAGGAGTAGAAGATGACGAGCCGGTCAATTACATGAAAGACATAGACTCAAGCTTGGATGATGCTCTCCGACGGTGCAACATGGGATGCGAATCATCCCACTTGGGTAACATATGACTAGCTTTGGGTCTAGCCAAGGACCCTTATAAACGTGGCGCACCTCGGAGGCATTCCGCAGAACTATCCGTAGTTTAGTTTAGATTAACCTTTATGTTTTCTAGTTTAGTTTTTAATTTTTAGGAATAAAACACACTTGGATGGTGAATGATACTAAGGGAGACTTGAACTAACACCACATGCACAAAAACAGAGCCTCCCGAACATTTTTCTTCATTACAGCAAGTTCAGCACGAGCCGTGCCCAGCCAACACGGCCCCGTGCTCAAGGTTCTGCAGAAAAACGCCCAGTTCAGGTAACTGGACACGGGGTGTGTTTGCTGAACACACCCCCGTGCCCAGCCTTCTGTTACATTTTGTTATATTCTTTTACTGGGAATCTGAACACGGGGCCGTGCCCGGACACCACGGCCCGTGTCCAGGTGCCCAGTAACAGAAAATTTTTGTTTAACACACTTTTTTACACATTCAATCAACCTAAAAACTTATTTTTGAGACACATTGAGGACAATGTGTAATTTAAGTGTGGGGGGATGCTAAAACCTTGAATTTTGCAAGTCCTAATTACAAGCCTTACACAAAACTCTATTGGAACCGCTAAACATCCCAATTTTTTTCAAAAACTTTTCATTTTTTTACTTGTCTTGGTTCAAATTGGGAATAACAAGTTCTAAAAATGTTATATTTTTACGAATTTACAACCGATAGCGTCGTGATAAAAAGAACCAACATAAGAAAATTATGAAACGGCATGACAAATCTAGTTAAAATTTGATTATATATACTTGATCACATTAAAAACCCGTTCCCACAAAAAGTGAGTTTTGAGCCTTTATTGAGCATACAAATACACATCTTTAAACTAAATGCTCATTTTTCGTTTCTTGTGTAAATAGCCGCTTGGTTTCTTACGACTCTAGAACTTGCCATGACAATACATTCCCGGTCCTTACCAACTTAAACCCAAGTAAGTAAATGATGGAGGCATTAGGACTAACCCTTTTTATTTCAACACCATTATTTTTCTTTTTTAACACCTACCAAAAAAATCCCCCTAGTTAACTCCTTTGAGCCTAAACCTTTTCATTTATATACCCAAAACAAACACCCTTTACCCACAAAAACTTTTTTCATTTTAAACCTTTTATTTTAGTGAAAAGCTCGGTTTTCTTATGATATCCTTATCAAAAAAAAAAAGATGAAGTTAGCAATAAACAAACAAGCTCATCAAAAGAAACCTTTTTTTGAAAAATGCTTCATTGGAATAAAAAGTCACAAAAACAAAATGTTTTACGAAAACCGACGCTTTTTACGCCTTTTGCCCTTTTCTACTAACCACTAACCCAAAACCACCTACCTTTAACCTAAGCCTAACCCTTCCTCAAAGTCCTCTTGATAGTTACAAAGGTTTATAGTTAAAAAGGAAGATGATTGATTGCTTGGCAAGCATATGGTAGAAGTAAGTTCCATGATGCTCTCGAGTGTTTCACAAAAATACATATTCGGCCGAGTGTTGAGTGATCCCCCGTGAGGTATGTGAACTTGTATATAAATGGAATTTTAAAGAGGCATGTTACGCCCAAATAAGTAATTTCTCTTATGAAATGTTCTAAATAAATCATAATGAATAGGATTGTAAATAACATAAAAATAAAACCTAATAAAGATCTTGGAATCCCGACACTCTAGACAAGCCCAAAACTTCTCTTCTACCCATTCCATTTGGGTGTGTAAGCTACAAAATAAAGAGTTTTGCTTGAGGACAAGCAAAGATTCAAGTGTGGGGGTATTTGATGTGTGTAAAATGCAACATATAAATTACATCAAATGAGGCATAAAACTAACCCTTTTTTTAGTACTAATGTTGGAAAAAAGTGTGCTTTTATCTTCCTTTTGTATTTTCAGGAATAAATGAGCTCAAATGAACAAAAGAAGCAAAAATACAGCTAAATCTAACATAAATACAAGAAAAGGAAAAAACGTGACATGCCCGATCCCTTGGCAGCATCTTCCCAAGCAAAAACAAGACAACAGAAGCCTAAACACGCCCCGTGTCTAGCGGACACGAGAGCGTGCCCAAGTGTCTGCAGAAAAGACAAAGTGGTAGAAGCTTCTATTTCCCAACACGGGGGCGTGCCCAGCGGACACGGGGGGCGTGGTCAACTAATACAGACAAACTGTAATTAATGAAGAAAGAGAATATGGGTGGACACGGGGCCGTGCCCAGCGGGCACGGGGCCGTGTCCGGGCTTCTGTGCAGGCTATAAATAGGGGTGTTTGGTTCATTTCAAAAGCATCCCTTGACAAACCACCTCTCTCACACTTCACCCACCCTCCACCACCATCACAACCCCCATCCACCACCATCATCCATCATCCATCATAGAGTGTGTGTAGTAGTCTCGGGATCCAAGATTGATAGTAAGAGTTCTTGACAATCAAAGCCCATGTTTGCCTAAGTATCTTATATCACTTGGTGAAGACAAGCATTTAGTGTAATACTTTTTATTTTTAATCTTTTCGCACTCTTTATTTGGTTTTGTATTAATGACTTTAATAACTAGTTTCTTATGTTGAAGGTGAAACTTCCTTATCATTTGTCTGTGGTGTCTTGGCGTTATTTTACTGTCGATTTAAAATAAAAGATTTACACCATTCGTATCTCCACGGTCTATATGGAGATATGTTGGCTACCTGGTCGGGGGTTAAGGGAATGGTTTGGTAAGGTTCTTGCCTTGTTTAGTGTACAGATCCTACAAGGACCTGGGTCAAGCTTACTAGGAACTCCTTCAATACCCACTGGTATTGGATGGAGGGGGTGCGAATGGCTTGATCCCCACATATATGTAAACTACTATTAATACATTAACCCGGCTACTTAGGATTGTATCCCTGCTGACTCAAACTACTTAGCCGAGGGTAACGTCACCTTCAAAAGATGGGCTACCACATTACGCATTAATAACTTAATTAATTATCTTTCAATAATCCAACCCTTTAGGATTGTATCCCTGTTGACTCAAACTACTGGGTTGAGGGTAACGTCACCTTCAAAAGAGGGGCCTACTACTATAACTAAGATAATCTTTTAAAAGTGCAAAAGTGCGGAAATAATCAAAGGTTACACTAAAGGCGAGTCGGATCCAAGTGATTCATCTTGTCTATCTGTTTTTATTTTTATTTTTATTTTCAGCATATTTAGTTAGTTTTCATTTTCTTGTTTAAAACTCTTTTCTAAATTTTTGATTTGATTAGACGTTGAGGATAAACCGGTACTAAAAGCTCTTGTGTCCTTGGACGACCTCGGTATCTTACCAACGCTATACTACGCTCAGGATGGGTGCACTTGCCCATATGTGTGTTTAGTGTTAGTAAAATATCGTGTTTTATAAATTTAAAACTTGAATAAAGTGTTAAAAAGGGCTTAAAATATACATTAAAAACTGTATAACACTCACACGCATCAATATATATATATAGGGAGAAGATCATGCGAGAACCACCTCTTATTGCGAGAACCAATGTGAACACAACAAAAAATGCCTAAAAATAGCTAAAAATCACACAATTTTTTTTTTAATATTTTTTATATAAAAATCGCTACTTTTCGAAGCAAAAAAAAAATTAAAATTTTTTTTTTAAATTTTTTTTTTTGCCACTAAAAGTAGCGATTTGAGCATAAAAAATATTAAAAAAAAAATTATATTTTTTTTTTTGATTTTTTTTAGATTTTTTATAGGTTTTTTGGGGTTTAGTTTTTAGCATTTTAGCTTGTGGGGGGGGGGGGGGTTAGGTTTTTTTTGTGGGGGGGGGGGGGGGTGGGGGGTTTAGGTTTTTTTTTTTTGGGGGGGGGGGGTGGGGGTTAGGTTTTTTTTAGGTTTTTTAGCTATTTTAGGTTGTGTTCACATTGGTTCTCGCAATAAGGGTGGTTCTCGCATGATCTCCTCTCTCTCTCTCTCTATATATATATATATATATATATATCTATAATACTATAAAAAGGAGAAGTGACGTACACAAACGTAATTTTACATGGCGTATAAATTCTAAAGCAGCATGTACAAGGTGCTTAAAGCCATTTGAGAGAGGTATTCTCCAAATTTTTAAGACACTAGAGGGGTAATTGGGGGATTTCACTCTTCCTTTATGGATTCCTTTATGGTATTCTCCAAATTGCACGTTGATTATCTTCCCCAATCGCTTCACTTTCCCTTCACCAACCATCTTTAATGCCATCTTGCTTCAGTTGCCCTTAACCCTAAGCGATTCTTATATGTTATAAAGGAGCTTTGTCTCTCAAGTGTCAACACATCCGGTGACCTTTGATTCGAAGTGCTTTGGGTCCGGCGAGAAGGAGAGTCGCAATCGCGGCTAGGGTTTTGTAGTGTTGAATTTCCGGCAACCTGAAACGGCCTCTCTCCAATTTTTTGTTTTGCCTCTTGCCCTTGGTTCTGTTCTGATCGGTATAAATTGATTTAGGGTTTTAATTGAAGGTAAGTTCTTCTTCAGAATTTTTTTCTCTGCATGTTGAAGGTTAATTTTTGGTTCAGGTGGTTGAATTGTCGTTTGTTTCTTTGTTAGGTTTTGGCAGCAATCTCAATGAACGTGGGTTATGGGGAGCGTCTAGGCTGCGTGAAATAGGGAGCCCAGGGGTCCGGACTCTCAATCGATTTTGAGTCTCCTTGGTTTTACAGCCACTCGACAAAGCCCACAATTTTTTAGTTAGTGAGCTTATTTTAATTGTTTTCTATAGAGCTTTATACGTTATAAAAATATAATATTAGTATCTTCCTTTAATCTTCAATGTTTGATTTGTCATATAAAAAAAGTGTATTTTGATGTTTGTTGCCTATAATGATAGTTAGGATGAGAGAAAAAAATGCAGTCACTTGGTTTTGGTTACCCGTGTTCTTCCATCCATCCACTGAAGACAGTGCCGACTAACATCTCTATCTTTACTACGGTAACTTTTCTAATTAGGACCTATAGTTGGTGATTGTTGAGTTATTTTGATCTGTTAACCAAACCCTAGGTTGGCTACTTTTGGCTCTATGTCATGATCATATGTATCAATTTGGTGATCGATTGTTCAGATAAGTGTACTTAAAGTTGCGAAACTTATTTAGGATTATATTTTAAGTAAGTTCATTATATACGCTTGATGTACATAATAATGCATACTTGCTACGTGTATCTTCAAGTCTTTGAGGCATGACTTATTATGGTTGCTGTAATCTTATTACAAACCTTGTACCTTTTATAAAAAAAATCATATATTCCCCTTTTTTCGCCTTATATAAAAAAATTATTCGTGATGTGCTTTTAAGCTATTTCTTTTTTTTTTATTCGTAGAGATTCAAGATGGCGACAGCGGAACAGTGTGAAAGTATAATCAAGATGGCGAAAGTAAAACTTGCGCCTTCAACTTTGGCTGAGAAACGGCTGAAAATACCAAGGGGATTAGAACAAGGTATCGATATAGCGTTACAGTGTTTGTAAATTGTATGAGAAAACCTAAATTAGAAAGTAATCAGAGATGGTATTTTTATTTTAAATGTGATGTACGTTCGTCTTTCTTATTTTTTGTTTTTTAAATAAACCAGTTCGGACATGTTCATAACGGCATCTGAGGACAAAACGGGGTTTACAAAAAAAGGGGTTTCCGTTCAGGACGTTAGGATTATCTTTCTGTTTCTGTTTACATCTGGATATGTAGATTACTCGTATGACTCATCTACTACCTGTTTGATGTAAGAATGTCGTTAATTTTCAGGCATTCAATGTTCTAAGGTATGAGATTGGGTAAAGATATAATTCACATTATAATGCTTTCAACCCTACTGAGTATGGTCCGCAAAAGAGCCAGCGGGTACATGACTCATTAAACATCATTTCTATATGCATATATGTACAATATAATCATTTGTGACTAATAGTTGATGTGTTTGTATAATATTTAGGACAAACAATGACATGAAGTTGTTGTTCCTGGGTTGATCTTGGCTCCTTGGCAGTATCTCTCACATTAATGGGGTCTAACTTGAAACTGCAGCATTTGTTGTCATCATGAGTTAGACAACAGGGCATATAGGTAAATAATAATAACTTTATTTGTAAATATAAAATGGGTTATGATTGCTTGATATGACTAGCATTTTGGATAAAGGTGCTAGAAATCTTCTCTTTTTTGTACCTAATTTACCGTTGTTGTTGCTGGGCTCCTTATGTGTGATTGTTTCTCATGGTTTCAAAAACAGGTGTATGGTTATTGTCATTTTTTATAATTATTATATGTTGTAGTAATCAATCGTTTGTATAGAAATTGATGATTATGAAAAATCTAAATATCAAAAAATCAACTTATACGTTCGGTTTTCCGCCAGTTTGTGTATATCACCTACAAATTTGTAATGTTTGCTTGTATTTGAAAGTCTTAAATGCGAGTATTTAGTAGGTTAGTTTGGCTTCAAAATGTTACACATTTTCTGGTTTTATTTATTTGGTTTATGATTTTCTTTTTCATATAAATGGCACAAATTAATCCCCAAGTTTTGGGCCAAATAAAAACGGCTAACAACTCTTCTATGTAGAGAGTAAGAGAGGTGCACAAAATCGGTTTAAAAAATAAACTATGTGAACTCATTGGGCAACGTGCGGCAAAAAATCATAAATACCCGCGGCAACGCGCGGGCCTTCCCACTAGTATATATATATATATATATATATATATGGGAAAATGTCACGTAAATGTAACCAAGTTTGCCCATTATTCCAATTAAGTAATCCAAACAATTTTTGTCTCTCTAAAATGATTAAACTTCATTTTTGTGTTCTAATAGTGTGTAATTACCAGGTCATCCGGTTACAATATTTTCTCTTATTTTTGATTTTTTTTTATTCTTGATATAATCATAAATCTACAAGAAGAATCTAATATTCCCAAGAATTTTGAACT
Source organism: Helianthus tuberosus (assembly GCA_030545235.1). NCBI lineage: Eukaryota > Viridiplantae > Streptophyta > Magnoliopsida > Asterales > Asteraceae > Helianthus > Helianthus tuberosus. Next base: position 137,760,874 of record CM060357.1, read on the forward strand.
CTAAACCTTCGTATCTGAGATTAAATCGTCGATTACAAGCACAAACCCCACAAATTTATATCGAACTCAACATCACGGTGCGAGCGATCTAAAGCTGAAAATCAGTATCCTGCGCTCAAACTTTCTTCCCTTACCGGTGTCAGAAGTCATAATATTAGAATCTCCACTCCGGCGAACCGTACGGCAAACTTTTCCGTGTGAAATTGAAGGCTCCATTGCTAGAATATGTCTTGTACAGTTACTTATTGTCACACCCCTTTCTAAGGCGGAAGCACGAGGTGTGATCATTGAAGGTTTTCATTGCATATGATTGGTAAACATACTACATGCCCATAAAAATAACTCCAAATGCCAAACATTACATAACTAAAAACGTAGTTTAAGTGTTTACATCACAAGACAGCATATTGTCTGAAAAGTTTACAACTTTATTCAAAGATAACATAAACGACATCCAAGAGCAGGAGTATGACCGCGCGCACATCCTCTTTAGTTACCTGAAATACATGTGAGTTTTTGGAAAAACGTCAACATAATGTTGGTGTGACTTCATGCAGTTTTTGTATTGAATGTTTAAATACCTGAATGAAAACATGGTATGTAACTTGTAAAACATATCTGTAACTGAGTACTGTGAATGTAAGTAATATGAGATCGCTAGTGGTTTGCAAGGCCACTAACATGTGTCATGACATAGGAAGCCACCGATCCTAGGCATTTTTGTCGACTTTGACTGAGACACAGAAAGTAGGCCAAGAGTGGGGTTGCCTGAAACCCATTAGATCTAACCTTTTGTTCCGTGGTCTGAATGTATACGTTGATTAATGGTGCTTATGGTACCCTATTCGGGACATGATCTAGAATGTCTTTCCTTAGTTTTTGTATTCAACATACTATAACACATGTATTTTCCCCAAGTTAGAAAACAGGTAAAAGTTTAAAAGTGGGGACATGAACTCACTTTTCTGTAAACATTTAGTAACATGTACTTCACCCCCGAAGTTATAAAACTGAAAACAGTTAAAAGAAAAGGGGGAGCATGAACTCACAATTTTGCGTTCCTTGCGCCGTAAACTTCACCGGGTTTTGCTTATATTGCGTCGTGACCTAAACGCGTTTTATTAACGTTAGTCACTAGACTTGCATCGCACAAGTACAAGTCACCATATTTTATGTATGTATTCTTTGTGTGTTAAAAATAATTTATATTTTTAACTATGTGTCTTACTTATATTGTTTTCTCAAAAATAAGTATAAGTATCTTGTATTTTTCACCCGAGTTATGTATCTTGTCCAAAACTTCATTTCGTGTTCATAACTTGACCAAGTCATTTAATCTATTAAGAAATATATTTTCATAAATATATTCTCTTGTATTTGTCTAAGCATGTTGTGTAACATCTGTGCTTGTAATCATTGTGAAAAGTCAGTTATCAATAAAACAAAGTTATTTGATCCCAAATGTTTGTTTGGTTGTGTTTTACATTTTTCATGTTTTGACTTTTGCGTAATTTCAAACTCTATATCACTTTCTGGAGAGTTATACGCAAACTGGTGCGTAAACGTACTCAGTTTAATGCGACAAATACTCCGGAACATCAACATATACTTAACATACCTTAAATAACCCTTACATAACTTAGAAATAAGTTTTGAAGGCTTTGGTATGGCAAAAACAAGTTAATTCGCTTACAGGGACTAAATTTGACAAACTGTGAAAGTATGCCAATTTGAACTGTAACAGACATTCCAGAACATTACCATAAGTTAAACATACCATAAATATCCTCTACATAGCTTAGAAATAGGCTTTGAGGTGTTCGGTGTGCTAAAATAAACTTTTGGGTCATTCAGGGACTAAAAGTGTCAAAAAGTGCACAAGTTTGCACTTTTGAGCATAACTCATGTTCTGAATACATCCGGACATCCAACAATTTATGTAAGCGCTAAAATATTTTATTTTAGTGTTTGGGTTGAGAAAAATCCATTCGTCGCATCATTTGGATCGTTTTTCGTGCTTATGCGCATTCCGTCGTAACTAAGCGAACATCGCGTTCGTACGACCAAACGAACCAACATCCGAAATATTTTTGAGCATTTTTCATGTCCACAATGTTTAGGCATCATTTTAGGGCCTTAAAGTTGGCTTTACGGGCCTTAAACGTGTCGGAAATGGCTGTAAACACCAACAGGGACCAAATCTGTCATTTTGGAAACTTTCTGCTGATCAGACAGGCCAGGCGGCCCGCGTAAACCCAGGCCTATCCTTTACGCGGCCCGCGTCAGTGTATCAGACCAGCTTCAATGTTTAAACAGCCTGTTTGCAGCTGTTTTGCACTCCCAATCTCTCTTCCACATGTCAATTCCTTATGGTGAGTGGCCATTTGACATACCATAACATTCCAACACATGTACGGGTGGGATTCGAGCACGGTTTCCATGAAACGATCTGAACGGTTACCCGAAAACTATAAATACCCATCCACCCCCATTGCTAAAACCACAAGAATCTGATCTTAGAAGCTCTAAGTTGAAACCATTGTTTCATACCTGAGCTACTTGGATCACGATTAGCATTCGGGGGCCCTTCGTAAGTATTCTTTCATTCTTTTATTGCTTTTCGAGTCTGAAAGTCAAACTTTGTTTGACTTTCTGCGTTGACCAGTTACATTACATGTCGTAGCGTTACTTAAATCCTTTCAATATTTGACATATTACGTTTTACATAAACAACTTATTTTCACAAGACATTGATTTACAAAACAACTTATGTTATACAAACTCATTTTACTTGGTTATTCATTTAACCTTACATTATTCTCTTATCTATACATATCATCGCTTTTTGAATGATTTACAAAACAAATCAACTTACAAGGTTCATGACTGACTTTTGTTAAACAACTTTTTTTCCAAACTTATAAGTCATGAATCCTATTTTCCCAAATCCTATGTATCTCACAGGCATTTTTATGCTGACGTACCTATTTTCACATGTGTTTTCAGGAGCTATTGCGTAGGATGATTATCGTGACACTAGGGCGGACCTGTGCCTTAGAGACATAAAACGAAGATAGACTTAGTTTAATTATGTTATAAACTCTTTGATTCCTGTTTAAAACAATGTAACTCTTATATTGATAAATAAAATACCACTTTGTATGCCATGGTTATGAAACAATTAATTCTGTTACAACACTCCCCGACGTTTTCCGCCACGTTTCGTATGTTATACGTGGTCGGGGTGTGACAGAAGAGTTGGTATCAGAGCCAATGGTTATAGGGAATTAGGTTATTAGTAATGCTTTGACCTAGACTATAACCTTTCTAGGACCCTAACACAAGTTATCTTGTGTTTAGATCTTAAAACATGCACATCATCTATCCTTAGGTGATTATCAAAACAAAAACCAAATTTTTCCGAAACGATTTTTGAAAAACAATCTTCTGTTTTTGAATGATTTATTACAAGGTTTTGAACCCTCTTTTGTAAGGTTTTGAACCCTTCCAGTTTGACTAAAATTTTGGCCTTGCGTCTTCAAATTTTCAAAATCTCGTCAAAGTTTTGGGTTCTAAATAGTGTGAACACGTGCAAACTGGAAGAGTGAATGCCTGTATTCTGGGTTTTCTGTCTAGGCAAGCACTTCGTATATATCTCATCAGACGCGAGACCAGTTGTGCTTACCTGGGAATTCTTGGGATGAGTGTTCACTTATAGGCGAGCATGTCTTCGCGATACATTATTTTTGATCCATTTACTTTGATTAGTCACTGTGCGTCGTTTGTCTGCTTGGTAATGCGGACGAATGACCACCATCTTTGCTTCTGTTGATTTTGTTTCATCTCATTCTCTTCATCCAAACATCTCACTCGTTTCCTTTCATGTTTTCCTCTTTTAGAATGCCTCCTCGACGCGAAAACCAGATAGCGACTGCCGAACTGGCAGAAATCATTGCGCAGCAGATGGCTGCTCAATTCCCAAATCTCTTTGCTCAATGGCACCAAGCCAACAACAATAACAATGCTCCATGCAAATACAAGGATTTTAACTCGGCTAAACCACTCAAGTTTAGTGGTTCTGAAGGAGCGACTGGGCTTCTTCAATGGTTCAAGAGCATTGAGAATACTTTTCACCATGTGCAGTGTTCTGACAATCGCAAGGTCGAGTTTTCTTCGAGTGTGTTTCAGAAGAGGGCTCTTACATGGTGGAATGGGGTTATGAGAGACCGAGGTGCAGAAGTTTCTCTAGCACAGACATGGGTTGAACTCAGGGCCCTTATGATGAGGGAATTCTGTCCTCGTCATGAGCAGCGAGCTTTGGAGAAGGACTTTGATGACTTGAAACTAGACAGTGGCGAGCACAGGGCATATACTGATAGATTTAAGGAATTGAGTCTGCTTTGCCCGACGATGGTTACCCCACTCGACAAGGCTATCGAAAGGTACATCGACGGCCTACCTGACTCGGTACAAGACATCATTACTGGTAATAACCCTGCCACACTCCGTCAGGCTATCGAATTAGCAGCGACATTGACTGAGTCGCAGATTCGGAAGAATAAGTTACACAGGAAGGGTGACAAGGGCAAGAAACAGTCATTTGACAAGGAAGATAGCAAGAAAGGTCAAAATGTGAATGGAAAGAATTCTGGTTCCTCAAAGAGTTCTAGGAAGCGAAAGGCTTCCCAAAACTATGTTGTCACTGCCCAAGCTAACCAGGCAGCTCCAAACCAACCCGCACAGCCTCCAGCGAAGAAACCCTATTCAGGGAATGCACCTTTGTGCAATAGATGCAACAGTCACCATCAGTCGCAACATCCGTGCCGTTTCTGTAATAACTGTGTGAAGTCGGGTCATCTTGCCGCTACTTGTCGCATCCCTGTTAACCAGAACCAGGCAGTTCTGAACCAAGCCCAACAGGTTGCTCAGCCTCTTGCTCAGCAACAAGGTCAAGCTGCACGACCTCATTTTCCTCCTGGTTCGTGCTACAATTGTGGGGATCTGACCCACTACAGAAACCGGTGCCCAAGGCTAGCTAACCAGAATCAGAATCCAAATCAGGCTCAGGCTCGAGGGCGAGTCTTCAACATGAATGCCCAAGAGGCGTAGGCGGACAATAACGTGGTGAACGGTACGTTCTTTATTAATAATCAGCCTGCATCTGTACTTTTCGATTCTGGTGCCGACAAGAGTTTTGTGTCATTGTCTTTTGAGCCAATGCTTTGCGTGTCTAGAACGAAACTAGGTAAATCTTTGACAGTAGAGGTTGCTAGTGGTGAACCCATTATTCTTGATTCTGTTCTTCGCAACTGCCAGTTGAACCTTAACGATCATCTTTTTCCTATCGACCTCACGCCTATGCAACTTGGAAGCTTCGACGTTATAGTGGGTATGGATTGGTTATCCAAGCATCGCGCAGAGGTAGTTTGTTTTGAGAAGATTGTTCGGGTGCCGCTTTCGACAGGCGAGATCCTACAGGTTCGTGGTGAGAAACCTGCTGGTGGTCTCAAACTCATGTCTTGTTATAAAGCTCGGAAGTATCTACGAAAGAACTATGTGGCCTTCTTAGCACATGTTACAGCAGATAAAGGCAAGGGTAAGTCTATTTCAGATATTCCTGTCGTTCGGGATTATTCCGAAGTATTCCCTGAAGACTTACCTGGTCTACCTCCAGAACGCCAAGTCGAGTTTCGCATTGATCTCGTACCTGGTGCAAATCCCATTGCCGGAGCTCCATATCGTCTTGCACCGTCTGAGATGCAAGAGTTGTCTAAGCAGCTTCAGGAGCTCTCTGACAAAGGTTTCATCCGTCCAAGCTTTTCACCCTGGGGTGCTCCCGTTCTTTTTGTCAAGAAGAAGGATGGATCTTTTAGGATGTGTATCGATTATCGTGAGCTTAACAAGCTTACCATCAAGAATCGATATCCCCTACCTCGCATCGATGATCTCTTTGATCAGTTACAGGGCGCTTCTTATTTTTCGAAGATTGATCTGCGTTCCGGGTATCATCAACTTCATGTGCATGAAGAAGATATTCCCAAGACAGCTTTCCGCACTAGTTATGGGCATTATGAATTCACAGTCATGCCATTTGGTTTGACTAATGCTCCTGCTGTTTTCATGGACTTAATGAATAGGGTCTGCAAGCCTTATTTGCATCAGTTCGCATTGTTTTTATTGACGACATCTTGATTTATTCTAAGACGCGAGCTGATCACGAGCAACATCTTCGTCTTACTCTGGAACTCCTAAAGAAAGAGCAATTTTTCGCCAAATTCTCCAAGTGCGAATTTTGGCTTAAAGAAGTTCAATTTTTAGGACATATTATCAACGAACAAGGTATTCATGTAGATCCCTCCAAGATCAGTGCGATTAAGGATTGGGATACGCCTACTACTCCTACTGAGGTTCGTTCTTTTCTTGGTCTAGCGGGGTATTATCGCCGCTTCATTGAGAACTTCTCAAAGATTGCAGTTCCTCTAACTGCTCTAACTCAGAAGAACAAACCCTTTGACTGGGGATTCAAACAAGAGGAAGCTTTTCAAAACTTGAAGCGGAAGCTTTGCGATGCGCCTGTTCTGTCATTGCCTGAGGGTGATAATGATTTTGTCGTGTATTGTGATGCATCTAAATTGGGTCTTGGCTGTGTTCTAATGCAAAGGAACAAAGTCATAGCATATGCATCGAGGCAGTTGAAGATACATGAGAAGAACTACACCACTCATGATCTTGAGTTGGGTGCAGTTGTCTTCGCTCTTAAGATCTGGAGACACTATTTGTACGGTACAAAATGTGTGGTTTTCACGGACCACAAAAGTCTTCAACATATCTTCAATCAGAAGGAACTCAACATGAGGCAACGACGTTAGGTCAAGCTTCTAAACGACTATGACTGCAAAATTCGCTACCATCCTGGTAAGGCGAATGTCGTAGCCGATGCATTGAGTCGTAAGGAACGTACTTAGCTTCATTATGTACGTGTACAATCTGTTATTCAAGCTCGATCCGATATCCAAGCTCGCATTTCTCAGGCTCAACAATCTTGTGTTTCACAAGGTTTAATGGATAAGGAATTTCCCTATCACATAACACCTGATCTGGAACTGAAGGACAATGGATCGTATTACTTCATGGACCGTTTGTGGGTCCCAAGCCAAGATAACCTTCGCACCTTGCTTATGGATGAAGCCCATAAGTCTCGCTATTCTGTTCATCCTGGATCAGATAAGATGTATAAGGATCTTCGTATTCAGTATTGGTGGCCTGGTATGAAGAAAGACATTGCCTTATACGTATCAAAATGCCTTACTTGTCTTAAGGTTAAGGCTGAACATCAACGTCCTTCTGGTTTATTGGTGCAACCAGAGATCCCAGTTTGGAAATGGGAAAACATTACTATGGATCTTGTTACCAAACTTCCACGCACAAAGAAAGGTCATGATGCCATCTGGGTAGTCGTTGATCATCTTACTAAGTCAGCACATTTTTTGCCAATCCGTGAGGATTTTCCTGCTGACAAACTTGCTAAAATCTATGTGGATGAAATTGTAGCTCGACATGGTGTTCCTTTGAACATCATTTCTGACAGAGATGCTCGTTTCACTTCTCATTTTTGGAGAACCATGCAATCTGCTATGGGGACCCAACTTAATCTGAGCACAGCTTATCATCCACAAACGGATGGTCAATCTGAAAGAACAATCCAGACTCTGGAGGATAAGCTTAGAGCTTGTGTGATCGATTTTGGTGGTAGTTGGGATTCACATCTTCCGTTAATTGAATTCTCCTACAACAACAGTTATCACACCAGCATCAAAATGGCTCCTTTCGAAGCTCTCTATGGTCGAAAATGTCGTTCACCAGTCTGCTGGAATGAGATTGGCGAGGCTCAGCTTACTGGACCTGCCCTCATTTTAGAGACCACTGATAAGGTCAAGAAAGTTCGTGATATCCTTCAGACAGCTAGAAGCCGTCAAAAGAGTTACGCGGACCCAAAATGCAAACCCTTGGAATTTCAAGTCGGTGATCGAGTATTACTTAAGGTCTCACCTTGGAAAGGTGTGATCAGATTTGGAAAGAAAGGAAAACTTGCACCTAGATATGTTGGACCATTCAAGATCGTCGAAAGAATCGGTAAGGTAGCCTACAGACTTGAGTTACCTCCTGAACTTGGAAATGTTCATCCAACCTTTCACGTGTCCAATCTCAAGAGGTGTTTAGCTGATGAGAACCTCCACGTACCACTTGACGAAATTCGTGTTGATAAAACGCTGAAATTTGTCGAGAAACCTGTGGAAATCATGGAACGTGATGTCAAGTGGCTTAAACGCAAGCGCATTCCTTTGGTCAAATTTCGCTGGGAAACTAAACGTGGACCCGAGTTTACTTGGGAACGCGAAGATCAAATGAAGGCGAAATATCCGCATCTTTTCCCACGAGTTTCCTCTAAATAAATTTCGGGACGAAATTTCCACAAGTAGGGGAGACTGTAACATCTGTGCTTGTAATCATTGTGAACAGTCAGTTATCAATAAAACAAAGTTATTTGATCCCAAATGTTTGCTTGGTTGTGTTTTACATTTTTCATGTTTTGACTTTTGCGTAATTTCAAACTCTATATCACTTTCTGGAGAGTTATACGCAAACTGGTGCGTAAACGTACTCAGTTTAATGCGAAAAATACTCCGGAACATCAACATATACTTAACATACCTTAAATAACCCTTACATAACTTAGAAATAAGTTTTGAAGGCTTTGGTATGGCAAAAACAAGTTAATTCGCTTACATGGACTAAATTTGACAAACTGTGAAAGTATGCCAATTTGAACTGTAACAGACATTCCGGAACATGACCATAAGTTAAACATACCATAAATATCCTCTACATAGCTTAGAAATAGGCTTTGAGGTGTTCGGTGTGCTAAAATAAACTTTTGGGTCATTCAGGGACTAAAAGTGTCAAAAAGTGCACAAGTTTGCACTTTTGCGCATAACTCATGTTCTGAATACATCCGGACATCCAAAAATTTATGTAAGAACTAAAATATTTTATTTTAGTGTTTGGGTTGAGAAAAATCCATTCGTCGTGTCATTTGGATCGTTTTTCGTGCTTATGCGCATTCCGTCGTAACTAAGCGAACATCGCGTTCGTACGACCAAACGAACCAACATCCGACATATTTTTGAGCATGTTTCATGTCCACAATGTTTAGGCATCATTTTAGGGCCTTAAATTTGGCTTTACGGGCCTTAAACGTGTCGGAAATGGCTGTAAACACCAACAGGGACCAAATCTGTCATTTTGGAAACTTTCTGCTGATCAGACAGGCCAGGCGGCCCGCGTAAACCCAGGCCTATCCTTTACGCGGCCCGCGTCAGTGTATCAGACCAGCTTCAATGTTTAAACAGCCTGTTTGCAGCTGGTTTGCACTCCCAATCTCTCTTCCACATGTCAATTCCTTATGGTGAGTGGCCATTTGACATACCATAACATTCCAACACATGTACGGGTGGGATTCGAGCACGGTTTCCATGAAACGATCTTAACGGTTACCCGAAAACTATAAATACCCATCCACCCCCATTGCTAAAACCACAAGAATCTGATCTTAGAAGCTCTAAGTTGAAACCATTGTTTCATACCTGAGCTACTTGGATCACGATTAGCATTCGGGGACCCTTCGTAAGTATTCTTTCGTTCTTTTATTGCTTTTCGAGTCTGAAAGTCAAAGTTTGTTTGACTTTCTGCGTTGACCAGTTTATGGTCAATGCGAAGTTCGTTTGAACTTCGCAACGTGATTGTAATCACGATGGTTATAGTCCCTTGGGACTATGCCTACTGATTACCACGTTGACTAGGGTCGTAAGGGTAAGCGATCTAATAAATCGCTTATACCTTCGAACCCGACCCATTTGGTCGATCATTAGGATCTGACCAAATACATTAGGTGACCATAGTATTTATGGAATAACCTTCCGAGGTTATACCTTATGGTCGCTTCGTTAACTAGTTGTATGATAGGTAGTTTATATGCCTTAGATAAATTACCTAAATACCCTTTTCATGTGTAATTGGTAATTAAGCATATGTAACCTAAAATTTTGTCACATAACTGATTATGTAACATGTTTAGGCATATAACACTTGTCATAGGGCTAGTTAGACGTCTCGAATGCGCTTTTGCGCGCACGACGCGTTAAAGTAGCGTAAGCTACCTAAACGGGTCGTAATGGGTCGTAAGCACTTATGATTAGGTTTCAATTAGTATGTAGGCTTTGTTAAACCATATTACACGAGTTTCCATACTCGTTTGGTTTACGAACCCTCATTCTATCTAAATCTTCCGATTTAGGTCCGGGTTATTAACATAGTTACCTACATTAGGTGCCGTTTGATTCCGTGATCTCTAGCATTGCTTGGTGGTTATCTTAAGACTTCTGAGCAATCTCAAGTGAGTACATAGACCCCTCTTTTACTATTTTCCAAACATTTTGGGGTGAAACACATGTGCCTACTTGTTACTTTCATGCTTTCCATGTTTTCACATCATATACCGGCTATGTTCGTTAGTACATTATAGTACATGATTTCATTACATTTCATGCTATGTATGCCCATTGTGTGCGTACTTAGTACATTGTTTTACATTACATTTCATGCTATGTATGCCCATTGTGTGCGTACTTAGTACAATGTTTTACATTACATTTCATGCTATGTATGCCCATTGTGTGCGTACTTAGTACATTGTTTCACATTATATTTCATGCTACATATGCCCATTGTGTGCATACTTAGTATAGTTGTTTTCATTACATGTTTACATTTTGGTATGACATTTGGTTTGTTTAACATGGAACAATACATTCATTAACATTGATCACGTCGTTCGTTAGTAGGTAGTGGTACCATAGGAATTGACAACTCCCGTTCCTGAAATCCTGGGTTTGTTTGGATTGGAAGGAATGACCGAATTCGATACACATAATTTAGATAAACCTTTAATTTGTTTAAGGGTTTATCGCCACAGTCTCAAGGCTTGGATGTATGCATTTTCACAATACCGCATAAATGTTTGTATCAGTATAGCATGCATCTGTTCCACAAAACATAGCTTTGATTTAAACCATGTTTTACTTCAATACCTTGTTTTTGTGCATTTCACATATGGTTTAGTTGATATATTTCACTCACCATACATGATATTTTTTTTTGGGTATACATTACATGATCTACAGTAAACATAAACATTTTGACATTGATATACACATTTAGTGGTTTACATTGGACATAGACATTTCGATATGGTTTGCACATTAACACATGACAATTCATTTATACATAAACAATTTACATTGGTGGTTGGTTTGAGTAAGTGATTTGAATAACGAGGCGTGTGTAATATGATACAAGCATGGTGGATACGCCGCTGGTACTTCCTATATATAAGTGTTTGTATTACATTACATGTCGTAGCGTTACTTAAATCCTTTCAATATTTGACATATTACGTTTTACATAAACAACTTATTTTCACAAGACATTAATTTACAAAACAACTTATCTTATACAAACTCATTTTACTTGGTTATTCATTTAACCTTACATTATTCTCTTATCTATACATATCATCGCTTTTTGAATAATTTACAAAACAAATCAACTTACAAGGTTCATGACTGACTTTTCTTAAACAACTTTTTTTCCAAACTTATAAGTCATGAATCCTATTTTCCCAAATCCTATGTATCTCACAGGAATTTTTATGCTGACGTACCTATTTTCACATGTGTTTTCAGGAGCTATTGCGTAGGATGATGATCGTGACACTAGGGCGGACCTGTGCCTTAGAGACATAAAACGAAGATAGACTTAGTTTAATTATGTTCTAAACTCTTTGATTCCTGTTTAAAACAATGTAACTCTTATGTTGATAAATAAAATACCACTTTGTATGCCATGGTTATGAAACAATTAATTCTGTTACAACACTCCCCGACGTTTTCCGCCACGTTTTGTATGTTATACGTGGTCGGGGTGTGACATGTTGTATGTGTATTTTTGTATGTTCACTCCTTAGGAGTATTTAATGTATTTTCAAGTCCTAATACACTATTACACATAATACCTACTACATACATTTAGCACACAATTTGGTGATAAATAAATATATATATTTTCCTCAAAAATATACATACTTAATACCAATTTTTTTATCTTGAAGAAATCATCATTTCTTAACACAAAAATTAGGGAAACCTTGGTAAATATTTTTAGAAACATTTTTAGGGAATAAGTTTCACCAAAACTTATATTTTCTAAGTGTCAAAATTTATAGAAATTTTGACAGAGTTTCCCCTAAAAATGGAGGTTTCCCATGTTTTCAAAACATGTGTTTATTTTCTTTTAAAATCATCACAACAATCAACAACTCATTTAACACTACCGAGTGTCAAAATCAAGTAAATTATACTATATCATGAACTTAAAGCTTTGTAAAAACTTGTAGTAATTTACCATGTTATTTAGTAGGTTTAGTTACCCTTAAAAACATGGTTATTCGTTTGTAAATTTCTTTATTAAAAGATCTAGTCATTTACAACTTGTAAGATGATTTTTCTAAAAATACTTCTCTTGTATTTTTCTTGTTACAAACATGTTTCTATTCTTGTTTAAACACTAAAAATATTATTAGTTTACTTTGAAACCATGACTTTGTAAGTCTTGTAAATAAACTTGGTTTCTTGAGAAAATTATTTTTGTAATCATCTATTTACAAGATTTGTATTTTGTTTAAACCATCTTTACATAAGAAAACCCATTTCATTATTCAAATTCATGAAGACATAAAGTATGAAGATCTTGGTCTTTCACAAGATCACCACTTTAACTTACTAGATCATGTGTTCAATCACAATCTAGTAGGCTCCATATGATGTCTAACATCACCAACACTAATAATAAATCAACAAGAAGCAAATCAACATATTCAACATGTATCCTTATATTTTTAAGCTTATGTTAAAGTATCATGATCATGTTCTTTTAGTGTTCTTGTGATTCTCAACAATATACATCTTTTTAACCAACAAAATAAGAAATAAGACAAGTAACAAGAAGCTTACAACTAGCTCAAAAGCTAGGGAAGATCACTTGAAGAAAAGATGACAAATGGGTTGGGTAAAAGCAAATGGAGAAGGTTCTTCAAGATCTACAAGCTCTAAACCTTCTTAAACACCTACTTGCACCATGTAACTAGCTTGAAATGATTGAACAATTGATGAAGATGGTGGTGGTTTGGGGGTGGCTCACGGCCGTATGTGGGAGGAGGGAGGAGGAGGTGTTGAGTGGTGAAGTGAGATGAAGTGATGATGATGATATCCTTATATCATGTTTGCAAGATCTCAAAGAATCCAAGAAATCTTACAAGATCTAGATAATATAAAAACAAATCCAAGAAATATCAAAATGAATATTGTAAGATCTTGGCAATTTTTGTGGGGCCACCCCTTTACAACCGTGAACAATAATGGGGGGGGGGGGGAAGTGTAATATCTAATTCCTATATACATAAATAAGTTAGTTTCAAGTAATAAGTTTAGGGATTTAATGTGTTATTACGTTATAAGGGGTGTTATGGTGTTTGGGGACCATAACTAGTTCAGAAACATTAAAACAATGCTTCTAGTAATATTTTGATGTTCCGGGTAATGTCCGGTTGTTCGGTTAAATACCGGTTCGTTAAAGTGCTAAATTGCACCGTTTAGTGTACTTTATGTTTCCTTTTGTAACCCTTTTAATTCCCCACACTTAGGAGGGTATTCTGGATAATAAAACATGAATTCTGCATAATATTTATATGTTAAAAAGCTGATTATAGCTGAATTCTGTAAAATTCTGCACTTAAAGTGCGTTTCTGGTGCTTTTTAGTGCGTATTTTAGCTTCCGGATTGTCTATATGTTAACCCTTGTATATACCCTTGGGTTTTAATGTATTCTTGACGTTGGACCTACACCTAGGCTCCAATTCTATTGTCTGACAGCTTTCTGCAGAATTGTTGACACAATGTGTCTTACGGTGAGTTTACTAGTATTTCTGACTCAACGCTATCATTAATGCATAAAGCAATTTTTGTAGTATAAAACATGCATGAATTCACTTGTTTAGTATGCAATCAGACAATGTTGACATTTAAGCACAAAATTGCAATCATTAAATAATAATTAATGTGTACGGAAATTACCGGTTTGGTGCCAGTTGTCACTGTCTCCCCCAGTTAAAAGAATTTCGTCCCAAAATTCAGGCTGAACTAACTCTCGCAGGAGTCTTCTTGAACAGGTGGGGGTGCTTTTCTTTAAACTGGTCTTCACGTTCACACGTGTACTCGGGTCCGTGCCTAGAGTTCCAACGTACTTTGACAAGTTTGACACTGCTCCTTCTGGTCTTGTTGACTTTCCAGTCGGTAACCTCAACGGGTTGTTCTGTAAATCGGAGGGTGTCATCAATATGCACTTCATCCGCAGGGATGGTCACGTTTTCTTGTGTTGGACTCTTCTTGAGGTTGGATACATGGAACGCATCATGTACTCCATTAAGTTCTTCCGGTAATTCCAACTTGTAAGCCACGGTACCAATTCTTTCCAAAATCTTGAATGGTCCGATGTATCGGGGATTCAACTTTCCACGTTTTCCGAATCTTACTACGCCCTTACAAGGTGAGACCTTTAACAAAACTTTTTCTCCCACCTCGAATTCTAATGGTTTTCGTCTTCGATCAGCGTAGCTCTTTTGTCGATCTCGAGCTGCCTTAATGCGCTCTCGGATCTGCATAATCTTTTCGGTTGTCTCTTGTACAAGTTCAGGACCAACCATACGTTTGTCTCCAGCGTCTGCCCAATATAATGGCGATCGGCACTTGCGGTTATACAGAGATTCGAACGGTGCGGCTTTTATGCTCGTATGAGAACTGTTATTGTAGGAAAACTCGACTAAAGGTAGATGAGTATCCCAACTGCCGCCTAGGTCCATAACACATGCGCGAAGCATATCTTCTAATGTTTGTATGGTTCGTTCGCTCTGGCCGTCTGTTTGCGGATGGAAGGCCGTGCTTAGATCTAGCTGAGATCCAAAGGCTTCCTGAAAAGATTGCCAGATTCTTGAGACAAAGCGTCCATCTCTGTCTGAAATAATTGAGATAGGCACTCTATGACGTGCCACGATTTCCTTTAAGTATATCTTAGCAAGCTTTCCAGTGCTATCCTTCTCTCGGATAGGTAGGAAATGCGCAGATTTCGTTAATCGATCGACTATCACCCATATCATGTCGTGCCCTCTCGGGGTCCTGGGTAATTTCGTTATGAAGTCCATCGAGATTTGCTCCCACTTCCACATGGGTATCTCTGGTTGTTGTAGTAGGCCGGACGGTTTCTGATATTCAGCCTTAACCTTAGCACAGGTTAGGCATTTTCTAACATAAATAGCAACGTCGCTCTTGAGTCTCGGCCACCAATAGTATCCCTTTAAGTCTTGATACATTTTGTCCGATCCTGGATGGATCGAGTATCTCGATTTGTGAGCTTCATTAAGGATGAATTCTTGCATACCGCCATAGAGCGGAACCCAAATACGACCCTTGAAGTACAAGGTTCCCTCTTCGTTTGGCACCAAATATTTCAACATACCTCGGAGGTATTCAGCTCTGCGATTCTCCCCTTACAGGGCTTCTTGTTGTGCATCACGAATGCGTGCATTGAGGTTCGTTTGAATAGTCATTTCCAATGCTCGAACCCTTAGGGTCTTAACCCTTTCTTTTCAGCTTAACGTGTCTGCTACAACGTTCGCCTTTCCAGGATCGTACTTAATCTCACAGTCATAATCATTCAGCAACTCGACCCAACGACGTTGACGCATATTTAATTCCTTCTGATCAAATATGTGGTGTAGGCTTTTGTGATCTGTGAAGATTGTACATCGAGTACCATATAAATAGTGTCGCCAGATCTTTAAGGCGAATACCACCGCGCCTAGTTCCAAGTCGTGCATGGTATTATTCCTTTCATGTACCTTCAATTGTCTTGAAGCGTAAGCGATGACTTTTTGGCATTGCATGAGCACACAGCCCAAACCTTGACGCGAAGCGTCGCAGTATACCACGAAGTCTTCTATGCCTTCGGGTAAGGATAGTATTGGTGCATCGCATAGCTTATTCTTGAGCAGTTGGAAGGCTTCCTCCTGCTTGTCACCCCAGTCGTACTTCTTGTCTTTTTGCGTGAGGGTGGTTAGCGGTTGAGCTATCTTTGAGAAATTCTCAATAAACCGTCGGTAGTAGCCCGCTAACCCCAAAAATTGTCAAACTTCAGTTGGGGTTTTGGGAGCTTCCCAATTCTTTATGGCTTCTATCTTGGATGGGTCTACATGAATGCCCTTCTCATCCACAATGTGACCAAGAAATTGTACTTCGCGAATCCAGAATTCGCACTTTGAAAACTTTGCATAAAGTTTCTCTTTCTTCAGTAGTTCCAAAATGGTTCTGAGGTATTGTTCGTGTTATTCTCACGATTGCGAGTAAATCAGGATATCAAGATAAATACAATCACGAATTTATCGAGATATGGTTTGCATACGCGGTTCATCGGATCCATAAATACTGCTGGGGCGTTCGTCAATCTGAATGGCATCACAAGGAACTCGTAATGCCCATAGCGTGTTCTGAATGCAGTCTTTGGTACGCTTTCTTCTTGAATCCTTAACTGATGGTATCTAGATCGAAGATCGATCTTGGAATAGTAGCTTGATCCTTGCAATTGATCAAATAAGTCATCAATCCTCAGTAGTGGGTACCGATTCTTGACTGTGAGCTTATTCAGTTCTCTGTAATCGATACACATCCGCAGAGTTCCATCCTTCTTCTTCACGAACAATACTGGAGCTCCCCAAGGCGAGAAGCTTGGCCTTATGAATCCTTTATCCAACAACTCCTGAAGTTGTGTAGATAGTTCTTGCATTTCGGAAGGTGCAAGCCGATAGGGTGCCTTGGCTACAGGAGCGGATCCTGGAACCAAGTCTATACGGAATTCGACTTGTCGTTGCGGAGGTAATCCTGGTAGATCTTCGGGAAAAACATCAGGGAATTCCTTCACTGCAGGAATGTCTTCGAGTTTCGGCTCCTCAGCCTTCTTATCTACAACGTGCGCTAGGAAGGCAACACATCCTTTCCTTAAGCACTTCTGTGCCTTCATACAATTGATGATCCGCAGAGGCGCGTCTCGTTTTTCTCCATGTACGATGAGAGTTTCATCATTCGCCAAAGGGATGCGAATGATTTTCTCGTGACAAATAACTTCAGCTTTGTTCTTGGACAACAAGTACATTCCGACCACTACATCGAAGCTACCCAATTGGATAGGTAAGAGGTCGATGTTAAATCTTCTCTCACCAAGTTCTAATGTGCAACCTCTAACAACTTCGCCCGATTCAACAAGTTTACCATTGGCTAGCTCTATAGAATAAGGAATATCTAATCTACTTAATTCTATTCCAAGTATGCATTTAAATTCCACAGACATGAAGTTATAGTCGGCACCAGTGTCCAATAATATGGATGCAAAGTGATTGTTAACGAGAAATGTACCGGTGACCACATTAGGGTCCTCGCATGCGTTCCTTGCTCCAATTACGAATGCTCGATCCTGAGCATTGTTTCCCTTTGGGCAGTCCTTCATGAAATGATCCTTGCTTCCACAACTGAAGCATCCTTGGTTCTGCCCATTTCCGTTGCCATTCCTATTACCAGCACCATTTCCATTTCCACCACCGTTACGGTTTCCATTCCCGTTCCTATTACCATTACCATTGCGGCCTCCAATACTTTTTCCCCAACAATCCTCGGTATGGTGGCCTGACCTTCCGCAGTTCTCGCATTTCCCAACGCGACAATTTCCCACGTGGTGAAAGTCACAGCGGTTACACTTAGGCAGAGTGCCATGATATTTCTTAGTTCCCGTATCATTTGCAGCTGTGAAGGTTTTTGCCTCCATAGGTGGGTTAGTATCATGTTTCTTGTAGTTCGAACCCTTGTTGCTGCGGGTTGCTTGGTTCAGATTTGAATGTTTCCTTTTCTTATCACCCGACGACTCAGCATGCGTTTCGGTCTTCTCAGTTGGGTTCAGAGACAACTTCTTCATACGGACAGCATCTTCAGTAAGGCTGACAGCCAGAGTTACAGCCTCAGTGATTGTTTGAGGTTTGGCCGAAGTTACCATGCTGTGAAATTCTGAGGCCAATCCCCAAATGTAGCGTTCAACGCGCTTAAATTCAGGAGTCACCATGTAGGGGATCACTCTTGACAAGTCGTGGAACCTTCGAGTATAACCAGTAATGTCAGCACCTTCCATGGTCAAGTGCCAGAACTCAGTCTCCAACCTTTGGAGTTCAGCACGAGAGCAATACTTCTCTCTCATTCGTTCTTTTAACGCATCCCACGTCATGCCGTACGCAGCATCATCACCCAGAGTGTGGACTTGCAAATTCCACCAAGTCAAAGCTTCATCAACAAACAACCCAGTAGCAAAAGTGACTTGCTGATCTGCGGTACACTTGCTCATACGGATAGTGGCGTCAGTCTTCTCTGTCCAGCGTACAAATGCCACTGCACCTCCAGTGCCATCGTAGTTCATCGGTTTGCAGTCGAGAAACTGCTTGAAAGTGCAGCCTTGAGCTACGTTTCCTCCAGATGAATCTCCATTCCCATTACGTCTAGCATTGCTTGGTCCTCCACTGTCTTCAGTACGGTTCGCCTCGTACTGGGCGTTAGCTGCGGAGATCCTTTCTTCCAGTAGAGCGTTAAGCTCTTCAGCAGTTCTTGGCAGTGGGGGAGGAGGAGGTTGATCAACATTGCGAGCATTCACAACTTTCATGGGCGCCATGTTCTATCAGAACACAACACAACAGGGTTAGATATTTCTTTGATATCGTCATACGAGACAGTAGTAGTATATATACACAAGCATATACCCACATAAGTGACATCAAACAATTATTACTCCAGCAGAGTACTTAGTAGGCTGGTGGAGGGGTGTTCGCGTTTGACCTTTTCTTGTACTGAGGGAATCTATACGTGACAAGACTTGTTGTGGTTTCTGTGCACTGAATTCCATAATTATCTATGCATCCATAATTACGTAACTCCTTGCACAGTCCGCACAGTTCGTTTCATCCTCGTATCTCTTCCTTCAGACAGGCTATTGTTTTCAGGTAAAGTCACGAGTACCTGAGATATTCTATTTCTAGTATATGTAAATATCAATTATCACACATAATCGCAAGTAATTTCTAGTCAAAGACAAGTGCTACTCCGGTGCACCCTAAGTCTAGTAGTGTCTTTTCTTGACTCTTTGTAAACAGTTTCAGGTAGTGGATGTCGCGGAAGGTTTTATGCAATGAAAACTCTTTGAAAAATTGTTCTCGTGATAGGATCCTAGAGATTGTAGTCTAGACTCGAGAAGGAGTCCTGGTTCACTACAATCGCAGCTCTGATACCAATCTGTCACACCCCTTTCTAAGGCGGAAGCACGAGGTGTGATCATGGAAGGTTTTCATTGCATACGATTGGTAAACATACTACATGCTCATAAAAATAACTCCAAATGCTAAACATTACATAACTGAAAACGTAGTTTAAGTGTTTACATCACAAGACAGCATATTGTCTGAAAAGTTTACAACTTTATTCAAAGATAACATAAACGACATCCAAGAGCAGGAATATGACCGCGCGCACATCCTCTTTAGTTACCTGAAATACATGTGAGCTTTTGGAAAAAATCAACATAATGTTGGTGTGAATTCATGCAGCTTTTGTATTGAATGTTCAAATACTTGAATGAAAACACGGTATGTAACTTGTAAAACGTATATGTAACTGAGTACTGTGAATGTAAGTAATATGAGATCGCTAGTGGTTTGCAAGGCCACTAACATGTGTCACGACATAGGAAGCCACCAATCCTCGGCATTTTTGTCGACTTTGACTGAGACACAGAAGCACTCATCGGTAGAAGTAAGCCAAGAGTGGGGTTGCCTGAAACCCATTAGATCTAACCTTTTGTTCTGCGGTCTGAATGTATACGTTGATTAATGGTGCTTATGGTACCCTATTCGGGACATGATCTAGAATGTCTTTCCTTAGTTTTTGTATTCAACATACCATAACACATGTATTTTCCCGAAGTTAGAAAACAAGTAAAAGTTTAAAAGTGGGGACATGAACTCACTTTTCTGTAAACATTTAGTAACATGTACTTCACCTCCGAAGTTATAAAACCGAAAACAGTTAAAAGAAAAGGGGGAGCATGAACTCACAATTTTGCGTTCCTTGCGCCGTAAACTTCACCGGGTTTTGCTTATATTGCGTCGTGACCTAAACGCGTTTTTATTAACGTTACTCACTAGACTTGCATCGCACAAGTACAAGTCACCATATTTTATGTATGTATTCTTTGTGTGTTAAAAATAAGTTATATTTTTAACTATGTGTCTTACTTATATTATTTTCTCAAAAATAAGTATAAGTATCTTGTATTTTTCACCCGAGTTTTGTATCTTGTCCAAAACTTCATTTCGTGTTCATAACTTGACCAAGTCATTTAATCTATTAAGAAATATATTTTCATAAATATATTCTCTTGTATTTGTCTAAGCATGTTGTATGTGTATTTTTGTATGTTCACTCCTTAGGAGTATTTAGTGTATTTTCAAGTCCTAATACACTATTACACATAATACATACTACATACATTTAGCACACAATTTGGTGATAAATAAATACATATATTTTCCTCAAAAATATACATACTTAATACCAATTTTTTTTATCTTGAAGAAATCATCATTTCTTAACACAAAAATTAGGGAAACCTTGGTAAATATTTTTAGATACATTTTTAGGGAATAAGTTTCACCAAAACTTATATTTTCTAAGTGTCAAAATTTCTATAAATTTTGATAGAGTTTCCCCTAAAAATGGAGGTTTCCCATGTTTTCAAAACATGTGTTTATTTTCTTTTAAAATCATCACAACAATCAACAACTCATTTAACAATACCGAGTGTCAAAATCAAGTAAATTATACTATATCATGAACTTGAAGCTTTGTAAAAACTTGTAGTAATTTACCATGTTATTTAGTAGGTTTAGTTACCCTTAAAAACATGGTTATTCGTTTGTAAATTTCTTTATTAAAAGATCTAGTCATTTACAACTTGTAAGATGATTTTGTCTAAAAATATTTCTCTTGTATTTTTCTTGTTACAAACATGTTTCTATTCTTGTTTAAACACAAAAAATATTATTAGTTTACTTAGAAACCATGACTTTGTAAGTCTTGTAAATAAACTTGGTTTCTTGAGAAAATTATTTTTGTAATCATCTATTTACAAGATTTGTATTTTGTTTAAACCATCTTTCCATAAGAAAACCCATTTCATTATTCAAGTTCATGAAGACATAAAGTATGAAGATCTTGGTCTTTCACAAGATCACCACTTTAACTTACTAGATCATGTGTTCAATCACAATCTAGTAGGCTCCATATGATGTCTAACATCACCAACACTAATAATAAATCAACAAGAAGCAAATCAACATATTCAACATGTATCCTTATATTTTTAAGCTTATGTTAAAGTATCATGATCATGTTCTTTTAGTGTTCTTGTGATTCTCAACAATATACATCTTTTTAACCAACAAAATAAGAAATAAGACTAGTAACAAGAAGCTTACAACTAGCTCAAAAGCTAGGGAAGATCACTTGAAGAAAAGATGACAAATGGGTTGGGTAAAAGCAAATGGAGAATGTTCTTCAAGATCTACAAGCTCTAAACCTTCTTAAACACCTTCTTGCACCATGTAACTAGCTTGGAATGGTTGAACAATTGATGAAGATGGTGGTTGTTTGGGGGTGGCTCACGGCCGTAGGTGGGAGGAGGGATGAGGAGGTGTTGAGTGGGGAAGTGAGATGAAGTGATGATGATATCCTTATATCATGTTTGCATGATCTCAAAGAATCCAAGAAATCTTACAAGATCTAGATAATATCAAAACAAATCCAAGAAATATCAAAATGAATATTGTAAGATCTTGGCAATTTTGGTGGGGCCACCCCTTTACAACCGTGAACAATAATTAGGGGGGGGGGGGCAAAGTGTAATATCCAATTCCTATATACATAAATAAGTTAGTTTTAGGTAATAAGTTTAGGGATTTAATGTGTTATTACGTTATAAGGGGTGTTATGGTGTTTGGGGACCATAACTAGTTCAAAAACATTAAAACATTGCTTCTAGTAATATTTTGATGTTCCAGGTAATGTCCGGTTGTTCGGTTAAATACCGGTTCGTTAAAGTGCTAAATTGCACCGTTTAGTGTCCTTTATGTATCCTTTTGTTACCCTTTTAATTCCCCACACTTAGGAGGGTATTCTGGATAATAAAACATGAATTCTGCATAATATTTATATGTTAAAAAGCTGATTATAGCTGAATTCTGTAAAATTCTGCACTTAAAGTGCGTTTCGGGTGCTTTTTAATGCGTATTTTAGCTTCCGGAATGTCTATATGTTAACCCTTGTATATACTCTTGGGTTTTAATGTATTCTTGACGTTGGACCTACACCTAGGCTCCAATTCTATTGTCTGACAGCTTTCTGCAGAATTGTTGACACAATGTGTCTTACCGGTGAGTTTACTAGTATTTCTGACGCAACGCTATCATTAATGCATAAACCAATTTTTGTAGTATAAAACATGCATGAATTCACTTGTTTAGTATGTAATCAGACAATGTTGACATTTAAGCACAAAATTGCAGTCATTAAATAATAATTAATGTGTACGGAAATTACCGGTTTGGTGCCAGTTGTAACACATCTGGTGTTAGTTGTTTTGTCAATCTTTGCTATCATGCTATTTGTTGTAAAAGGTTCCTTGTGAAATGAAATTGAACCATAGCTGCTTGAAAATTTGTAGGTGGTAAAGAAAGAGTGGAAATAAAGAAAAAAGGGTGGACAGTGGATACAATCGGATGGTGTTTAATTTATGTGTTGGTTGTTTTTTTATTTAAATATATATACAATGTTTTAAATAAAGTTAAAAGTAAATTAAAAAAAACTGACATATCATCGTTCTAACCTGTTAACCTGATAATTATAACCTGTTAACCTGATAATTACATAGTATTAGAACAATAAATGAAACTTCGGTGATTTTAGAGAGACAAAAAAAGTTGCAGTGACTTAATTGAAACACTTAACAAACTTGGTTACATTTCTACGAAGTTACCCCTATATATATATAGGGTTAGGTTAACGTACAATAGCTCTTATCGTACAATATGTAGCGCTCATCTCAGTCGTCCGATCTGGTGCGAATTCAATTTTAAACATGCGATTTATGCTAAAAAAACCAACATGCGAAATTGCTTTATATACCAACATGCGATTTCATCATATTTACCAACATGCGAAATTGCTAAAAAAACAACATGCGTTTTCCAACATGCTTTTTTATAACATGCGATTTCACTATATCGTACGTATTGTACGTTAAGGGAGATTGTATTTTACACTTTCACTATATCTATCTATATAGGGTAGGGATCCTGTAAATTAATCCAGAAGTATGAGAAGTGTGAGAAGTGTATTATAACACTATATATAACACCATATGAACACCGTATAACATTATGTAACACCATATAACACCATGTAACACTATGTAACACTATATAACACTATATAACAATATATAACACTATACATCTATCATAGACATGCTATCAGACAAAATATAGTGATATATTTGTTATATAGTGTTATATAGTGTTACATAGTGTTACATGGTGTTATATGGTGTTACATAATGTTATACGGTGTTCATATGGTGTTATATATAGTGTTATAATACACTTCTGGATTAATGTATAGGATCCTATATCTATATATATATATATATATATATATATATATATAGGGGATGGATCATGAGAAAACTAGTTTAAATGAGAAAACCAAAAAACTAACCAAAAAACCTAAAAAAACCTAAAAACATATCAATTTTTTTTTTTTTTTTACAATTTTTAATAAAAAAATCGCTAGTTTTTATGCCTAGAAAAAAAAATTCAAAAAAAAAAAAAAAAATTTTTTTTGGTTGTACTCTACATGTGCACTGATACATAAAGCTTAAACCACTTAACCCACCCCCCAAAAACCTAAACCCCCCACCTCCACCCCCCAAAAACCTAAATTCACCCTCCCACCAAAAGCCTAACCCCCCCCCCCACCCCCCCAAAAACCTAAACCCCCCCACCCCCACCCTCCCGAAAACCTAAAACTAAACCCTAAACATAAACCCGAAAAAACCTAAACCCCCCACCCCCACCCCCCCAAAAACCTAAACCCCCCTCCCCCCCACACCCAAAAAACCTAATCCTAATCCTAAACCTCCAAAAAAACTAACCCTAAAAGCTAAACTAGACTCAAAAAGCTAATTTTAAACATGTAATGCAATTGTAGTACATGTTATATTGCACATGTGCACTACTATAATAATAGTATTGAAAACAAGACGACACCATAAATATTTTTTTATGTCATAAAAAATATGCTCGAATATACTTGAATGAAAGATACAAAAATTTGTGATCTTATGGTGCCATTTTTGTTTTAAAATGATAACGTATGGAGAAATGGGAAATGTTTGAAAAGTTATATATTTTGTTTTCCAATTTTACCTCTCCTTCATTAAAAGTCCCCCCTTCCTTCATTAAAAGTCTCCCCCCCTCCTTTTTAGTGGTTTTTAGTTAGTTTTCTAGTTTTCTCATTTATATATAGTTTTCTCATGATCCGATCCCTATATATATATATATATATATATATATATAGGGTTGGGCTAGACAAAAAACCCTATCTTTCTTAGAAAACTCTGGAAACTCAAAGCTCCCGACATTTTTTTTTTTTTTTGAAAAAAATAACACATGTAATATACATGTTTTTAAGACTTTTGGGCCAAAAAAATCAAAAATGCGCCGAGTACTTTTTTTTTTAAAAAATAAACAAGTTCCAAAAACTTCGTTAACTAACATGTGTTAGACAACAAATGCTGAAAGTTGCTGAAATTTGTTTTTTTTTTTTAAAAAAAAACCCTTCGGCGCTTTTTTGATTTTTTTGGCCCAAAACTCTTAAAAACATGTATATTACATGTGTTATTTTTTCCAAAAAAAAAAAGTCGGGAGCTTTGAGTTTCCCGGGTTTTCTACCTAAGGAGGGTTTTCTACCTAGCCTTATCCTATATATATATATATATATATAGGGAGAAGATCATGCGAGAACCACCTCTTATTGCGAGAACCGCGAGAACCAATGTGAACACAACAAAAAATGCCTAAAAATAGCTAAAAATCACGCAAATTTTTTTTTTTGAATTTTTCAATATTTTTTATAAAAAAATCGCTACTTTTCGAAGCAAAAAAAAAAAATTTAAATTTAAAAAAAAAAAAAAAAAAATTTTGGATTCTAAAAGTAGCGATTTTAACATAAAAAATATTAAAAAATTCAAAAAAAAATTTTTAGATTTTTTTTAGATTTTTTTATGTTTTTTGGGGTTTAGTTTTTAACATTTTAGCTTGGGGGGGGGGGGGGTGGGGGGGTGGGGGGGTTAGGTTTTTTTTAGGGGTGGGGGGGTTTAGGTTTTTGGGGGGGGGGTGGGGGTTAGGTTTTTTTTAGGGTTTTTTAGCTATTTTAGGTTGTGTTCACATTGGTTCTCGCGGTTCTCACAATAAAGGTGGTTCTCGCATGAGCTCCTCCCTATATATATATATATATATATAGAGGATAGGAGTTGGCCAGAAAGTCAAAATTTCCTAAAAAGTGTAAAAAGTCATAAAACACGATAATGTCAACCATAAAACACACCAAAAACCCACAAATAATATGATGAAGATTACTAAAACATCATGTATGTGGGTTTTGTGTTGTGTTTTAGATGTTAAGGCTCTGATTGTGGAATGACAAATATTATTGTGTTTTATGTTGTTTAGCATTGTGTGTTTTATATTCATAGTTCTACGATGGTGTGTTTGAAGTTTTTTATGGACTATTAGAGTTTGAATATGGTGTTTTAGTAATATTCATTCTATTATTTGTGAGTTTTAGGTGTGTTTTATGCCTGAAATTATTGTGTTTTATGACTTTTTACACTTTTTAGGAAAAACACACTTTCCGTAGGATCCCCACTCTCTCTCTCTCTCTCTCTCTATATATATATATATATAGATTGAAGATCTTGTACATTAATTCAAAAGTGTGAGAAGTATGAGAAATATTGTGTAGATGACATGTTTCCTCAATCTAAATTAATTCAAAAGGGTAAACAAGTAATTTTCTTATTGATTTAATTAATTTATAACCTTCCATAACCGCCACCCTTAATTATAGGAATACGAATTAAGAATTAATCTATGAATTTGTGTCATCTCGTTCATCAATTATTAATTCTGAAGATCGCATAATGAAAATTTATAGAGTGTTATATAGTGATGGATGCAGAATGAAGGTTTTTATATAACACTACAAATCTCTATAAAACACTACGAATAGCATATAACACCATATAACCCTTTTATAACTTTATATAACACTACAACATTATATATAACACTACAACCACCATTCAGAACTGTATAGTGTTATATATTTTTATATTATCTTATATAGTGTTACATAGTGTTATATGATGGATGTATAGTGTTATATAGTGTTATATGGTGTTATATAGTGTTATTTAGAGTTATATGGTGTTATATAGTGTTATTTAGAGTTATATAGTGTTATATGATGGATGTATAGTGTTATATATTTCTTGTAACAGTTACATATTTCTGGATTTTTTAGAATGTCCGGATTTAAGAATAAATTTAAAATTAAATCGCTAGAATTTATGAGCGAATCGCTAGAATTTAGGAGATGTTACCTAATTTGAAACATATATAAAGACACCATTACCTCTACAATTTTCAAATCAGTCCAAATAATTAAAACACAATTTATAATTTGGTCCCTATTGATCTCAACCATTAGATGAAAGATCTAATGGTTTAAAACACTTCTTACAGTTCTCACACTTTAGACACTTTGTACGCTATAGGGTAAGGATCCTGTACATTACTTCAGAAGTGTGAGAAGTGTATTATAACACTATATAACACCATATAAACACCGTATAACATTATGTAACACCATATAACACCATATAACACTATATAACAATATATAACACTATACATCTATCATAGACATGCTATCAGACAAAATAGTGCTATATTTGTTATATAGTGTTATATAGTGTTATATGGTGTTATATGGTGTTACATAGTGTTACCCTGTGTTTATATGGTGTTATATAGTGTTATATATAGTGTTATAATACACTTCTCACACTTTTGGATTAATTTACATGATCCTCTCTCTCTCTCTCTCTATATATATATATATATATATATATATATATCTAAACACACTTTCTTTCTCTAATAAAACACACACTCATCCTCACCACCATTTCCCGCCACCAGCAACACCACCTGCCACCAGCCACTTCCACTATCGCACCATCCCCACGCCACCACTGCCGCACCACCTCCAAAATTAAACCTCTAACACCCACTAATCATCCCACTAATTTGTCTCATTCACATTGAACCAAAAAACAACAAAGTCAAATCACAAGTATTTGAGAATTAAGATATAAATTAATGTGAGATATAAAAATCAAAGATGCTATTTTCTCAAACCTTCAATAATTAAAACCTTTATGCTGTTTGTATATACACACAATAAAACACTACCAAAGGTGTTTACACAAACAACACCACCACCAAAATTATTTAAGTACCTTCACCCATCACCCCGTTCTAGACACCCAACCCCCAAACAACGTTTTCGAATTACGCTCCGACCACAAATAATCATCTATGGCTACTCCTTGTTTGTACCCCCAAATTTATTCAACCCCTAAATTTTGAGATCCGAATTATACTCCGACCCGAAAATCGTGCTCCTAGTTTGCATCTTCCAAAACGATGACTCGTTTTCCAGATCTTGATCTTCCAAAATGGCTGCTCCTCGTTTGCATCTTCCAAAACGGCGACGACCCGGCTCGTTTTTCCTACGGCTCCTTTGATGCATCTTCTAGATCTTGAGTATGGTGGAGTTTGCGGTGGTGGTGGCGGCATGTGGTGGTGGTTACGGTGGTGTAGAGAGAGAGAGCAAGAGAGAGAGAGAGAGTAGAGAGAGGGGATGTGTGTGTGTTTAGAGAGGATCTGTGCGTTTTGATTATATATATTTATAAAATGATATAAATATATTTATAAATATGATATCAATATGTTAATCTTGGTCAAATAGGAGTTTTTGAGTCAAATATGTGAATGGACGAAATTACCCTTGGTTAAATTGAGGTTAACTAAGTTTCTTAACTGGGTTAGCCCTAAAGGACATAAACTGTTACATAACATGCGATTTTTGGACATAAACTGAAATTAAAGCTTTTAAAGGGCACGTTTCATAATTTTGGTAATACATAAAAGACACAAAGTGTAATTTACTCTACTTTTAATCAGTAGATTTGCAACAGAAACATATGTTTTTACTACTTAAAAATTAACCTACATACATATTTACACGTAAATACATTTAAATTGAAAACAAAAACTTATATAACGTTAAAGTATTGCAAAAATCTCATCTAACCATTATTTTTTAATTTTTTAAATACATTGAAAATTGCTATTATGGCGGCGGTACTACTTCGGTATCAATAATGCAAAGTATTGTAAGTGACTTGTGCCGAAACCAAAAATTATAAAAATATGAATACTTGTAACTGTATTATAACAACTCTCCAAAATGTTTCCAACGCCCCTAATATATTAGAATGTCCCAATGTGTCTTAAAATGCATCCCGTATATGAAAACGAGCCCTATATACTTTACATAATTAAAGATTTAATAAAAATCAAGTTTTATAGGTCGCTCGCGGGCCGCGAAGGCTTTGCCTTAGGGCTACGCGGGGCGCGACAGCTAGTCGTCAAGACACAGCCCGGTGCTGCCACGTGTCACGCCATTTGTCGACCCTACTTCATGACTGGACATAGCTAGGCGCTACCCAGCCTACGTCGCGGGCCACGAAGCCCCTGGCTGAAGTTTACGCGGGCCGCGAGAGGAGCCGAATGGACACTATAAATAGAGGCCTTCAGCCTTAGGGGTTGTTTGGTAGCCTCTGAATGGTCATTAAGAGGCTACATCTTAATGGAACCATTAAGAATTTTACAAATGAGAAGGCAGAAGAATGTGACATGTGATGATTTACCATTCAGATGTTACCTCTTAACCATTCAGACTTGAGGTTACCTCTTATTCATTCAGAGGTTTTAAACCATTAAGAGGTAGCATCTGAATGGTCATTAAGAGGCTACCAAACAGCCCCTTAGTTTCAACTCGCTCATTTCTCTTTCTCTCTCTCGAATTTCCATATAGTCAAAGTGATTTTCGGGCATAATACCCCCCTAAATAACGAAGTTCTGCCCCGTTGTAAGTATTATAACCCCGGTTACGTATTAGATACGCTGCCCGATTAATCCAGGGTTCCGTAACGGCTGTCGTGGTTCTGCCCGACGTAGTCGTTGGAATGCCGTCTTAGGGAGGGTATTGTTAATGTAAATATTTGGTTATTATACTAACACGTGTGCATTTGTGTAAATTATAGATAATCACCAGGAAATCCTTAAAGAAAACCTAAGACAGCAAAGTGAGTAATCTCCTTTTTACGAACTGTTTTTACAAAACCTTTTATATTTTACATTATGATTAGCAGTGATTGAGTCTTTGTAATTCTTCAATTACTGCTGGTATGTTGGGGTTTTGTATACAAAATGTGGAACACGTTACCATTGCACAAAGAGTTAGCCAATGGGTAATATGACCCACCAGTCAGGATTGACAGTACTGAATGAGTAATTGTGTAGATGTAAACATTGTAATCGCTCTCAATATTGTTAAAATATAAAACTCTTCTTGATTAAACTGGGATTCACTCACCAGTATTTCCCACTGACAAAATGTTTTTAAACGCATTTCAGGTAACAAAATGTGAAAGCTAACTAGAAGCCAACTGGACAGCACTGAAGGCTCGGAGAAAGTGGCAATAAAAGTTACCTAAATAAAAGAAGATGTTTTATTCAATAAAATAAAGAGTATCTCTATAAATCAGTTTGTAATGAAAACTTGGGTTTTATCCCAAATGCACTTATTTATATAAAATGTGGTGTTTTACTCTGATAAAATATTTCCTAACTACGGTCCTGATGTAAATTCCGCTGCCAAATGGATAAACACCGATACCACTAATACTGATTCTCGCGGCCGCCCGTTCTCGCGACAGATAGGGGGCAGGGGTTGCGACAGAAGGTGGTACCAGAGCTAAGCTACTGATTCAGCCACAGAAGTGTTCTGCTGACACCAAGATATTATTCAAAGTGTTAGGAAATAAATTATGGAAATACGTGCATATCTGTATTTTATTGTTGTGTATTATTTGACTATTTGTTAGTTTACAGTATGAGCGACCAAGGACCTTCCGACGCCTACCGTCAGTTGTCCAGCTCACCTAGAAGCAAAGGCACCTCTTCACAGCCTGCCCTCTCAGGGTATTCAGCTGACAATGAAGATGGGATATTCGTGTTTAAGGCTCAGTCTGAAGAGCCATTCCCTCCTAAAAAGAGAGGATGGTTCAATATAGGGGCACATGAACGTAGGAAGAGGATGAAAAAGTTCCAAAACCAGCGAGCCTTAGCAGCCATTAAAAGAGAAACAGATGCTCACACACAGGATATGCTCAATAGGAGTTTAGCAAATTTCCATATCCTAGCAACCACCGCTGCTGACCCTAACCTTGAGCAACTTGTAGCACCCCAACCATTACCACTATTCCCTACACAGCCAATGGAAATTGAAAACAACCCAGAAAATCAAATCCAAATGCATGATTTTAACCCAGAAGAGATACCTAGGGTACCAGCACCCAATCCCTTAGACCCAGACTACGACCCGTGGTTAGATGACCATAGGGATTACTAGCAACGCTACCCAATACCAGAAGACACACCTATGCCGAACCTAGCAGCTTACCCAGGTTTGGACCCTCTAGATCCCTACTATGATAGCGATCAATACATCAGGGAAATTCTAGAGAATCCTTCTCCTTACCCGGAACCCATGCCCCAGTTTCCAAACCTAGTCCCAGCACCAGCACCCCCAATGAGTGCAGAAAATGTGCAAGAACTCTGAACCTTCGGTGAGGAGATTTTAGAAAATAGCGAGAGGATGAGGCAGGTCGGAGAACGACTTGTCTGGAAGTATGACGAGCGTAATATGGAGTTCTGGATGAACCGATATCAGTGAAGGTGGTAGTAATAATAATAATAATAATATAATATATAATATGTGTGTATGTTTGAAAAAAAAATATGATAGCTATAGATGCCTAATAGTATTGTAATTTTATATTCCAGTTCCAGTTTGTATTAGATGCATAATATATAAGAAAGAGTAAGTCGCAACGTTCGACGATTTTGAGCAATATGCGTGTTATGTGATTTTTATATATTAAATATTATCTTGTGATATTAATATGAAGTAAATGTTTAAAAATTCAGATGGCTGACCAAGTGAATCAAGAAAATCCGAATAATAACCCGGAAAACCAGAATAACGATAACCCGAACAATGATAATAATGGAAACCAAGTGGATAATAGTGCCATCCAACACATAGTGGCACAAGGAATAATAGATGCGATGCCATATATTATTCAAACAGTTAGGGAAGCAGATAATAAAAGTAACCGTGATAGTAAACGACCCACTGAACTAGAAAACAGGGTAAACAATGGACCTATACTTCAAGCGCCCATTCCCAAAAGAAGAAAAATCATGCCTTATGGTTGTTCTTATAAGGAATTCTGGTCATGTAAACAATGGAATTCTCGAGCAATGAAGGGGCCGTTGCAGCTCTACGCTGGATAGAAAAGACTGAGGCAGTCTTAAAAATAAGCAAGTGTGCGGAAGAGGATAAGATAATGTTTGCTTCAAATATGTTTAAGAATTCAGCACTAGAATGGTGGAACACTATCCTCCAGTCTAGGGGAAGTGACAAAATTTACAATATGGAATGGGAGGAATTTAAGAACATGGTAGAAAGGAAATTATACCCTCCCAATGAAAAGGAACAGATAGCAAATAAGTTCTTGAACCTTAGAATGATTGGAGTAGATAGTAAGGGATTCACTACGATATTCTTTGAATATGCTAGAATAGTGCCAACCCTTGCATCACCTGAACTAGTATTAATCTCCCGCTACATCTGGGGATTAATCAGTGAAATTAGGCATGTAGTCAAGGCAGCTAGACCTCAAACTATAGAAGAAGCTATAGAACTAGCAAACACCTTGACAGATGAATTAGTGCGTACACGAGAAGAGGATCAGAGGAGAAACTTAGCTCAAAGGCTTACCCAAGAATTTCGCTTTGGAAATTCCAACCGTGGGAAAATGTAGGTTCTAGCTCTGTACCTTATTGCAAGTATTGCAAAAGGAAGCATTCTGGAAGATGCCCTATATATTGCAATTTTTGCAAAATATCTAGACACAAGGAAGAAGACTGCAGGAAGAAACCAAACAACAGGATATGCTACAACTGTGGAGAACAAGGTCACATCAAGCCAATCTGTCCGAAACTAGCTCCAGCTACAAACAACAAGAATACCAAAAATGCTAGAGCATTTGTTCTGACTGCAGAAGAAGCCAAGATGATTCCAGATGTGATAGCCGGTATGTTTTTAGTTAATGATGTTTTCGCTAAAGTATTATTTGAATCTGGTGCGAACCAAAGTTTTATTAATACTTCATTTTGTAAACTTCTAAATCAATCATTAACTAAACTTCCACAATAATGTCTAGTAGAGACAGCAAATGGAGAAACCATTAAGATTCCTGAGATCTTGCAGGGAGCAAAAATAAAATTTTTAAACCAAAAGTTTATTGCAAACCTTTACCCAATGAATCTGGCAGGATTTGATGTTGTGTTAGGAATGGATTGGTTAATAGCCAATAAAGCCAGTATTTCATGTGATCAAAAGTCAATCCTAGTAAATTCACCAAGGGGTGAATAGATCACAATTAAAGGAGATAAGCCGTCTAGATCCACAAAATTCATCTCTATGATGAAAAAAGCAAGTTATATAAGAAAAGGATCATTAGTGTATTTGATTTCTATAATCACTAACACTAAAGAAAAAGAATTAAATGATATTCCAGTAGTATCTCAGTTTTCAGATGTATTTCCAGAAGAATTACTAGGACTACCGCCAGATAGAGAAGTCGAATTCAGGATTCATCTACTACCAGGAACAGCACCAATTGCCAAAGCACCTTACCGTTTGGCACCTGCAGAAATGCAAGAATTGAAGAAGCAGTTAGACGAATTGTTGGAGAAAGGATTCATACAGCCAAGTTCATCGCCATGGGGAGCGCCGATCTTATTTGTTAAGAAGAAAGACGGATTGATGCATGTGTGCATTGACTACCGTGAATTGAACAAAGTCACGATTAAGAATCGGTATCTATTACCAAGAATCGATGATATGTTCGATCAATTGCAAGGAGCTCGATTTTTCTCGAAAATCGATTTACGCTCAGGATATCATCAATTAAAGGTACTGGAAGAGGACATTCCTAAAACCGCATTTAGAACCAGGTATGGCCATTATGAATTTAATGTCATGCCATTTGGTTTAACCAATGCCCCAGCCGCATTTATGGACATGATGAACCGAATATGTAAGCCATATTTGGATAAATTCATAATTGTCTTTATAGATGATATTCTCATTTACTCTAAGAGTAAAGAGGAACACGCAAGACATTTGCACACACTCCTAAGCTTATTAAGAAAAGAAAAGCTTTATGCAAAGTTTTCAAAGTGCGAGTTTTGGTTAGAACAGGTACAGTTTCTTGGACATTTAGTTGATCATGAAGGAATTCATGTAGATCCCACCAAGATCAAATACAAAGGATAAAATAAATAAGAAGTGTAAGAAGGATTCTAGTCCATTGATCTTAGATTTGGAGGGTTGAGATTGGTTGTAGGGAAAAGAAGATAATAGAAGGGCATAAAAGGAATCCTATATTTATGGATTTTCTCTCTCCACATGCAAGGCACATGCCAATTCCCCCATCGATTTAGAACGTCCATAACTTTTTCATACGACATTTTTTTTCAAAAAAAATTTCACCATAATAACGAGCGTTTTTTTATCTTTAATATGAGTACCATATTATCATATAAAAATAAAATAAAAATTTTCATTTTTTACTGGGTTTTTTGGCATTGTGTTAAAGGTTCAGGTCATTGTGTCTTTTAACTGGGTTTTGGTCAGTAGAGTTTCTATACATTGTGTTATTATCAAAACCTATAACACAATGTTAATTTGAGTTCTATCCATTGCGTTTTTATAAAAACCTATAACACAATATATGACACAATGAAGATTTTGTTATATCTGGGTTTTCTATAAATTGTGTTATTAGTTCAGGTCATTGTGTTTAATATGTTATTCATTGTGTTTTAATATGTTGTCCATTGTGTTTTAATAATTTGTTCAATTTTTTTATTATCTTGTTCATTGTGTTTTAGTTTGTTATGTATTGTGTTTTTAGTTTGTTTTTCATTGTGTCTTCATCTGCTCTCAATTGTGTCTTTTATTTGCTGTCATTAATTGTGTCTTTTATCTGTTGTCATCAATTGTGTTTTTATTTAGTCTGATTCTTATTGTGTTATATGTTATTGTCACACCCCAACCAATGGCGGAAACATCGGGATGAGACGAAGTGTGAAGATTGCTCGAGACATCATAACACTATTTGTGACAATATTTAAATAATTCCCATTTCATTCAATAACATCAAATTGTCAACATTACATCAATTCAAGTAACAACAAGTTCAAAAGAAATACATATAATATAAGCAAAATTGATACGACATATTAAACCTAACGTCTATATATGTATCTAGGCATCAACGCTACTTCTTTTCATAGCATCATCATCATCAACCTGTAACATGTTTAAAATACAATTCAATGCAAAAGCAAAGGCGAGTATACAAGTTTGGTACGTACATATCAAAAGATAAGTTTTGAACAATTCCTCATAGCAAGCATGTGATTCAAGATAAACATAAAAACATGGTATGTGTCTAACATATCAAACCAAGAAAACGCAATATGCTCATGACATAACCACAAGTTACGGGCGGCGGGTCGTTAATCCTATAGCGCTACATATGTCACGGTTTGGCTCGTACAAGTTAATGATAAGTTCAACACATAAGATTAATCCAAGTTTAAAGTATCAAGCCATCACGTATACAAGCACGTTAATAAGAATGTTCATGTGTTTAAGCAAAAGTTCATGTGTAAGTTGTTGATAGATAAACATGTTACACCCCAAAAGTGGTAAAAGTAAAGAGGGGAAAATACGAGTATACTCACATAATTGCTAAGTCTTCAGATTATCAAAGTATCAACGAGTGCACGAGGTTAGGAGGATGGAACACCGAGATCACCCTATATGGGCAAACGCAGGCGTATGAGAAATCAGAATTTTGACGGAGGATTTGAAGTGGGACATAAGGTATAACTAGTTAATATAAATGTAGGTATATAGATATATATATGTATATAGTTTAAGAAATATTCCTAAAATTAATTATTTCAAAAGTATTAGGAGAATGTTGATAAAAATAAATGTATGTTTATATCTATTTTATAAAAATAAATTAATCGAATTTGATAGATTTCGATTTATAAATCTAACGCGTTTCGTCTTACGGAATTTTACGAAAACGGGCAGAATTTCCTCTGTTTTTGGACGATCCCGACAACACAAGTTGTCGATCTATTTTCAAGATTCAACAAACAACAATAATATAAATAAGATTCACGTCAAGTGTTAAAATATCATTAAAAGTCTAGTGTATCAGTTCGACGTTTAAAGTAACATATATACATATATAAATGCTAACAAAAAATAACATTGTTAAAATTGTACCAATTCTCGGACGAGTCGTTGACCCGAACCGAACCCTTGACCGCGTTGACTTGCTTTGACCCGCGTTGACCGAACCGAAATCTGAATTGAAAATGACCGAAGCGAAGGCTGAACCAAATCTGACCCGGACCGAACCAACTGAACTGATTCGTACCAAACAGAACCGAGTCTCCCGAAACCCGTGTTGACTGTTTGACCAGTCAACTAATGTTGACCGAACTAGGGATCTGACCCGAATCTGTTGACTTGAACCTGCTGAATAAACGAAACGATTAACGAGACTTGAATAGAAACAAGGACTAAATCCCGAACCGAGACTGACCTGAACCGAAGCACCCTAAGGTTGACCCAAGTCGGACCGTGCCGCAAAACCCGACCCGAAACAGATCCGCGTGAAGTTGTCGGAGAACAAAAGCACCACCGCCTCCGCCGAGCACTGTCGGTGTCGGCCGCGGATGTTTGGTCGGCTTAATTGTTGCTGAACAGCAGCTCTTCCGCACACCACCTCCGCCGTCCTCACGCTGTCGCGCCACCGTAGAGAGTGGCCGGCTTTACTCTTCCTCGACTCTCTCTGTCTCTCTCTCTCGGTTCATAGGAGTGTGTGTAGGAGGGTGCAATGGGGTGTGGCTGATGACAATCGAAGAAGAAGGAGAGGGAAAAGGATCGAGTTGCAGGTTGTTAGGAGGTTTGTTTGGGGGAGATGAATGTACAGGAGTTGTGTGTTTGTGTTTTGAGTTGCAAACAACAGAAGACAGGGAAAACACGTATAAGCGGCTGATCTTAAAGGGTGTTAGGGTTAGGTTTAATTATACTTTCAATTATTTACCCAAATAGTCCCTCAACTTCATAGTTAACTAAATAGTTAACTTAACTTGGTTTAAGTTGACCTCCTATAACTAACTCGGTTAACTAAATAACCTTTGAATTATTTAAATTAAATAATCAATTAATATATAGATTTTTTTTTATAACAAAAATGGATAACTAATTACACAGATAATTAACCAGTATATAAAAAAAACTTTTCGACGGTTATTTAATACGCGAAAAATCTACATTGGTTCGAATTTAGGATTCGAATTTAAAAACAGGTCGGATTTCGGGTATCCATTTTGACGGATGTTACAGTCTCCCCTACTTTAGGAGATTTCGTCCTCGAAATCTAAGAGGAAGACTTTTGAAAGAAATGGCATCTAGAGATTCAACAGAGAGAATAGATAAGACCTGATCGCGAATGGGATTCGTATAGAAGACATGGAATAATAGAGAATAGTGGGAGTATGGAAGTGAACGATTGACTCTAAGTGAATGCAAGTATAAGAATGACATAAGTATTGGATAAACAAATGTAGTATGTTAAGAATGAAGTCTCGTCGTGGATAATCGGATATAATGCGTTTGTGAGTTGTTTAGAATTGTATTAGGTCCAAAAAAAGGTCTGCAAAACACTGAATTTCTCATGGCACGTTCTACGAAAGTCGATTTACGCTCAGGATATCATCAATTAAAGGTACTGGAAGAGGACATTCCTAAAACCGCATTTAGAACCAGGTATGGCCATTATGAATTTAACGTCATGCCATTTGGTTTAACCAATGCCCCAGCCGCATTTATGGACATGATGAACCGAATATGTAAGCCATATTTGGATAAATTCATAATTGTCTTTATAGATGATATTCTCATTTACTCTAAGAGTAAAGAGGAACACGCAAGACATTTGCACACACTCCTAAGCTTATTAAGAAAAGAAAAGCTTTATGCAAAGTTTTCAAAGTGCTAGTTTTGGTTAGAACAGGTACAGTTTCTTGGACATTTAGTTGATCATGAAGGAATTCATGTAGATCCCACCAAGATCGAGGCAATTACCAAATGGAAAACCCCTGAGTCACCAACCGAGGTTAGAAGTTTCTTAGGATTGGCCGGTTATTATAGAAGATTTATTCGAGATTTTTCTAGAATTGCCATTCCCTTAACTAAGCTAACCTGTAAATCCATTAAGTTTGAATGGGAACCAAAACAGGAAGAAGCCTTTAGAATTCTTAAGCAAATATTAACCAACGCACCCATATTAGCGTTACCAGAAGGAACTGAAGACTTTGTAGTCTATTGTGACACTTCTAAGTTAGGTTATGGATGGGTGTTAATGCAACGCCAAAAGGTTATAGCTTACGCATTTAGACAACTTAAGAATCATGAAGAGAATTATTCAACCAATGATTTAGAATTAGGAGCCATAATTTTTTCCCTTAAGATTTGGAGACATTACCTTTACGGTATTAAGTTTACCATTTTTACAGATCATAAGAGTTTAAGGTATGTTTTCGGGCAAAAGGAATTGTGTCACACCCTGATATTTCCACGTATTACCGGTGGGCCCAGTGGGGAGTATCGTGACGTAGTTGATATCATCATAGTCAAACAACACAATTTTAAATGCACAGCAGAAGCAAAAGATAGATTTATTTCAACCGAATAAATTGTAATATTAAGTATCACAAAATAGTTGAAACAGATCCACAG
The DNA here is from genome assembly GCA_030545235.1 of Helianthus tuberosus. NCBI lineage: Eukaryota > Viridiplantae > Streptophyta > Magnoliopsida > Asterales > Asteraceae > Helianthus > Helianthus tuberosus. The sequence goes on from CM060357.1 coordinate 137,799,618, forward strand.
GCGGATCAAATAAAAGGAAACATAGATCATCAGATTTAAAATGCATCCAAGCTTGCGAGACTCTTATTGATGCTAAGGAGAGGCCAACCTATTTCGAGTAGTACCTGCACTTAGCCTTTTGGAAAAATATGTCAGTTTACACTGGTAAATACAATTAACTAACTCATTTTAAAAAAGGTTTAGAAAATTGATTTAAATGCACAAGGCACAAAACATTTTATAACTTGGGATAATTATTTATATATAAACTTGTAAAAGAATTACATGTTCGTTATACGTTCAGTAGCCCGGATTGACGCCGGGTTAAAGATTAATAGACACACCACATGATGTAGTCCCGCGGCGGGTTATTCCCGTAACCGGCGGTTATACCTTATTATTTATATATGCACTGTCGGGTGTACGCCTACACCCCGTGCTTAGGTCGTGGCCATTTCTTAAAATGATGCCAGGGATATCCGGGACATGGTCATTAACCCCCCAAAGGCTTTAAGCAAACAAAACAATTTAAACGGGACATTTCAATAAATTAATCTTCATACAATTAAAAATTCAATGCCCGACCAAGCGGTATTTTATATACCGTACCCCAAGCCCTTATAAGGGAAAATAAGTTAAAAGTATTTACCTTTGTAAGTAATAATCACAAATAGCAAGTGCACGTAGCTTTTACCGGGTCTCCTATTCTGGAACAAAGGTTTTTAATAACCTATTAGATTCCTAACGGGTCTTTAATTAAGCCCAAACTTAGACCGATTAGTTTTAAAGGAAGATACGGTTCAAACGCACGATTAAGCGAAGACCTGAATAGAATGTGATTTAGACCCGACAAGTTTGAAGACTTGTATAATATGGGTAAACTAAACACATTCTGGATTTTGAGACAAAAATGATAAGGTTTGACCCGTTTCGGTCAATTTATGCAAACTAGTTACATAAACCGAACCAAACGCGCAAGATGCGTAACGGGTAACCATATGAGTCATATACAGGTTTCCTAAGTTAACATGCCTTAAATATGTTGTGACATCAGTAAGATATCCTCTATTATGCCCAAAATGGATTTAAGCACAAACTATGCCCCGTAGGGGTATTTTGGTCATTTTAAAGGTTATAAAAGAGTTTAAATAATATTCTGAGTTACAGATCTGATATAAATAGTAAATATACTTAAATTAATAGGTTATATCAGTAGGGTATTACATATATGTGAAATTTACCATTTATAACTAAACTATTCACCGAAGGGGCATTTTGGTAATTTCACTTAAGCCTAAAAGGTCAAAACTGGAAACCCGAGTTTAAAAACTTTTACTTACTGTTAGAATATAAAAATTTACTTAATATATCAGTAGGTATTAAGTCTTATATATCTAAAATGGTTTTAATACATACTATGCGCTTAGAACGCGTAAACAGGGGGTTTTGAGCGATTACCGAGTTTTATAAAAAAAGCTGATATTTTTATTATTCCAAAAGGCTTAAAATATTTTATTTATCCTATAAAATCAGTAGCAAAAGGTTTGGAATCAAAATGATTTGTAAAACTCATTTTATAGCCCAAAAGGGCAAAACCGGCAATTACCGAATCAAGCTTAGAACTCTATGTTATGCTCAGCCTAAAATTAAATAAAAATCTTCAAAAATCCCAATATATTATTTTATATAAGTAGGTAAAAAGTTTGGTATTAATAATTGGGTTTAGATAGGCTATGTGCTAATTGCGTCGTTTAATTTAGAAAAAGCTTTCTAATTACGCTGATGAGCATAACTCCTAATCTAGACCCCAAACTGATGTCAAATTTTAGGGACAAGTCTAATAATCAGTAACTAAGGTTTCTATTCTTTTACATTTTCAAAAATCACATTTTAAGGTCATATGGGCATAATAGTCAACATTTAAGCATTTAACGGAAACATGCATATGAATCGGATAACTAATGAACCAAGTTGTATAATCACAGAGGGTTATACCAACATGTAACCTGGTCCAAATAAGGCTCTAAGGCATTTCTAAAACATGCTACATTGGGTCAGAACTGAAAGTCAAAGCAAAAGTCAAATTATGCGACTTTCGGTTCCGAACCGAGCCTAAACTGAAAATTGTCGGGTTGTACATGTTTAGACATGTTCTTTCATTAATTACCAAGTTATATTAATGATAAAATAGGTTGCATGGATCCTACGTTGCTAATTATGCATTAATTTGAAAATAAGCTTTCTGTTGACTTTTTAAGATTAACTTTGACCTGACATTTGACCTAGTTAGAGTGGGAATCAGAGGGTGCCCTTTTAAGGGTTTATTACCCACATAATTACCAACTCAAAGGTACTTTCAATTCGAGATTTGACTGGACAAATTTTAATTAATCACGAAGTCAAACTCTAATTACGACGGTTTGACTTTAAGCTATTTAACTAAGCTAAACTGAATTAAGGAAAGTTAAGGACACTTACAAGGGTCCTAAGTACAACTAGTGACTCCTAGGAAGGGTGATTGAGCTCCAAAATTCTCCAGAACTTGAGTTGTGAGAGTTTCCAAGTGAGTGTGCATAAGAGTTGCAACTTGGGTGTCCTTATATATGCATTTTGATCACTTAGGATCATGCCAAGGAAGTCTACAAGAGTTATGAGATCAGTACAAGTGCCCCTATTGCATGTAATACCATTGGAGGAGTCCCTGGTATGCAAAACAAGCTTCCAAAGTCGGTTAACAGACCTGAACTGGCACCTGCAGGTGAATTCTGTCGCTGGGGTGTTCAGGCGGCCCGCGCAAGGGTCCCCTGATACCTTACGCGGCCCGTGTGGCTTTCCAGAACCAGCCAAACAAGTTTCGTTAATTGCACTTTAGGTCCTTGGTCCTTCCAAACATGGTTTTACCTTTATTTCTTTCACTTTTGGCCCTCTAACTTGACTTTTAAGGGCTCCATGACATAACCAAACACCGTTAAGTCCTTGGTTAACTTTGTGATCACCCGTAAAGCCTTAAGTTTCTAAGGTGACGCTTTTAACCCCTCATATACGAATATTATCATAACTTTCTCATACTTTATCGAAACCTTGTTAAATTTTTATCACATATTCTAGTGAGTATAATTTATTGTTACAAAGCTTCGGCTTCGCTAAAAGGTCACTCAGAGGTATAATTTAAACATGTTGACACATTTAACCCCTGTAGTTTGTTATTTCTCACTTTCTCTCACAATTAGCTTCGTATGATCCATGACTCATTCGTTTAAGGGTGTAAACATCGTGTAGGGTTATTGCAAGATATATTTATCCAACGTTGACACTTTGAACCCTTTCATTGACATACTTTCTCTGTTTGTCAACTTTAGTCCCTCTAAATCACTTCTTTAAACGTTTAAAGTCCATGACACGTGTTGATATATTATTGGACACAAATTTTCGAGGTGTTACATCCTCACCCCCTTAAAAGAAATCTCGACCTCGAGATTTACTGAAACAAATGAGGGTACTTTTCTTTCATTGTGGATTCTACCTCCCACGTGTACTCGGGACCTCTGCGGGCATCCCATTTAACCTTGACAATTGGCACATGCTTCCTTCGAAGCTTCTTAACCTGTCGATCCTCGATCGAAAAAGGTTTTTCCACAAATTTCAAGCTCTCATCTATATGCACATCCGTGTGTGGTATGACTAGCGATTCATCAGCTAAACATTTCTTTAGATTGCAGATGTGAAACACGTTATGGATTCCACTGAGCTCTTCAGGAAAGTTTAACTTGTAAGCCACTGATCCGACACATTCGATGATCTCGAATGGTCCTATATACCTTGGGTTTAATTTTCCTTTCTTACCAAAACGCATCACTCCCTTCCAGGGTGATATTTTAAGCAACACTTTGTCGCCAACTTCAAACTTTAGAGGTTTACGCCTTAAGTCTGCGTAGCTTTTCTGCCTATCCCTGGCAGCTTTGAGACGATCTCGTATCTGAACAATCTTGTCTGTCATCTCCAGGACTATATCAGGTCCTGTTAGTTGGACATCTCCAACTTCTGCCCAGCAAACGGGTGTTCTGCACTTTCTTCCATATAAAGCTTCAAATGGTGCAGCTTGGATACTTGAGTGATAGCTATTATTGTACGAAAATTCAATCAGTGGAAGATGTTCATCCCAACTTCCACCTAGGTCAATAACGCAAGCCCTTAACATATCTTCTAGCGTCTGAATTGTTTGCTCACTTTGACTATCCATTTGCGGATGATATGCTGTGCTAAAGTTCAATAGAGTGCCTAGGGATTGCTGAAAACTTTTCCAGAAATGCGATGTATACCTTGTATCCCTATCAGAAATGATAGACACTGGCACCCCGTGGAGAGATACAATCTCGTCCACGTACAACTGAGCTAACTTATCTGAGCTGTGTGTTTCCTTAATAGGTAGGAAGTGAGCTGACTTAGTCTGTCTATCCACTATCACCCAAATAGTATCGTTTCCTTTCTTTGTCTTTGGCAACTTGGTGATAAAATCCATTGTCACCATCTCCCACTTCCAGGTGGGAAGTTCAGGCTGTTGTAGCAAACCTGACGGCTTTTGATGTTCAGCTTTAACTTGTGCGCACGTCAAACATTTGGCCACATAGGTAGCTATGGACTTCTTCAAGCCTATCCACCGGAAATTTGCCTTCAGATCTTGGTACATCTTATCAGCTCCAGGATGAACGGAGTACTTAGAACTGTGGGCTTCATGGAGGATCACATCCCTAAGTCCTCCATAAATCGGAACCCATATTCGTCCATTTAATCTCAGGATTCCGTCTTTGCCATAGGATAACTGTTCAGCAGTTACACCTAGCTTCTCATCAGGATAGTTAGCTTCTAATACAGCTTCCTTCTGTGCAGCTAACAACCTTTAATTCAAACTATTCTTTAATTCAATGCTCTTGGCATTGATTCTTATGGGCTTCACTCTCTCCTTTCTACTTAAGGCTTCTGCGACTACATTTTCCTTGCCTGGATGGTATCGGATTTCACAATCATAGTCATTTAGAGTTTCCATCCATCGTCGCTGCCTCATGTTTAAGTCCTTCTGATTAAACAAGTGTTGGAGGCTCTTGTGATCAGAATAGATCACACATTTGGTACCATACAAATAATGTCTCCACAGTTTTAGTGCGAATACAACGGCACCCAACTCCAAGTCATGGGTGGTGTAATTTTTCTCGTGCACCTTTAACTGGCGTGAAGCATAGGCAATGACCTTTCCTTTCTGCATAAGCACACACCCCATACCGGTGTGTGATGCATCACAATACACCACAAATTCATCAATTCCATCAGGCAACGTCAATACTGGAACGTTGCTCAACTTCTGCTTCAGAATATCGAAAGATTCTTGCTGCTTAGGCCCCCAGTCAAACTTGCTATTCTTTCAAGTTAGTAAAGTCAGGGGTGCTGCAATTCTTGAGAAGTTTTCAATAAAACGCCTATAATATCCTGCTAGAACTAGAAAACTGCAAATCTCCGTAGGCGTCTTTGGCTCTTGCCAGTTCATAATGGCTTCAATCTTAGCGGGATCCACTTGGATACCACGCTCACTAACAACATGTCCAAGGAATTGGACTTCAAGAAGCCAGAATTCACACTTAGAAAATTTGGCATAAAGCTTCTCCTGCTGAAGTAGTGAAAGAATACATCGAAGATGCTTCTCATGGTTGGCCTGATTCTTTGAATAAATCAGAATGTTGTCAATGAAGACGATAACAAATTTGTCCAAGTATGGCTTGCAGACACGGTTCATGAGATCCATGAACGCTGCTGGTGCATTAGTGAGCCCAAAAGGCATCACTAAGAACTCGTAATGACCATAACGAGTCCTAAATGCAGTCTTGTGTACATCTTCATCTTTAACCTTCAGTTGATGGTAGCCTGACCTCAAATCGATCTTGGAGAAGTAACTCGCCCCTTGAAGTTGATAGAACAGATCGTCGATCCTGGGCAATGGATATCTATTCTTGATAGTGACCTTATTAAGCTCACGATAATCGATGCATAGACGCATCGACCCATCCTTCTTTTTTACAAACAGGATTGGTGCTCCCCAAGGAGATGAACTAGGACGAATAAACCCCTTTGCCAATAAATCGTCTAGCTGAGTCTTCAACTCTTTCATCTCTGTTGGTGCCAACCTGTAAGGTGCCCTTGCAACAGGTGCTGCTCCTGGAATAATGTCAATTCTGAATTCTACTTGCCTATCTGGTGGTAAACCAGGTAATTCTTCAGGGAATACTTCGGGATATTCAGAAATGACGGGGATATCTTCAATCTTAGGCTTCGGTTCATCAATAGTTACTTGTGCCATGTAGATGACGCAACCTTTCTTCATACACCTTGAAGCCTTAAGTATAGATACTTGCTTAGGCAATCCATACTGAGTATCTCCCTGTATGGTAAGTGGCTCACCATATGGAGTTTTGATCACTATTTGCTTCTTGTCACACACAATCTGAGCTTGGTTATGGGATAACCAATCCATGCCTATTACTATGTCGAAACCGGCTAATTTCAAAGGAAGCAAGGACAACGGAAAAGAATGGTTCCTAATGGATATGAAACATCCATCTAACACGGTTGATGCGGTTTCTATGGTGCCATCGGCTAATTCAACCTCATACTTTATACTTAGGGTTCTAACAGGTAGATTTAACAACTTACAAAACTTATCATCAACAAATGACTTATCTGCTCCAGAATCAAATAACACCCTTGCATAAACATCATTAACAAGGAAGGTACCTGTTATGACATTATCATTCTGGTTCGCCTCTTGTGCGTTCATCTGGAAGACCCTAGCATTGGTCTTTTTCCCATCCTCAGCCTTCTTTGTAAACTTTGCACAGTTGGACTTGATATGCCCTTTTTCATTGCAGCTATAGCACGTCGCATCCTTGATTTTCTTACAGTCCAATGTCTTGTGCTCAGAAGATTTACAAATCCCACAAGGCCTTGGCTGCGATTGGGATTTTGAATCGTATCTGCACCTCCCGAAATGGTGCTTCTTACAGATTTTACACTTGGGCTTATCGCCCGACTGATGACCATCCTTCTTAGTTCCAGAACTCTTTTTGTGGTCATTTTTTCCCTTATGCTTCTTGTCTGACCGTCGTGAGTTGTCATCCTCACGCTTTCTCTTCTCAGCATTGGTGTTTCTAAGTGATCTTTGCCTGACTGCGTCCAAAGTAAGTGACAATGAAATATCAGCTGCAGACCTAAAAGTAGCTGGTCTGGAGGCCTTCACACTGGCCTTGATTTCTGGGGCCAAACCTCCAATGAAATGAGCTATCCTCTTGGGTTCCGGAGTCACCAGATACGGAACCAGTCTTGACATAGTGTTGAAGCTCGTAAGGTAGGCTTGACAATCTAGTTTTTTCATAACCAAAGACAAGAAATCAGCTTCAATCTTTTCAACCTCGTGCTGAGGCAGTAGTTTTCCTTAATGAGAGTAACAAACTGATCCCATGTCAGATTGTACAATGGGATCTTCCTAGTGGCTTGAATCAAAGACCTCCACTAGGCTAGTGCCTCGCCTTTGAACGATTGAGATACAAACTTTACCACATCCTTATTAGCGCAACCACTGATATCCACCACAGTGTCCATCTCGTCTAACCATGACATGCAATCAACTGCTCCTTTCTCCCTAGTGAAATCCCTGGGTTTGCAGGAGACAAAGTATTTATAGGTGCAACCTTTAGCACGTGGTTCCTGGTTTAACACTACTCTCTTAGATGGAACACTCCTCTGATTTGTTGAGTGATGAGAATCACTTTTTTGAGCGGTATGAGTTCTAGAGGGTGGTTTAGAGTGTGGCACAGACTGGGTCCTTAGATGGGTACCACTGGATTCATTGAACTGCCTATCCAAAGCTCGCGTAACAGCATTATCTATTAACGCTTGTAATTCTGCTCCTGCTACGTTGACCCTGGAGGTGTTAAGATTTTCTCTGGGGTGACTGTTGGCTTCGTCTGACCCGGCCATGTAGCTTGATTGCTACATAAAATAATGATTTTAATTCATTCAGAGGTCTATAACGGTTTTATCATTTTAGATGATTTATTAATCATGGTATTTAAGAAACCACTTTGATTAATTAAGCATATAATTATTCAGGATTTTCATTATATAAATCCTTAGTTATAATTAAAGTATATTAATGGCAAAAAGGCCTAGTCCCATGGACAGTTTTAAATCTTTAATCATGATCTTATAGGGTCATGGTATTGAGGTTTTAATTATAATTCATTACCTCTTCTTAACAGGGGGTCGAAGACCACAACTGTCATTTGTCTTATATGAAAATGAGTATAGCCCGTAGGCGTTATATCCCCAATGGATGTTTTAATTAATTAAAAGTATTTGGGAGAATCAAATATAAGGATGACTTATGCGATTTTATCGAATCACATTTTGTCAAGAGTGTTAACATGTTTTCAGATGTTATCAAGGATTGGAACCTTTTGAATACGTTTTACCATCTTGGTCATGTCTGCAACGACATATAGACTAGGTTTTACCTTTAAGATTCTTTTTAATATTTAACGCAGAACAATCCTAAATTGAGGTGTTAATAAGGACCTGAATCTAATTTGAGGAATTACCATCTTGGCCCTGTCTTATAATGACACATCGCTAGGTTTTGTCCCTTTTTAGATTTTTATTATTTTATTATAATGGTAGGTCTCATAAGAGGAATGTTATATTTTCATTTATTTCACATATTATATTTATATAATTTAATCAAAATGAAAATTTAAATTCAACCATTCCACTAGAAAAATTTAAACAAGTACAAGTTTTCCCTAAACGGGACTTCTACAAGAAATAACATGCCCGCGCAGGGGCTAACAGAAAGACATGCCTACGCAGGGGCAGAGTACAGGAAGACATGCCCACGCAGGGGCAGAATATAGAAACAAATGTCCACGCAAGGACATGATTACAACACTAAAATCAAACAAACAAATAAAGGATTTAATGATCCTTTTTTGCTTTTCCCTTTAATTAAGTTTTCCAGACTCTTGAACATTCCTCGATTTTGCCTACGGTCTTCCCGCACTTCCTGCCGCACCTCATTAATCCTTTGAAGAATCTCCTGATGTTGCGGTGGCGACATCGCTGGCGGCTACGGGGGTTTCTGATATAGCGGAGGTTGAGGAGGTGGCGGTTGATGATACCCATAAGGTGGGTACCCATAGTGCGGGTATCCAGTTTGATATGGGATCCCAAAGGATCCTTTCGGATGATGGGCATTGTAGTTTGCCGCTGCTACCAGGTAAGGGTCGGCCTCGGCATAGTTGTAGTTGGTGTGGATTGGCTGCTCAAAGGGATTATACGCCGCCGTACCGGTGTATGTAGGTATAGGGTCACCAAAGCCCAATGGTGGTGGCGCGACAGGGACAGAGTCTACTTCCGAGACGGGGTTTGAAGGCCCACCCATCAGCGGGTCTTCATGGAGTGGCGGGTAGTGGCTGCCACTTGAAGGTTGAGGGGTGCTGATACGCACTCCTCCTCGCACGGACATCCGTGCGTTCGATCTTCTTCGCCTCGGTGGCTCCTGAGGCTGTTGCTGAGCTGGTGGTGGTGGCGGAGAGACCGCGATGAAACGAGAATCCTCGGAGGGATCCTGCTGTGGCTGCTGCGGCTGTGGTGAGTTGTGGTAACTGGGAGTAAACACCCAGTCAATCTGTTTGAACCTCTCCTCATAGCTGTCGGGACCATTATAAGGTAATCCCACAAAAGGTGACCCATCTGAAATTTCGATGGGATGGTTAGGGGTTCCGGACGGTGGTTCTGCGGGATCGGTGTCCTCGTCCATGTCCATCTCATGGTCGCCCGAGAAGTGGTCTTCAGGTCCTAGTGGGTTAAAACCAACTAGTTCTTCAATGTAGTTTGCCGGGTTGAACCGGCTTTGGAAGACAGGTGTCGGGTCGTCGAAGGAATAATGAGGGCTTGATCCCTGGAGGGGGATAAAAGATGGCTGCGGGTTATGGGGCTCATTTTCAGAATATGGCCCGTAGGAGTGGTGATAGGATGGTGACGAACTTAGCGAGGCGGATCGCCTCGCTGGCTCTATATACGTCCTCCAATGCTTCTGAGGACTCGTACTCATCAAGGCTGGTGGGGTTCGTCTGTGTGAGGGCCCGGCCTCATGGTCGTGGCCTGTGATTGGTGCCTTTCCTCTTCCCCTGATGAATCTTGGTGGCATGATTAAACCTGTCAACATAAACAAAGATAACAACTGGGAAAAATATATAAAGGACAAAAATAAAACAAATCAGGATTTTGTCCTAAGTTCTTTGTCTAGACTCGAAAATTGAGGAATGTGCAACTGTGATTAAACACAAAAGGCTAGTGTTTAATTCACTCAGTGCTGGCTCTGATACCAAGCTGTCACACCCTGATATTTCCACGTATTATCGGTGTGCCCGGTGGGGAGTATCGTGACGTAGTTGATTTCATCATAGTCAAACAACACAATTTTAAATGCACAGCGGAAGCAAAAGATAGATTTATTTCAACCGAATAAATTGTAATATTAAGTATCACAAAATACTTGAAACAGATCCATAGGCGGATCAAATAAAAGGAAACATAGATCATCAGATTTAAAATGCATCCAAGCTTGCGAGACTCTTATTGATGCTAAGGAGAGGCCAGCCTATTTCGAGTAGTACCTGCACTTAGCCTTTTGGGAAAATACGTCAGTTTACACTGGTAAATACAATTAACTGACTCATTTTAAAAAGGTTTAGAAAATTGATTTAAATGCACAAGGCACAAAACATTTTATAACTTGGGATAATTATTTATATATAAACTTGTAAAAGAATTACATGTTCGTTATACGTTCAGTAGCCCGGATTGACGCCGGGTTAAAGATTAATAGACACACCACATGATGTAGTCCCGTGGCTGGTTATTCCCGTAACCGGCGGTTATACCTTATTATTTATATATGCACTGTCGGGTGTACGCCTACACCCCGTGCTTAGGTCGTGGCCATTTCTTAAAATGATGCCAATGATATCCGGGACATGGTCATTAACCCCCCAAAGGCATTAAGCAAACAAAACAATTTAAACGGGACATTTCAATAAATTAATCTTCATACAATTAAAAATTCAATGCCCGACCAAGCGGTATTTTATATACCGTAATCCCAAGCCCGTATAAGGGAAAATAAATTAAAAGTATTTACCTTTGTAAGTAATAATCACAAATAGCAAGTGCACGTATATTTTACCGGGTCTCCTATTCTGGAACAAAGGTTTTTATTAGATTCCTAACGGGTCTTTAATTAAGCCCAAACTTAGACCGGTTAGTTTTAGAGGAAGATACGGTTCAAACGCACGATTAAGCGAAGACCGGAATAGAATGTGATTTAGACCTGACAAGTTTGAAGACTTGTATAATATGGGTAAACTATACACATTCTGGATTTTGAGACAAAGATGATAAGGTTTGACCCGTTTCGGTCAATTTATGCAAACTAGTTACATAAACCGAACCGAACGCGCAAGATGCGTAACGGGTAACCATATGAGTCATATACAGGTTTCCTAAGTTAATATGCCTTAAATATATTGTGACATCAGTAAGATATCCTCTATTATGCCCAAAATGGATTTAAACACAAACTATGCCCCGTAGGGGTATTTTGGTCATTTTAAAGTTTATAAAAGAGTTTAAATAATAATCTGAGTTATAGATCTGATATAAATAGTAAATATACTTAAATTAATAGGTTATATCAGTAGGGTATTACATATATGTGAAATTTACCATTTATAACTAAACTATGCACCGAAGGGGCATTTTGGTAATTTCACTTAAGCCTAAAAGGTCAAAACTGGAAACCTGAGTTTAAAAACTTTTACTTACTGTTAGAATATAAAAATTTACTTAATATATCAGTAGGTATTAAGTCTTATATATCTAAAATGGTTTTAATACATACTATGCGCTTAGAACGCGTAAAAAGGCGATTTTGAGCTATTACTGGGTTTTATAAAGAAAGCTGATATTTTTATTATTACAGAAGGCTTAAAATATTTTATTTATCCTATAAAATCAGTAGCAAAAAGTTTGGAATCAAAATGATTTGTAAAACTCATTTTATAGCCCAAAAGGGCAAAACCGGCAATTACCGAATCAAGCTTAGAACTCTATGTTATGCTCAGCCTAAAATTAAATAAAAATCTTCAAACATCCCAAAATATTATTTTATATCAGTAGGTAAAAAGTTTGGTATTAATAATTGGGTTTAGATAGGCTATATGTTAATTACGTCGTTTAATTTATAAAAAGCTTTCTAATTACGCTAATGAGCATAACTCCTAATCTAGACCCCAAAGTGATGTCAAATTTTAGGGACAAGTCTAATAATCAGTAACTAAGGTTTCTATTCTTTTAGATTTTCGAAAATCACACTTTAAGGTCATATGGGCATAATAGTCAACATTTAAGCATTTAACGGAAACATGCATATGAATCGGATAACTAATGAACCAAGTTGTATAATCATAGAGGGTTATATCAACATGTAACCTGGTCCAAATAAGGCTCTAAGGCATTTCTAAAACATGCTTCATTGGGTCAGAACTGAAAGTCAAAGTAAAAGTCAAATTATGCGACTTTCGGTTCCGAACCGAGCCTAAACTGAAAATTGTCGGTTTAAACATGTTTAGACATGTTCTTACATTAATTACCAAGTTATATTAATGATAAAACAGGTTGCATGGCTCCTACATTGCTAATTATGCATTAATTTGAAAATAAGCTTTCTGTTGACTTTTTATGATTAACTTTGACCCGACATTTGACCTAGTTAGAGTGGGAATCAGAGGGTGCCCTTTTAAGGGTTTATTACCCACATAATTACCAACTCAAAGGTACTTTCAATTCGAGATTTGACTGGACAAATTTTAATTAAACACGAAGTCAAACTCTAATTATGACGGTTTGACTTTAAGCTATTTAACTAAGCTAAACTGAATTAAGGAAAGTTAAGGACACTTACAAGGGTCCTAAGTACGACTAATGACTCCTAGGATGGGTGCTTGAGCTCCAAAATTCTCCAGAACTTGAGTTGTGAGAGTTTCCAAGTGAGTGTGCACAAGAGTTGCAACTTGGGTGTCCTTATATATGCATTTTGATCACTTAGGATCATGCCAAGGAAGTCTACAAGAGTTATGAGATCAGTACAAGTGCCCCTATTGCATGTAATACCATTGGAGGAGTCCCTGGTATGCAAAACAAGCTTCCAAAGTCGGTTAACAGACTTGAACTGGCACCTGCAGGTGAATTCTGTCGCTGGGGTGTTCAGGCGGCCCGCCCGCGTAAGGGTCCCCTGATACCTTACGCGGCCCGTGTGGCTTTCCAGAACCAGCCAAACAAGTTTCGTTAATTGCACTTTAGGTCCTTCGTCCTTCCAAACGTGGTTTTACCTTTATTTCTTGCACTTTTGGCCCTCTAACTTGACTTTTAAGGGCTCCATGACATAACCAAACACCATTAAGTCCTTGGTTAACTTTGTGATCACCCGTAAAGCCTTAAATTTCAAAGTTGACGCTTTTAACCCCTCGTATACGAATATTATCATAACTTTCTCATACTTTATCGAAACCTTGTGAAAATTTTATCACATATTCTAGTGAGTATAATTTATTGTTACAAAGCTTCGGGTTCGCTAAAAGGTCACTCAGAGGTATTTTTTAAACATGTTGACACATTTAACCCCTGTAGTTTGTTATTTCTCACTTTCTCTCACAATTAGCTACGTATGATCCATGACTCATTCGTTTAAGGGTGTAAACATCGTGTAGGGTTATTGCAAGATATATTTATCCAACGTTGACACTTTGAACCCTTTTATTCACATACTTTCTCTGTTTGTCAACTTTAGTCCCTCTAAATCACTTCTTTACACGTTTAAAGTCCATGACACGTGTTGATATATTATTGGACACAAATTTTCGAGGTGTTACAAATTGAATATGAGACAAAGACGCTGGATGGAAATTATTAGTGATTATGATTGTAATATCCAGTATCATGCAGGAAAAGCAAATGTAGTAGCTGATGCTTTAAGTCGAAAGTATCATGAAAAGCCAAAAAGAGTATGTTCTCTTAAATTAAATCTACAAATAGATTTAAATGAACAGATTAGGAAAGCACAATAATCAGTAATCAAGGATGATACTGAGAAATTAAAAGGAATGATTAAGGAACTAGAACAAGGGACAAATGGAATTTGAAGATTCCATAAGAAAAGAATATGGATACCTAAATTAGGAAACCTACGCCACCGTATATTAGAAGAAGCCCATAAGTCTAAGTATACGATTCATCCTGGAAGTGATAAGATGTATCAAGACTTAAGAAAGAATTTATGGTGGATTGGAATGAAAAAGGATATAGCAGCTTATGTTTCTAAGTGTTTAACTTAAAGCTGAACATTAGAAACCCTCGGGATTGTTACAACAATTAGAAATGCCAGTTTGGAAATGGGAATTGATAACAATGGATTTTGTTACCAAATTACCCAAAACAAGAAAAGGTAATGATACAATCTGGGTGATTGTAGACAGGCTAACTAAGTCAGCTCATTTTCTACCAATGAAGGAAACTTTCAGTATGGAACAGTTAGCTAAATTATATGTAAATGAAATAGTTTCATTGCATGGAATTCCTTTATCAATTATTTCTGATAGAGATAGCCGTTTTACCTCTCATTTATGGATAAGTTCCCAAAAAGCAATGGGAACCAAGTTGAATCTAAGCACAGCTTATCATCCTCAAACAGACAAACAAAGCGAAAGGACAATTCAAACAATGGAGGATATGCTTAGAGCTTGTGTAATTGATTTCGGAGGTAATTGGGATGATCACTTACCATTAATAGAATTTTCCTATAATAACAGTTATCACACAAGTATCAATGCTGCACCATTCGAAGCACTTTATGGACGAAAGTGCCGAACTCCAGTCTGTTGGGCAGAGATTGGAGAAAAGCAATTATCCGGACCTGAAATAGTGCAAGAAACAACCGATAAGATCATTCAAGTCAAGGAACGACTAAAAGCAGCACGTGATCGACAGAAGAGTTATGCTGATAACAGACGAAAACCGTTGGAATTTCAGGTAGGTGACAAAGTGTTATTGAAAGTCTCTCCTTGGAAAGGAGTGGTAAGATTCATCAAAAGAGGGAAGTTAAGCCCCAGGTATGTTGGACCTTTTGAGATTATTAAAAGAATAGGACCTGTAGCCTATCAGCTACAACTGCCAGAGGAAATGGCAGGAATACATGATGTATTTCTTGTATCTAATCTCAAGAAATGTTTAGCTAATGAATCGCTAGTAGCCCCTCTAAAGAATATAGAGGTAAATGAACAGTTAAAATTTGTAGAAAGACCTCTACAGATTGAAGATAGGAAAGTTAAGAACCTCAAGCACAAGAGATTAGTTCTTGTCAAAGTAAAATGGGACTCCAAAAGAGGACCAGAATACACTTGGGTGCTTGAATCAGAAATGCAAAGGAAATACCCACACCTGTTCCAGTAGACCTCGAGGACGAGCTCTAAAACAAGGTGGGGAGGATATAGCAACCGTCCAAAATGTTTCCAACGCCCCTAATATATTAGAATGTCCCAATGTGTCTTAAAATGCATCCCGTATATGAAAACGAGCCCTATATACTTTACATATTTAAAGATTTAATAAAAATCAAGTTTTATAGGTCGATCGCGGGCTGCGATGTGACAACTGGAACTTTTCCATGCATTCCGTACAATAATTAGACAATAATCTGTGCTTTAATGACTGTGCATGATCTAGTTTACAAGACAAATAAACTTATGATTTCTGTTATATACATACAATGGCATTTCATGTTGCAACACTTTTATCATTACTATATACAACACGATATAGTTCTATTACTGCACAGAACAGAATTGGCACAGTTATCAGACAAACTAGAAGCACTGACGGGAGTTCAGTACTTAGACATACATGATGTTAAGACACAAAATAAGCCCCAGGACTAAGTATTACACTAGTATAGAGTGTAGGAACATAGGGGTTACAAAACTGCCTTCCTAGTGATGACATAGGTGCTGGAAAGTGCCAGAAACACACTAAAACTGCAGCATTCTGCAGTAAATAAACAAATTCAGCAATTTTCAGCAATTTAACATCTAAATATAATGCAGAAAAGTGGTTTAATGGTCCAAAATACTTTCCTAAGTGTCGGGAACCGAAACTGTCATAAAATACAACATAAAGCACACTAAACTGCGTAATTTAGCACTTTAACGAACAGTAACGAACCAAACAACCGGACACTACCCGAAACATCAAATTCTTACTAAAAGCATTGTTTTAGTGTTACGAAGCTAGTTATGGTCACCGAACATCATATTACATCTCATAAACATTAAATACCTAAAATACCTAACTAGCACCATTACTTTCCAACTAAATCAAGTAACTAACCATTGAAATGTTACACTTTACCCCCCCCCCCCCCCATTGGTGGCCGGTTAGGGGACATGGCTCCCATACTTGATTTCTTTGTTATATTTTATAAGATTTTGTTGGAGTATATTCCAACATAATATGCCATATGCTACTAGAATTTTATAAAAACCATATAATATTATCATTTATCATTCATCATCTTCCATCCACAAAACAACCCTTTCCCTTCCTCCATACTTACGGCCCACACCCCCTCCCATACAACCATCATTTTCAATCAATCTCCAACTAATCCATGGTGATCTAGAGGTGTAAGAAGCTAAGTTCGGAAGCTTGGAGGCCTTGGAGATTGAAGGACCATCACCATTTGCTTTTATCCACTCTATTTCTTCTCTTGATCATCCCTAGCCTTGAGCTAGTGTTAAGAACCTTGATCTTGCTATTTTACATCTATTACAAGTGGTTAAAATATATTACATAATGATAATCATGAAGAACACTAAGAATCACAAGAATAAAACTTGAACATAAGCTTGAATAATGAAGAAATCTTGATGTTTATGTGTTGTTATACTTGTTGATTGTTGTTTACTTACTTACATAAATGATGTAGATCATCATATGAACTTGCTAGATCATGATTAAAAACATAATCTAGCAAGATGGGAGGATGAAACTGTTAAGGATCCATAGATCATCCTTACATAAATCATGAACTTGAAAGAATATGTGGTTTTCTTGAAAAATAATGATCATAGTAAGTTGTAATACTTGTAGATCTAAAGATTCATGGATGGTTTTTTTTCAAAGGAACCAAGTTAAAAACACAAGGTTTACTTGATCTTGGTTCTTACACAAAATAAACCTTATTTTTAAAGGCTAAATAAGTGTAGAAACACTTATGTAACAAGAAAGATCAATGAAGAAACATTTTTAGAAAACATGAATATAAGTTGTAAAGATCTAAATCTTTCATGAATGATATTTTTAAATAAATAATCACACTTTAAAGGGTAACTAAGCTTACTAAATACTCTAGTAAGTTACTACAATTTTTTTGTGAAATTTCAAGTTCATGAAGTAGTAGATTATACTTGTTTTTGGCAAGATCGGTAAGTGTAGATTGTATATTGTTGATGGTGAATTGATTGTGTTGATTTTACAAAAGAAAATAATATACCTTGATGGTATGGAAACCTCCATTTTTAGGGGAAACTATGGCAAAATTTTTCTAAAAATTAAACACTTAGAAAAATATTTCCAAATAAATATTTACAAGTGTATTTTAAACCATGAATTTTTCACATAAAAGCTTGCCATAATTTTTGTTACAAAATATAAATATTTCATATTGGTTTTTATAAATAAAAGTGACTAAATATGTATTTGGAAAATATATATTTAAGTCACCATGTTTGTGATTGTTTGTATACTTTGTGTATTAGTTATATTATTTTAGGACATGGGATAATATAACTCATCAAAATACCCAAAAATTACAATCCAAAATATTACCAAAATTCCAAGAATATGAATATACAGGTTATACACAAAATATTGGTGAAACCGAACTAAGGAATGTAACTTACAAAATACTCCGGAAATAATATTTTTTTTAAATATCATAGTTTTTGATATTTTATTTCCATTCAATTTTCCACCAAAAAATAATATTTATATGTATATTTTGGTAAATAATATTTTGGACACCAAAGGAAACAAAAATATGATTTTTACAATTATTACAAAGTTTCATCATATTTTGACAAGAGGAAAATATATTATTTTGGGTGAATAAAAATATATATATTTTTCATGGAATTACTAGAAGATATAATATTTTTGGGAGAAATATATGTTTCTTAAACAAACATGAAATACAATATTTTTGAGGTGAAAGATATATTTTCTCAAATAAATATGAAATATATCATTTTTGGAGAAAAACAAGTTTATATATATATATATATATATAGGATAAGGATCATTACAGAACACTAATTATTGCGAGAACAAAAAGAACAACTCTAAATCACTAAATTTTGGGATTTAAGGTTTATATTTCTTAAATTTTATGTTTCTTACATTCATATGTGTATTATATATACATAAAAAATCATATATTTTTAACTATACATAGTCTATATACATGTAGGTAATTTAGCCTACACAAAACCTACATGTATGTAGGTTATTTAAAAACTGAAGATTTTTCATATTTTATTTTAAATTCTATTGTGAGAAACAATAAATCTTACATTTATAACATTTTCATTTACTTTTTAGGTTTTTAAGGATTGAAAAAATGAGTGATTCATTTTGTTCTGCGTGTTCTCGCAATATTTAGTGTTCTGCATAGAACCTTCCCCTAAATATATATATATATATATATATATATATATATATATATATATATATATATATATATATATATATATTCTAAGTTAGACTTGAAAATATATTCTCTTTGGAACTTATATGAAAATACAAATATTTTTGCTAAAGGAGAATTATAAATATTATTTCTTAAAGTATATATTTTGGAAATATATATTGGTGAGCTTTTATTAGAAATAATATTCCCGAAAAATTTATACAAAAATTAAATATATGAATACTTAACAATTACAAGAAGATACGTATTCTCGTACGAATAAATACACTCCGGAATACGACACCGACACATGGCAAGGATATACAAGTATAAGGATACAAATACAAATACGCCCATCCTTGGGAAGGAAATACATGTATAAATACTTGAAATGTATCAAGTTAAATTATACTGTTTTAACAAATATTTCTATAACTTGGAATAATATTGAAGAAACAAAGATACGTAACTCAAAGACACTAATTAATACTAAGTCAAGGCACGACCCGCTCCTCTATTAGACCGTAGTACGTTGTAGGTAGTCATGCACACTAGTAGCAACTTGAGTTACGTCGGATTGAAGAACGTAAAAATGTGAGTTCATGTCCCCCTTTTCTCTTAACTGTTTTTGGTTTTATAACTCTCGGGGGTGGAATACATGTTATGAATGTTTAAATGGTATGAAATGAACTATTAGATCATGTGAGCATAGATTGAAATTGAAATGCCATTAATTCATAATTAGGGACGAAGGATAGATCTAACGGGTACGGCCGAACCTCCCTCATGGTACTTGTGACCACTTGAGTGCTTCGGTGTCCCAGTCGAGGTGAATCGACAATAGTCAAGGTGAATTGACATGGTCAAGGAAAATTGACATAGTCGAAGGGGAATTCGTCATAGTCGAAGGGGAATTCAACATAGTCGAGGGAATCGACGAGGGTATAAGCCTACTCATTTCGAGTGCTCCCTATGTCTTCACATGTTTTAATGTCCTTGCAAAACTTTAATTTGATTTGTTCATAAATGCTTTTCATACCTGTTTTCAAAGGAGTTTCTCAAAGGTTTACAAGCTTTTCAGTACTCAAACAAAACGCATGAACTCGCTCAACTTTTGTTGATGTTTTTCAAAATTACATGTATTTCAGGTAACAAGTTGGATCTTGGGCGCAGGTGTTGTTTCTAGAAGTAGATTCCATGTTTAGATGTCATCCATTTTTGTTGATCTGTAACTTAGTCGAAGGTTGTGCTTTTTGAAACTTAAATAAATGGTGTTTGTAATACTTTAAACTTAATGAATGGATGAACATCGTTTTGATCATATAGTTGTTTATTATAGTTGAATGCAATGGTATTAAACAAGTCACACATCATACGCTTCCGCAAAAGTCATGGTGTGACAGCTTGGTATCAGAGCTTCGATTGTAGTGAACTAGGATTCATTCTCGAGTCTAGACTACAATCACTAGGACTCTCTCACGAAAACATATTACAAAAAGGGTTTTTCATTGCATTCATGAAAGCCTCAATATCCATGAGTCTAACATTTTTCAAAGAAAAGACAAGGCAAGGACATTAGTAGGGAGGAGAATGCCCCAAATTAAAGTGCCAATTAAGGCATAGTCTACGTGAGATAGACTTGTCAAAGACAAAATAACCCCCCCTCGAAATGACAAACGAGAGTTATATGTGACATGATGCATCTATTTGCCTGTTTATATATACATATATAACACTCATTACTCTACACTTGCTAGGTAATACATATATAACAAACATTATTATTCTATATTTGTTAGGTCCATTTGATGAAAACACAAAATTCTCCAGAATTCCACCCGGAGTTGTATGCTCTTTAACACCGCCAATCTTCGTGGGATCAACATAGATACCTTGACTATTGACAATGTGACCGAGGAATTGAACCTCCTCTAGCCAAAATTCACACTTGGAGAAGTTGGCATCGAGTCGATTCCCTTGGAGTAGCTCGAGAACCAAACGTAGATGCTGCGCATGTTCGGTTTTCGACTTGGAATAGATCAGGATATCATCGATGAACACGATGACGAAGCGGCCGAGAAATGGTTTACACAAGCGATTCATCAGATCCACGAAAACCGCGGGTTCGTTGGTTAAACCAAAAGGCATAACAACGAACTCATAGTGGCTGTAACGGGTGCGAAAAGCGGTTTTGGGTATATCCTCTACTTGGATCCGTAACTGGTGATAGCCTGAGCGTAGATCGATTTTCGAGAAACATGAGGCACCTTGCAATTGATCAAATAAATCATCGATTCGAGGCAGGGGATAGCGATTCTTGATAGTTAGCTTATTCAATTCCCTGTAGTCGATGCACATCCTGAACGACCCATCCTTCTTTTTGACGAAAAGGACTGGTGCGCCCCAAGGAGAGGTGCTAGGGTGAATGAAGCCTTTATTAAGTAATTCCTGGAGTTGACTTGAGAGTTCACGCATTTCAGACGGAGCTAGACGATAAGGCGCTTTAGCGACATGATTTGCTCCAGGAATGAGGTCGATACGAAAGTCGATATCACGACTTGGCGGAAGACCAGGAAGATCATCAGAGAACACATTCGGAAATTCACACACAACGGGGACATCGTTTACTCCCGGATTACCTTTTTTTCCTTCTCCGCTACTACAATGTTATCCAAAAAAGCTCTGTATTCCTTTCTGAGATACTTGCTAGCTTGGATACATGACATGAGCTTGAGACCCTTTGAAGCAGTTTCACCATAAACAAACAATAAATCACCATTAGCGAGCGAGAAGCGAATCATTTTATCGAAACACACAACTTCAGCACGATTCTCACGAAGAAAATCCATGCCTACTATGATGTCAAAACTTCCGAGCTGCATCGAAATAAGATCGATCAGAAAGATGTGATTGTTGAGTTCGAGAGTACAATCACGAAGAACATAATTAACGGCGACGGTTCTTCCGGTGGGAACTTCGACATCGAATGACGAGGGTAGATGGGCGCGCTTACGATTTAGGAGCTTTTCGAATTCCAACGACACAAAACAGTTATCGGCTCCAGTATCAAATAAACACGATGCATATATACCAGTCATAAGGAACGTACCATTGACCACATTGTTGTCAGCTTGAGCTTGGCGGACATTGATGTTGAAGGTGCGTCCGCGTGGTGCTTGCTTTTGCTGCTGCTGCTGCTGTTGGGGCTCCTGCTTGACCACCCTGTTTGGGCACATGTTGGCGAAATGGTTAGGATCGCCACATGCGAAGCATGCTCTGGCGTGAATCGCGGGTGCTGGAGCTGCTTGTTGTTGACCCTGAGGGGCAGTAAGAAGAGCTTGTTGAGAAGGGGCAGGAGTTGCTTCGTTGCGGGGGCCGGTTCGACAATTGGCGGTGAAGTGGCCATACATATTGCAATGCACGTAATATCTGCAGGCTATACCCACCGGGTGATGATAAGTGCATGTCGGGCAGGCAGGATGGGGACCTGTATACGCACGCTTTGCAGGCGGTGCATAGGTAACTGGTGCAGCTTGGTGGTGTTGCTGTTGTTGCTGAGCCGGTACGGCTTAAAGTGGGGCAGTGGTGGTGACAGCACAGTTCTTGTTGGCATTCTTCCTTTTACGACGAGAGGACTTGGATGATTGCAGAGCGGCGTCGGCGGTTTCAGCAGTGGCGGTTGGGGCTTGATGCAGACTCTTTGAGGCTTACGAAGCTCATGACTGGAGTGATTACCAATCAAGATCCTGAGCTAATTTCCGTAGAAGATGGCTGCTCTTCCCTCTCAGTGGCGGAGGCGGCAACCTTGGACAACAACCTTATCCGCAGGATGAGGTCCCTGTGGCTTTTGCGAAGCAAGATTGACGACACACTTGACCAGACAAGGAAAGATGAAGTACTCATCTTAAAGGTGCCCCTCCAACTACTAGGAATTCTCCTCATTCCTATTACGTTTAATCTTCGTGCCTATTCGCGCGTAACGATAACGAATGTTAGCGCGTGGACCACCGCAATGGTCCTTTCCATGACAGAGGTGTAAGGAAAGTAGTGTCCCCTCTTTGGTTGATCATCTGCTTGGATGAGGGAAAATTGGGGTAACTGTGCAAGACAATTTATTATTACATGGGCCCACGTAATAACAACTTGTAGTGCATGGAAATCCTGGTGGACTCTGCGGGTCAGGCTGATGACCACCATCCCTCCAAAAATAATCTCTAGGTGTTCACGCCTTCATCTGGTAGAACAATACCTAGACAGTTGCCTTAGCACTTTACAAAGTAGGAAACCTGTCTTTACCTACATCGTGTCAGACACTTCTACCCGTATACGAGTCATTTGGGAACCAATATCTAAGCAAGTGAAGATGGCTAACATGCGGGAAAGATTCAGTGATGTTGCACTCTCTATCACCCCTATATGTACAAACCCCATCTCATGAGAAGTATACCCGTCATTGTGGGGCTAAAGACCTAAGACAACCAATGTAGAAGGAAAATAACTACCACTTTCGTATTATGAAACTTGTATGACTGAGGTGATGTAGCCTCGAGTTCATTTTGTTTTCCCCATTACAAACAATAAGTCAAGTTGTCAAGCCTATATGAAAGCTCAGTGGTTATTTCCTTACTTATACATTGATTGATTATATATGCATGTGATATTGGGTGATTACATGTTTTCTTGTGGTAATATGTACCTCATATACAATTATAGAATGTTGTCTAACCTACCCCATACCCTTTTGACAAAAGAAGATGCCGCCCAGACGTGACACGGACACCATTACGTTAACTTTGGCCGAATACAATGAGCGCGTCTCTCAAGTTATAGCGCAGTATGAAGCCCACCGCTCCGAACGCAGCGGTGGCACTTCTGGAAGTAACCCTCCAACTGGCTGCACTTATAAACAGTTCCTAGACTGTAAGCCATTGAACTTTGACGGCACAGGAGGCGTCGTTGCATTTGTTCATTGGGCAGAAAAGACTAACTCCGTTCTGAGAATGAGTAACTATTTGCCCTAGAGGAGTGTTACCTTTATCTCAGGGTTGTTTTCGGATGGCGCACTCTCCTGGAGGAACCTTCAGGTTCAGACCCTTAGCGAAGCCACTGCTTATGCACTGAGCTGGGATGAGCTCAAGGAATTGATGGAGAAGAAATACTGTTCTAGGGCCGAAATCAAGAAGCTTGAAACTGAGTTCTGGAATTTGAAAATGGACGGGCCGAAGATCTCTGAGTACGTCCAACGCTTTCATGACTTGTCTAGGGTCGTTCCCTACTTAGTCAAGCTGGAATTCAAGAGGATTGAGCGGTTCATTTATGGACTTGCACCTCAAATCCTGAGCATGGTTACTGCCTCAAAGCCTCCAACCATCACAGAGGCTATCGATTTGAGTGTTACACTTACTAAAGAAGCTCTACGTATGGGAAAGTTTTTGGGATCTGAGGAAAATAAGAAAGAGACTCGTGTGGAGTCTTCGGGCAATAAGAAAAGGAAGTCTTCGAATCTAAAGATAGGCACCCAAGTCAGCTATGGAAGCTCTAAAGCAAACAAAAGAAGGGAAGTGAACCCGCCTCGTGGCAGGAAAGCTTATGGAGCCACCAATAAGGCCGGTGGTAAGGTTTACTTGGGGAATAAGCCGAGATGCGAGGAATGCAATTCTTACCATGAAGGTCGATGTCTGAGGCCAAATTGTGGAAGGTGTGGAAAGGAAGGGCACAACAAGGATTCCTGTTGGGCGAAGGATCCAGAAGGAAGAGATAATGGTAGAGTTCCAAGTTGCTACAGGTGTGGTGAAGTAGGGCACTTTAGGAAAGATTGCCCTAAGAAGAACCAACCAAGGAAGGGTCTTCACGATCGGAGCTCGTGAAGCACGCCAGGATCCAGATGCGGTTATGGGTACGTTCCCTATTAACCAATCCTATGCATCCATTTTTTATTAATACTGGCACCAACTTTAACCTTGTATCCTTAGAACTTAAGAAACTGCTTGACCTAGTTTCGAGTAGAATAGACGTCCCGTATTCTTTAGAATTGGCGAATGTAAGGTTAGTTAAATGAAGGAGATGATTAAGGATTGTATTTTGGGAACTTAGAGGGCCGAAACCTTCTATTACCATTGACTTGGGAAGTCATGATATGGTAGTCAGCATGGATTGGATATCCAAGTATAGAGCTGAAGTTGTTCGTTATAAGGAAAATCAGTCGCATCCCTCTTGAGAATGATGAAACACTTATAGTACACAACCTTCTTGCAATAGGTGCAAGGGTACTAGTCTCTATAAGGCAGTGGATCTGTGACATCTCACATTGGTCATAGAGACACAGGAGCACCTCCGAATAGACTGCACAGCCTCCCCTGCTCATGTTGTCGATAAGGAGACCATGAAGCCAAAGCCTGGAGACATCCCTGTGGTGGAGGAATTTCCAGAAGCCTTTCCTGAAGACTTACCTGAGTTACCTCCACAAGACAAGACAAGATGAGTTTAGGATAAACCTCGTGCTAGGAGCGGCACCAGTGACAGATGATGCCTAATCGACTAGCTTTGTCCGAGATACATGAGCCTCCGATGCAACTGCAAGAGCTGCTAGACAGAGGAAACCTACCAGGCCGAACCTCTCACCGTGGGAAGCCCCCGGTGATATTCATTAGGAAGTAGGATGGCAGTTTTTACACGCATACACAGTCTAATCTGAGAGAAACTCAGAGGAATTAATGTGGAAAAGTATTACGCACAAGTTACTTGGAGATAGAAGACTAACCATCAAGAATCGGTACCCCTTACAGAGAATTGATGACTTGTCGAACAACTACAAGGTCCCAGCTACAATTCCAAGATGGAATTAAGGACATGATGTCCTTAGTTAAGGACACGAGAAGAAAGTTGGCAGTTTCCGTTTTGCGTCAACTTTAGAGAACTGGATATCAAGGACCAGTATCCTTTGCCAATGATTGATGACTTGTTGAACGAATCGTAAGGTTCTAGTTACTACTCGAAGAGTGACTTGAGGTCAGGATGTCCTCAACTACGAGTACAAGAAGAAAGTATCCCTAAAATGACCTTTAGGACTCGCTTCGAGCATTACGAGTTCCTTGTCGTGCTGTTTAGCTTAACACATGCACCGGCAGTGTTCATGGACCTAATGAATCGGGCGTGTAAGCCATACCTGGATAAGATCGTGATTATATTTATTGACTGCATTCTCATAAGCTCAAAGACCAAGGAAGCTCATAAGCAACATCTGCATTTTATCTTAGGACTCTTAGAGAAGGAACAGTTATGTGCTAGGATGTCGAAATGCGAACCTTGGATTTGCGAGGTAAGATTTTTAGGATACGTGGTGGATAAGAATAAGATTCATGTTAACCCTGCAATCAAGGACTGAGGATTCCCAAAGACACAACTAAGGATTTTTTGAGAATTGTGGGCTGTATCAGTGATGTGTGCAAAATGCAACATATAAATTACATCAATTGTGGCATAAAACTAACCCTTTTTTAGTACTAATGTTGGAAAAAAGTGTGCTTTTGTCTTCCTTTTGTATTTTCAGGATTAAATGAGATCAAATTAACAAAAGAAGCAAAAAGGAAGCTAAATCTAACATAAATACAAGAAAAGGAACAAACGTGGCATGCCCGACCTCCCTGACAGCATCTTCCCAAGCAAAACAAGAGAACAGAAGACTGAACATGCCCCGTGCTCAGTGAACACGGGGGCGTGCCCAAGTGCCAGCATAAAAGACAAAGCTATAGAAGCTTCTATCACCCACCACGGGGCCGTGCTCAGCGGACACGGGGCCGTGCTCAACTATAAGATTCGCAGAATCCATGCAAATCTTGATAGTATAGATATGCTTCTGCACACGGGGGCGTGCCCAGCGGACACAGAGGCGTGGTTAACTAATGCAGACAAACTGCAATTAATGAAGACAGAGAAGAGGATGGACACGGGGCCGTGCCCGAGCTACTATTCAGGCTATAAATAGGGGTGCTTGGCTCATTTGCAAACCATCCCTTGGCACACCACCACTCTCACACTTCACCCACCACCCACCACCATCACAACACCATCATCCACCACCATCATCCATTGTCCATCATAGAGTGTGTGAGTCGTCTCGGGATCCAAGATTGATCGTAAGAGTTCTTGACAATCAAAGGCCATGTTTGCCTAAGTCTCTTACATCACTTGGTGAAGACAAGTGTCTTGTGTAATACTTTTTATTTTTAATCTTTTCGCACTTTTTACTTGGTTATGTATTAATGACTTTAATAACTAGTTTCTTATGTTGAAGGTGATTCTTCCTTATCGTTTGTCTGTGGTGTCTTGGCATTATTTTACTGTCTATATAAAATAAAAGATTTTCACCATTCATATCTCCACGGTCTATATGGAGGTATGTTGGCTACCTGGTCGGGGGTTAAGGGAACGGTTTAGTAAGAGTCTTGCCTTGTTCAGTGTATAGATCCTGCAAGGACCTGGGTCAAATTTAGTAGGACCTCCTTCAATACCCACTGGTATTGGATGGCGGGGGTCCAAACTCTTCGATCCTATCATATGTAAGCTACTATTAATACTTTAACCCGGCTACTTAGGACTGTATCCCTGCTGACTCAGACTACTTAGCCGAGGGTAACGTCACCTTCAAAAGAGGGGCCTACTACAATAACTAAGATAATCTCTTAAATAGTGCAAATGTACGGAAATAATCAAAGGTTACACTAAACACGAGTCGAAGCCAAGTGATTCATCTTGTCTATCTGTTTTTACTTTTATTTTTATTTTTCAGCATTTTAGTTAGTTTCTATTTTTCTTAGTTTAAAACCTTTTCCTAAACTTTTGATTTGATTGGACGTTGAGGATAAAACGGTACTAAAAGCTCTTGTGTCCTTGGACGACCTCGGTATCTTACCAACACTATACTACACTCACGATGGGTGCACTTGCCCATATGTGTGTCTAAGTGTTAGTAAATATCGTGTTTTATAAATTTAAAACTTGGCTAAAAAGTGTAAAAGGGCTTAAAATATACTTAAACTTATATACACACTTCACACGCATTAACTTTTTGGTGCTGTTGCCGGGGACACATGGATTTTAAGAAAGTTTAGAATCAATGGCCTAAGCATTTTTTCTGTTTTTTTTAGGATTTTCGTAGTTTTTCAGCTTCTGCAGAACTCAGCACGGGCCGTGCCCGCTGAACATGCCCCGTGCCCAATCATTGGAACTGGCAATCCTGTTTTAAGTCAGACAGTAAGCTGAACACGGGGCCGTGCCCACTCAACACGCCTCCTGCCCAAGATTCAGTTACTGAAAACAGAACCGTAAGATTCCGACGGTTGGTAATTTCTGACACAAACATGAGTGATACTGATATTTTTTACTTTCGGCCCTCTTATGGTACATGGTGTCAAATATGTGGTGGTTCCCATAAAGAATTAGAATGTTATTTTCTAAATTATAAGCCCCACTATATAGACCCATTGTTTTCCTGTAGCCTTAAGAGGGGCGAAAGTAAAAATAATCCCTATCTCTCCCTCGAATGCTCTCAACCGGATCTTCTAGGAGAAATGCTTCTTGATGAACTATTTCAATTGGAAGATCTAATTCTTAAATGGTTAGAAGAACTTAGGATATATTTCAATAATTTATCTCAAGACGATAACCAAGAAGAATTGCTGGGATCGCATTCAAATAAAAACAACTTCGTTGTTCCCGATGTTACCTCTAACTCTAGTGAAGACTTGAGCGATAGTCGTCCCTGTGTCGATTATGCCGTGAAGGACTCCCCATCGACTTCGTTCGATGCATACATAGACCTGAGCGATTCGGCATACACCTTCTTTAATGTGAGCCTAGGAAAGGGTTGGACTTGTCCACCTACATATAGCATAGGAATCACCCTCACCGACAACCTCTTGCGTTCTCGTCTTAATCTAGAACAATTAAGGTATCTTAGGCACTTTGGGGTTGTTCCATCCAGTAAGGAACCACCCGATCCGGATAAGTTCCTTAAAAATAGACAAACTTCATAAACAACCTTTTGACACGGGGCAGTGCCCAGGTCAATACGCCCCCGTGTCCACCAAAAGATTCCTTTATGACTTTTTGTCAGAAGACGGACAAAATGTGTCAGGATCTTGCCTGCACACAGGGCCGTGTCCAGCCGACACGGGGTCGTGTCCAGCATGCTGTCATTTTCTATAAATGCAACCAAGAATCCTACACATTTGGATCATCCATGGACAGAGATTTGAAAGGATCTTCTCACCTACCATCCTAGGTATTTTCTGAAAGAAGGTTCTAACAACCATCTTGTCCTTTCCTCTTATATCCATTACCTTCTTCTTCATCTTTCTTGCATCAACACCTCCATTGAAGCTTGAGATCACCATGACTCCAAGCTTCATTGTGATGGTTATTAAGTTTTTGTTCAAGGAATCTTGTTAAAAATAAGTGGTACAACATTGTTTTAAGTTATTTCTACTAAAAAATGCTTCATAAGTTGGAAAAATAAATTGAAACTCCAAGATTCCTTGTTCCAAAAATCTGCAGAAAGTTGAACACGGGGCCATGCTCATTGAGCACGGGGCCATGTCCGGTGTACTATTTCATTAAAATGAACTATTTTTGGTTTGTTTTCGTAGAATGTCTAGTCAAAACAGTGGAACCTCTTCTACGCACTCAAGAAACAGTCGAAGGGAAAGAAGGTCATCGATTGAAGCAACTCTCGTACGTTACGTAATGGCATTGCATGAAGCTCTTGACGAGATGACTTCGGTAGAGGAGATCCTAATAGACCGTATAAATTATCTTACGGTGGGGTTAGAAAACAGTTTTCAAGAAATCAACCTCTTGCACCAAAGGTTGAACATTCTTGTGACACCTCCCGTGGAACCAATCCTCCCTCAAGAGGATTGGAACCTAGCACTTGGAATCAACAATCCTACTGGTTGGGACGACATTCCAGCGGAACCTCCTCTTGAAGATCTACAAGAAGTCCCGATGGAGGTTGCACCCCCTCAAACCGATGCCAATGAGCCCGCCTTTCTTCTCCCTATGGAGATAGAAGAGTGGCTCGCCGACGTACGAGGGACCCATGCCCGGAGAAAGAAGTTTTTCAAGCCGCATCTAACCGAGGGAATTATCTTTTCAGAAATTTTGCTAATAGAATAAGTAGTAGGCTAGAACTTCTTGGTTTAGATTTCTTGTGTTTCTTTGACCTAGTTATCTAGAATTTTAACCTTTAGGATTATTATGTAATTCTCTCTATGACTTAATGAATGATGGTTTTAGTTAATTCGGTGTTTGGATGATGTTGTAATGAATAAAACACACTGAGGATGGTGAAGGATAACAAGGGAAACTTGGACCAGCACCCCATGCACGAAAACACGGCCATCCGACGAAATTCTCTTCATTACAGCAAGTTCAGCACGGGTCGTGCCCGCCCAACACGACCCCGTGCTGAACAGTCTGTAGAAATTGCCCAGTTCAGGTACACTGGACACGGGCCATGTTCACCCAACACGCCCCCATGCCCAGGCTTCTGTTTCTTTTTATTCATTTCTGTTACTGGCACCTGGACACGGGGCCGTGTCCAGATGCACAGTAACATAAAATTTTTCTTTTTCACACTTTTTTTTCACATTCAATAAACCTAAAAACTTATTTTTGGGACACATTAAGGACAACGTGTAATTTAAGTGTGGGGGGGGGGGGGATGCTAAAACTTTGAATCTTGCAAGTCCTAATTACAAGCCTTACACAAAACTCTATTGGAACCGCTAATTACCCCAAATTTTTTTCAAAAATTTTCAATTTTTTACTTGTCTAGGTTTAACTTGGGAATTTCAAGTTCTAAAAATGTTATATTTTTACAAATTTACAACCGATAGCGTCGTGATAAAAAGAACCAACATAAGAAAATTATAAAAAGGCATAACAAGCTTAGTTAAAATTTGATTATAAATACTTGATCACATAAAAACCCATTCCCACAAAAGTGAGTTTTGAGCCTTTATTGAGCATACAAATACATATCTTTAAATTAAATGCTCATTTTTCGTTTCTTGTGTGAATAGCCGCTTGGTTCTTACGACTCTAGAACTTGCCACGACGATACATTCCCCGTCCTTACCAACTTAAACCCGAGTAAGTAAATGATGGAGGCATTAGGACTAACCCTTTTTATTTCTACACCATTATTTTTTTTACCACCTACCCAAAATCCCCCTAGTTAACCCCTTTGCGCCTAAACCTTTTCATTTCTTAACCCAAACCAAACACCCTTTCACCCACCAAAACCTTTTTTATTTTTAACCCTTTGTTTTAGTAACAAGCTCGGTTTTTCTTATGACTTTTTCAAAAAAAAATGTTGATGATGAAGCAAAAGAAATAAACAAGCAAGTTCATCAAAAATAACTTTGTTTGAATAATAGCTTCATCAAAATAAAAAGTGCAAAAATAAAAAGTCTTACGAAAACTGATGCTTTTTACGCTTTTCGCCCTTTTCTACTAAACACTAACCCAACCACCTACCTTTAACCCAAGCCTAACCCTTCATCCAAAAGTCCTCTTGATATTCACAAAGGTATATAGTTAAAAAGTAGAAGGATTGATTGCTTGTGTAGGACCGTATTTGACAGTCGTGTGAGTCAATCAGAGCTAGCAACTACCGAAAATGCAGCGGAAATACAAAATCGGCATGAATCAAAGCAGAAATGAGTAGAAACAAAAGCAGATCACTTTAAACTGGTTTTCTCATTCAATCTTCAAGAAATATACGGGCAGCAGCTTGGCTACACACTGAACATCGACGTACAAAATGAGAAAACACAACTACTATATATAGGGAGTGAGATTTCGCTTATATGACATGTGTCATATGAGCGAAATCAGATTGCTGTGATTTCACTTATATGACCATGTGTCATATGAGCGAAATCAGAACATTACAACTCCACTTTTACACTTCAACCCCCTATATATTACAT
This sequence comes from Helianthus tuberosus, assembly GCA_030545235.1. NCBI lineage: Eukaryota > Viridiplantae > Streptophyta > Magnoliopsida > Asterales > Asteraceae > Helianthus > Helianthus tuberosus. The sequence continues at coordinate 137,831,490 of CM060357.1, forward strand.
AAACAACACATCTAGACCCTATACATTAAACAACTAAGACTAAGACGCAGGCTTTAGACATTATGCACCAACAAACTCCCCCTTGGATACAGCCGCAGTCTTCAGTCTTGGACTTCGGGTCTTCAAATTGCTCTGAACGTTTCTTCCCTTGGCTTTGGCTTTCTTCTGAGCTCATTCTTTACCGTATCATTATGTTTCTTTCTTGCCTTTTCCTCTTCAGCTTGAATCTTCATAAACATTCCTTTCTTTTCTTCAAGCTTTTGACGTTCACGCTTAGCTTTTCTTTTCATCTTCTCATCCAGTGACCACCATGAAGACTTCCATTTAGTTTCAGAGTTGATGCTTTTCTGAAAACAAAGAGTTACAACTCGCTGAAACTGCATAGCTTGTTCTTTACCCTCTGGCTGATAATGAATTTTGTTTATGAAAAGACATTCGATATCCTTTGCAGAGCAATTCACAAGCCACATAGGATCAAACACGTGTATTTCTCTAATTTCTCCATCAGCTCGATAAGTAATCACTGCTTCAGTAGTAATACAACTATAAACCCAGTCCATAAAGCCTTTGTAAAACTCTTGTTCCATCGGTGGCACTGGTATAGTTTTCATCGTTCTAGGCTTTTTCACATTCAGTATCATCTCTTTAACTCCCTTTTCTGGATTAACTCTACTAACTTTCTTCGGACGATGTGGCTTCCAGTGTCTGAAATCTCTCAAAGCCTCAAACTTTATCAATCCCCACATGCCGATATCATTCTTCCTAACAGGATAACCCAAGGTTCTAACTTTAGACAACTCATCCACATCCCACCATGGAAGTGACATAATATCATATAACTTTTCAAAATATTGCACACCACATTCTCTTCTTATCGCATACACATTAATCTGTGGCAGAAAACCCCAGCTGATAATATCACCGAGAGATACGCTTCTATCACGTTGATAATACTTTAGTGGCCTTTTAAATTTTCTCTCGTGACTAACTCTGAACCATTTCTTTCGTTCTTCCTTTGCCATATCCTTTTGAGTTCCATCAAAGTTCACATCTTTCAAAATCTCAGAAACTTTTCTTCGTAATTCATCACGATTCTCTTCCGTAAAGAATTCCATCAATGTTGGTAACTGTGAAGTATCTTCACTGATGCTTTCATCATCTGTCCAGTCTTCAACTTCAACTCTATCATACAAATCAGCCTCTTCAACATATCGATACTCATATTCAGGCTGCTGATTAATATCAAAAGCATTCAACTCTTTTTCAAACTCAGCATTCATTTCTTCTTCAAAATCGAATTTGAAACCAGGATTTTCCATACGAGTCATTTCCTTAATTGTTTCCAATGTGTAAGTATGGAAATGCTCTCCTTCTTCACGATAAGTATCTAGTCTCAAAATTAACTCTGCATCTTGTTGAACATTTTGTGTATCACTAGACTCCCCCTTTCCATCTGCTTCCCTTGATTCTTCATTTACTGAATCGTTCATCAAATCATCAACATTCTGTTTAGAAGAAGCCTTAGTAACTTTCAACCCTGTACCACCCTGAGAATCATCGTCATCATCGTCTTTACCAGATCCATGACTGCTCGCAGAAAATACTTTCTCATCTTTATCATCTTTCTTTTCTTCCTCCTCTTCTTCATCATCTTCATCACTACTGACGCTCATTAATTCTTCAAGAGGTGTATAATCCTCAAAAAGACCACAAACAGCAGAGATAGGCTCGGGATTATCAACAACCATAGCAGGAACAATTGATCTTTCTGTCACAGCAGAACTTCCTTCAACTCCTTTGCCTTTGATCTTCATTTGCTTATTAATCTCTGTTTGACTTTGTGCTCTAAGCTCTTCAAGTTGCAGCTCTTCAAACCTTTGCTCTACAGACGTACCGAGCATACTTTCAACTACTTTATTCAGCATATAGAATTCATGATCTCTGAACGCTTTGGCTGCTTTAAGCTCTTTGTTCTTTAACTTGAAGTATTCATTCTGTCGAACTTTCTCTTCTTCAAGCTCCGCAACGCTTGCTTTCAAAATGTCAATCTCTGACTGATTAGAATCAATCTTTTTCACCAACTCTTTGTTATCATTTTCCAACCTCTTTACTCTCATTTCAAGAATTTTACCACGATCAGCTATTATTTTATTTTCAGCTGCCAATCTCTTGTTTTCAGTAATTACTGCTTCAACTTTATCATTAACATTCTTCAATTGAACATTATCCACAAAATCTAAATCTCCAATATCTTCAAGTCCAATATTCATATTTAAAGGAACAGATGGAAAACTTTTGGACCCCAAAGAACCAGGTGTTGTATGGACGATAGGTTGTGAAAGTGGTGGTGTTTGAAATATTTGATTCGAATAAGTAATTGGTAATTCTTGATGAGGTGGTGAAGAATGTAATGGTGAAAGTTGTCTTGGTGGAGTTGGTTGTTTCGGTGGTGAAGGTTGTTGTGATGGTGTAGGTTCATGTGGTGGTGTTGGTGGTTTCTTGGTTTCTTTTGTTTGTTTCTTCTTTAGCACAATCTTTGGCATTTTAATCTTTGGTGTAACCTTACGAATCTTTGGAGATACGACTTTCTTTCGTGCTCCACCTCTCTTTTTACCACTTGGAGGAGATTGTGACTCGGAGACATGTTCTGGAGAAGGAACATAAGCATCATCATTGTCCTTTTCCTATCTCTTTCTCTTCCTTAATAAATTCTCTTGTTCTGTTGCTTCCTGAATTCTTCGTAAACGTTCAGTTTCGTCAATTTCCTCTTCTGAAGAACTCGAGGAGCTTATAGTGTCTTTATTCACATCATCTCCCTCAACATCATCAATAACCTTTTCTTTCTCTTTCTAAACTTCAACATTCACAACTTTATCAACATCAGCAACCACTGGAGGCCCTGTCTCTAAGACATCAGTATCAAATAGATCATCAACATTAAATGGATCATCTTCAGCAGTTACTACTGGTACTTTTTCTACAGTGACCACTGGATTATCTTCTTCTGGCTCATCAACTAAAGATGTTTTAGCAGCTTTCTTTTGCTTCTTTTTTGGTTGCAAAGAAGATTCTTCAACATTTTGCACAATAGGAGTGGCCTTTCTGCGACGTCTCCCCGTTTCTTTAACATACCATTCATTCTTTGTGTTTTTGAAATCTTCAAGAACTTTAAGCTCATCAACATACGCTGCTTCTTTCATTTGATCTTCATTTCTCCATTTCTGATGATTAATAGGATCTGGATCAACATAATTTGCATCTTTGATAAAACCGAAAAATTCAGCAACAACTTTCGGTTCAGGATGGTTCTGGTGATATCTCACAAGCTGTTTAAGTGAATCGTTTCTCATATGAGATTGAACCAACAGATCATTCTTTATGTTTCGATCAATTTCTGGATAAACATGGTCAATCAACATCTGCACGAATCGAGGATACATCCAAGACTTGCTCTTCTTTGTAATATTCTCTGACATGTAGTGAAATACAATGTGTGAGAAATTACACTTCTTGTTCAGCACTAGAGCAGTAATCATATTCATTTGATAATCACGCATCGAATCATAACTTCCTTTTGTGTGGCTTAATGACATCAATACACAGTGAATTAGGAACTTGTATGGTTTCTGAAATTTCAATTTCAAATAATTCCCAGCATTCAAAGCTCCCTGATAACCCATTCTTAGCATGCAGCCTTTCACCATTCGTTCTGGAAATCTTATTGGCGACTCTGGCTCATCAGGAAAATGAATAACTTCACGAATAAGTGATTCAGTGACAAGTATCTTCTGATTTTTACCATGCACCTCAACAATCGACGAAATTTCTTTGTTCTGATCATCATAGCTTGCATTCTTCCAGAAACGGTCAATGTGTGATTTGTAAAGTGGACGTTGATCTGTAAGCGCTTTCTGGACTGGAACTCGGCCCATAAACTCCAAAATACTACTAAACTTGGCCAGTTCTGGATTTTTCTGCATATCCAAATCACAACAACTGTTGTGAAGAGGATCAAAGATAACACTAGATCCCTGCATATCACAATCACACACACTTAATCAGAATTATTTAGAAAAATTTCAAATATTAAAATTTTACAAGTGAAATCACACTAAGCACAATGAGCAAAATCACAAGTCTGCACTTATGAGCGGAACCACAAGATGCTCTTATGAGCGGAACCTTTGATGTACACTCAAGCAGAATATCATGATGTACAGATGAGCGGAACTATGAACATGACAGATTGGGCGAAATCACTATCAAACCTATCAAATCCCAAAATTAAACCCACTAATCTGTTAACATGTTAATTTCGACACAAGGGGTTTGTTTTGATTTCACTTTTGATCTATTAAACCCTCTAGATCTAAACCTGCAATACCCGTTCATCGACAAACATCAACATTCAACAGATTTGAAACAATCAATACACACTATCATGATCTACACACTCAGAAGACAACACAAGTTTAATTTTAAGTTTAGATTTAACTGTTAAAGACCTAAAACTATGTTTCGTTCAACAGTTCTTGCCGACAGTTCAAAATAAGCATGATACGGATCAAATTGAAGATCAACCAACCTTGCCCATGATTAACAACTATGAAAATGATAAGATATGTAGAAATTTGGGCAGCACTTCGCCTGAAAACTGAGGTTTTAGGGTTTCGCTCAATAGTTCGCCGGAGAAGAAGACGTATGAGCCGAAGGGGATAAATGTCATAAAAGCGGAACCATCCGGCTTATATAGTTGGTGAGGTTTCGCTCATGTGACCAAAGACATATGAGCGAAAATACATGGGACAAACAAGCGAAACCTTATGAAGCACCTATAAGCGAAATCCCCTTTTAAGTGACATAAAAGCGAAATCAGGATACTGTTTTTCAAAAATTTTACATATTAACACTTTTCAGATTAAACACCGTCACACCCAGTTAACCAAGTCCAAGTTAATGACCTTGGTCAACCGCTTGATCCACCAAGTCCAAATTAATGACCTTGGTTGACCAAATTATGAAGTACGCAGTTATTTCATTCTGAAAATAGTTCAAACGAATGAACTTTTGAACATTTTGAACTTCCAAACACTTTTCAACTGTCCAACACTGTACCAATCATTGTTCTGCATCACTAGCTTACCCAACCCTCATCATACACTGACATGATCTGCACTAAGCTTTGATCGTCCGATTCCCAATGTCAGTTGTCGAAAATAAAATGAGAAACTAAAATCTTTTTGAATTTTTAACTAGATAAACTAAAAACTGTACACACAATCTTTTTGTGAGTGTGTTAGGGGATCATATCAGCTGCCGACGAGATACAAGTACCGTTAAGCTTGATTACATTTTCAATATTAAACAGTTTGCATTGATTGTCGATATACTAATCCATTTTAAATTTTCACACATTTCTCAATCTGTTCAGGATACTGAATTTATGTTTTAAGACTTAAACTTTTATATGTGTCCCACCTCAGAATATACTCCCGTATCCAGATCCCAATATTCAGTCTTACAGGTGAGTTTTAAACACAAATGATATCTGTAAGGGGTTAATAAATTATGAAGAATCATGAGAGCTCAGGTCAGAACTACCGTTCAGCAGAGAGATCATGACTCGACTTTTGGGTGTGTCCCCTTTAGAGGATCTTTTTTACAACAACATTGCTAAGAAATTTTATTGTCTTATCATATATGCTGAGGGTGATGCTATGTTTGAAGCATTTGCGGAAAGTATTATTCGAGGACTAGGTCAGAACCACCGTTCAGCAGAAGTCCTGGAATAATACCCCAGATATCACTGAGTAACCAAACCTAGTATATCAGAAAAAGGAATCTTTCAAACAAGATTTCGGGGGTTACCCATATATCCGAGAGATGTTCCCCACACAAAAGCAAGTAACTTTTATGTTTATATCCCGAACATATTTATTGAATGTGTAAAAACCTATCGGCATATCATCTACAAGACTGCTTAACATATTTATACATTACATTTCTTTAGCGTACTGCACCTGTCTAGCTGATGCACTATCATTTCCCCTATTCTACACAACTCTTTTTTACTTTTTCAAATGTTTTTGGTTTTTTTTTTTTAGTTTTTATCATGTTTTTGTATTTTTCTGCGAATTTCTCCCCCTAAAACTAAAACTAAAACATATTTTTGTGTTTTTGTTTTTATCAAAAAGCAGAAAAATAAACTGTACAAACAAAATTGACAACACGACAAAGGTTCACGTCAGATCGCCGCCCAACTCGGCTTCACATTCAATAACCCTCCTAGATTGCAAATTTTTCATCCCGTTCAATTTCAAAAGATAATAAAATCTCTTTTTGTCAAATGGTTTAGTATAGAAATCCGCTTTCTGATCATCGGTGTGCACGTGTTCAATCCGAATTAACTTTTTCTCGTGACAATCACGGATAAAGTGGTGACGGATTTCAATGTGTTTTGTTTTCGAATGGTGAACCGGATTTTTAGTGATGTTAATAGCTGCTTCATTGTCCACATAGATCGGAGTATCTAAGAACTGCAAACCGAAGTCTCGCATCTGCTGTTGGATCCAAAGGATCTGCGAGCAACAGCTGGAGGCTGAAACGTATTCAGCCTCACAAGTAGAGAGCGCTACTGCGGTTTGTTTCTTACACTGCCAGGTAACGAGTCGAGTTCCGAAGAACTGACACCCAGCAGTGGTGGACTTTGTGTTTTGCTTGCAGCTCCCAAAATCAGAATCAGCAAAACCAGATAAAGTAAAGTCACCCGATCGAGGATACCACAAGCCGATGCTTGGGCAGCCTTTCAAATACCGTAAGATACGTTTTACTATGGTCAGACGTGACTGCTTTGGATTTGACTGATATCTGGCGAATAGACACGTCGGGTACATGATGTCTGGACGGGAAGCCGTGAGATACATCAGAGATCCAATGATTGATCGGTACAATGTCTCGTCCATCTTCACACCATTCTCGTCTAGACAAATTCCATGATTCTGTGCAGGGGGGTGGATGCAGGACTGCAATCTGTCATGTCGAACTTGTCAAGCACGTCCTTCACGTATTTCGTTTGGTGAATAAAAATTCCATCGGGCAATTGTTCCACCTGCAGCCCGAGGAATAACTTCATCTCCCCCATTGAGCTCATCTCGAACTTATTCTTCATCACCTTTTCAAATTCTTTGCACAGGTCGTCGTTGGTGGATCCAAAAATGATATCGTCAACATATATCTGCACAATCAACAAGTGACCAGCCTCTTCCTTGATGAACAAAGTGCTGTCTACTGTCCCTCTTGTGAACCCGTTGTCCAGCAAGTATGTCTAAAGCGTCTCGTACCAGGCTCTCGGGGCCTGGTGAAGTCCGTACAACGCTTTGTCCAGTAGATACACCTTGTTTTTGTGTAGTGGATCTGTAAACCCCGGCGGTTGCCCCACATACACTTCTTCTCTGATAGTTCCGTAAAGAAAGGCAGATTTGACGTCAAGTTGATATACTTTAAAATCTTTCCATGACGCGAAGGCTAGAAAAATCCGAATTGCCTCAAGTCTGGCAACCGGCGCGTAAACTTCATCATAATCTATTCCTTCCTGTTGACTGAAACCTTGAACCACAAGTCGTGCTTTGTTTCTCACCACGACACCTCTGTCATCACGCTTGCACTTAAAAACCCATTTCATCTTGATTAACTTCTGGTTTTGTGGCAAATCGACAAGTCTCCAGACGCCCAGTTTTTCGAACTGTTGCAGCTCCTCCTGCATTGCATTCACCCAGCTATGCTCGGTCAATGCCTCTTTGTAGGTTCTGGGCTCTATCTGCGAAATAAAACATTTTAATGAGACTTCTTTCTGCATATCAGCAATAGATGAATAAAAACATGTAAGAGCTCGATCTATTTGATGTCGGGTTTTAACACCACTTTGCAGGTCGCCAATAATCTGTTCTGAGGGATGATAAGACAACGTCCGTGGCATAGCATTATCAGGCACATTCACTTCCAATTCCAAGATCGATATGTCAAGATCAACGGTTTGATCCTCAGCTTCCGTTGGATCCTCGTCAAAAGTCGGAGCGGGTTCCGCTTCTGAGTCGTCAGATTCGTCAAACGATGGAGCTGGTTCCTCTGGTGGTTCGTGAGCTGTTCCACTTGGTCCTGCTTCATCATCGTGAGTACCCACGGTGGGTTGAGAAACTTCTAGCGGTCTAGATACTTGCTCCTGTGACACATTTTGCTGATACAGGTATATAAGAGCTAGTTCCTCCTCACTCGGCTCGACCGGCAGATGAAACGACTCCCAGAGCTTATCGTAGTCGAACAGAAATCTTTGTCCGGGAAGTTGTGGTGATGGAGTGTGCTTCTGACAATCCACGTGTTGAACTTGAATCACCTTACCCAGGCATGGTACAAACACCCTCTTCAGTGGGCTAGCGTAACCTACAAAGAAACCCTCATTAGATTTCGCGCCAAATTTACCGTTTTCATCAATAAACGTGCAAGGAGACCCAAACGGCTCCAAAAACTCAAGATTCGGCTTATAACGGTGCAGCAGCTCAAAGCAAGTCTTTTTGTACTTCTTGACAGTGAGAACTCTATTCAATGTGTAACAGGCTGCTGATACTGCTTCACTCCAGAAAAAGATTGGTAGCTTGGAATCGGCTAACATTGTACGTGCAGTCTCAATCAGGGTTCGATTCTTTCGTTCAGCTATGCCATTCTGCTGTGGTGTATACGGCGCACTGAATTCATGAAGAATTCCCTTCTCGTTGCAGAACTCGTACATCTTGTTGTTCTTGAATTCCGTTCCGTTGTCGCTTCGAATTCTCCGGATTGGCAGTTTATACACCATTTCCATTTTCTTGAAAAGCACCATCAAAGACTCAAAAGTTTGATCTTTTCGTTCCAAGCACACTACCCAAGAAAATCTCGTAAAATCATCAGTCACCACCAAGCAATATAAGTCTTCGCTGATGCTCTTTACGTTGACAGGCCCGAAGAGATCCATGTGCAATCTCTCAAGAGGTAACCTGATTGTATTCATCATCTTCAATGGGTGTGACTTCCGAGTTTGCTTTCCTCTCTTACACGCTACACAATCATCATTTAAGTGAAAATTCTTCAGATTAACACCATCAACCAAATCATTGTGTACCAAAAAGTTCATTTTGCGAACATGAATATGTACCATCTTTCGATGCCACATAATCGAATCCTTTTCTGTCGCTTGAGTTTTTGACACAAGACACTGTTTCTGATGGGATGTTGGCGTTGCGACTCTCATATCTAGATAATAAAGATCATTCTCCCGCGGAGCCCGCAACAGCACCATCTCATCAGGGATTTTAAACCCTGGTTTCAAAACTACACATTCAGTTTTTGTAAAATGTACACTAAACTCTTTATCACAGATTTGTGAAATACTGAGTAAATTGTTTGTTAACTCTACTATGTAGTTCACTTCGTCGAATGAAATCACGCCATTTGACAGCGTTCCTTGATCAACAATCCTTCCACCTTGGTTCCCGGCAAATCCAACATAGCTTCCGTTTATGGATTTGACACAATATAGCAAAGCAAGCGTCCCAGTCATATGCCTTGAAGCTCCACTATCCATAATCCACTTTGACAGTATCGACTTGGGCAGCCCCTACAAATATCATAGCGAATTTATTCAAACAATGAACTCCATGACTTCTTAACTTCTGAAACACTCCCAAACACTACATCACACTTCTCATCAGTCTTAGGAAAGTTAAACGTAACATTCGAAACATCAGTTTTAGCTTTTTGTTTTACTTTATTTGTGATCGGGGGAAACTCTGCAAGAAACTTATCAAGCTCAAATTCAAATTCATGATTATCATTAGCACCCACTTTTGATTCATAAAATTCCTTTACCCCTTTGACTTTTCTGTCAACCATTTTTCCAAAAATATTTAAAACATTGGAATTAAAGACTTTTGATTCAAACTTTAACTCATTCTCCATTTTCTTCACCTCAACTGATTGTTTTGGTTTAACCACCCATGATTGAGTTTCAAAAATTTTTGTTTTCGGATAAATCTTTGAAGTCTTTTGTGACTTTGAAGATTCGCCAATTTCGAATGTCGATTTCGGATTATCTTCCAACTTCAATGATTCACCTCTTTTCAAGATGCGGATTGGTGAAACCATTTGTTTTTTACCCTTTTTGTCAACTGGTGACTTAGGTCGGGGTTTTTGAACAACAGGTTTAATGACAGGTTTTTCGAAAACTTTCTTGCATTGTTTTGCCATGTGCCCGATTTCATTGCAGCGATAACAAACTCTTTTGTCATACTCGACAAAAGTTGACTTGAATGACTCTACTTTCAGTTTCTTAGCCGCATTGAAATCGTCAACTGCTTTTTGACTAAAAATGTATTCCTTCTCATCATCCACACTTGGTCCAACAACAAAAACATCATTCATTTTATCTTTTGGCTTGACAACCTTCTTAGCCATCTTTTTCTCAAAACCAATTCCTTTGTTTTTAAAGTTGTTACCATTTTTCTTGTTACCATTACCTTCCCATTCCTTTTTCCCCGAGTTGTTGACACATGTTGTAACAAATGATTTTTTAGGTTTCGAAAAAAATTCTTTGTTGTTTACCACATTAATGTCCATTTCAACCAATTTGAAAACTTTCTCTACATTTTCAATCTTAACATTCTGAAGAGGATACTCAAAATCAGAATAAAGTTTGTCCGTTCCAATCATAGTGTAAACCACCATAATAGGATCATCATTCGTACTCTTGTCTGATTTCGGTATGAAACAATCTAAAAAGTTACCCTCATCTTCAGAATCAGTAACAGACTTCTCAGAATGAGATTTCATAACTTTACCCTCAGAGTTATCACTCTCTTCATCTAACACCTGATCGACAACAGTTTTGATGATCTGTGACTCGCTGTCGGTGTCAGATGCAGAGAATGTAACATCTATGCTTTCTGGCAACTCATCCTCAATTGTCCTTAGTTTGAGATTCAATGCAGCTTCCACCCCATCTGGATACTTTTGAGTATAATGATTCCACATTGGGGGTGGAGCACTGTTAAAGACCTGTGCAGCATTGACCTGTTGTGGAACAATTTGTTCAAGAACATAGGACGATGCAACATAGCTCATCAATTTCTTATCAATTCGCTCATTTTCAATTTTAGTCAATTCCAATTCTTTCTTTAATGATGCGATTGTGTCAATATGAAAATTAACTTCCACTTGTTTATCAAAAAGTGTTGCTTTTGCTAGTTTTGTGGCTTTATCATTTTCGACACTTTCTTCTTTAATCATTTTAACTGATCTGGCTAGTGTATCATATGCTTCTTTGACTTGTCCTAGATCAAATTTTAACATGTCAGCATGTTCTTTCAATTCCTGAAACTTAGTGTCTTTTTCAAGACACTCCATGCATGGTTGTAAACACTTTTGGCATGGTGTTTCAGATATTGAATCCTCTTTCTCAACAATTTCTGCTTCATGATCAGTTTTCACTTCCTGTTTACCGACATCTTTGGACTCTGACTCAGACACTGTCTTAGATTTGACCTCCTCAATTTCTGACTCCTGATCCGACTCCTTTTGAACTGACTCGATACCGACAGACTCGGACTTCACAAGTTCTGTGTCTACCTCTTTCAATTTCGCCATGAGAGCCTTGTCAGCAATTTCTTTCAAAGTTTCTTTGGTCATTTCCTTTGTCACATCGATCATTTCTTCAACAAATTCTTTCTTCTCCTCATATCTTGGACATGATCCGGTCCTTGGTTCTTCAAAGTAACCTGCAAAAGATTCAGAAATGTTAGGAGACAATACAGATTTCATTAAATTTCCCAAAACCTCCTGCTCAGACTGATAATAATACACTTCAGCAGCTATTTCTTCAAAATTGTCTGCCTTTTCAGCAGAAACCTCTTTAACAACTACATAAACATCTTCAGTAACTGTTTCCGGTTCAGACACCATCTCAGAATTTTCAACAACTTCAGCCATCATTGCCTGTTCATCGCTACCGGGAATATATTTATCCCAGCTGAAACCTGCAGCTACCTTCTCATTGTCTTGATTCACGATCATCGCTTTTTCCGGTTTATTCTCAATTTGTGGCCTTTGAACAGTTGACTGTTGATTTGGTCGGTGATAAATTGCTTGTCTGTAGTAGTCCTTAGTGAACGGGTTTTGATGATTGTTTACTTCACGGTTGGGACATTCTCGTTTAAAGTGACCACGTTCTTTACATTTAAAACAAGTAACTTTCGACTTATCGAATCCTAACTTCTGATCTGGTCCAGAAAGACTGTTTCTGCCAGTGATTTCCATGAAGCGCTGTGCTCTTCTCACCAGACTAGCCATGCCCCATTTGATGTCAATCAGTTCAAGTTCTTCGGGATCAATTTGGTCGTAATCTTCCTTCGTCATGTCAGGATTACCAATTCTCCCTGCTACTAAGCCCTCATAAGCCTCAAGAACGGAAGCAAGCATTGCTATGTGCTGTTTTGCGTCTTTTTCTGTGATCTCGTTTCCATTCTTTATATTTACCGCGATGTTGCAATGCACCCCAGAAACATAAGCCTGATTATTTGAACTTGTAGAGCTTTGAGGTGAAGACTGCTCTTGAACTTTGAAGTTTGGATCATAGTTCGTGAATGGTGAAAAATTGCCAGATTGAGGAGTGTTTGAAGAAACACTTGAGGTGTTAGCAGCAATGAACCCTGTCTGTATTTTTGGGCTTTGATTGGTTGAAACTGAAGGGTTGCCTTTGTAATACAAAGACACATCTTGTTGAACATTCATTGAGTTCATCTTTCTAATTTTTAGCAACTCCAACTCTTGAGCTTCAATCTTTTCTATGAATGCACTAAGATTCAGATTTGCAAAATCTGAATTATTTTTCAACATCATCAGATAAGTGCCCCACTCTTCATAGGGTAATGCATCGGACAACTTATCAATCAATTCTTCATCGTTCTTTACAATTTCTAATCTCTTCATCTCAAGTACTAAATGGCAATATCTATCGATCAGTTGCTTGGTTGTTTCACCCTTCATGCCGGTAAAAATATCAAACTCCTTCTTTAATAAAGCCTTCTTATTCTTGATCATCGACACACTACCTTGAAACTTTACTTTCAATGCATTCCACATAGATTGAGCATTGTCTTCATGTTGTAATAACACTAAAATGTCTTCTTTGATAGCCTGCTGAAGGATACTAATCATCTTTTTCTCGGCTTTGAAATCATTTTGTTCTGACTCTGTCAGACTTCTAATACCCTTTTCCTGACCTCTCCCATCAACCGGTGGAACATACTTTGACTCTCTCTTCATCCAGCATTCAAAATGGTTAGCCTGAACCCAGTTCTTAAACCTGCTTGACCATCCCGCATATTCATCTATGTTCATCAGCTTGGGAGGCTTTTGCATTGTTCCCAATTCGTTCTCCATGTTGGCATTTTGTATAACACTACTCGAGGTTTGTCCTGCTACCATACCACTGCCCGTGAAGAAGTTGTAAAAATCTTGATTTTCCATTTTTAGTAACAAATTTCAAAAAAATGTTTAACTTTTTGATTAACAGGTTGTTTTTATCGAAAACTTTTAACACAAACTGAGTTTCCAACACTCGATCACGTACGAAATGGACTAAACGCTCTAAACCATGACTTTTACTCAAACACAGGTCAAATAAGCGAAATCAGATCTACGTGTATGTATAAGCGAAACCAAGTAATGACCTAATGAGCGAAACCACTAAATGCACATATAAGCGAAATCACTAAATGCACATATAAGCGAAACCACTAAATGCACATATAAGCGAAACCCTATAAGCGAAACCCAAAAATGTCATCATAAGCGAAACCATACATAGACCAAAAGAGCGAAATCAGGTAATGACCTACAAGCGAAACCCTATAAGCGAAGCCCAATAAGCGAAACCCAAAACATGACACTATGAGCGAAACCTATGAGCTAAACCACTGATATGCTAATGTCGTATAAGCGAAATCACACAAAAACCGTATAAGCGAAACCTATTCACGAGCTGTTTTAGGTCACTTTTAAGTCGATTTTAGTTCTGAAAATCCCAAGGGTTTGTTATTAGCCGGTTTTACACGATATGTCCAAATCTCAGTCCATTTTATCCGTCGAAAAGGTCTGAAACTCAAAAAGTGCTTGAAAAAGGCTTTGATTCGGGTCAACTAGCTCACAACTGGCTCTGATACCAATTGTAGGACCGTATTTGACAGTCGTGTGAGTCAATCAGAGCTAGCAACTACCGAAAATACAGCGGAAATACAAAATCGGTATGAATCAAAGCAGAAATGAGTAGAAACAGAAGCAGATCACTTTAAACTGGTTTTCTCATTCAATCTTCAAGAAATATACGGGCAGCAGTTTGGCTACACACTGAACATCGACGTACAAAATGAGAAAACACAACTACTATATATAGGGAGTGAGATTTCGCTTATATGACATGTGTCATATGAGCGAAATCAGATTGCTGTGATTTCGCTTATATGACCATGTGTCATATGAGCGAAATCAGAACATTACAACTCCACTTTTACACTTCAACCCCCTATATATTACATAAACAACACATCTAGACCCTATACATTAAACAACTAAGACTAAGACGCAGGCTTTAGACATTATGCACCAACAGCTTGACAAGCCTATGGTAGGAGTAATTCCATGCCGCTCTCGAGTGATTCACTAAAATACATCTTCGGCCGAGTGTTGAGTGATCCCCCGTGAGGTATGTGAACTTGTATATAAATGGAATTTTAAAAAATGCATGTTATGCCCTAATAAGTAATTTACCTTATGTAAAGTTTTAAACAAATCATGACGAATAGGATTATAAATAAATAAAAATAAACTTAATAAAGAATCTTGGAAATCCCGACACTCTATGACAAGCCCAAAAACCTTCTCTTCTACCCATTCTATGTGGGAGTGTAAAGCCACATTATAAAGAGTTTTGCTTGAGGACAAGCACAGATTCAAGTGTGGGGGTATTTGATGTGTGCAAAATGCAACATATAAATTACATCAATTTTGGCATAAAACTAACCCTTTTCTAGTACTAATGTTGGAAAAAGTGTTCTTTTGTCTTCCTTTTGTATTTTCAGGATTAAATGAGCTCAAATTAACAAAAGAAGCAAAAAGGCAGCTAAATCTAACATAAATACAAGAAAAGGAACAAACGTGGCATGCCCGACCTCCCCGACAGCATCTTCCCAAGCAAAACAAGAGAACAGAGGGCTGAACACGCCCCGTGCTCAGTGAACATAGGGGCGTGCCCAAGTGCCAGCATAAAAGACAAAGCTATAGAAGCTTCTATCGCCGACCACGGGGACACGGGGCCGTGGTCAACTATAAGATTCGCAGAATCCAGGCAAATCTTGATAGTACAGATATGCTTCTGCACACGGGGGCGTGCCCAGCGGACACGGGGGCGTGGTCAACTAATGCAGACAAACTGCAATTAATGAAGACAGAGAAGAGGATGGACACGGGGCCGTGCCCGAGCTACTGTTCAGGCTATAAATAGGGGTGCTTGGCTCATTTGCAAACCATCCCTTGGCACACCACCTCTCTCACACTTCACCCACCACCCACCACCATCACAACACCATCATCCACCACCATCATCCATTGTCCATCATAGAGTGTGTGAGTCGTCTTGGGATCCAAGATTGATCGTAAGAGTTCTTGACAATCAAAGGCCATGTTTGCCTAAGTCTCTTACATCACTTGGTGAAGACAAGTGTCTAGTGTAATACTTTTTATTTTTAATCTTTTCGTACTTTTTACTTGGTTATGTATTAATGACTTTAATAACTAGTTTCTTATGTTGAAGGTGATTCTTCCTTATCGTTTGTCTGTGGTGTCTTGGAATTATTTTACTGTCTATATAAAATAAAAGATTTTCACCATTCATATCTCAACGATCTATATGGAGGTATGTTGGCTACCTGGTCGGGGGTTAAGGGAACGGTTTGGTAAGAGTCTTGCCTTGTTCAGTGTATAGATCCTGCAAGGATCTGGGTCAAATTTAGTAGGACCTCCTTCAATACCCACCGGTATTGGATGGCGGGGGTCCAAACTCTTTGATCCCCTCATATGTACGCTACTATTAATACTTTAACCCGACTACTTAGGACTGTATCCCTGCTGACTCAGACTACTTAGCCGAGGGTAACGTCACCTTCAAAAAAGGGGCCTACAACAATACGCATTAATAACTTAATTAATTATCTTTCAATAATCCGACCCTTTAGGATTGTATCCTTGCTGACTCAAACTACTAGGTTGAGGGTAACGTTACCTTCAAAAGAGTGGCCTACTACAATAACTAAGATAATCTCTTAAATAGTGCAAAAGTGCGGAAATAATCAAATGTTACACTAAACACGAGTCAGAGCCAAGTGATTCATCTTGTCTATCTGTTTTTACTTTTATTTTTATTTTTCAGCATTTTAGTTAAGTTTTATTTTTCTTAGTTTAAAACCTTTTCCTAAACTTTTGATTTGATCAGACATTGAGGATAAACAGGTACTAAAAGCTCTTGTGTCCTTGGACGACCTCGGTATTTTACCAACACTATACTACGCTCACGATGGGTGCACTTGCCCATATGTGTGTCTAAGTGTTAGTAAATATCGTGTTTTATAAATTTAAAACTTGGCTAAAAAGTGTAAAAGGGCTTAAAATATACTTAAACTTATATACACACTTCACACGCATCAATCAGACTACCCCTAGAAAACCTTTCAAGGACTGCTCAACTGCTAACAACCCTAACCTAGTCGATACCAATCTTGTCTTCACCTAAAAGTACAAATAGAGTTGCGGTACTTGTGACGTTTCTCGACAAATTCCCGATTGCGCATTGATGCCAAGAGACCAAGTCATCGCATACACATCACGTTGATTAAGGAATCGTAAGAAGAGATCTGGAACTAGGTGCAGTAACTGCGCGTTACAGATTGGACGTCATTATTTGTATAGGCAAACGCTGAACGATCTTTACTGATCACAAGGGTTTGCAGCACACCGTTAATCAGAAGGACTTAAACATGAGATAACTAGATGGAATGAGCTACTGAATGTTTACGACTGAGAGATTAAGTGTCACCTGGACAAGGCAAGCGTTGTAGCAGACGTCTTGAGCCGCAAGGATCGTGCAAAGCCTCTAAGGGTGTGAGCCTTAGAAATGATCATGCAGACAAAACTTATCGCTAGGATTCGTGAAGCTGAGCGTGAGATGCTCAAACCAGAGAACCTTCAAGCTGAAACATTATATGGAATGTAAGTGCATTATTACCTAAGGAAGACGGAACCTGGGACTTCATGGAAAGACTTTGGGTTCCGTTTAACGACAATTTATGAACGTTTATTTTGGGACAAGGCTCATAGGTCAAGGTACTCGATCCATCCTAGGATCCGACAAGATGTACCAAGACTTGAAGGATTAGTATGAGTGGCCCAAGATGGAAGCTGATATAGCTACATATGTTGGTAACCGTCTTACTTATGTCGAAGTTAAGGTAGAATGCAAGAAGCCATCAGGGCTACTACAACAGCCTGAGATTCCCATATGGAAGTGGGAGCGAATCTCAACAGAATTCATTACCAGCTACTAAGAACCCAAAAAGCTCACGATATGAATTGGGTGATTATTGACCGACACACCAAGACTGCACATTTCCTACCAAACAGTGAGGAAGACAGCGCAAGAGATTTAGCAGAGATTCCTAGAAAGGTTGTGGCACGTCATGGAGTGCCTGATCATACCTTCTCCGACCGAGACAGTCGTTTTATGCCAAGGATATGGCAGACGTTTCAAAAGGCGTTTAGGTCATAATTGGACCTTAGTACTACATTTCACCCTTAGGCGGACGACCAGAGCAAACGAATGATACAAACTTTAGTAGACCCTCTATGTGCTTCTGTGATAAACTTTGATGAAGAGATGGATCACTCACTAGCCCTTAGTGGAGTTTTCCCTACAATGATATTTATCACACCGCTATTCAGGCCGTCTTGTGCAAAGCTTTATAGGAACGTAGGTATCGTTCCCCCTTCATTTTGGGCGGAGACCGGAGATAAACGATTTACTTACCCGAGATGGTTCAGAAAATTATAGGCAAGGTTGTTCAGATACATGGACGTATCAAGTCAATACGTGGCATACAGAAAGGCTGCACCGATAAGCGGCGGAAACTGTTGGGATTTGAGATAGGAGGTATGATTTTAATGAGAGTCTCGCCTTGGGAAGGCGTGTGAAGGGGTAAGGTCCCAAAAACCTCATAGTAAGTACTTGGGACCATACTACAACCTGGCCTTTCAGCCTTTTACCTTGCGCGGCCGCGCACTGGTCTTACAAAAGAAAGGCTTGAAATACCGACAACAGTCAACATTTGCGCGCCAAAAGGAAATCATAAATCCTTACGCTTACTTCCATAAGTAAAGGATGAAATTCCTAAACACTTCCGCTTAATATCCAGACTTGGATATTATTACCCAGACTTGGGATTTATTTAGCTGATTCCACACGATAAGGAGTCACACCAGATTGCAACAGTAACCTTCTAGAAGGAGTTCAATCGTGCACCACTAAGACGGTTATAACCGTCTGGACACGTGTCAGCACTTTAGACGTCCCTGAAATCACAACGATAGTATGTAATTGGAGAGTAATCTCCACTTGATCACTTTCCACGTGGCTAATCCCTAGCCATAGATCTACACAGCGATCCGTGTGCGTTCACGTCGGATTAAGAAGCTTAAACGGAAGGAAATGTAACCGCTCACAGCGTTAGCATCTTCCGTTAACTTTTCAATAACAGATTTTCCCTCCCAAAACTCCCGGCTATATATATGAGAACAATTCAGGTATGAAATTCAAGTTACACACACTTCTCAAATACTTCTTCTTCTTCATAATCCATACTTATTCTCACACCGGAGTCGGGTCAAGGAGAGAACCCCTTTCTCCCCTTGGCGAGGCTAACGGTGCTTCTTTTTTGCAGAGTTATCGGAGAAGGAGAGCAATCGTAATCGAATCAAACGAGAGAGAGCAACCACTTTATGCAGGTCCAAACCCCCTAGATATTTCGATCCCGGTCATTTATCTAGTGTTTCTTCATTGGCGCCCACCGTTTTTTCTCTGTCTCATCTGTTCTCCTCTTGATTTTTGAATCACTTCGTCGATTCCATTTGCTCATGGAGGAGACATCAACTCCCTGGCAAACCGGCCCTCGGCCGAATTTTGGTAACAACGTCCAACGTGAAGGAATTCCGGAGGAAGTCTCCGACGATAATGAAGTCCAATCCAATCGAGTAAACGAACCTGTTACTCCAGGAGTGTTACCAACAAATCCTGTTCAATCAATTTTACCACCAGGAGAAACTCCAATCTCCTGGTACGTTAGGTCTCAAGGGGCACTAAACGTAGTATACACACAGCTGTGTGCACAGACTGCTCCCCTAACTCAATCACGGAGACCAGGATCTCATGCTAATGCTTCCCAACGGGAGGATTCAACTTACGAGAATACAGAAGTTTACTCCAGGTCTGCTTCAAAACATGAGCACACTCAGACAGGAAGCCATCAGAGAGAGTATCGTGATGAACACCGAAGACAATCAGTTCATACTAGGCTGGGTTCTCAACGAAACACTCACACCGATGAATCTGATCCAACCTATCGTGTGAGTGAGAATACCAGCCTTTTCAGCCGTTTGCAACCCAATTACAATAAATGCAGACCTCGTGCGGTTTACAAGCCGAAGGCCGAGCATAATTACGATCTAATTTACCGCCCTGCGGAAGCAGCGGAAAATTCAAAGTTCATCATGGAGATAGCTCTCGCGCCGCTTGAAAAAGAAAAATTACCATCTAATGTGGGAAAGTTCAACGGGTTGACAAACCCGGATGATCATTTAAGGGTGTTTACAAGCGCAGGTTTGGTTGGGGGCTGGACCCTACCATTATGGTGCCATTTGTTTGTACAGACCCTTACCGGCGCAGCGAGAATCTGATTCGATAATTTACCAATCGGACAGATCACATCATGGAAGGATCTGCGCGAAAAGTTTCTGACACATTTTAGCCAACAACGGCGTTCCATTCGCGATACATCTGATCTCATGAACATTTGGGGCCACGACGATAAAAATCTGGAGGTTTTTATCACCAGATACAACAAAGAGGTATTGGAGATTGGCGGTGTTCATGAGCAACTAATCCGCGCTCAATTCAAATACACGGTTAGGTGCGATGACATGATTAAGGTCTTATCCGGAACAGAAGGACTTCCTGTTGGACCGGTTTCCGACCCTAAACAGTCAGTTGAGAACGTTCATCTTCAGATACAAAGGCGGAATCAATGCACATGAAGTTACACAGCTTTTCCTTTTCAATTTCTTTTCTATTTATGCTTTCTGATTCAAATTTGACAGAGTTTGGTTACAAAGGAAATGACCAGGTTTCGCTCCAAGTTACCGAATGAGATCACATGTGAGGTATATATAGTGTGTCTGATTTCGCTTATATGGACTGCCATATAAGCGAAACCTCATGTGACCATATAAGCGAAACTACCTTGTAACCCTATAAGCGAAACCTCATGTTGTACTAATAAGCGAAACCTATACTAATTGATCACATAAGCGAAACCTTAACATAAAACCCTAATTCTAACTATCGAGCTCCTATGTTGACTTATCTTGACCTAAGACTTAATGTAGACGTAGTCAACAGACATTCCATGCACCAACAGACTCCCCCTTGGATGTTGACGAAGTCTTCAGCTCCGAGTCTTCAGTCTTGGTCTTTTCTCCATCTCTGTCTTGACATCATAAGCATTCTATCTTCACAGGTTCAGAATCTTGTCCTGGCTTCATCTTCAGACTCCCCTTTGACTTGTTGATCCAGACTCCCCCTTTCACAGACTCCCCCTCTCAATATGCTAGAATCTGAGGTCTTGATGTGGTTCAAGCTTTGACATTTAGCTTCCTTGGGAATAATGAAGTCCAAAACCTGTGTCTCAAACATCGAACATTACAATCTATCTTTTCAACAAAAAATCACAAACTCAATCAGTTTTAGAAATCCACTCAAGTATTCAGGTCCAAGTTAATGACCCTGATCACTCAATTAATCTACCAATTTCAATTTAATGACCTCGGTTGATCATTTGATGAATTAAACTGATTTTGAAAACATTTTCAAATATTTTCTGAAAATAACAAATATCAAGTTAATGAACTTGTTTTTGACTTTTCAATAAAAAAAACTTCATCAAGATAAGCTCTCCTCATTCTTCAGCTCAGAATCTCCTGCATCTGCTTCAATCATCTGAGAATCCAACAATCAACTCTCCACTTTGGTTTGTCGGAAAATAAAGCAGAAATAAAATCTTTTTAGATTTTATAAAGTGTTCTAAACTAAAAAATGAAATGCAGAAAACATAAATTGCAGAAAGTAAACAAAGTAAACTATTTACAAACATATTTTTGGCGAGCGTGTCAGGGAATCATATCAGCTATCAGACAAATTACAAGTACCGTTAAGCTTCATTTCATACTCAGACTTAAACAATTCACCTCGATTGTCGATATACTAATCCATCTTAAATTCCCACACAAATTTCAATTTACTCAGGATACGAATTAGATGAATTATGAACTTAGCTCATTCATGTGTCCCACCTCTTGAATATACTCCCGTATCTAGAATCCCAATATTCAGTCTTACAGGTGAGTATACTACAATGATATTTGTACATAAATTAGGTAATGCGAGGGCCGAGGGATCTCAGGTCGATACTTCCGTATACGCAGAGAGATATCAGCTTCGACTTTACGGTATGTCCCCTTTAGAGGATCTTTTAGCTACAACGGCAGCGACTATCAATTTTATTGTTTCATCTGCATGCTGAGGGTTTATGCTATGTTTCAAGCATTAGTGAAAAGTATTATCCAAGGACTAGGTCAGAACTTCCATTCAGCAGAAGTCCCGGAATAATACCCCAGACATCATTGAGTATAAAAACCTAGTATATCAGAATACGAGACCTTTCAAACGAGATTTCAGGGGTTACCTATATATCCAAGTAGTGTTCCCCACGAAATAAGCAAGTGTTTGAATTTAGGTTTATATCCCGAATAAATCTACTAAATGTGCGAAAACATATCGACACATCATTAGTGAGACTGTTTAACTCATTTAAACTTTACAAATCGTTAGCATACTGTAATTGTCTAGCCGATGTACTATCATTTTCCCTATATCCACAAGCTCTTTTTTAGATTTTATCATGTTTTTGTATTTTTTGCATTTTTTACTGTTTTTGAATTTTCTGAAAATATATCTATATACATCTATCTACTCCCCCTAAATACCAAAACAAGTAAAAAATCGACAAACCATTGCAAATTGTTTCTCGTCTTCATCCGCAACAGTACTCTCATCAACGCCAATAATTCCATCCAACACCGAAAGAAGCTTCATACCATTCAGTTTTAACAAATATGTAAACCGATTTTTATCAAAAGCTTTGGTATGTAAATCAGCTTTCTGTTCGTCAGTGTGGATTTTCTCAATTCGTATCAACTTTTTCTCAAAACAATCACGAATAAAGTGATGACGAATTTCTATGTCTTTCGTTTTAGCGTGATGTACTGGATTCTTTGTTATATTTATTGCGGCCTCATTATCAACAAAAAGAGGTGTGTTAAGAAACTGCAAACCGTAGTCGCGTATCTGTTGCTGTATCCACAGGATCTGAGAGCAGCAACTGCTTGCAGAAACGTACTCCGCTTCACATGTAGATAGCGCCACATACGTTTGTTTCTTACACTGCCAGGTAACCAATCTAGGACCAAAGAACTGGCATCCTGCAGTTGTTGATTTTGAATTGACTTTGCAGCATCCGAAATCTGAATCGGAATACCCTTCAAGCGTAAAGTCGCCTTTCCTAGGATACCACAACCCCAATGAAGGAGTTCCTTTCAGGTAGCGTAATATCCTCTTCACAATGATCATATGCGAAGCTCTCGGGTTAGATTGATATCTTGCTGCGAGGCACGTTGGGTACATGATATCAGGACGTGAAGCAGTTAAGTACATCAATGAACCTATCATGGATCGGTAAAACGTTTCATCAGCCCTGTCTCCGGTGAGATCTGGGTGAATCCCATGATTTGTTGCAAGTGGGGTAGCAGCTGGAGTAGAACTTGACATCCCAAATTTCTCTAGAATATCATGAACGTACTTCGTCTGATGAATGAAAATTCCCTCAGGTAGTTGTTCAACTTGTAGACCCAGAAAGAATTTCATCTCCCCCATTGATGACATTTCGAATTTTTTCTTCATCACTGATTCAAAATCTTTGCACAGATTTTCATTCGTCGACCCAAAAATTATATCGTCTACATAAATCTGAACTATCAGAAGATGACCGTCGACCTCTTTAGTGAAGAGAGTGGCATCCACTTTTCCACGTATGAACTTGTTGGCTAGTAGGTGTTGAGACAAAGTCTCGTACCAAGCTCTCGGGGCCTGGTGTAAACTATACAGCGCTTTGTCCAATAAGTAGACCTTGTTTTTGTGGATTGGATCGGTGAAGCCCGGTGGCTGTCCGACATAAACCTCCTCTTTTACCTTCCCATAGAGAAAAACCGATTTTACATCTAACTGATATACTTTGAAGTTTTTCCAAGACGCAAATGCAAGGAAAATTCTAATTGCCTCTAGTCGTGCTACAGGAGCATAGACTTCTGTAAAATCAATCCCCTCTTGTTGACTAAAGCCCTGAATAACGAGTCGAGCTTTGTTCCTTACAACAACTCCTCTGTCGTCTCTCTTGCATTTAAATACCCATTTTGTATTGATTTTTCTATGACCATCCGGCAACTCAACTAACTTCCACACTCCCAAATTCTCGAATTGACTCAATTCCTCCTGCATTGCAATGACCCAAGAATCTTCAGTAAGCGCCTCTTTGTAAGTTCTTGGTTCAACCTGCGAGATAAAACAACTCAATGAGAATTCAGTTTGCAAAGGAGCAACTGTTGTATAAAAACATGTAAGCCCTTTATCAATCTGTCTTCGAGTGCGAACGCCTGTCTGCAATTCTCCTATGATCAACTCCTCTGGATGATATGAGAGAGTTCGCGGCATCACTTCGCTTGGAACATCTACATTGCCCTCCAGATTAGTAACATTCTGATCTCCATCTTGTTCACCAACTTGGTTTGTTTGACTTGAAATCTGAATTTGCTCCCCCTCAGAATCTGAATCACCATGATCAAAGACTGGCATGTTTTCAGCTTCTTGATTATCATTCTGATCCGACTGATTATCCTGAGCAACTTCATTCTGTTGGACATCATCATGTTTACCAGCATTACTCGGACCTGCTTCATCGTCATTTAAAGTTTCCCGTGGTCGCCTCGAATACTCAGCTGGGAACCTTTGCAGTGACTCGTATTCGCGCAAAATATCCAACTCATTAAAGAAATCTTCATCTTCCTCTGATTTTTCTCTCATGTCAAACGAATCCCACAGTTTGTCATAATGAAAACGCCATGAATCTCCAGGATTCTGCGGTGGCAAAGAATAACCTTGACATTCAACATTTGCAGCTTCAATAATCCGCTTCTCACTTGGAATGAAGACACGTCGCATCGGATTTGCATAACCAACAAATATTCCCACAATGCACTTCGGACCAAACTTTCCATGAGGCTCTATAACAGTACAGGGTGACCCGAACTGTTCTAGATACTTCAAATTCGGTTTGCGGTTATTAATTAGCTCAAAGCATATGTTGTTGAACTTCTTGACAGTGAGAACCCTGTTGAGCGTATAGCATGCGGCGGAAACAGCTTCAGCCCAAAAATTTATCGGTAACTTTGAATCTGTGAGCATAGTTCTAGCCGTCTCGATTAGTGTCCGGTTTTTGCGTTCTGCGACTCCATTCTGCTGCGGTGTGTACGGAGCACTAAACTCATGCAATATACCTCTTTCATCACAAAATTCTTCCATCTTACTGTTCTTGAATTCAGTACCATTGTCACTACGAATTCTTTTGATACGCCTTTGGTACAGATTCTCAATTTTCTTGAACAATGCCATCAAACTGTCAAAAGTTTCGTCTTTCGTTTTCAAGAAAGAAACCCATGAAAATCTGGAATAATCATCAGTAACGACCAAACAGTAGTAATCTCCTGTAATACTTTTGACATTCACAGGACCAAACAAATCCATGTGAAGTCTTTCCAGAGGTCTCGAAACTGAATTGACTTGCTTTATAGGGTGTGACTTTTTCTTCTGCTTGCCTTTAACACAGCTAATGCACTCCCCTTCCAGATGAAAACCTTTGACATGAACTCCAAGAACCAAATCATTGTGCACCAAGTGATTCTTCTTCCTTAGGTGAATATGCCCCATCTTGCGGTGCCACAATCTCGATTCTTTCTCAGTTGCTCTGGACACAAAACAATGAGCTTGACCCGTGGTTGTAGTAGCTACACTCATGTCCAACACGTACAGATCATTAACTCTCGGTGCCCTCATGATAATCCATTCCTCAGGTATTACAAATCCTGGCTTCAAGATCAAACATTCTTTATCAGTGAAGTGAGTAGTATACATCCTGTCACAGATCTGGGAGATACTCAGCAGATTGTTCTCCAGCTCAGCAATGTAATTAACTCTTTCAAACGTCACAATCCCGTTGGATAACGTTCCTTCACCTACAATCCTTCCTCCTTGATTACCCACAAAACCTACGTAACCACCATTGATATTTCTTACATCATACAGCAACGCAGTCTTCCCTATCATATATCTTGAAGCTCCACTATCCATGATCCATCTGGATACAATTTTGGAAGTTCCTGCACATAACAAACTTTTGACTTAAACTTTAATAAAGATGCCGATTCATGCTTCGCGAACAAGGAAGCTCCGGCAATTCAAACTGTTTAGTCGAACATGGAGTCCACCCAGGCCTCATCAGCCTTAGGTGTAACCTTGACTCTCGCAATTTGAATTTTGAAGTTTTCAGCCTTCAAAGGTGGAAAGTTTGCATCATAATCAATTTGAATTGAATCCTCAGAAGGTGAAATCTTTTTCTCACTTTTTGGTTTCCAAACTTGTTGAGATAATGCAACCCGCTTGTAAAATTTGTCATTTTTAGTTACCACTTTCTTTACGGGTTCAATTTTCACTTTAATGTTGTCATTTTTCACACTCTTTTTCTCAACAACGATTTGTGCTTTACCCTTCTCGTCAACTTTCTTCTTTTGAATCTTCACAGTTTCAGTCTTAGGCTTCACATTGGTACACTTTCGTGCAATGTGACCAACTTGATTACATCTGAAACATGTTCGAGTATCAACAACTCGACTTGTGCCTTCAGACTGAGCCTGTGAAGCTCTCTTCTCAAAGAATTCTTGATTTGATTTTGAAAAAATCTCTTTCTCTTCATCAGCAAGTGAACTCGAACTGTTCACAAACTTTTTCTTTTCAGCAAACCTCTTGTTTGGAACATTTCTTTTCTAATAATTCCTACCACCCTGATAACCACCCGACCAGTTATTTCGATTTTTATTATAAAAACGTGATGGATTAACAGATTACTTGTAGTATGATTTATCTTTCTCAAAACTCATTTTTCTCTTTGTTTGACTCAGATTGTTCACTTCTGACAACTCAACTTCGACCAACTTGAAAACATTTGTCAATTTGTTCATATTAACATTCTCAATCGGAAACTCAGAATCCGAAAACAACTTATCTGAATCCAACATCTTGTACATGACAAGATTTGATTCTTCATTTAAGTTGTTCTTGGACTTTTGTTTCGGAATGTAGTTGTCCAAGAAACACCCATCTTCCTCAGTAGTGTCACTATCCGTTTATAGCACATTTTCAACAACACCTTTTACAATATCATTTTGGACACTATCGTCATTGGAAGATGTGAACGTGACATCAATTGAATCCGGAAGATTCATTTCACTTTTTTCTTCAATTTCAACCAACCCTGATTGCTTTTTCGTGTAGTTATCAAGAACAGGTGGTGGAACTTGATGAAAACCCACCCCAGTTCCATCAGAGTACACATCTTCGCCTGCTTTGTCTTTCCCGATGGGTTTGGGAATAATGTGTTGCAATACAAAGCTTGCGGAGCTGTAACTGTTAAGCTTCAACTGGATTCGCTCGTTTTCAATTTCAGCCTCTTGAAATTTAAGTTTTAGTTTAGCGATTTCATCCAGTTGTTGGTTGATTGATTCTTCTTTTACTCTAAGCACTGCTTTTAGTTGAACATTTTCTTTATAAGTTTTACCATTTCGATCATCATTATCTTTCATTGTGCTTTTGAGTTTTTCAAACTTCTCAGAAATCAGACGGTTTTCAAAAATTAACTTTTCATTTTCTTGTTTAATTTTTTCATGATCAATTTTATCATTTTCAATTTGGCTAGTTAATTCTTTTATCCGTTCAGTTGAAGCTTTAACTCTTTTGTCACGATCAAGAATTTGATTCTCAACGCTTCTGACTTTTGCTGTCAGATCATCAACTTTCTTCCCGTTGAGATACGTGACTGTGTTACAAAATTTGCACTCTTTGTTGCAATTTTTGCAATCAACATTTCCATCAATTTTCTTACCTGACGCATTTGTTGACAAGTTTGAACTGACCTGGCTTTTTGACTCAGACACGGAGTTAGAGTCTACCTCAAGTGCCTTAGCAGCCAGCACTTTGTCAGCCATTTTTCCGAGGTTTTCAGCAGTTAACTCCTGCTTTGTGTCAATAACCCCAGTGTCAACATTCTTTGACTTCTCTATATCTTCTTTCTCCTTTTTCTCTTTCTCTTCTTTCTCCTTCCTCTCTTTCTCTTCTTTCTCTTTCTCATCTCCAGTTCCCCACCATTTATTCTGCCAATACTCATCCTCATCTTTGAACTCCTTGATTATGGCTTCCAGATCAAGAGTTTTGTCATCAACTGCAATATTTCCATATGGATCAAGATAACACTCCCTGTCCGGATCCCATCTTCTCGCTCTTCTCGCTTCCAGATAGATACCAGAAATTCTAATTATTCTGTTTTCAGCCAACATTTTTCTGTATTGATACTTCTGCTCTTCAGTGCGGTTATCTTTCCAAGGAATAGGTTCATTCTTTGCCATGAAAGCGTAACCAACCGCATCTTCCTCAGCTAGAACATCTTGACTCCAATCATACCCTTCATCATCATAAATCACCGCAAGAGGTCTAGATTTCTCTTTATTGTCTTCAACCTGCTTCAATCTAGGCGGCTCAGATTTATTCTGGTGATAAATTGCCTTCTTGTAGTAATCTTCTCTGAAAGGGTTCTCCGACTCATCAGCATATGCGTTTCTGCATTCTCGTTTGAAGTGACCTTTCTGCTTACACTTGAAGCATGTCACCTTGGACTTATCGAACCCCAGCTTGGTAGATGGACCACCAATTGTCTTCCTACCCGTGATTTCCATAAAACGTTGTGCTCGACGAACAGCACTTGCCATACACCAACGAATGTCGATCAGCTCCATTTCCTCCGGATCAATCTGATCATAATCTTCTTTCGTCAGATTGGTGTTGCCTATCTTCCCTGCTACTAACCCTTCATAAGATTCCAACACAGATGCTAGAAAGATCATCTGCTGTTTAGCCGACTCCTCATCAAAATTCTGAGCATTCTTTAAGTCTATTGCGATGTTGCATTGAAAACGATTCTTTGCATCAGAATGACTTGTAGATGATGAAGATCCACTGTGATAACCACTGTGATTTCCACTGCTTTGATTGCTTTGACTTTCTTTGCTAGTTGTGGACACATTCTCAGCAGTAAACGCAGTCTTGGGAGAAGTTGCTTTTGGCATCATGCTTTTTGGATAATACAAATCCAAATTCTGTTGATAAGATGAGTGATTGACTTTAAATGTCTTCTTCAGTTCCAACTCGTGACTCTCGAGTTTCTCAATCAACAAATCTAATGTCAACTTTTCTGGTGCCTTGATGGTATTCTTCAGCATCAGCGCATAATATCTCCAATCCATCTCGTCAGGCAACGAATCGAATAATTTGTCGATAAGCTCATCTTCAGGATATCTGATATCATGTCTTGCTAATTCCAGCTTCAGATGACCAAACCTTTCTATCATTTTACAAACTGACTCGTTCTTTAAACATCCAAAAAGATCAAACTCTTTTCTAAGAAGTTTTCTTTTGTTTTTCACAATTTCTGAACTTCCTAAACATTTTTTTCCTAGCTTTTTCCAGAGATCTTTCGCATTTGTATAATCGATCAATGAGATTATGTCTTCTCGAACTGACTGGAATAACAATGCCACACATTTTTGTTCAGCCACAAATGATTCAATCTCCTCAGCTGATGTTAAAGTTTCACCAGTTTTGTTTCCATGATCATAACCGTTTTTCAGACTCTTCCAGCTAGAAAATGCAAATGCCATCAACCAATCTTCAAACTTTCTTGACCACCGACTATATTCCTCGATAGCCATTAGCTTTGCAGGTTTGTTGAAGGTTCCAAAAGCACTTTCAGATTCCCAGGCTTCCTTTTTCTTTGGATTCGGCGGATTCTCATTGTTGTTGCTTGTAGATGTATCGTCTCCCGAATTTCCAGCAAATGCGTACATGTCGTTAAACGGATTCAAGAATATATCATCCATCTTGAATGTACCTGCAAAATCAGCAAACACTTAGAAAAATTTTCAAAATTTTTGAAAAACAATGACAAATAAGCGAAATAACAAGGTTCCTAAGAGCGAAACCCCAATGTCCGTATGAGCGAAACTATTACTGTCCTTATGAGCGAAATCAGGTGATGTCCCTATAAGCGAAATACCAAATAAGCGAAACTATAGGTAATTTCGAGCGGAACCTTTGAGCGAAACTAGGTATTTCGAGCGAAACCTACGATGTCCGGATAAGCGAAATCAAGTTTTAGTCAATTTTCACCATTTTTTAGTCCGAATTTTAACCTGATTCTTTCTAGGGTTTGTTATTACTGTATTTAACACGTTATACTCGAATTTCAGGCCATTTCAACCGTAGGAACCAGTTTAAATCAAAAAAGTATGAGAGAAAGTGAGTAGAAATGAGAGAATTTTGTCGAATCAGCTGTAGTAGTATGAACTCCTCGTCCTGAAGCTCTGATACCACTTCTTGGACCAGTTTCCGACCCTAAAAAGTCAGTTGAGAACGTTCATCTTTAGATACAAAGGCGGAATCAATGCACATGAAGTTACACAACTTTTCCTTTTCAATTTCTTTTCTATTTATGCTTTCTGATTCAAATTTGACAGAGTTTGGTTACAAAGCAAATGACCAGGTTTCGCTCCAAGTTACCGAATGAGATCACATGTGAGGTATATATAGTGTGTCTGATTTCGCTTACATGGACTACCATATAAGCGAAACCTCATGTGACCATATAAGCGAAACTACCTTGTAACCCTATAAGCAAAACCTCATGTTGTACTAATAAGCAAAACCTATACTAATTGATCACATAAGCGAAACCTCAACATAAAACCCTAATTCTAACTATCAAGCTCCTATGTTGACTTATCTTGACCTAAGACTTAATGTAGACGTAGTCAACAGACATTCCATGCACCAACACTTCCGAAGAGTTGGGAGAAGGTAATGGCAGCGGCAAAAGTTTATGCTCAAACTGAGAAAAACCTTACCACCAATAGGCCACCGCCACCACATAACAGACCCGCGGACTTAAGCTCAACTGGCGAGAGAAAATTCAAGAAATCATGGCGCGAGTCTGGCTCGGGAAATCGTTCGTCTGAAGATGCTCGAGCAACGATCAACAAACTCACCGCGCAGAGGGAATCTAAGCAGGAGAATAGGGAGAGGCAGTGGATTCCCCTAACTAAGACCCCGACGGAAGTCTTGAGTACTGAAGACTATCAATTCAAACCTCCGATCCCCATGAAAAATAAGCATGGACAAGACCCTGCCCAATACTGCGAGTATCACAAGGACAACGGGCATACCACCAACAACTGCATTTCTTTACGCACAGAAATAGAGAAAGCCCTCAAAAGCGGCGAGCTCACACATTTGCTCGAAAATGTGCGCAAAGAAATAAAGCAGATAACTCGGGGTGAGGAGGGCCCAAGCAAAAGGGCGAAAACCTAAGAGACAACTCTATGAATTCACCGCGGGAAAACATGATTTATCAAACGAAGCGGGAAAGTTAGAGTAAGTTAAGTTTCATATATTTATTTTAGCAAACTTTGTAATGGCCTCTGTGCCTTATCCCTAAATAAAAAAGCAAAGTTTCTATTACTCTTGTGTTTCTTACAAAGTGCATGCAATTTCTTTTGGTAAGCGCAAAAACATTATGGTAAACACAAAAAATCAAATCTCATGAACAGTCAGTGATCATATCACACAAGACTATACGTTCACACATGAGCTTTATACCAACTTCATTTGCCTTACCTAATCAAAGTAATTGTGTCCATGCAAAATATTGTAAAATCATCAAAACAAATACAAACATCATGCTATTCTCAGCGTACAAATACGCCTTAAAAACTATCAAACACGGCAGTGTTTTAGTTACTTGCTCAACAGCGCATCAACAAAAAGAGGATATACATCCCAAATATTACAAGAAAATTGTTCAATACATTTTCAACCTACGCTAAATCTTCACCCTCATCCGGAAAGATTTCCCTTAGTTGTGCTAAGTGATCATCAGATTGCAGCGCAATATTTATCAGATCCATAACTGGAAGTTGCAAGTTGTTAAATTCCGTTTTCAAAGCAGCAAGCGCAGCACCAGTATCCACGCCAAAAGTCGCAGATTTACTGACATCCCAGTCAACCTTTAGAGTGCTATTTACATGATGCGAACATTTAGCATATCCTTGCGCATACCCATCTTTTCGCGCAGCAACAACTAACCACGCAACAGTTTTATCCAACTCCTCATAATTCAGCACTGATTCAGCAACCTGTGAAAGGAGAGGGTAAATAAACAAGAAAGCGCATAAACAGTTCCACAACATAAAAGAGCAAGAAACTTACACAAGCAATTCCAAGATCTTTTAACCACGCCATATCACTCTTTAAAGGATCAAGCTCACTCTCCGCCGTGGCTCGCACCGTTTCAGAGTTTTCCAATTTCTCTTCAGTTTCGGTCAAACGGCGAGAGGTTTCAGCCTTTTCAGAATGCGCAAGCTCCAGATCCTTTTTAAGTTGTTCCTGGCCAGAAAGCAAAGCAGTAAGTTCTTCTAACTCTTTATCTCTAAGGACAAGAGTGGCGCAAGCTTGTACCTCTCGTTGCTCACTGCGCTCCCTATGAGAACGCGCTTCTTCTAAAGCAGCTTCTGCATCAGCTTTCTCCTTTTTCAACTTTTCTATCTCCGCATCTTGTTTCTTCAGCTTTTCAATCTCAGCCTTAAGATTATTGATGACATTACGAAGATTTACCTTTTCAGCATTATCTTTTTCGTAAATTCTCTTCCAGTTTTTGCGCTCTTCAGAAAGGAGGGCAGCTTCAGCTTCTGCTTTCCTCTTCCAACCCGCAACAGACCACTCCTCAGTTTTGCGCTCAGCTTCAAACTTGGCTTGATCAGTTTCCAATTTAGCTTTTAGCTGAGCAAAGCGTCTCTCATCATTGGCAAACTTCTTCTGTGACACCTTAAAAGCTTCCCAGTCCTTATGCATACTATACCACTCACACACTATGCGATGAGTGGTAGAAACATGAGAAGCAGTCTCTTCAAGGTAAGCTTGATAGGTTTGTTCATAAGACCGGCTTTCTTGAAACTTGATCTCCCCAGGAGAAAGTATCCCCTGCAACCAATCTTGGCACACGCGCCAATCCGAGAACGTGTCACCTTTCTTCAAATTCCAAACAGGGGCGTGAGGATC
Organism: Helianthus tuberosus; assembly: GCA_030545235.1. Lineage (NCBI taxonomy): Eukaryota > Viridiplantae > Streptophyta > Magnoliopsida > Asterales > Asteraceae > Helianthus > Helianthus tuberosus. The sequence continues at coordinate 137,864,491 of CM060357.1, forward strand.
AGAGGCATCTTTCTCTGAATAAGTCCTGTAATAATAATCCCCCAGGGTTTCCTCTGGGTGGATTGGAGAATTTTTATCAACACCAGCGAATGAGCTCCGCTCCTCAGCAGTAACCTTCTCAACACGCTCAGGCATAGCATCAGAAGGTTTAGGAGAAGAAGTTGCAGTGGGAGTTTTTTCAGCAGATTGTTCTTTCCCCAGGTCTTGAGCAACACTTTCAGGGGATCGTGGATTACTAGCACCATCCACAACCCCTGGATCAACAACTTTTTCAACTTCTACGGTAACACCAACAGGCTTATCAACCTCAATAGTCGTCTCCACACCACCCTCAGGAACCTCCGTAGTCTTTAACTGGTCAGCAACAAAAGCATGCGGACGGGAAGGTGGGAGTTCTTCATTTACCACAGACTATGGTTCTGTGGGAACAGGGGAAACAGGATCCTCTGAAAAAACAACAAAGTCTGTAAAGATTTAATGCGCACAAGAGAAAGAAGTTAAGAAAATACTTACCAGGAGCAGGCTCAGAGATAAAAGCATCCAAGTTGCCTTTCCTAGTAATTTTCTTCCTCTGGATCTTCTTAGAGGGCTGACCCTCAACATCAGTATCAGCTTGTTTCCTTTTACCGGCCTTCCTGTGCACCAAGTGTTCAGGACTAGATTCCAAGTCAATGGGATCATTTGGGTTGGATGGAGGGATGTCAGCAGAGTCTCTCGGTTCAGGTTTTGGCCTCCTAACGATAACTGCAGGCGTAAGACCCTCCAGAGAATCAGAAACCACCACATAATCACACCAGGAGTCAGAGGAACGGCGCATACCTTTCTTCTCTCCAATATTTTTTGTTTTCAAAGATTGAGCTTTATCGGCTTCGTTCTTCTTCGGTGCAGAAGTAGAAGTCACTGCGCGCCTCTTCCTCTCAGGGCCTATGCCCAAGTTTGACAACTCACCTACGGAATCATAAAAAACATTTTACTCAAAAGTGCAAAAAGCGAACAGTAAACCAATATGCACATAGCCTACCAGCGCCAGCAGCAGGCTGAGCAGACAAATCCGCATCCGACGGAAGAACAAAGTTTCTTACAATACGATGGTACCAAAGTTCTTCATCAGGTTTCTTCTTAATGGTACCCATTCTTCCGCCTTCTCTCTTGAATGCGACAACATACAGCGAAACAACTACAAGGGAAGAAAGACAAGTTCAAAAAAAAAAAAAAAGAGAAGAGAAAGGGGAAGAAAAACCCCAAACTTACTATGACCATCCTCCGTATACACCGGCTTGTCGTCACGGTCCATCTTCCAATTCAAGCTCATACTGGCACCGACAAGGGATTTCTCTGGTAAGGCGATGTTGGGAACATCTTTTAGATCTTGATACCTGTTCTCGTCAACAGGGGTCTGAATTGTTTCGACAGAAACATCTTCTTTCCCCCTTAAAACCATCCTCATCGGAATCACTCCGGCTTTGATAAAGAAATTTTTTTTCTTCCAGTCATGGAAGGACTTTGGAGGATGTTGCAGAATCTTCTTTGCAGATGCTCTCTGAACAAAAGAATAAAACCCTTGAATACAATGCATTTGGTAAAAAAAACCCTAAATCGAGGAACTGTCGTCTCGTTATGCATCGTCCGGCACACAAACTCGAAATGTCGAACCCTAACCATGCCAATAGGGTTCAATTGGGAAATATGCAACTTGTAATACTCAAGGATTTCAAGGAAAAATCCGGTCACAGGCAAACGAAAGTTGCCTTCACAGAAAAAATCCCAGAAAAGGGTGATATACCCAGCTGGAGCATCCGCTGCTGTCTGCCCCTCTTCAGGGTACAGAGCACCCTAGTTCTCCGGAAATTTCAAATTCCGAACCAAACCATCAAAGGTTGCTCTAGACCACTTTAACGGTGGAAGTTCAGTGGACATTTCTTCAGATAGGTCTTCTTGGTGTTCTCCGGTTGACATAAGAGGAAGAAATGATAAACCCTTTCTTAAACGGTTAATGAAGAAAGGAAGAGGAAAGGTTTTCAAAAAAGCAATTATTAAACAGGAAAAGGGGCAACTCAAACAGACTTATATACTCACCGCAATAAATAGCATCGGTAACCGCTATAGCACCTTTTCCGGATATCACAGTTTTCCAAGCAACTGGGCGAGTGAGAATCAACACGGACGCGATTACACGCGCGCGTGCAAAACACGGACAGTAAGGAGCAACTGACAGTAATAGCCTGTCACTCAGTTTTTACTGTACCAATTTCATTTAAAGTCAAAGATTTTCAAAAATAAACAAAAGGAATCTTCTTCCGGAAGTTTCCTTATTTTTCGCGCCAAGAAAGCATTTCCTCAGTTAAAGTCCAGTGCTCCACTTATTTGCATAAGTGCAACACTAGACTGGGGGGACTTGAAGGGGTAAGGTCCCAAAAACCTCATAGTAAGTACTTAGGACCATACCACAACCTGGCCTTTCAGCCTTTTACCTTGCGCGGCCGCGCACTGGTCTTACAAAAGAAAGGCTTGAAATACCGACAACAGTCAACATTTGCGCGCCAAAAGTAAATCATAAATCCTTGCGCTTACTTCCATAAGTAAAGGATGAAATTCCTAAACACCTCCGCTTAATATCCAGACTTGGATATTATTGCCCAGACTTGGGATTTATTTAGTTGATTCCACACGATAAGGAGTCACACCAGATTGCAACAGTAACCTTCTAGAAGGAGTTCAATCATGCACCACTAAGACGGTTATAACCGTCTGGAAACGTGTCAGCACTTCAGACGTCCCTGAAATCACAACGATAGTATGTAATTGGAGAGTAATCTCCACTTGATCACTTTCCACGTGGCTAATCCCTAGCCATAGATCTACACAGCGATCCGTGTGCGTTCACGTCGGATTAAGAAGCTTAAACGGAAGGAAATGTAACCGCTCACCGCGTTAGCATCTTTCGTTAACTTTTCAATAACAGATTTTCCCTCCCAAAACTCCCGGCTATAAATATGAGAACAATTCAGGTATGAAATTCAAGTTACACACACTTCTCAAATACTTTTTCTTCTTCTTCATAATCCATACTTATTCTCACACCGGAGTCGGGTCAAGGAGAGAACCCCTTTCTCCCCTTGGCGAGGCTAACGGTGCTTCTTTTTTGCAGAGTTATCGGAGAAGGAGAGCAATCGTAATCGAATCAAACGAGAGAGAGCAACCACTTTATGCAGATCCAAACCCCCTAGATATTTCGATCCCGGTCATTTATCTAGTGTTTCTTCAGCGTGGTATGATTTGAAAAACGTGGGAGGTTGGACCCACGGTACATTAGACCTTTCGAGATCCAGGGAGGGATCGGGACCATTGCTCACAAGCTGAAACTTGCAGAGAAATTCAGCAGTGATCACGACACGTTTCACGTGTCTAGTCTTTAGAGGAATCTGACTCTAGGAACAGTCGTTATTCCCGCAAACAGGATTCACGTCAACAACAAACTCTAATTTATTAAAGAACCTGTTAAGGTTGCAGACTTGAAGTCCGCAAGACCTGGAGAAGTCGGAATGGATTTGTTAGAGTTCGTTGGAACTCATATCATGGCCCAGAATGTACTTGGGAATATGAAGACCAAATTAAGCCTAATTGACCACATTTGGTTCACAACTCCCCTGCGACCGATGGCATCGCTTGAATTTCGGGACGAAATTCTTTTAACGGGGGGAGAATGTGACAACTGGCACTTTTCCATGCATTCCGTACAATAATTACACAGTAATCTGTGCTTTAATGACTGTGCATGATCTAGTTTACAAGACAAATTAACTTCTGATTTATGTTATATACATACAATGGCATTTCATGTTGCAAGACTTTTATCATTACTACATACAACACGATATAGTTCTATTAATGCACAGAACAGAATTGGCACAGTTATCGGACAAACTAGAAGCTTTGACGGGAGTTCAGTACTTAGACATACATGATGTTAAGACACAAAATAAGCCCTAGGACCAAGTAGTACACTAGTATAGAGTGTAGGAACGTAGGGGTTACAAAACTGCCTTCCTAGTGATGACATAAGTGCCGGAAACTGCCAGAAAGACACTAAAACTGCAGAATTTTGCAGTAAATAAACAAATTAAGCAATTTTCAGTAATTTAACATCTAAATATAATGCAGAAAAGTGGTTTAATGGTCCAGAATACTTTTCTAAGTGTCGGGAACCGAAACTGTCATAAAATACAACATAAAGCACACTAAACTGCGCAATTTAGCACTTTAATGAACAGTAACGAACCAAACAACCAGACACTACCCGAAACATCAAATTCTTATTAGAAGCATTGTTTTAGTGTTACGAAGCTAGTTATGGTCACCGAAGATCATATTACATCTCATAAACATTAAATACCTAAAATACCTAACTAGCACCATTACTTTCCAACTAAATCAAGTAACTAACCATTGAAATGTTACACTTTACCCCCCCCCCATTGTGGCCGGTTAGGGGACATGGGTCCCACACTTGATTTCTTTGTTATATTTTAAAAGATTTTGTTGGAGTATATTCCAACATAATATGCCATATGCAACTAGAATTTTAAAAAAACCATAGAATATTATCATTTATCATTCATCATCTTCCACCCACAAAACAACCCTTTCCCTTCCTTCATACTTACGGCCCAAACCCCCTCCCATACAACCATCATTTTCAATCAATCTCCAACTAATCCATGGTGATCTAGAGGTGTAAGAAGCTAAGTTCGGAAGCTTGGAGGCCTTGGAGATTGAAGGACCTTCACCATTTGCTTTTATCCACTCTATTTCTTCTCTTGATCATCCCTAGCCTTGAGCTAGTGGTAAGAACCTTGATCGTGCTATTTTACATCTATTACAAGTGGTTAAAAGATATTACATAATGATAATCATGAAGAACACTAAGAATCACAAGAATAAAACTTGAACATAAGCTTGAATAATGAAGAAATCTTGATGTTTATGTGTTGTTATACTTGTTGATTGTTGTTTACTGACGTAAATGATGTAGATCATCATATGAACTTGCTAGATCATGATTAAAACATAATCTAGCAAGATGGGAGGATGAAAGTGTTAAGGATCCATAGATCATCCTTACATAAATAATGAACTTGAAAGAATATGTGGTTTTCTTGAAAAATAATGATCAAAGTAAGTTGTAATACTTGTAGATCTAAAGATTCATGGATGGTTTTTTTCAAAGGAACCAAGTTAAAAACACAAGGTTTACTTGATCTTGGTTCTTACACAAAAAAAAAACATATTTTTAAAGGTTAAATAAGTGTAGAAACACTTATGTAACAATAAAGATCCATGAAGAAATATTTTTAGAAAACATGAATATAAGTTGTAAAGATCTAAATCTTTCATGAATGATATTTTTAAATAAAGGGTAACTAAGCTTACTAAATACTCTAGTAAGTTACTACAAATTTTTGTGAAATTTCAAGTTCATGAAGTAGTAGATTATACTTGTTTTTGGCAAGATCGGAAGGTGTAGATTGTATATTGTTGATGGTGAATTGATTGTGTTGATTTTACAAAAGAAAATGATATACCTTGATGGTATGGAAACTCCATTTTTAGGGGAAACTATGGCAATATTTTTCTAAAAATTAAACACTTAGAAAAATATTTCCATATAAATATTTACAAGTGTATTTTAAACCAGAGATTTTTCACATAAAAGCTTGCCATAATTTTTGTTACAAAATATAAATATTGGATGTTGGTTTTTAGAAATAAAAGTGACTAAATATGTATTTGGGAAATATATATTTAAGTCATCATGTGTGTGATTGTTTGTATACTTTGTGTATTAGTTATATTATTTTAGGACATGGGATAAATAACTCATCAAAATACCCAAAAATTACAATCCAAAATATTACCAAAATTCCAAGAATATGAATATACAGGTTATAAACAAAATATTGGTGAAACCGAACTAAGGAATGTAACTTACAAAATACTCTGGAAATAATATTTATGTGTATATTTTGGCAAATAATATTTTGGACACCAAAGGAAACAAAAATATGATTTTTACAATTATTACAAAGTTACATTATATTTTGACAAGAGGAAAATATATTATTTTGGGTGAATAAAAATATATATATTTTTCATGGAATTACTAGAAGATGTAATATTTTTGGGAGAAATATATATTTCTTAAACAAACATGAAATACAATATTTTTAGGGTGAAAGATATATTTTCTCAAATAAATATGAAATAAATCATTTTTGGAGAAAAACAAGTTTATATATATATATATATATATATATATAGGGTGGGAGTTGGCTACAAAGTCTATTTTTCCTACAAAGTGTACAAAGTCACAAAACACCATAATTTCAGCCATAAAACACACTCAAAACCCACAAATAACAAAGTGAATATTGCTAAAACGTCATATTCCTGGGTTTTGTGTTGTGTTTTGGATGATAAGGCTTTGATTTTCGAATGACTAACATTAGTGTGTTTTATGTTGATTATGACGTTGTGTTTTATGTTCATAGTTCTACGATGGTGTGTTTGAAGTTTTTGTGGACAGTTAGGGTTTGGATATTGTGTTTTAGTGATCTTCACTCTGTTATTTGTGGGTTTTAAGTGTGTTTTATGGATGAAATTGTGGTGTTTTATGACTTTGTACACTTTGTAGGAAAAATGGACTTTGTAGCCGAACCCCACCCTATATATATATATATTTTCTTAAAATCTAAAAGACTAAGATAAGTCCCTTTTATGGCATGTTAAGCCAGTGTTTTGGGAAACTCTCTTAGGTGAAGATTGTGGGAAAGATAGTTGCTTTGATAACATTATAAATGAAAGGTTTTTATATTATGACTACTAGTTTTTATATTAAACATCTTATAAATAAATTAAAAGAATATGATATAATAATTCGTTACTTAGACTCAAGAGATTGGCTAGATTATATAGATGAATACCGTTTAAGGTATTATATTTATGAACGAGCCAAGTTAAAAGAACAAATATATAGATCAAATCGTTTAATAGATTAGATTGTATATTATTACTTTTCTTTAATAGTTGGAATATAAGAATATATTTAAAGAGAAATCTGGAATAAGGGATAAAAGCTAAAGAGAGTTGGAATTTATTAAGTATTGGTACTTCTCAAACACTCAAGCGTTTAGAATTCTTAAACTTAGAATTTTCTGAAAAAAGCTAATCGAAAAACTTTTGTAACAGATAATTTTACTATAGTTTGTAATCTTAATAATATTGGTGAACATATTTTACATACCAATAATCCACAACTAAACACTTTAGTAGATTTATTGATAAATCTAAGTATTAGTTTACAACAAGAAGCTATAAATAATAAAAAGATAATAGAAAACTTAACAGTAGAATTTAAAAAATTATCACAAAACCTTGATTATATAAAAAATCAGTCTAATACATTAACAGGAACAACTACACCTCTAGAAGTTGAAAAAATCACAGAAGCTTTACAAAAACTAAAAATAGAGAAAAAACCTACACCGTATACACATTGGCAACCAAGAAAATGAATAATAATAACTTTTTAGGAAGAAGTAGAACTATACAAGAAGCTAGAAATTCTACAAGTAATATAAATGATAGTATAACATCAGACAGTTTTTTAAACAGGATAGTTAGAAGAGGATCAGGATCTAATAGTAATAGACAAATAATACAGTTAGAAGAAGAAATAGATTTCAACAGAAATTTGGAATTATATAACCAACATCAATTAGACATATTAAATCCAAGGATATTATATCAAACAGGAAGATTTAATATAAACACAACTCTTATAAGAAGTAGTAGAGAAGAAAGTTTAAGGGTAGTAGATAATACAGTAACCTTAGATCTTTTGTCACCAGATACTATAGAAAAAATTAAAAAACAAAGTAAACATTTTGTACACACAGGGTTAATAATAATAGGAGTCAAAGCTTTAGGAAGAAAAAATTTAGGAACTAAACTATTAGCTTTAATACTAGATAAAAGTTGGAAAACAGATATGAAAAAAGCTATAATTTCAGGAATGGAAGTAGATTTAAGTCAAAACATAGCTATATTTTATTGTACACCAGATATTTTAAAAGATATTAAAGATTTACAAAATATAAAAATAGTTTTACAAACAAAAGGATATGAAGAATATGAAGGAAATAATTTAGTAGTAAGTATAGGAGTATTAGGTAGAGCTAGTAATAGTTCAGGAATGAAATACAAAGTAAATATAGAAGGAATAGTAAAAACAATTGCATCAAAATCTATACAAATGATAGAACCTATAAAAATTGATCCAGAACAATTAACAGGTTTAGAATGGGATTTAGATGATTTACAAGAAAAAGAGGAAAATACAGTTTTAGTACCTAAGAAAAGTTACATCTATGAAGAAACTGATGGAAAACAAAAATTAAGATACATTGATTTTAAAGAAAAACAAACAGATAAAAATAATGAAGAAGAAAATCTTTTTATGAATGTTGAGGAAGAAAATAAAGAAGAAATACTTTCTACATATGATACAGATAATGAAGAAGATGAAATAGATTTTAATTTTTTAAAATTTGAACAAGAAGAAATGATGGATTATACACTATTAGATTATGAAGAAGAATCTATAGATTGTTTTAAAGTAGAAGAAACAAATAAAACAATAGAACAAATTATAGATCGAAAGTTTACAGAAATAAACATACAACAAGAGGTAGATGATATGCTTATGGAATGTATAACAGAATTAGGATTAGATTATGAAAAAAGTTATAATAAATTACAGGAATATTATAATTTACCATTAGTAGAAGATATTATGAAGGGAAAAGCAATGTTATCAGATTTTTATAAACAAGAACAAAGCTTTATGGATACACAAATGTTTAATCCTTTTAATCCTCTAAAAAGACCTAAAATAGAATGGGGAGAAGGATATAGTGGTACACATGAAAGTCATGGTAGAGAACCATGGACACAACCAACAGTTAATTATCAACAAGAGTCTAATATTATAGGAAAAGGAAGAAGGATGCCTATAGGACAAATATACAGTGGAAATATGTTATTATTAGAACAACAAAAACCACAGTTATGGATAGATGAAGTTTTAACATGGGAACAAAATGTAGTAAGATTATGGGAAACAAATAAAAAAGATAGTATGGATATGTTTTCATATTTAGAAACTACATTAGGACCAATAGCATTAGGAATATGGCAAAGTAAGAAAACACAAAATCCAGAAGAAATAAATAATCTTAAAGCATTAGGAGATAATCCTTATAATTTTACATCACAAATTAGAACACTTATATTAGGGGTTGATCCAGCAAAAAATAATTCTTTAATACAGGATACAGCTATTAGAAATTTAGAACAATTAAGTATAGCAAATATGAAATATATAAATGAATTTACATTAGATTTTACAAGATTATTATCACAAACAGGAAAGGCAATGGATGATAATTTATGTGATAAATATTTTATAAAATTACCAGGAGATTTAGGAAAATCTATACATGAAGCATGGAAAACAAATTATGGTACACAACAAAATTTAGGAATAGGACCAAGAATAACTTATACATTTGGTATACTAGAAGAAAAATGTAAAGAAGTAGCATTACAAGAACAATTAAAAAGAAATGCTTATGCATTTTGTAAAACAGCAATCTATACACCACAAGCATATGGAGTTTATGATAAAAAGAAAAAGATACGAAAAAGCACAACATATGATAGAAATTATAGAAAACATTATAATACAAATAAATATGTTAAAAAACCACAATCACGAAAATGTAGATGTTACACTTGTGGAGAAACAACACATTTAGCTAATAATTGTCCAAATAAAAGAAAAAATATGGAAAGAGCTAATTTAGTAGAACAATTACAAGATTATGAAATAGAAGCTCTAAAAACAGATGATGAATCCGATAATGAATCAATATATAGTATTTACAGTGAAGAAGAAAACCCAACAGCAAAGGTAACATATACATATATGAACACAGAAGAAATTTGTGAACATAATTGGAAACAAAATAAAGGAAATAATCATATAAGATGTTGTCATTGTGGATATTACCCTAGTATAGAAAAGAGATTACAATGTAATAAATGTTTTAAAGAAATTTGTTTTAAATGTCTTAAAGAAGTTTATGATAAAGATATAGCTACAACATCAAAAGTGAAAACAAATTCTGAAAATAATGAAAATGAAAGGATAAATAAACTAGAATTAACAGTAGAACTACATAGTTTAAAAATAAAAAGTTTAGAAAATAAAATAGAAGAACTTGAAAGATTAAGTCAAATAGAAGAAATAGGTAAAATGGCTTTACAAAAACCAGATGATCAAACATATATACAAACACAAGGATCAATAAACATGATAAATATACAATGTCGTTTATGGTTAGATAATAATAAATATTTAGATTTAACAGCATTAGTAGATACAGGAGCTACAAAAAGCTTAATTTCACACAGTTTAGCACCTATAGAATATCATAAAAAATTATCGTATGAATTGAGTACAAGAACAATAGAAGATAGATTAATATCTATTACACATTGTTTAGAACCAGTAGGAATACAATTCTTAGATTTTGCAAACAATTATAGTATAAAATATGAAATGCCACAAATAAATATTAATCCACCAGAAATAAAATCAAAAGATTTTGTAATAGGATTAAATTTTATATTAGGATTAAATGGTGCAGTTACAATTACTAGGAATTTTATAACATTAAGTAAACAGTTATATACAATACCAACACTTAGGTATATGAATACAACACAAATTGTTCAAAAAAGAGGGGATAAAGGGAATTTAGATTTTTTGAAAACACAAAATAAAAAACAGTTTATAGAAAAAGAATCATTAAAGTTAGAAGAAAGTTTTAAACCATGGACAGCTTTTACATGTTCAGAAGGGCAATATGAATGGAATGTCCTTAGTTTTGGACTAAAAAATGCACCTTCTATTTTTCAAAGATTTATGGACAGTATATTTTTAAAGTTTGATTTTTGCTTAGTATATATTGATGATATTTTTGTTGCAAGTAATACAGTGCAGGAACATGAGAAACACCTACAACAGGTTTTTGAAGAAATAAAGAAAAATGGTATAGTAGTTTCAAAAAGAAAAATGGAACTTTTTAAAAGAAAAATTTCTTTTTTAGGATTAGAAATTGGAAATGGAAAAATAGAATTACAACCACATATTTCTACAAAAATTTTAAATTTTCCTGAAAAATTTGAAAATCTAAAACAAATACAAGCCTTTTTAGATCTAGTAAATTATGCTAGAAAATTTATACCAAACTTGTCAAAATTGGTTGGACCATTATATAGTAAAACTACTAAAAATGGACAAAGGTATTTTAACCAAGAAGATATTAAACTAGTTAAAGAGATTAAGAAAGCAGTTAAAAATATTAAACCATTAGAATTACCATTAGTTACAGATTATATAATTATTGAAACAGATGGATGCAAAGAAGGATGGGGAGCAGTCCTTCTATGTAAACCAAACAAATACAGTCCCAAGGAAGAAGAGAAAATTTGCGCTTATTCAAGTGGTAATTTTCAAAACAAAACAAATTGGACTACAATTGATTTTGAAATACCGGCATTAATTTATTCATTAGAAAAGTTTAAGATTTTTCTTAATAAAGAATTTACAGTAAGAACTGACTGTGAAGCAATAGTTAAGTTTGTAAAAAATGATCAAAGTAAAAAGGTGAATAGAACTAGATGGGTTAATCTACAAAATATTATACAAGGAAATGGATATTTTATAAATTTTGAACATATTAAAGGAAAAAATAATGGGATAGCTGATATGTTATCTAGAAATATAAACAAATGGTTTGTTTTAGATGGACAGGAAAAACGATAAAGAAAAGTTGAAGCTTATACATCCAAAACAAAAGCAACAGGAGAATTCTTCGGAAGAAGAACAAATTCAACAGGCATATCTACAGACAATAGAAAAAATATACAGTTCTCCTTACAGAGTATTACCACAGACAATGACAAGACAGGTTTATACACAACAGCAATCAAAGGCAGCTGGCAAACGCCCGTTGTATACAAACTTTCCACCTAAGCCAGTGATTGAGTTTGGAACATATGCTCTACAGATATGTAATGAAGCTGACAAAAAATTTCGTCCTATTATGGGAATGAAATTAACAGATAAACAGCAATGTTTATTAGACAATTTATGGCATATTCAAACCATGCCACAAGCTTCATCATTCAAAGTACAGGTTTTAAATGCTTTAAGCATTTATTTCCAAGAACAGAGTTCAAAAACACCCGAAAGACAATTTAAACAAAAACCAAATTTTACACATTATGTTGTATTTAGGGGTACAAAACTTGGAATTTTTAACAAATGGGAGACAGCAGCAAAACATACAATTTGTGCAGGAGGAGCAGTTTGGAGAGGATACACAAGTTTTACTGAAGCCCTTCAAGCAGCAAGAACAGAGTTGGGTCCAAGTTTTTACATAGAACCAGAAGAAGTTAAAAGTTTTTCTGACATGGCAAAAACAAACCCTGAGCATTACATTAAAGCTCAACAAGAAATTATTTCTACACTAAAAACACAACTTGAAGAAAAAACAAAAAATGCACAAGATGTACAGTTGCAAATTGAAAACAGTATGCTAAAACAAAAAATGATGTTATTAGAAGCAAAAAATACACAGTTGATACAACGGCTTGAGAAAAAAGAAAAGAAAGACAAAACAGAGGTACACAGGACTTTTGAGTGTTTCAGGACAAGAATTCTTGATACAATTTGGCAGCAATGCCTAAAACCAGTTACAGAAAGGTTCCCAGAATTTGAGAATCTTGTTTCACAGTAAGTTTGTGCAGAATTTCCTTTAATTCTGTACAATCTACAGCAACAGTTGGTTGATATGGCATTCAAATTTGACAGCGAACAGCAAAGGTTTACAGTGGTGGAAAGAACAAATGATGAAGGAGAAGGAACAGGTCTTCTATTACTCCAAGTTCATCATCCTACAAAGTTGACAGATGAACAAATAATTCAATTTTATCATCATGGTATGACTGATTATTTGGAAGTAAAGTTAGACAGAAGAACAGAAGATCTCCTCAATAAACTTGGGGAAAAAATGGTGATAACAGCAGGAAATATAGCAGCAAGAAGCACCAAACCAACAATCGGCTGCAAAATAATTTCCTCCTTTCCATATGCAGATTTATATACATACCGGCCAGCAAGAAAAAGAATATTCATTGAACACAACAGAGTTAGCCAATGGTTGCAGAATTCTATGATAAAAACCTCCATAGATTTTGCATCTTTACCATGGTTAGATCATACAGCTACAGGACCTGACAAAGGTTTTCAACAGTTTGTTAAAAATAATCAAAAGACTCCAGAAATTCCAGATCATTTTTCATGGGAAAACTTCAAATTAATAGGTGAAGGACACTACATACAAGTTTATACAAAAATAAATTGGAGTATGCTCTTACCCTTTGCAAGGGAAGGTGATACTTTAAAATTACAACACATCCATAACCTAGAAGATTTTCAAGATGATGATCAAGACTGTTCAAGTCCACAATCGATAGACAGTACACACAGAGATTTCTAGAAGAAATCGTAAGCAGTAACGACACAAGATAAAAGACAAAAATCATGACGTAAGCAATGACGTTTTAAAAGCTCAAATTATTGCACAGACAATGGTCGACAATGGGGCAACACTTTCAACACCTAACTTTGGTATCTAGCTTTTTCTTTAGTTAGTGGGTTTTCTTTTTAGACTAGGCTTTTGATTTTTATATTGTTTAGTTTTATCGTTTAAGCTTTAGCTTTGCCTATATATATGGCATTTGTTTTCAGTTGTAAGTACGAGAAACCATTAAGCAATAATATTTTACTTCATATGGCACACTAAACTCTCTCCACATCTCTTTAGCCCAATTCCTTAACATCGCAGATTTTCTCCAAGTTCTTCATATTATATTCCAACCTACATAAAAAAAAAAAAAAAAAAAACTCTTTCTGCAACTTTCTCATCCGCTGTGCATACTCTCATCCATCATTATCCGCTGTGCATATCTCCATTATCATTGTAAGCATTCTTAGCTTATGTCTCTTTTATTTTTAAGTATTTTTTACTACTCTTACTACCACCCTCTCTGATATATGATAAACTATTCTAGCTTTTCCTCTTTTTATTTCACTGTGATTTCTTACTAGAAAAGCTGTAGATCTATGAGGACTTTCTGATTTTCTAATTAATCCTTGATTTACCATTTCAGGGATTTGTTTTTTAAACTCTTCTTTGTCTAATGGACTGTATTCTATATTAGCTGTCCTAATTACTATGTCGGGATTTTTTAATTTAAATTTACAAACATATTTTACATTTGCTTTTGTTATGTCTTCTCCTATATATCCTATTTTTTCTAAATGTAATATCATAGGATGGTTTAAACTTTTTGTAATATCCTGTCCTTTCTCTATTTCATGACTTAAAAAATCTATTAATATATAGGATAAGGATCATTACAGAACACGAAATATTGCGAGAACAAAAGGAACAACTCTAAATCACTAAATTTTGGGATTTAAGTTTGATTTTTTTATGTTTCTTATATTCATATTTGTATTACATAGACATAAAAACCATATATTTTTACCTACACATAGCCTACATACATGTAGATAATTTAACCTACACATAACCTACCTATGTGTAGGTTATATAAAAACTGAAAATTTTCTATATTTTATTTTGAATTCTAGTGTGAGAAACAATAAATATTACATTTGTAACATTTTCACTTACATTTGAGGTTTTTAGGATTGAAAAAATGAGTAATTCATTTTGTTCTGCGTGTTCTCGCAATATTTAGTGTTCTGCATAGAACATTCCCCTATATATATATATATATTCTAAGATAGACTTGAAAATATATTCTTTTTGAAACTTATATGAAAATACAAATATTTTTGCCAAAAGGAGAATTATAAATAATATTTCTTAAAGTATATATTTTGGAAATATATATTGGTGAGCTTTTATTAGAAATAATATTTCGGAAAAATTTATACAAAAATTAAATATATGAATACTTAACAATTACAAGAAGATACGTATTCTCATACGAATAAATACACTCCGGAATAGGACATCGACACATGGCAAAGATATACAAGTATAAGGATACAAATACAAATATGCCCATCCTTGGGAAGGAAATACATGTATAAATACTTGAAAGGTATCAAGTTAAATTATACTGTTTTAACAAATATTTCGAAATTTAATAAATATAATTTAAGTTAAAATATTTATCATTTTAACAAATAATTCTATAACTTGAAATAATATTGAAGACACAAAGATACGTAACTCGAAGACACTAATTAATACTAAGTCAAGGCACGACCCGCTCGTCTAATAGACCGTAGTACGTTGTAGGTAGTCGTGCACACTAGTAGCAACTTGAGTTACGTCGGATTGAAGAACGCAAAACTGTGAGTTCATGTCCCCCTTTTCTCTTAACTGTTTTTGGTTTTATAACTCTCGGGGGTGGAATATATGTTACGAAAGTTTAAACGGTATGAAATGAACTATTAGATCATGTGAGGATAGATTGAAATTGAAATGCCATTAATTCTTAATTAGGGACGAATGTTAGATATAACGGGTTTGGCCGAACCCCACTCATGGTACTTGTGACCACTTGAGTGCTTCGGTGTCCCAGTCGAGGTGAATCGACAATAGTCAAGGTGAATTGACATGGTCAAGGAAAATTGAAATAGTCGAAGGGGAATTCGTCATAGTCGAAGGGGAATTCGACATAGTCGAGGGAATCGACGAGGGTATAAGCCTACTCATTTCGAGTGCTCCCTATGTCTTCACATGTTTTAATGTCCTTGCAAAACTTTAATTTGATTTGTTCATAAATGCTTTTCATACCTGTTTTCAAAGGAGTTTCTCAAAGGTTTACAAGCTTTTCAGTACTCAAACAAAACGCATGAACTCGCTCAACTTTTGTTGATGTTTTCCAAAATTACATGTATTTCAGGTAACAAGTTGGATCTTGGGCACATGTGTTGTTTCTAGAAGTAGATTCCAAGTTTAGATGTCATCCACTTTTGTTGATCTGTAACTTAGTCGAAGGTTGTGCTGTTTGAAACTTAAATAAATGGTGTTTGTAATACTTTAAACTTAATGAATGGATGAACATCGTTTTGATCATATAGTTGTTTATTATAATTGAATGCAATGGTATTAAACAAGTCACACATCATACGCTTCCGCAAAAGTCAGGGTATGACACGCGAAGGCTTTGCCTTCGGGCTACGCCGGAGCTAGTTGTCAGGACGCAGCCCGGTGCTGCCACGTGTCACGCCATTTGTCGACCCTACTTCATGACTGGACATAGCTAGGCCCTACCCAGCCTACGTCGCGGGTCGCAAATCCCCTGGCTGAAGTTTACGCGGGCCGCGAGAGGAGCCGAATGGACACTATAAATAGAGGCCTTCAGCCTCAGTTTCAACTCGCTCATTTCTCTTTCTCTCTCTCGAATTTCTATATAGTCAAAGTAATTTTCGGGCATAATATCCCCTAAATAATGAAGTTCTGCCCCGTTGTAAGTATTATAACCCCGGTTACGTATTAGATATGCTGCCCGATTGATCCACGGTTTCGTAACGGCTATCGTGGTTCTGCCCGACGTAGTCGTTGGAATGCCGTCTCGGGGAGGGTATTGCTAATGTAAATATTGGGTTATTATACTAACACGTGTGCATTTGTGTAAATTATAGATAATCACCGGGAAATCCTTAAAGAAAACCTAAGACATCAAAGTGAGTAATCTCCTTTTTGCGAACTGTTTTTACAAAACCTTTTATATTTTACATTATGATTAGCAGCGATTGAGTCTTTGTAATTCTTCAATTACTGCCGGTATGTTGGGGTTTTGTATACAAAATGTGGAACACGTTACCATTAGACAAAGAGTTAGCCAATGGGTAATATGACCCACCAGTCAGGATTGACAGTACTGAATGAGTAATTGTGTAGATGTAAACATTCTAATGGCTCTCAATACTGTTAAAATATAAAACTCTTCTTGATTAAACTGGGATTCACTCACCAGTATTTCCCACTGACAAAATGTTTTTAAACGCATTTCAGGTAACAAAATGTGAAAGCCAACTAGAAGCCAGCTGGACAGCACTGAAGGCTCGGAGAAAGTGGCTATAAAAGTTACCTAAATAAAAGAAGATGTTTTATTCAATAAAATAGAGAGTATCTCTATAAATCAGTTTGTAATGAAAACTTGGGTTTTATCCCAAATGCACTTATTTATATAAAATGTGGTGTTTTATTCTGATAAAATATTTCCTAACTACGGTCCTGATGTAAATTCCGCTGCCAAATTGATAAACACCGATACCACCAATACTGATTCTCGCGGCCGCCCGTTCCCGGGACAGATAGGGGGCGGGGGTTGCGACATGTATCAATTTCATTCGACTGACATCAGTTCAGGATAGTCTTGAATTTCTCTAAATTTTGCTTGTCTATGATTTACCATATAATAAAACACTGAGTAGGATTTAGGGAAAACGGTGAAAAGTGTGAGAACAGTACGCTTATGGATCGTCAGATCAAAACAATCTATGGACTAGATTGACACGGTGGCGTTTTCGTAAATAACATCAATTTTATTACGTGGGCGTTCTTCATTAAGGGTAAAAAGGTCTTTAAACTTCTCTACACAAAACGCCAAATTCATGAATAAAACGCCACTAAATTGTCGCCTTAAACTACAAAGCACACATCATCCTAATCTAAAACGCCAATAGATATAAAACGCTAAACTTTGTTTTTAAATGATAAAGCTGAACAAACAGTAACTGAAACGACGGAACTTCATTACTAGCATTTATTATAATAAAATCCCTCCTAAAATACGCACCAAAAACATCCTATATAAACAACATCTCAGACCTTCCATTGAACACACCAAACCCAAAACGCCATATTTTACTATAAACAATTCAACTTAGAAATGCCAAAAAATCCAAACATCAAAGATTCCAATCGACGTTTCTTTGAGATACATTTTTTTCTCGGTAAAGTTTCACTCAATGTGATGGGCAAAATCCTTATGTGGGGATATTGCTCATCTCATTGAGCAAAATCTTATTGAGTTTATCTTCAATATAAATGCTAAAACATACAAAAACCAAAAATTGCAAACGTCGTTTCTTGGAGATTCAGTTTTGTTCTCAATAAAGTTTTACTGAATGGGGTGGACAATATTGTTAGACATCTTTTTTAACTAAGGATGAACATGTTGTCCATCTCATTCAGCAAAACATTTTTGAGTTTAGAATGACCAAATTAGAGGTTTAAGGTACTTTTATTTAGTAAAAGGTGTTATTTTTTTGCGTTTGGTTTGTGTGTCCGATCTTATATGTTTGTTATGCTACTTCCAAGTACCATGTTATGAACAATAAGTAGAAAAAAAGATGGGGAAAAAATTAAAAAATGTTATATAAGATATATAAAGCGCCAAATTCCAATCTGTGTGTGTCCTGTAAAAATAAAAAATACAAAAGCGCCAAACTACTCTTCGCTTACTCTCGAAGACCGTGGCGATTTTCTTTTAATTATAGTCTTTTTGCATGTCGATGCGTAGTGTCCGTAGCCTTTGCAATTCTGACACTGTCTTTCTTTGGCCCTGGGTGTCGATTTTGATTTTGTTTTTTCGATTGCTACCTCCTGCTTGGATTTTAGGCGCTTCCGAGATCCAGAACCTTTCGGCTTATACCCAACAGGGACTCTTATTGGATTCTTGTCGTTTTATATTGACCAGTTATCTCCGCAAATCTATACCCAGTACTAGCGGGAGGAGCAACAATCTACATATCTTGAACCTTTTTCATATAAGACTGAACATGATCATTGTATAAGGATAGCTCCTCCTTATTACCAGATAAACGGTTCAAAGTATACAACATTGAAAAAATAATTTCTCGCATCATACATTGCACATCGGGATCAAGCTCGGTCATATATTCACAACTAATTGAGTATTCCGAAGAGCAGTTTGGGGAAGCCTCTTTACGCCATCTATTCAAAATGTATTGTTTTGGAAATTCCCTAATGTCCAAACTTCTCAAAACATAGAATATATGTCTACATAGCAAACCAAACTGCTCAAAACGCCTGCATGACCAACTACATGTGCAATCAGACATACGGTACATTACCTGAAAAATGCCAAAAACAATATCTCTATAATGCCATGCAGAGAATGTTTGTATAAAAAAACAAATAAAAAAACCACAACAAATGGATTAAAAAATAAATTAAATGTTATAAAAGAATATGATAAACGCCATATACAGAAAATGCCACATAAAAAAATAAAAACTTCATTGTCTACCTCGAATAAGGATGTACAAGGCTGCTGGAAATCATTTATGTAAAACATAACAAACCAATCGGGCTGATCTTCGTAACGTTGATTTATGCAATCCGCAATTCCGATTAGCTCAGCTTGAACGTCACAAAATATATTTTTCGTGTATATGTCAGCAGCTTGGCCCTCCAACAGTTGGTAATTACTTTTCAACTGGGGGCGTTTGTATCGAGATTCATGATATTTTTTCGGTGCGTGTGACGCTGTGCTTCTATTGCAGTTTTGTAATGAGTCATGAACTCAACAAGAGTAACTTTTGAATTGCACACTTGACCAAAAAAATGATTCTCACTCTCCGACCTCGATGTCGTTCGCATAAGGCCCGACAGCTCCTCCATTCTATAGTATGCAGGGATCCAAGATTCCCTGAGTTGAAAAATATCAAAGAGCCAGTCATTATCTGCTAAATTGAACTCTCCGATAACCACTTCTTATTTTGATTCAAACTCTTCGGGTGTAAGAATATCCGTCCACACAACACCACCAATACGTTCTTTGAAATTGGTGGAATTGCATAGCCTAACACCAACCTATGTATAACACGAAAACGCCATGCAGAAAACATATATATTAGACATAGACAAACTTACATGAAAAACAGTAACAAGGTACAGAATTCCATATATTTTAAAACGCAGTATCTCTTAAAACGGCAAACATAAAAATAAGAAAATCAACCTTCAGAGAAAGTTTATGCATCACATGCCACATGCATAACCGATGCCTTGGTCAGTGACAACAACTTTTGGTTGAGAACCAGCAGCTTTTAGAACAACTCTCAACAACCAAATATACGTATCAGCGGTTTCTGACGCCAATAATGCAGCACCAAATGTAACATTGCAGTGGTGATTGTCTATACCAGTGAACAATATAAACATCATAGCTGTCACACCCTGGCTTTGCGGAAGCGTGGGTTTATTTGGTGTGACTTCTTAATACCATAGCTTAATCACAACAAAGCTATATGAAATTAAAACCATGCAGATCATCCATTGATTAAAGTCTTAAAAACAAAATACCACAATATTGTTTGAAACGTTGACACATGCTTCGAGTTTACAACACTACCAAATAAAACATTGTTCTTAAGACGCAACCACAAACTTAAAATAGACGTAGTTTAAGAACTGTGACTCGTCCAGGTAAAAGCCACAACCCCTAAACTTGGATGATCCCATAACTCTAACGCAGCGTGAAAACGTAGCATAACGTGCCAGATCCTTAGTTCCCTGAAATACATGTAAGTTGGAAAAATCAACAAAAATGTTGAGCGAGTTCATGTATAAGTGAGTATGTAAAACCTTTGTAAGTATAAAATCCCTGGTATGTAGCAAATAAGAGATCACCAATGGTTTGCAAGGCCATTGATATGTGTGAAGTGCAGTAGGAAGACTCAAAACTAGCAGATTTTTGCGTCGGGCACCAAGTCACCCCGAGGTCCGTACTGTTGGGCCTGGGGCTGGGCTCGCTACACCCAGATAGATCTACCGCTATTGTCCCTCGGTCCTACACTGAGGATTAATGGCCTTCAGTTCCCGCCTACTCACTCACATGTTCTAAGCAGTAACCCTCCTTACGCTAAACATACCATGTGTAAAGTATTCGTAATCACAGTAACATGTATTTCACCCCCGCAGTTTAAAAACTGAAAACAGCTAAGAGAAAAGGGGGACATGACTCACCGAAATGCGTCTCTAACAAGAAATCTCCCGGTCAACCTGCTGTGCGACGACCTACACGTACTAACTTCTATTAGACGGACGGCCGTGCCTTAGCTTAAGGTTTAATGTCTTTGGGAAATAGTTAGGCAACTATTTCGTAATTACACTTCGTAATTATTTTGCAAATATATTCCTTCCCAAGGATGGGGGTTTTAATACATGTGCGTTCGTATAACTTCGAAATATATTATTAAGTCTCACTTAATGTAATATATTTTATTTCATTTGACCAAAATACTTTACTTCCAAAATATAAATATTTTTCTCAAAAATATTATATTTTATTCCATATAATTTACCCAAAATAATACTTTTATCAAAATACACATCTAAAAGTATTTTCTGAAAATACGTAAGTTACATTTAAAGTTCGGGTGGTTATAATGATACCGGTGTAACTTAAATATTTATTGTGAAGGCGTTCGTATTATTTTGGAGCCGTGAATATTCAGTGTATTCTAGTAATATTATTTTTTTACCCTAAAAATAATATTCATGAAGTTCACACAATAATCATAAAATCTCACAAGTGTTACTATGAAAAATATATATCCTAAATATATATTTAACAAGTCTTATTTCTAAAAATCCCACCTCCGACACTTGTAAGTTTTGTAATAAAATTGTGGCAAAATTTACATTTTGATAACAAGTTAAAAATATAGTTATAACACTTGTTGTAAAAAAAATATATATTCCAAGTGTTTATATTTCTGTAAAAATTTCGCCAGAGTTTCCTCTGTAACTGGAGGTGGCCACGCTTTCAAGCGTATCATTTTCTTTTAAAAACCCAATCAACAATTTTCTCAACATCAACAAACAATATTTCAACATCAAACTAGTAAAAAATATACGTAAATCGCAAACACATGAACTTGTGGGTTATGTAAAAGTGTGTAGTAATCTTTCAATATTCTTAGTAGATCTTTCTGTCTTTGTAAATAAAATCGGTTTCTTGAAGTTCTTATTTTTAAAGAAAGTGTAAGTTTACAACTTCTCAGTCAAAAGTTACGAACATATTTCTTTGGTAAAACCTTTTGTTACATAAGTGTCTACGCACTGGTTTGCTCACAAAAACACCTTTGTTTCAAGAAAGATTCGGCTTCTAAACATGATTTCATTTGACACTTGGTTCTTCGAAAATACCACTTGTAGATCTTTAGATCTACTAGTTTTGGACTCTATTTTATAAGAAAAACTCTGTTTACACAAGTTCATGTTAATAAGTAGTAGTGTTCGTCATCTAATCATTTTCACACTTAAACATACAATAGTTCATGTTTCGTGAACATGACTTAGCCAGGTTAGATGACGATCCGAACTACTACTAGCATCAAACAACATACAAGAATCATAACAAAACAAGTTTCAAGAGTTTTACACTAATATTCATTCTTTAACCAACATGTTCATCACTTTAGTAGACTTTTAGTTTTGATCTCTAGTGTTCATGATTTTTATCCGACAAATTTCTTATTAGCCACTTTAGATATGAACAATAGGGTGTTTAGAGTCACTTACTACTAGCTCGAGGCTAGGGAAGAAACTAGAC
Organism: Helianthus tuberosus; assembly: GCA_030545235.1. Taxonomy (NCBI): domain Eukaryota; kingdom Viridiplantae; phylum Streptophyta; class Magnoliopsida; order Asterales; family Asteraceae; genus Helianthus; species Helianthus tuberosus. Next base: position 137,887,318 of record CM060357.1, read on the forward strand.
GAAAAATGGGTGGTTAATAGCGTTGTGGTGAGGTCCTTGTGATTCCGTAGGCACCGAGCTTCCTTATACGTGATCCTTCACCTTTGAGTATACTTGGAAATGCAAGATCAAAGTCGGAAAATGATGATGGGTGGGGGGTGGTGTTCGGCCGAGAATCAAGAGAGGAGGAGAGGAAGATGTGATTTTGTGAAGTGTAGGTTATGAAATGAAGATGATCTCATGGGTCTTCTTATAGACCATTCATTAAGATTAACCATTGGTTACTATGTCTAAAAGATATTAAGCATATGTAAATAAAATAATCAAGAAACTTCTGGGGTGTCCCCACATGGGAACCGAAATCGTTGGGGGGGGGGGGGTTAATGGATTGGATTCTAACTAGATGGTTAAGTTTAGTTATGTTTAGTTAGAAGTTTATTAGTGTGTTATGTGTGTTGTAAGTTATAACGGGTGTTAGGGTATTCGGGGACCCTAACTGGCTCAGAAAAAGAAAAACAGTGCCAATGACAATATTTTTATGTTCTGGGTAAAGTCCGGTTGTTCGGTTGGATATTGATTCGTTAAAGTGCTTAATAAGCATTTAAAGTGTCTTTATGTTATTTTTAGTGACACAAAGAATTCCCGACACTTTGGAAAGTGTCTAGTATTATTTTCTCATGTTTTTGCACTTTACTAGTTGGCTTAAATGCTGAATTTTATATTAAAGTGCAGAATTTTGTGTTTAAAACATGTTTTAGGCACATCCGGTCACTATAACTATCACCTAGTGACGCAGTTCTACAATCCTCACCTCCCTACACTCTCTACTAGTGTAGTAATCTATTCCCGGCTCATACTGGCCTCAGAGACAGTAACTGTCTGATGCTGGCTATGTCAGCATGTTTACTGGGTATCCCGTATAGTGTGCTCACTGTGCTTTTGTGCATCAAGGTTGTCACTAAGGTTTGTGTGTAAATAATAGAGTGACAGTAATAAGGTATGATTCATGAACATGTATATATCAGAATTCAAGTAGCAGTTTAATCACAACTGTAAGCAAGCACAGTAATTAAGCAGCAATTAAATATTAATTAATTCGTATGGATACCTGGTTTGGTGAGGGTTGTCACTATAGCGTGTCGTCGATATGAACTTCGTCAGCAGGAATGATCACTGTTTCTTGTGTTGGACTCTTTCTCAAATTTGACACATGAAATGTATCGTGAACACCATTGAGTTCAGCAGGTAGGTCCAACTTGTAGGCTAGAAGCCCAATCCTTTGCAGTATCTTGAACGGGCCAATGTAACGCGGATTCAACTTCCCACGCTTTCCGAAGCGTGCCACACCCTTCCAGGGTGATACTTTCAATAAAACCATATCCCCAACTTGAAATTCCTGGGGTTTCCTCTTTGGATCTGCATAGGCTTTCTGTCTGTCGCGAGCCGCCTCGATGCGTTTTCGAATCTGCGCAATCTTGTATGTTGTCTCTTGGACTATTTCAGGACCAATAAGCTGCCTATCACCTGCATCAGCCCAGCATAGTGGTGATCGACACTTGCGTCCGTAAAGAGCTTCAAATGGCGCGGCTCCAATGCTTGTGTGGTAGCTATTGTTGTATGAAAACTCGGCCAATGGTAAGTGTTTATCCCAGCTACCACCAAGATCCATTACACATGCTCTCAGCATATCCTCCAATGTCTGAATAGTTCTTTCACTTTGGCCATCAGTTTGCGGATGAAATGCAGTACTTAGGTTCAATTACGAGCCAAAAGTTTATTGGAAGGATTGCCAAATCCTTGATGTGAAACGTCCATCTCTATCAGAGATGATTGGGAGAGGCACTCCATGACGTGCAACGATTTCTCTCATGTAAATTTCCGCAAGTTTACTCGTATTGTCTTTCTCTTTGATTGGCAAGAAATGTGCGGACTTTGTTAGGCAGTAAACTATCACCCAAATAGTATCATGACCCCTGGGCGTCTTGGGCAGTTTCGTTATGAAGTCCTTTGAAATCTGTTCCCATTTCCACTTGGGAATTTCAGGTTGCTGCAGAAGTCCTGAAGGCTTCTGGTATTCAGCTTTCACCTTGGCGCACGTTAAACACTTGCTAACATAAACAGCAACGTCGCCTTTCATTCTAGGCCACCAATAGTAATCTTTAAGGTCCTGCTACATCTTATCCGCTCCTGGATGGATAGAGTACCGTGATTTGTGTGCCTCATCAAAAATAACTTTTCTCAAACCACCAAACAGAGGAACCCAAATCCTTTTCATAAAACATAACGTTCCTTCCTCGTTTGGCACTAATTGCTTCTCCATCCCACGGAGATATTCTTCTTCAAGGTTTCTTTCCTTAAGAGCTTCTTTTTGTGCAGCACGAATGCGCAGGAAAAGATCTGTTTGGATAATCATTTCTAAGGCCCTAACCCTTATGGGCTTGATCATTTCTTTACGACTCAGGGCATCAGCGACCACATTCGCTTTCCCTGGGTGATACTTGATCTCGCAGTCGTAGTCGTTCAACAATTCGACCCAACGTCTTTGTCTCATATTCAGCTCTTTCTGGTCGAATATGTGCTGCAGACTTTTGTGATCCGTAAAGATTGTACATTTCGTACCATATAGGTAGTGTCTCCAGATCTTTAATGCAAATATCACTGCGCCTAGTTCCAAATCATGTGTGGTATAGTTCTTTTCATGTACTTTCAGCTGGCGCGATGCGTAAGCTATAACTTTCTGGTGTTGCATCAACACGCAACCCAAGCCTTGTCGCGAAGCGTCGCAATATACCACAAAATCATCTGTACCCTCTGGTAGTGCTAAGATTGGCGCATTGCAGATCTTGTCTTTTAATAGCTGAAATGTTTCTTCCTGTTTGATTCCCCAATCAAACTTCTTATCTTTCTACGTGAGGAGTGTCAGTGGTGGAGCGATTTTTGAAAAATCCTCAATGAACCTTCGATAATAGCCAGCCAAACCCAAGAATTGTCGAATCTCGGTTGGCGTCTTTGGGGTCTCCCAATTCTTTATCGCCTCAATCTTGGTGGGGTCCACGTGAATCCCATCTCCATTCACCACATGTCCAAGGAATTGGACTTCACGTAGCCAAAACTCGCACTTAGAGAATTTGGCATATAACTGTTCCTTTTTCAGCAGCTCCAAAATGGCTCTTAGATGCTGTTCGTGTTCAGCCTTCGTCTTTGAATAAATCAAAATATCGTCTATGAACACAATCACAAACTTATCCAAGTATGGCTTGCAGACTCGGTTCATTAGGTCCATGAAAACTGCAGGCGCGTTTGTTAACCCAAACGGCATAACTAGGAACTTGTAGTGTCCGTAGCGAGTTCTGAAAGCGGTCTTCGGAATACTTTCCTCCTGTATCCTAAGTTGATGGTATCCAGATCGAAGATCGATCTTAGAGTAAAAGCTTGAACCTTGCAACTGGTCAAATAGATCATCGATCCTTACCAAGGGATATCTATTCTTGATGGTCAACTTATTAAGCTCACGGTAGTCTATGCACATACGGAAACTACCGTCCTTCTTTTTAACAAACAAAACCGGAGCTCCCCAAGGTGAGAAGCTTGGTCTGATGAATCCTTTGTCCAATAGCTCCTGGAGTTGTGTCGACAACTCCTGCATCTCTGATGGCGCAAGTCTATAGGGTGCCTTGGCTACAGGCGCGGCGCCTGGAACCAAATCAATGTGGAACTCAACTTGCCTTTGAGGCGGTATTCCTGGCAAGTCTTCTGGGAAAACTTCCGGATATTCCTTAACGACTGGAATGTCTTCAATCTTTTGTTCAGCAACTTTCTTATCCACGATGTGTGCCAAGAAAGCAACACATCCCTTCTTCAAGCACTTTCTAGCTTTTAGACAACTAATAATTCTCAGCGGCGTATCATGCTTCTCTCCGTGCACTATGATGGCTTCTTCATCTGTCAGTGGGATGCGGATGGTCTTCTCATGGCAAACGATCTCGGCTTTGTTACTCGATAGCCAATCCATTCCCACCACCACATCAAAGCTTCCCAGCTAGACAGGTAGTAAGTCCAACGTAAACTCGTGCCCTCCCAGTTCAATCACACATCCTCGGACAACTTCCCTGGTCTCAACTAGTTTTCCATTTGCTAATTCGATGGAGTACGGAACGTCTAACTTACTAGGCGTCAATCCAAGTATTTCCTTAAATTCTAATGACACGAAACTATAATCCGCACCAGTATCAAACAGAATAGATGCAAAGTGTTGATTTACAGGGAACGTACCAGTAACAACGTTGGGATCCTGGCACGCTTCCCTTGCGCCGATGTTAAACACTCTTCCGCGGGCTTGATTCAATTTTGGGCATTCCTTCTTAAAGTGCCCAACTTCACCACAATTAAAGCAACCTGGCCCTCGGCCATTCCCGTTTCCAATTCCACCCTGAGCGTTATTTTGGTTGCGATTTCCATTCCCAGCTTGATTCGCAACATTTCCACGGTTTCCGTTTCCGCCTCGATTGTTGTTCCTATTACCAAAACCTCCTTGGCCACCCCGGCCATTACCAACCCAGCAAGTAACCTTCAAGTGACCAATTTTGCCACAAGTCTCACATTTTCTATTCCTGCACTGGCCAACATGGTGGTACTGGCATGATTCGCACTTTGGTAAAGCGCCCATGTAACCTTTTCCTTAGCTATCAGCACCGGTTTTGGCCCTTTCCGGTGTGCTTGATTCTCCTTTCTTACCAACACCGCTAGTTCCCTGCTTAAAGTTCGAGAACTTCCTTTTGTTATCCCCAGACGACTCTACGTGCGTCTCATTCTTCTTTGGTTCAACATTCGAAAACTTGTTCAACCTAACAGCCTCCTCTGTGAGCGCCACACTTAAGTCGATGGCTTCTGTGATCGTTGCAGGCTTGGACGAGGTAACCATACTCATGATTTGTGGAGCTAAACCCCAAATAAAGCGCTCAATTCGCTTGAATTCCGGTGTAACAATATAAGGTACCACATGAGACAGGTCGTGGAATCTCTGAACGTACTCAGCAATCTTGGGACCATCCATCCTTAAATGCCAGAATTCAGTCTCCAATCTTTGTATCTCAGCACGAGAGCAATACTTCTTTCGCATTAGCTCTTTTAACTCAGCCCAGGTCAACGCGTAAGCAGCGGCTTCACCAAGAGTTTGCACTTGTAAGTTCCACCAGGACAGGGCTCCGTCCAAAAATAGCCCAGAAATGTAAGTCACTTGTTGGTCTGGAGCGCACTTGCTCATTCGAAGAACAGAGTCTGTTTTCTCAGCCCATCTTACAAAAGCAACAGCACCTCCGGTGCCATCAAAGTTCGCAGGCTTGCAGTCTAGGAACTGCTTGTAAGTGCACCCTGCACATACGTTAGCATATACGGATGGTATTAGCAAACATGCTATAAATATCCAAATGTATTGTAATACGTCCCAAGCGACTTAACATTACCATGCGGTGGATTGTTGTTGCCGTTATTGATCGAACTGCTTCCGTTGGCTCCTCCTTGTGAGGCTGCATACTGTGCTATGGCGGCAGCAATGATTTGTTGAAGTTCTGCCTCGTTGGCAGGCATGCGCGGATCGCGTTTCGGTGGCATCTTCTAAAAGATGATTGTGTTGGTTAGGTCATAATAAGTAAAGTGTACGTATGTATTCAATAATATCAACACATAACATCTCATGTTATAAATAAATCAACCACATAACATCTCATGTTATAAATAAATTAACCACATAACATCTCATGTCATAGAACATAATCAATAAATCAAACATCACATATGATGAGAATACTGTGATTGCGCTATCATAAATCAAGACCACAATGTAAGGTTTACAAGTACATAACTGTATCGTACATCATCAGCGACTAAGGGCCACATCGCCCTAGTCCAAAATATCTAGTCAGTGTTAAGAACATCAAATATACAAATCATCAAAAGTCATGATCATCAAAAGTGCGGTCTTCAAAAGCCGTGTAGTCTGCACAATCGCGGTTCTCTCATCAAAAGTAGCATCACCTGCAACAAACCAAAAATGTGCCTATGCTGATGGCGGTGGAGGAGGGGGAAAACGAGAAAAGAGTAGGCGACGCATATGAAGCCAATCCTCCTCCATAGCGCGATGAGAGCGCAAAAAGTAAGCTATCTGCTGCTCCGGGGTCCAAAAACGAGCAGCAGAATCCGGTGAAAGTGGTCGAGGAGGGTGTGATACAGCAGGTGGAGTCTGGCACTGGCACGGGAGTCGCTGAACTCTCTCTAGCTCCTGTACGCGACGGGTCAGCGCCTCCTGCTGTATCATGAAAGAAACAAGGACATCCTCGGTAGTAGACCCGACATAATATGGGTGATACGGATCCGTCGGTGGCATAATGGGTGGCGTGGTCCAGAGGAACGGCTCACTAGATGGAGCAAAGGATGGTACAGTAAACGGTGCAACAGTGGGAACAATAAAAGGATGAGAACTCTGAGGCATGAACTGGCTGCCTCCTGCCACAAAAGGTGTATGACCAAACGTCTGACGAGATGGACCCTCTCCAGGACGTGGGGGAGGTATGTCCTGAAGAAACGTGATAGGTAAGTCGGTGCGATGAGCATCCGTGGCGTGTGTGGGTAGCAACGGAACAACAATGGGAGCTGACACAAGAGCTTAAACGGGGGCTACTGGTGGTGTAACTGGTATCACGAAAGGTGGGTAATCATCGTCATCCTCTATCCACCCATTGTGGGTGTGAGCGTATCGTGGATCAATGTGGGTCGCGAAAGGTGCATGATCGGACATCACTGGCATAGGATCAAGATGTGGTGCGACAATAGGTAGGTCCGCAATGGGTGGTGCGAGAGCTGGTGCGACAACGGGATCCTCTAACAACAGTGGAGCATCAATATGAACATCGACAGCATGATCATCCACCAACTGTGGAACAACAACAGGATGATCATCAACAGGTATATCATCAGCCAAAGGGGCAACCGCAGGTGCATCGGCATGAACAGGGTCATGCTCCAATGCGGGGTCAGGAGCGTCAACTGGCTCAGGGGCCACAGCAGGCTCTGGGCCAACGTCGTGAGGTGCAACAGACATCGCCATGTCTGAGTCGGAATCAGAGAAATGGAGCTGTACGCCCTAGGTGTGTAGTGAAGCGGACGCTACTGACTCGAAGGAGTGAGCACCAAACAGATCAAAAGGAGCCTCCTCAATGGGAGCCTCGACAGGAATGACAGGATCAGCAATGGGCATAACAGCATGAACTCCAGCCAAAGGAACAACGGGATCGACAACAGGATCATCAGCCAGAGGAACATCGGCGTCCATGAGGGCCACACCATCCTGGTCTCCCTCCGGGGGACCCTCTAGGAACAAGTCGATGTCATCGTCAGGAAGCTCATCATGAGGCAGATCCTCGAGAGGAACTGCGGCAAACGGTAGAGGAGTAGGGACCTGGGGAAAAAGTAGGTCCCCACCGATAGGGCCATCAGCAATAGGAACGTCATCTCCAAAGTCGGGAAGAGCAAACGGCTGAAAATCGTCCTCATCCGTGCTGGTGGTGTCTGACGTTTACACCTCACTCTCTGACATAATCTCATCGTCCGACACGATCGCTAAAGGATCCAAAGTGTCCGACACTCCAGTATCTGAAGAGGAAGCCATGTCGTCTGTAACACAAACACACACATGCACAAATAATCAATCATATAGTCAAATAAGCATGTTAGTCACCAATAAGCAATCAAGTGATTCTCCTAGTCCCACTAGTCTAACCTCTCGGCCTCTCAGACTGAATCTGCTAGTCCCACTAGACTATCCTCCCAGCCTCCTAGACTGACTCCCTAGTCCCACTAGTCAATCCTCCCAGCCTCCCAAACTGACTCCCTAGTCCCACTAGTCAATTCTCCCAGCCTCCCAGACTGACTCCCTAGTCCCACTAGTCAATTCTCCCAGCCTCCCAGGCTGACTCCCTAGTCCCACTAGACAACTCCCTCAGCCTCCCAGACTGAGCCTCCTAGTCCCACTAGTCCCACTAGACCACTACCTCATCCTCCCAGACTAAGCCATAACTAACAAATAAAATGTGCTCAACTTTTGTTTGTAAAAACGTTTTATGACCTGGATCTGGACTTAAGTGGTATGTAATGTAAAAATGTTTTCGTGAGAGCCCTAGTGATCATAGTCTAGACTCGAGAAAGAATCCTAGTTCGCTATGATCAGAGCTCTGATACCAAGCTGTCACACCCTGGCTTTGCGGAAGCGTGGGTTTATTTGGTGTGACTTCTTAATACCATAGCTTAATCACAACAAAGCTATATGAAATTAAAACCATGCAGATCATCCATTGATTAAAGTCTTAAAAACAAAATACCACAATATTGTTTGAAACGCTGACACATGCTTCGAGTTTACAACACTACCAAATAAAACATTGTTCTTAAGACGCAACCACAAACTTAAAATAGACGTAGTTTAAGAACTGTGACTCGTCCAGGTAAAGGCCACAACCCCTAAACTTGGATGATCCCATAACTCTAACGCAGCGTGAAAACGTAGCATACCGTGCCAGATCCTTAGTTCCCTGAAATACATGTAAGTTGGAAAAATCAACAAAAATGTTGAGCGAGTATGTAAAACCTTTGTAAGTATAAAATCCCTGGTATGTAGCAAATAAGGAAATAAAGAGATCACCAATGGTTTGCAAGGCCATTGATATGTGTGAAGTGCAGTAGGAAGACTCAAACCTAGCAGATTTTTGCGTCGGGCACCAAGTCACCCCGAGGTCCGTACTGTTGGGCCTGGGGCTGGGCTCGCTACACCCAGATAGATCTACCGCTATTGTCCCTCGGTCCTACACTGAGGATTAATGGCCTTCAGTTCCCGCCTACTCACTCACATGATCTAAGCAGTAACCCTCCTTACGCTAAACATACCATGTGTAAAGTATTCGTAATCACAGTAACATGTATTTCACCCCCGCAGTTTAAAAACTGAAAACAGTTAAGAGAAAAGGGGGACATGACTCACCGAAATGCGTCTCTAACAAGAAATCTCCCGGTCAACCTGCTGTGCGATGACCTACACGTACTAACTTCTATTAGACGGACGGTCGTGCCTTAGCTTAAGGTTTAATGTCTTTGGGAAATAGTTAGGCAACTATTTCGTAATTACACTTCGTAATTATTTTGCAAATATATTCCTTCCCAAGGATGGGGGTTTTAATACATGTGCGTTCGTATAACTTCGAAATATATTATTAAGTCTCACTTAATGTAATATATTTTATTTCATTTGACCAAAATACTTTACTTCTAAAATATAAATATTTTTCCCAAAAATATTATATTTTATTCCATATAATTTTCCCAAAATAATACTTTTATCAAAATACACATCTAAAAGTATTTTCTGAAAATACGTAAGTTACATTTAAAGTTCGGGTGGTAATAATGATACCGGTGTAACTTAAATATTTATTGGGAAGGCGTTCGTATTATTTTGGAGCCGTGAATATTCAGTGTATTCTAGTAATATTATTTTTTTACCCTAAAAATAATATTCATGAAGTTCACACAATAATCATAAAATCTCACAAGTGTTACTATGAAAAATATATATCCTAAATATATATTTAACAAGTCTTATTTCTAAAAATCCCACCTCCGACACTTGGAAGTTTTGTAATATAATTGTGGCGAAATTTACATTTTGATAACAAGTTAAAAATATAGTTATAACACTTGTTGTAAAAAAAAATATATTCCAAGTGTTTATATTTCTGTAAAATTTCGCCAGAGTTTCCTTTGTAACTGGAGGTGGCCACGCTTTGAAGCGTATCGTTTTCTTTTAAAAACCCAATCAACAATTTTCTCAACATCAACAAACAATATTTCAACATCAAACTAGTAAAAAATATACGTAAATCGCAAACACATGAACTTGTGGGTTATGTAAAAGTGTGTAGTAATCTTTCAATATTCTTAGTAGATCTTTCTGTCTTTGTAAATAAAATCGGTTTCTTGAAGATCTTATTTTTAAAGAAGGTGTCAGTTTACAACTCCTCGGTCAAAAGTTACGAACATATTTCTTTGGTAAAACCTTTTGTTACATAAGTGTCTACGCACTGGTTTGCTCACAAAAACACCTTTGTTTCAATAAAGATCCGGCTTCTAAACATGATTTCATTTGACACTTGGTTCTTCGAAAATACCACTTGTAGATCTTTAGATCTACTAGTTTTAGACTCTATTTTATAAGAAAAACTCTGTTTACACAAGTTCATGTTAATAAGTAGTAGTGTTCGTCATCTAATCATTTTCACACTTAAACATACACTAGTTCATGTTTCGTGAACATGACTTAGCCGGGTTAGATGACGATCCGAACTACTACTAGCATCAAACAACATACAAGAATCATAACAAAACAAGTTTCAAGAGTTTTACACTAATATTCATTCTTTAACCAACATGTTCATCATTTTTAGTAGACTTTTAGTTTTGATCTCTAGTGTTCATGATTTTTATCCGACAAATTTCTTATTAACCACTTTAGATATGAACAATAGGGTGTTTAGAGTCACTTACTACTAGCTCGAGGCTAGGGAAGAAACTAGACGAAAAATGGGTGGTTAATAGCGTTGTGGTGAGGTCCTTGTGATTCCGTAGGCACCGAGCTTCCTTATACGTGATCCTTCACCTTTGAGTATACTTGGAAATGCAAGATCAAAGTCGGAAAATGATGATGGGTGGGGGGTGGTGTTCGGCCGAGAATCAAGAGATGAGGAGAGGAAGATGTGATTTTGTGAAGTGTAGGTTATGAAATGAAGATGATCTCATGGGTCTTCTTATAGACCATTCATTAAGATTAACCATTGGTTACTATGTCTAAAAGATATTAAGCATATGTAAATAAAATAATCAAGAAACTTGTGGGGTGTCCCCACATGGGAACCGAAATCGTTGGGGGGTGGGGGTTAATGGATTGGATTCTAACTAGATGGTTAAGTTTAGTTATGTTTAGTTAGAAGTCTAATTAGTGTGTTATGTGTGTTGTAAGTTATAACGGGTGTTAGTGTATTTGGGGACCCTAACTGGCTCAGAAAAAGAAAAACAGTGTCAATGACAATATTTTTATGTTCCGGGTAAAGTCCGGTTGTTCGGTTGGATACTGATTCGTTAAAGTGCTTAATAAGCATTTAAAGTGTCTTTATGTTATTTTTAGTGACACAAAGAATTCCCGACACTTTGGAAAGTGTCTAGTATTATTTTCTCATGTTTTTGCACTTTACTAGTTGGCTTAAATGCTGAATTTTATATTAAAGTGCAGAATTTTGTGTTTAAAACATGTTTTAGGCACATCCGGTCACTATAACTATCACCTAGTGACGCAGTTCTACAATCCTCACCTCCCTACACTCTCTACTAGTGTAGTAATCTATTCCCGGCTCATACTGGCCTCAGAGACAGTAACTGTCTGATGCTGGCTATGTCAGCATGTTTACTGGGTATCCCGTATAGTGTGCTCACTGTGCTTTTGTGCATCAAGGTTGTCACTAAGGTTTGTGTGTAAATAATAGAGTGACAGTAATAAGGTATGATGCATGAACATGTATATATCAGAATTCAAGTAGCAGTTTAATCACAACTGTAAGCAAGCACAGTAATTAAGCATTAATTAAATATTAATTAATTCGTACGGATACCTGGTTTGGTGAGGGTTGTCACAATAGCGTATCTGCATATGAAAATGCCATGAGAAATGAAACGATAATAAAACACCATTGCATGTAAACTCAGAAAAACTCCAATGCATGTAAACAGTGAAAAAGCCAAAACAACATAAAAATTATTGCATTATAAAATATTACTTGTTGGAACGATATGTGGCATCAAATGAAAGCACATCACCAAACACGTGGTAGTTACGTTTGGCTCGATTATCACACCAAAAAAGTCCCTTCAAACGATTCTCTTCGTCTGTGAGGTAATCATACGAGAAATTAGGTTGTGACTGTTTTTTTCATCCAAATGTCTCACAAACATCTCAGCGTCGTATTCCTCTATAAACAAGTTAATTTACCTCTTGTAGTTCTTAAATTCAACTTTACTTGCATCCACGTATTCAAAACCGCCAAAACAAGTCTTCATAACATTAAACGCCTTAACTGGACCCAAATTCAATTTAGACATACTGTGTATAACATGCTTCTGGAGCTGAGTGAGGTGTCGTTCAGTTGGAAGAAAATGCTTATCGGGACGTTCAACAAGATCATGGTTGTGCTCCTCAACAAACTTATAGACCTTCCATGATCCAGTGCACCACAATTAGTCCTCTTTGAAAAGTTGGATCGCACAATCCGTTCCTTTGATTAGGGTCCAACGTGTCAACCTTCTTGTCCTTATATACCCCAGCTCTCGTACACATGTAATACTTAATATGTTTTTCACCTATGGCGTTTATCTTTTCAGTCCCTTTCCTGACTGAAAAACCACAAGCCTTGGCATACGTAACATACATTGAATAACAATCATTGAGGCTTGTGAATATCATGTCCATTCTGGGCTTTATTTCTTCACAAACGTCAGGAATGATAAATGGTAAACCAGTTTTGGGGCAAAACCTTTCATTCGAGGAAACACCTGCGTCTGAGAAAAACAGTGAGGAACAATTTCAGAAAAACGCCATTAAAATAGAAAATGTCTCCTGATATCATTATCGATGAAAACGCCATTAATTGAATAATAAACAAGCCCTAATAAACATATAATTGAAAACGCCATAATAAAAACGCCATAATACAAACACCATTACTTGATTGATTAACAAATATGATGAATTAAAAAATATTATTGCAACGTGATAATCAAAACGCCATCAGATGAATAATTAAAAATAATTAACAGCATGAATAATTAACAAATATAACATGATAATGAAAACGCCATAGTTAACAAAACTGATGTTTACAAATTAACAAATAGTAATAACTGATGTTTACAAATACTACTCAATAATATTCAAAACTAATCAGGTGTAAAACGCCAATGATCGTAAAACATAAGAAATATACTAGATCCCAAACGACAATTAAAATTAATAATGAAAACTCCATTTATCAGTTCTTACTAATTGTTTAACTACCAATGAAAACAAGAATACATTAGATACATGAACAACGCCATTGAAAGCATACAATACATTATGAAATATTGTTTTGAAAAAAAAAAAGCAATGAAACAAGCATAAAAGAACAAAACGCCATATCTGTTGTATATGTGTTGCATGATTTGCTGGAACAAAAATAAGAAACGTCATCAAACATTACTTTGTCGAACAGAATCCACGTTAGACGTCATAGATCTGAGAAAGTGGAAATAAGATAACAACTAATACGGAATCTTTAGAGTTTTATTTTGAAACAGAATTATAACTCGAATAAGGAGGGAATGTACAAAAGGAAAATGGTACCCCTGCATATCATTTAGCGCCCTCTGCCACGTGTTGGGTCAGGATCCGTTCTCACCGTTCTCACACTTTAGGGCGTTTTCTCCTGATCCCGTACCATAAAACACTTTATTTTTAATGTAACCGTATTTTTTTAAATTTTAGAACAAAATAAAGCAATTACTCATTAAAAGTTTATTTGGTAAACATAAACCTTAAATACACAAAAAAAAAAAACAAAAATTAAGTGTCAAGTTTGCATTGGCGTCTAATAGCTTAAGTACATAATTATATTTTACCAAAGCTACCGATCGGAGAATGTTCAAAACTCGTTTACGATAATAAAATATATTATATTTGAGTACAACTCCATTTTAAATAAAATTTATATTAGAAAGTTGACAAAAAAAAAATACTAAACATAACTGTGTCTTTAGTTTTTTTCTTTTAAAGTTCACGAATGCAAGTTATTAGGAATAATCAAATCAATGATAAATGAAATACTAAAAAACTGTCTAGTTTTCATCATTTATATTCCACCGAAGTTACTGATCATGCACGCCCGAAAGCCGTTTACCAAACCAAAAAAATACTTTATGTTAAATACAACTCCGTTTTCAACAATATTATATCGAATGTTGAGAAAAAAGAATAAAAAACTAAACATAGCAATGTATTTATATTTATTTCAAAAGTTAACAAACGTAAATTATTAAAGTAAAAGACAAATAATAAATGAAATATGATTAGAAAGAAGTGTGGAGTTTTCATTGTCATCAAGCAGTTGAAGCGTGTGATTATATTCTGAAGTTACAAATCTAAGGACATTCGAAAGCCGTTTAAGATAACAAAAAAGTTCTTTATTTTGAATATTTTTTCCCTTAAATTTATATTGTGGTATGGTGTTGACAAAAAAACTATTAATAACTCTGTGTTTTTTTAAGTTTACGAACACAAATTATTAGAGAAAAACTAAATTGAATGATAAAAGAAGTATTATTATTAAAAAAAGAGAAAAATACAAGTTTTGTTCTTTATGTTTGTACCAAATTTCAGGCGATGTCCTTTAATGCAAAGCTTGATGAATTTTGTACATATTGTTTCAAAATCTTGCACAGCATGTCCTTTGAGCCTAACTCGGTTATTTTTTCTTGTTAAGTCTGGTCACACAAGGGTATCTTAGTCTTTTTACTTATTTAGTTAAAGTATTATAATAAATAAAAGAAAACCGAAGTTAAAAAGTTAATTATATTATAACACATTTATATTTAAAAGGTTAATTATATTATAACACATTTATATGTCTCACACTCTTTCATTCTCAACCAACCTCCACCCACAGGCCACAGGCCACAACCACCAACCCAACACCTCCCACTACCACACCCACTATTGCAACAACCTGTAATAACCAAACCATCATCGTCCACCGCCAATGAAACCCCACCAAAACCCTAACCACATCTTCAACTTGTCGCCGCATATGGTTAGATCTGATCGGATTTCATGCCAGTTGCAGGCTTTGAAACGAGAAAGATGGTCAGATATCACAGCTTTAATCCAGATTGTATAAATCAAATGCTTCAGTGAGTTGATGCCTATCGGGTACGAAGATAGCGTTTCAGCCGCATTGATGGATGTTGATATCTTCCAACGCAGTGACGGAGATTGATGTGTGTGAGTGTTATATAGTTTTTAATGTATATTTTAAGCCTTTTTTAACACTTTAGTCAAGTTTTAAATTTATAAAACACGGTATTTTGCTAACACTAAACACACATAAGGGCAAGTGCACCCATCGTGAGGGTAGTATAGCGTTGGTAAGATACCGAGGTCGTCCAAGGACACAAGAGCTTTTAGTACCGGTTTATCCTCAACGTCTAATGATGTGCACAAAATGCAACATATAAATTACATCAATTATGGCATAAAACTAACCCTTTTTTAGTACTAATGTTGGAAAAAGTGTGTTTTTGTCTTCCTTTTGTATTTTCAGGATTAAATGAGCTCAAATTAACAAAAAAAGCAAAAAGGCAGCTAAATCTAACATAAATACAAGTAAAGGAACAAACGTGGCATGCCCGACCTCCCCGACAGCATCTTCCCAAGCAAAACAAGAAAACAGAAGGCTGAACACGCCCCGTGCTCAGTGAACACGGGGGCGTGCCCAAGTGCCAGCATAAAAGACAAAGCTATAGAAGCTTCTATCGCCCACCACGGGGCCGTGCTCAGCGGACACGGGGTCGTGGTCAACTATAAGATTCGCAGAATCCAGGCAAATCTTGATAGTACAGATATGCTTCTACACACGGGGGCGTGCCCAGCGGACACGGGGACGTGGTCAACTAATGCAGAAAAACTGCAATTAATGAAGACAGGGAAGAGGATGGACACGGGGTCGTGCCCAATGGACACGGGGCCGTGCCCAATGGACACAGCCCGAGCTGCTGTTCAGGCTATAAATAGGGGTGCTTGGCTCATTTTCAAACCATCCCTTGGCACACCATCTCTCTCTCACTTCACCCACCACCCACTTCCATCACAACACCATCATCCACCACCATCATCCATTGTCCATCATAGAGTGTGTGATTCGTCTCGGGATCCAAGATTGATCGTAAGAGTTCTTGACAATCAAAGGCCATGTTTGCCTAAGTCTCTTACATCACTTGGTGAAGACAAGTGTCTAGTGTAATACTTTTTATTTTTAATCTTTTCGCACTTTTTACTTGGTTTTGTATTAATGACTTTAACAACTAGTTTCTTATGTTGAAGGTGATTCTTCCTTATAGTTTGTCCGTGGTGTCTTGGCATTATTTTACTGTCTATATAAAATAAAAGATTTTCACCATTCATATCTCCACGGTCTATATGGAGATATGTTGGCTACCTGGTCAGGGGTTAAGGGAACGGTTTGGTAAGAGTCTTGCCTTGTTCAGTGTATAGATCCTGCAAGGACTTGGGTCAAATTTAGTAGGACCTCCTTCAATACCCACCGGTATTGGATGGCGGGGGTCAAAACTCTTTGATCCCCTCATATGTAAGCTACTATTAATACTTTAATCCGGCTACTTAGGACTGTATCCCTGCTGACTCAGACTACTTAGCCGAGGGTAACGTCACCTTCAAAAGAGGGGCCTACCATAATATGCATTAATAACTTAATTAATTATCTTTCAATAATCCGACCCTTTAGGATTGTATCCTTGCTGACTCAAACTACTGGGTTGAGGGTAACGTCACCTTCAAAAGAGGGGCCTGCTACAATAACTAAGATAATCTCTTAAAAATTGCAAAAGTGCGGAAATAATCAAAGGTTACACTATACATGAGTCGGAGCCAAGTGATTCATCTTGTCTATCTGTTTTATTTTTATTTTATTTTTCAGCATTTTAGTTAACTTTTATTTTAAAACCTTTTTCTAATTTTTGATTTGATTAGACGTTGAGGATAAACCGGTACTAAAAGCTCTTGTATCCTTGGACGACCTCGGTATCTTGCCAACACTATACTACGCTCACGATGGGTGCACTTGCCCATATGTGTGTTTGGCGTTAGTAAAATATCGTGTTTTATAAATTTAAAATTTGACTAACGTATAAAAAGGGCTTAAAATATACTTAAATACCTATCACACTTTACGCACATCAAGTTTTTGGCGCCGTTGCCGGGGGCACAAGGATTTTAAGAAAGTTAGGAATCAACGGCCTAATCGTTTTTTTTCTAATTTTTTTGTTTTTTTAGGATTTTTCTTAGTTTTTCAGTTTCTGCAGAACTCAGCACGGGTCGTGCCTGGTCGGACACGGTCCGTGCCCAGCATTGTTACTGGCAGTGTCCAACTCCCCAGTAACAGGGATCCGGAAAATAATCATTGTATCTCCGACCACGGGCCGTGTTCACCTGAGCACGGGGCCGTGGTGAACCTTCTGACCAACGTTCTTTTATGTTTTTATTGCAGGACTAGGAACCCAGGCGCCACATCTGAACTTTCTACGTAGTGTATAAGCTCCAGTTCTAGTAGAGACATAAAAGAACCTCTAAAAGAACCCGAACGCTTTCTCAGAAAAAAGACTTAAAGCCAAAAACCAAGAGAAAGTTTCGGGGGACCCACTTCCAATGGCGGACCAGCGTACCCTCATGGATTACCTACGACCCACCGTAGGTAATCTCGGCGCCGCTATCAATGCACCAAATGTCAAAGCCAACAACTTCGAACTTCGACTGCATTTGATACAAATGCTTCAAAACTCCGCAACCTTTCATGGGCTTGCGGACGAGGATCCCCATCTACATATTACTATTTTTTTTTAGAAATATGTGATACCTTTCGGATCAATGGAGCATTAAACGATGCCATCCACCTTCGAATGTTTTCATTTTCCCTGAAAGGCCAAGCTAAGGCTTGGCTTAACACCCTCCCAGTTGGCTCGGTAAACACCTGGGATGAACTAGCCCAAAAGTTTCTATATAAGTATTTCCCTCCTTCTAAAACAGCTAAACTAATGACTGAAATTAATACATATTCACAAGAGGATGGGGAATCCTTATATGAAACTTGGGAAAGGTTCAAGGAGCTACTAAGAAAGTGTCCTCATCACGGTCTTGCGGTATGGCAACAAGTATCCACATTCTACAATGGGTTGTTACCACACACAAGACAAACACTTGATTCTAGCTCCGGGGGACTTTTAGGTAATCGTCGCCCAAATGAAATATATAATCAAATTGAGGAAATTGCTCTAACCAATTTTCAGTGGCACACTCCCCGAGGCAATAAATCTGTTGCCCCGGGCGCCCATAAGGTTGATGAAAGCACTTCTTTGCAAGCCCAAATCGAGGCCCTTTCTTCAAAAATCAAAAAGTTAGAAATGGCAAAAACGGTCTCGGTTATGGCTTATGAGGGGTGTGGTGGGCTACATGAAAATTGGAGTTGTATGAAAGAATTAGATGATCAAACGGAAACGGTTAACTACATTGATAATAGGCCTAGGCCGTCGGGTCCTCCAACGGGTACCTACACCAAGGATGGCGTAACCACCCCAATCTTGGTTGGAGAGAACCCGACAATAGTAGTAACCAACAAAATCTAAACCAACGAACAAACTTTCAACAACCACAAAATTTCTCTCAACAACAAGGTGGACGAGAAAGGGTTGAAGATACTGTATCTCGCCTCATCTCCGACACCGAAAAGAAAAACTCGGATCGATTTCAACAATTGGAATCGAATTTTAGAAATCAACAAGCTAGCATTCAAAAAATTGAAAAACAATTAAATCAAATAGCTCAAAATTTCTCCGAGAGACCACAAGGCGCGTTACCAAGTAATACCGAAACCAACCCGAAGGCGCAAGTACATCTCATAAAGTTGAGAAACCGTACCGTGGGTCCCGAAGAGGCTCCACTTCCACCAACTGAAAGAAGCCAATCTAGCAAAACCACAACTCCACCCGCGCCCCAACAAGAGAAGGCTTCTCCACCAGTTCAAGAACCTACTAAGACTCCTCCGGTTCCATACCCCAGTCGGTTAATTCGTCAAAAGACCGATGAGCAATTCGCAAAGTTCGAAAATTTATTAAAAAAATTGCATGTTAATATTCCATTTATCGAGGTCCTAACTCAAATGCCTAAATATTCAAAATTTATGAGAGACTTCCTCACTCATAAAAGGAAAATTGAATCATTGCAATTAGTTAACTTAGGCGAAGAATGCTCCGCCTTACTACTCAACAAACTTCCGCAAAAGAAGCTTGACCCCGGAAGCTTCACAATTCCTTGCTCGATTGGGGAATCCCCCATTCGTAATGCACTAGCAGATATCGGGGCAAACATCAACCTCATGCCCTCATCAATGTTCAATCGACTCGGCTTAGGGAAAACAAGCCCTACAAAAATAAGCATACAACTCGCCGATAGATCCGTTAAATATCCACAAGGTGTCGCTGAATATCTATTGGTCAAAGTCGGCGAATTTGTCTTTCCGTCCGACTTTGTCATACTTGATATGGAGGAAGATACCGAAGTACCACTTATCCTAGGGAGGCCATTCCAAGCTACAGCCCAAGCAGTGGTAGATATGAATGATGGAACACTAACATTGAGGGTTGGGGACGAGGAAGTAAAGTTTGGAGTTAGAAAAAGAGTAGAAGACGAAGACCCGGTCAACTACATGAAGGTCATTGACTCGAGTTTGGATGATGCTCTCCGACGGTGTAGCATCGGATGTAAAACATCCCACTTGGGTAACATATGACCAGGCTTTGGGTCTAGCCAAGGACCCTTATAAACGTGGCGCACCACGGAGGCATTCCGCGGAACTATCCTTAGTTTAGTTTAGATTAATTTTTATGTTTTCTAGTTTAGTTTTAATTTTCAGGAATAAAACACACTCGGGATGGTGAAGGATAACAAGGGAACATAAACCAGCACCCCATGCACGAAAATAGGGCAATCTGTCAAAATTTTCTTCATTACAGCAAGTTCAGCACGGGCCGGCCCGCCCAACACGGCCCCGTGCTGCACAATCTGCAGAGAATGCCCAATTCAGGTAACTGGACACGGGGCGTGCTCACTGAACACGCCCCCGTGCCCAGGCTTCTGTTTCTCTTTATTCATTTCTGTTACTGGTGATCTGAACACGGGGGCGTTCCCGGACACCACGGGGCCGTGTCCAGACGCCCAGTAACATAAATTTTGCTTTTTCACACCTTTTTACACATTCAATCAACCTAAAAACTTATTTTTGGGACACATTGAGGACAATGTGTAATTTAAGTGTGGGGGGGATGCTAAAACTTTGAATCTTGCAAGTCCTAATCACAAGCCTTACACAAAACTCTATTGGAACCGCAAATCACCCCAAATTTTTTCATTTTTTTTACTTGTCTAGGTTTAATTTGAGAATTTCAAATTCTAAAAAGGTTATATTTTTTTAAAAAATTTACAACCGATAGCGTCGTGATAAAAAGAACCAACATAAGAAAATTATGAAACGGCATGACAAGCTTAGTTAAAATTTGATTATATATACTTGATCACATAAAAACTCATTCCCACAAAAGTGAGTTTTAAGCCTTTATTGAGCATACAAGTATATACCTTTAAACTAAATGCTCATTTTTCGTTTCTTGTGAGAATAGCCGCTTGGTTCTTACGACTCTAGAACTTGCCACGATGATTCATTCCCGGTCCTTACCAACTTAAACCTGAGTAAGTAAATGATGGAGGCATTAGGACTAACCCTTTTTATTTCTACACCATTATTTTTCTTTTTTTACCACCTACCCAAAATCCCCCTAGTTAACCCCTTTGAGTCTAAACCTTTTCATTTCTTAACCAAAAAGCAAACACCCTTTTACCCACCAAAACTTTTTTTTTAACCCTTTGTTTTAGTAACAAGCTCGGTTTTTCCTATGACTTTTCAAAAAAAAAAAAAAATTGTTGATGATGAAGCAAAAAAAAAATAAAATAAACAAACAAGTTCATCAAAAATAACTTTGTTTGAATAATGGCTTCATCAAAATAAAAATTGCAAAAAAAAGTCTTACGAAAACCGACGCTTTTTACGCCTTTCGCCCTTTTACTAACCACTAACCCAACCACCTACCTTTAACCCAAGCCTAACCCTTCATCCAAAAGTCCTCTTGATATTTACAAAGGTATATAGTTAAAAAGGAGGACGATTGTTCGCTTGGCAAGCCTATGGTAGGAATAAGTTCCATGCCGCTCTCGAGTGATTCACTAAAATACATCTTCAGCCGAGTGTTGAGTGATCCCCCGTGAGGTATGTGAACTTGTATATAAACGAAATTTAAAAAAAAGGCATGTTATGCCCTAATAAGTAATTTATCTTATGTAATGTTTTAAATAAATCATGACAAATATGATTGTAAATAAATAAAAAAATAAAACTTGATAAAGAATCTTGGAAATCCCGACACTCTATGACAAGCCCAAAAACCTTCTCTTCTACCCATTCCATTTGGAAGTGTAAAGCCACATTATAAAGAGTTTTGCTTGAGGACAAGCAAAGAGTCAAGTGTGGGGGTATTTGATGTGCACAAAATACAACATATAAATTACATCAATTGTGGCATAAAACTAACCTTTTTTTAGTACTAATGTTGGAAAAAGTGTTTTTTTGTCTTCCTTTTGTATTTTCAGGATTAAATGAGCTCAAATTAACAAAAGAAGCAAAAAGGCAGTTAAATCTAACATAAATACAAGAAAAGGAACAAACGTGGCATGCCCGACCTCCCCGACAGCATCTTCCGAAGCAAAACAAGAAAACAGAAGGCTGAACATGCCCCGTTCTCAGTGAACACGGGGGCGTGCCCAAGTGCCACCATAAAAGACAAAGCTATAGAAGCTTCTTTCGCCCACCACGGGGCCGTACTCAGCGGACACGGGGTCGTGGTCAACTATAAGATTCGCAGAATCCAAACAAATCTTGATAGTACAGATATGCTTCTGCACACGGAGGCGTGCCCAGTGGACATGGGGGCGTGGTCAACTAATGCAGACAAACTGCAATTAATGAAGACAGAGAAAAGGATGGACACGGGGTCGTGCCCAATGGACACAGAGCCGTGCCCGAGCTGCTGTTCAGGCTATAAATAGGGGTACTTGGCTCATTTGCAAACCATCCCTTGGCACACCACCTCTCTCACACTTCACCCACCACCCACCACCATCACAACACCATCATCCACCACCATCATCCATTGTCCATCATAGAGTGTGTGAGTCGTCTCGGGATCCAAGATTGATCATAAGAGTTCTTAACAATCAAAGGCCATGTTTGCCTAAGTCTCTTACATCACTTGGTGAAGACAAGTGTCTAGTGTAATACTTTTTATTTTTAATCTTTTCGCACTTTTTACTTGGTTTTGTATTAATGACTTTAATAACTAGTTTCTTATGTTGAAGGTGATTCTTCCTTATCGTTTGTCCGTGGTGTCTTGGCATTATTTTACTGTCTATATAAAATAAAAGATTTTCACCATTCATATCTCCACGGTCTATATGGAGATATGTTGGCTACCTGGTCGGGGGTTAAGGGAACGGTTTGGTAAGAGTCTTGCCTTGTTCAGTGTATAGATCCTGCACGGACCTGGGTCAAATTTAGTAGGACCTCCTTCAATACCCACCGGTATTGGATGGCAGGGGTCAAAACTCTTTGATCCCCTCATATGTAAGCTACTATTAATACTTTAATCCGGCTACTTAGGACTGTATCCCTGCTGACTCAGACTACTTAGCCGTGCGTAACGTCACCTTCAAAAGAGGGGCCTACCATAATATGCATTAATAACTTAATTAATTGTCTTTCAATTATCCGACTCTTTAGGATTGTATCCTTGCTGACTCAAACTACTGGGTTGAGGGTAACGTCACCTTCAAAAGAGGGGCCTACTACAATAACTAAGATAATCTCTTAAAAAGTGCAAAAGTGAGGAAATAATCAAAGGTTACACTATACACGAGTTGGAGCCAAGTGATTCATCTTGTCTATCTGTTTTTTTTTTTTTTTTTTACTTTTCAGCATTTTAGTTAGCTTTTGTGACAACCCGAGTTTCAGGGTCTCTATTCGACTTAATCTTGTACTTATGGTTAAGTGTGTTTTTATAATTTTCTTGATGTGCAATACATGCGTGGTTTGTAGATTGTAGTATACATGAGGTGTGTATAGATGTGATATTTATATTGTATGGATTATTAGATAGTATAATTGAAAACATAGCAGTGGAGCTTTGTCGAAAACACTCCATCCGAAAACACTCCTCCCCACGAAAACCATTTGGTGTTTTCGTCCACCTTCTTGCCAACAAATCAGAATGGGCTTTAGGCCCAGTAGTGGTTCAACTACATATTAAGTTCCAACCTTTACGTGAACGGTTATTTTGGCAAACCCTAATCACATCGCCTCCCACCCTCTCTCGATATCCTTTACACTCGACGGCAACTATCTGTCCTTTTTGAAGTTCTTGTTTGTTCCACCCTACATACGGTTAGTATTTGGATATTGATTGAGTGATTTACACGTTTTGTTCTTGACTTCGTATACTTGATTTTCGGTTACGTAACTGTATACGAAGCATGATATCGATCTAGGGTTCTAGGATTGATGATATGAATGTGATCAGGTTTCGAAAACAGATTAACATACCAATAGGGTCGATTATGTGATATGTTATGTTAGTCGGCTGGATGATATACGCATATATGTTTAATGGTTGAACTGGATGATGATTCTGTTACATGGCACATAGATGATGACTCGGATTGTATTGATGATTGATAAATAATTAGATCTACATGAATTGAATGTTATGTTGAGATTAATTCCGATGGATATATGATCTGTATTAACTATTCTTGAGTAATGTTTAGATCATAACTAGGATTTGATGCTCAATGATATCAGATTGTTATGATGATTATTTGCATGTGATCATGGCAGTAGCCATGTGAGTCTGCATAGGATTGTGTAAATCAATAAAGTCTATACAATTGAATGCCATCAGTAACTACCCATGAATTTATTTGATGCTCACATGATGGTGTCAGGTGATTGATTATTGTAATGTAATGATGATCTTTAGGGTTGGATGATGTGACTGTTGTTGATGTTGATGTCACCAACGAAAACACTTGTGTTTTCGTCACCCTTATGCCCAACGAAAACCCATAGGGATTTCGGCCCAAAGGGGATTTCGGCCCATAGGTGTTTTCATCATTATGTGTTTTCGCCATGCATGTTTTAGTTAATGTTCTAGCATATTAATTTTGTTAAGTATGTTACTCAGTTAAGCTGATTTGCTTTGTTAATTTATTAACCCTGTTAGTCAAATTAACTTTGTTAACTTTATTAACTCTGTTAAAGTATATAACTATATTGGTATGTAATGCTGTTAGTTACTTAACTCTATTAGTTTGTTATTTCTGTATATCAATCCAGTTTAGTTGTTAACATGGGTTAAGGATTAACCATATTAGAACAATCTGTGAATGACCGTTATGTGAAACATGAATTGGATGCATGTGATTAGCTGTTGTGTAATGCATGATGTTAATTGCCTGACGCACCTTGAGGTATTAATTGCATGTGAATCTTTACATACATGAACTGATCGAGTATTATGTGCATACTATAGGACGTGATTGATTACTTGTGAACATAGTTAAGCATACCGAGTAAACCAAGGTGAGTTCACACTAGCCAAGGCATGGGATTCCCAGGGGTTGGGAATGGGATTGGATAACTACTCGTACAACCATTACTATTAAAACTACTTATTACTGTCCTCGGATTAAAGGGCACGTACGTAAAACCTACGTACAGTTATACTTACTACTGTCCTCGGATTGAAGGGCACGTACGTAAAGCCTACGTACACGATCTTAAGACCATCAGCTCTATCAAAGGAAGTCCCTCAATTATCGACTTAATCGTCGAGGCCTAGGGCGAGCGGGTCATTAGTTAATAGCGCTATTAGGTTTAACAAACCTCACACCGTGCCAGTCGGACGGGCGTGTACTAATGGACTATGGGCAAAGGGTCAATGCTGATAGACATTGACTTAGGGCACCTCTTACATTTTCGTAGCAGTCGATACGCGTGGTCTAGTAACACATGGGAAGCCCCCACTAATCATCGCACAGGCCTGGATTGGCCACGATAAGGATTAATACGATACATGGTTTACAAAACGAACATACGATTTACGAAATGAATACTATAACCAAACAACCAACTGTGAACTCGCTCAACTTTGTTGTTGATTCGTTGCTACATGCCTTGCAGGTCATTAGGTACTCATGGAGCTTGCACAGGGAGGAACGGTCGTTGTGGGACATGGCAGTGTGTGCCATGCTTTAAACATTACTTTATTTCATATTTAATATTTGCTTACAAATTATGCTTCCGCTAAACATTTAACTATGCTTTGGTTTTTTAACACCTTTCATATTGTTTGGGTGAATTATGTTTACTTACATGCTTGTTCAATATGATTGGTGGCTTGATCCTGGTCAGTCACGCCTCCAAGCGGTGATACTCCGCGTGTGGATTTTGGGGGTGTGACAGATTGGTATCAGAGCCATTGGTTATAGAGAACTTGGTTTTAACAAGGGAAACCGTTTTTGTTAAAATCAGACTATAACCTGTACAGTGCTCTACGATCTACAACGACGCTTCACTCCACGTGCAAGACTCGACATTCTAGGTGATATGGTTTATGTTATATTACCTACATGATATATTACGTAGAACTTTACTCATGATATGCTTAGTTAGTATAGCTACTATTGCTTGAACACGTATGTGCTTACTCTCTCCTGTCATCGCACTTTTGCGAACCCTTCTCACTCATGTTTCTCTTGATATGAAGATCATGTCTGGACGCATTAACATGACACAAGCCCAGTTGACGGCTCTGATTAACAAACAGGTTGTTGCGGCACTTGCAGCCGCACAAGCAGGAGGTATACCCTGCAGTTTAAACTCATTCTAGGATCTTTAGGTCCTACTCTCGTGAACCTACCCTTGTGTTAAACTTTGTCCTCTCTTATACCCACAACAGGTCAGCATGCTCAGCCACCTGTGTGCACCTTCAAAACTTTTATGGACTGCCGACCCACTACTTTTAGCGGCACTGAAGGAGCAGTAGGTCTCCTCCACTGGTTTGAGAAACTAGAATCTGTGTTCGAAATGTGTGAATGCCCTGAGGCACGCAGGGTGAAGTATGCTACCGGCACTCTCGAGGGTTTAGCTCTCACATGGTGGAACGCTCAGGTCCAAATGCTGGGGTTGGTTGCTGCTAACGCCACCCGATGGAACAATTTTAAAGAGATGATCAAGGAGGAATACTGCAGTCGTGATGACATTCATAAGTTGGAAGTCGAGTTCTACAACCTCAAGATGACGGGGTCAGAAATTGAGGCGTATACGAAGAGATCGAATGAGCTCGCATTACTGTGTCCTACCATGGTGGACCCTCCAATTAAGCGTCTTGAACTTTTTCTCAAGGGATTAGTGCCAGAAATCCAAAGTCACGTGACTTCAGCAAACCTCGCCACCATCCAGCAGGTTGTTCAGTTGGCTCACCGTCTCACTGATCAGGCGGTGGAGCAGAACAGGTTACCAAAACGTATTAGTGCTACAGCTACCTCTGAAACTCCCAGTGACAACAAACGTAAATGGGATGGAGCTTCAAGCAGAGGTTCAACTTCTATTCAGTCCCAGTCGCAGCAGAGAAGAACTGAAGATTTTAAGAGCCCTGGTCAGCAATCTTCTGGTAGCCAAAGGCAAAGTGGTTATCGTGGGAACCTTCCAAAGTGCAACAGATGCAATAAACACCACAGCGGCCAGTGCAACAAGAATCGTTGCCAGAGGTGTCTCAAAATGGGTCATGAAGCTAAGGATTGTAGAAGCTTACGACCTGCAAATCAGAACCAGCGACAACAGCCACCAGCTCCACAAGACCAACAACAGCAGCAACGAGACAACAAAGGGTGCTTTCAGTGTGGAGCTGAAGGCCACTTCAAGAGAGATTGTCCCCAGCTGAACAGGAACCATAACAACAACAACAACAATAACAACAATCAGGGGAATGGGAACAATGGAGGTAACAATGGCAACGGTGCAAGGGCTCGTGTGTTCGTTATTGGCCAGGGAGAAGCGAGGAATGATCCCAATGTTGTGACGGGTAAGTTCCTTCTTGACGACTTTTACGTTACTGTCTTATTTGATTCGGGTGCTGATACTAGCTATGTGTCCCTAAAAGTTAGTCAACTGCTTAAGCGTACCCCAACACCTTTGAACCCCAAGCATGCTGTAGAGTTAGCTAATGGTAAAAGTATAGAGGTCACACACGTAGTCAAAGGTTGTAATCTTGTTCTTGCTGATCACACTTTCTCGATCGACCTCCTTCCTATCACTCTGGTAGTTTCGACGTTGTCATAGGGATGGACTGGTTATCCCAACACCAAGCAGAGATTCTTTGCAACGAAAAGATTGTCCGTATTCCTCGTCCGGGTGATGAACCTCTCATGATTCGTGGTGACAAGGGTGGTGCTGTTGTGAGCATCATCTCTTTCCTTAAGGCACAGAAGTGCTTGAGGAAGGGTCACACTGCTATTCTGGCTCTAGTTACTGACACCTCGAAGAAAGAGAAGAAGATAGAAGATTTTCCAATTGTACGCGACTATCCTGAGGTATTCCCTGAGGAATTTCCTGGCCTTCCGCCTCATAGGCAAGTCGAGTTTCAAATCGAGCTAGCTCTTGGAGCAGCGCCCATAGCTCGTGCACCGTATCGCTTAGCTCCATCAGAGTTGAAAGAGCTATCTAAGCAACTATAAGAACTCTTGGATAAGGGTTTTATTCGCCCTAGCTCTTCACCCTAGGGAGCTCCAGTACTATTCGTGAAGAAGAAAGACGGTACTTTTAGAATGTGCATCGACTACCGTGAACTGAACAAGGTGACTGTGAAGAATCGCTATCCTCTTCCACGCATTGATGACTTGTTCGACCAGCTGCAAGGGTCGAGCTACTATTCAAAGATTGATTTGAGATCAGGATATCACCAGCTGAGAGTCCGAGAAGAGGACGTCTCTAAAACGGCTTTTAGGACCCGTTATGGGCATTATGAGTTTTTGGTTATGCCTTTTGGGCTGACAAACGCACCTGCGGTCTTCATGGACTTGATGAATCGAGTATGCAAGCCGTACCTAGACAAGTTCGTCATTGTATTCATCGACGACATCCTGATTTATTCGAAGAGTCAGGAGGAACACGAACAACATCTATGACTCATTTTGGAACTCCTTCGAACAGAACAGCTGCACGCCAAGTTTTCAAAATGCGACTTCTGGCTTCGTGATGTCCATTTCTTAGGCCATGTGGTAAACAAGGATGGGATTCACGTTGATCCATCCAAGGTAGAGTCGATCAAGAGCTGTCCTGCACCTCGTACGCCAATGGAAATTCGCCAATTCTTGGGCTTGGCAGGTTACTACAGGAGGTTCATTAAGGATTTTTCCAAGATTGCACAGCCTCTAACCTCACTAACACAGAAAGGAGTTGTTTATCGATGGGGAAGTGCACAGGAGTTAGCGTTTGAACACTTAAAGGATAGACTTTGCAGTGCACCTATCCTTTCATTGCCAGAGGGCACAGACGATTTTGTGGTTTACTACGACGCATCCATTCAGGGTCTTGGTTGTGTATTGATGCAGCGGGATAAAGTTATATCCTACGCCTCATGCCAACTCAAAGTTCATGAAAAGAACTACACTACACATGATCTAGAGCTGGGAGCGGTTGTTTTTGCACTTAAGATATGGAGACACTACCTGTATGGTACCAAATGTGCTATCTACACTGATCACAGAAGCCTCGAGCATATCTTCAAACAGAAGGAACTCAACATGCGACAACGAAAATGGGTCGAGCTACTAAATGACTACGAATGCTCAATCAGATACCACCCGGGCAAAGCCAATGTTGTGGCTGACGCCCTCAGTCGAAAGGACACTGCGCCTAAGCGCGTACGAGCTTTACAACTTACTATACAGTCTAGCCTTCCTTCTCAGATACGAAATGCTCAGGTAGAAGCATTGAAACCAGAGAACGTCAGGGCTGAAGCCCTACGTGGCTCAAGGCAACGATTGGAACAAAAGGAAGACGGTGCTTACTACGTAACAGGACGCATTTGGGGGTCCCACTTTATGGCAACCTACGAGAGCTTGTGATGGATGAGGCACACAAGTCTCGCTACTCGGTACATCCTGGTTCAGATAAGATGTACCACGATATCAAAACTACATATTGGTGGCCTAGCATGAAAGCTCACATAGCGACGTACGTTAGCAAGTGCTTGACTTGTGCGAGAGTCAAGTCGGAATATCAGAAACCTTCAGGCCTACTCCAACAACCAGAAATACCACAATGGAAATGGGAATAAATTTCCATGGATTTTGTTACTGGCCTGCCTAGATCTCAATGTGGTAACGATACTATTTGGGTGATCGTGGATCGACTCACCAAGTCTGCTCACTTCTTGGCTATCAAGGGATAGGATAAGTTCTCCACACTAGCAGACGTATATCTTAAGGAAGTTGTCTCGAGGCACGGGGTGCCCACCTCTATTATCTCAGATCGAGATGCGCGTTTTACGTCAGAACTGTGGCAAGCAATGCACAAGTCTTTTGGCTCACGTTTAGATATGAGCACAGCTTATCAACCACAAACGGATGGGCAGTCTGAACGCACCATCCAGACCCTCGAAGACATGCTTAGGGCATGTGTAATTGACTTTGGCAACGGCTGGGAAAAACATCTGCCGCTTGTGGAATTCTCATACAATAACAGCTACCACACCAGCATTAAAGCTGCTCCGTTTGAGGCATTGTACGGGCGTAAATGCCGGTCACCTCTTTGTTGGGCAGAGGTGGGGGATAGTCAGATCACTGGCCCAGAACTTGTGGTAGACACAACAGAACGAATTTCTCAAATACGACAACGAATGGCGGCGGCTCGTGACCATCAGAAAATCTACGCCGATCAGGGCAGGAAACCCCTCGAGCTCCAGGTTGGGGAGCGGGTGCTACTCAAAGTTTCACCCTGGAAGGGTGTGGTTCGTTTTGGTAAACGAGGCAAACTTAACTCACGATACGTTGGACCTTTCGAAGTCATCGATAAAATAGGCAAAGTGGCCTACAAACTGAACTTACCAGCAGAACTCGGTGCAGTTCACAACGTTTTCCATGTGTCAAATCTGAAGAAGTGCCTGTCGGATGAGACCCACATAGTTCCTTTGAAGGAGCTCACTATCGACGAGCAATTACGATTCGTCGAGGAACCAGTTGAAATCACAGACCGGGATGTTAAGGTCCTCAAGCACACTAGAATACCTCTCGTTCGAGTTCGTTGGAACTCCCGTCGCGGCCCAGAGTTCACCTGGGAACGAGAGGATCAAATGAAACTCAAATATCCCCAGTTGTTCGGAAACAATGCAACTACTACTGAGGCTGAAGCTACTACAGAATTTCGGGACAAAATTCCAAATCAACGAGGGGATGATGTGACACCCCAGGGAAACCAGGAAATAATACAACACAACTAGCTACCTCAGTAACCGCATGCTAAATTTCGGGACGAAATTTCTTTCAAGATGGGGATAATGTGACAACCCGAGTTTCAAGGTCTCTATTCGACTTATCTTGTACTTATGGTTAAGTGTGTTTTTATAATTTTCTTGATGTGCAATACATGCGTGGTTTGTAGATTGTAGTATACATGAGGTGTGTATAGATGTGATATTTATATTGTATGGATTATTAGATAGTATAATTGAAAACATAGCAGTGGAGCTTTGTCGAAAACACTCCATCCGAAAACACTCCTCCCCACGAAAACCATTTGGTGTTTTCGTCCACCTTCTTGCCAACAAATCAGAATGGGCTTTAGGCCCAGTAGTGGTTCAACTACATATTAAGTTCCAACCTTTACGTGAACGGTTATTTTGGCAAACCCTAATCACATCGCCTCCCACCCTCTCTCGATATCCTTTACACTCGACGGCAACTATCTGTCCTTTTTTAAGTTCTTGTTTGTTCCACCCTACATACGGTTAGTATTTGGATATTGATTGAGTGATTTACACGTTTTGTTCTTGACTTCGTATACTTGATTTTCGGTTACGTAACTGTATACGAAGCATGATACGATCTAGGGTTCTAGGATTGATGATATGAATGTGATCAGGTTTCGAAAACAGATTAACATACCAATAGGGTCGATTATGTGATATGTTATGTTAGTCGGCTGGATGATATACGCATATATGTTTAATGGTTGAACTGGATGATGATTCTGTTACATGGCACATAGATGATGACTCGGATTGTATTGATGATTGATAAATAATTAGATCTACATGAATTGAATGTTATGTTGAGATTAATTCCGATGGATATATGATCTGTATTAACTGTTCTTGAGTAATGTTTAGATCATAACTAGGATTTGATGCTCAATGATATCAGATTGTTATGATGATTATTTGCATGTGATCATGGCAGTAGCCATGTGAGTCTGCATAGGATTGTGTAAATCAATAAAGTCTATACAATTGAATGCCATCAGTAACTACCCATGAATTTATTTGATGCTCACATGATGGTGTCAGGTGATTGATTATTGTAATGTAATGATGATCTTTAGGGTTGGATGATGTGACTGTTGTTGATGTTGATGTCACCAACGAAAACACAAGGTGTTTTCGTCACCCTTATGCCCAACGAAAACCCATAGGGATTTCGGCCCAAAGGGGATTTCGGCCCATAGGTGTTTTCATCATTATGTGTTTTCGCCATGCATGTTTTAGTTAATGTTCTAGCATATTAATTTTGTTAAGTATGTTACTCAATTAAGCTGATTTGCTTTGTTAATTTATTAACCCTGTTAGTCAAATTAACTCTGTTAACTTTATTAACTCTGTTAAAGTATATAACTATATTGGTATGTAATGCTGTTAGTTAGTTAACTCTATTTGTTTGTTATTTCTGTATATCAATCCAGTTTAGTTGTTAACATGGGTTAAGGATTAACCATATTAGAACAATCTGTGAATGACCGTTATGTGAAACATGAATTGGATGCATGTGATTAGCTGTTGTGTAATGCATGATGTTAATTGCCTGACGCACCTTGAGGTATTAATTGCATGTGAATCTTTACATACATGAACTGATCGAGTATTATGTGCATACTATAGGACGCGATTGATTACTTGTGAACATAGTTAAGCATACCGAGCAAACCAAGGTGAGTTCACACTAGCCAAGGCATGGGATTCCCAGGGGTTGGGAATGGGATTGGATAACTACTCGTACAACCATTACTATTAAAACTACTTATTACTGTCCTCGGATTAAAGGGCACGTACGTAAAACCTACGTACAGTTATACTTACTACTGTCCTCGGGTTGAAGGGTACGTACGTAAAGCCTACGTACATGATCTTAAGACCATCAGCTCTATCAAAGGAAGTCCCTCAATTATCGACTTAATCGCCGAGGCCTAGGGCGAGCGGGTCATTAGTTAATAGCGCTATTAGGTTTAACAAACCTCACACCGTGCCAGTCGGACGGGCGTGTACTAATGGACTATGGGCAAAGGGTCAATGCTGATAGACATTGACTTAGGGCACCTCTTACATTTTCGTAGCAGTCGATACGCGTGGTCTAGTAACACATGGGAAGCCCCCACTAATCATCGCACAGGCCTGGATTGGCCACGATAAGGATTAATACGATACATGGTTTACAAAACGAACATACGATTTACGAAATGAATACTATAACCAAACAACCAACTGTGAACTCGCTCAACTTTGTTGTTGATTCGTTGCTACATGCCTTGCAGGTCATTAGGTACTCATGGAGCTTGCACAGGGAGGAACGGTCGTTCTGGGACATGGCAGTGTGTGCCATGCTTTAAACATTACTTTATTTCATATTTAATATTTGCTATGGGTTTTACAAATTATGCTTCCGCTAAACATTTAACTATGCTTTGGTTTTTGAACACCTTTCATATTGTTTGGGTGAATTATGTTTACTTACATGCTTGTTCAATATGATTGGTGGCTTGATCCTGGTCAGTCACGCCTCCAAGCGGTGATACTCCGCGTGTGGATTTTGGGGGTGTGACAGCTTTTATTTTAAAACCTTTTTCTAGTTTTTGATTTGATTAGACGTTGAGGATAAACCGGTACTAAAAGCTCATGTGTTCTTGGACAACCTCGGTATCTTGCCAACACTATACTATGCTCATGATGGGTGCGCTTGCCTATATGTGTGTTTGGTGTTAGTAAAATATCGTGTTTTATAAATTTAAAACTTGACTAACGTATAAAAAGGGCTTAAAATATACTTAAATACCTATCACACTTTACGCACATCATCTAATCAAATAAAAAATTTAGAAAAATGTTTTAAACAAGAAAATGAAAACTAACTAAAAATGCTGAAAAATAAAAATAAAAATAAAAACAGATAGACAAGATGAATCACTTGGATCCGACTCGCCTTTAGTGTAACCTTTGATTATTTCCTCACTTTTGCACTTTTTAAGAGATTATCTTAGTTATAGTAGTAGGCCCCTCTTTTGAATGTGACGTTAGCCTCAACCCAGTAGTTTGAGTCAGCAAGGATACAATCCTAAAGGGTTGGATTATTGAGAGATAACTAATTAAGTTATTAATGCATAATGTGGTAGGCCCCTCTTTTGAAGGTGATGTTACCCTCGGCTAAGTAGTTTGAGTCAGCAGGAATACAATCCTAAGTAGCCGGGTTAATGTATTAATAGTAGTTTACATATGAGGGGATCAAGCCATTCGCACTCCCGCCATCCAATACCGGTGGGTATTGAAGGAGGTCCTAGTAAGCTTGACCCAGGTCCTTGCAGGATCTATACACTGAACAAGGCAAGAACCTTACCAAACCATTCCCTTAAACCCCAACCAGGTAGCCAACATATCTCCATATAGACCATGAAGATATGAATGGTGTAAATCTTTTATTTTATATAGACAGTAAAATAACGCCAAGACACCATGGACAAATGATAAGAAAGTTTCACCTTCAACATAAGAAACTAGTTATTAAAGTCATTAATACAAAACCAAATAAAAAGTGCAAAAAGATTAAAAATAAAAAGTATTACACTAAATGCTTGTCTTTACCAAGTGATGTAAGAGACTTAGGCAAACATGGCCTTTAATTGTCAAGAACTCTTACTATCAATCTTGGATCCCGAGCCTACTACACACTCTCTATGATGGATGATGGATGATGGTGGTGGATGTGGGTTGTGATGGTGGTGGAGGGTGGGTGAAGTGTGAGAGAGGTGGTTTGTCAAGGGATGCTTTTGAAATGAACCAAGCACCCCTATTTATAGCCTGCACAGAAGCTCGGACATGGCCCAGTGCCCGCTCGGCACAGCCCCGTGTCCACCCATCTTCTCTTTCTTCATTAATTGCAGTTTGTCTGTATTAGTTGACCACACCCCCATGTCCGCTAGGCACGGCCCCGTGTGCAGAAGCGTATTTGTACTATCAAGATTTGCTCAGATTCTGTGAATCTTAGTGTTGACCACGGCCCTGTGTCCTTTGGGCACGCCCCCGTGTTGGGAAAT
The DNA here is from genome assembly GCA_030545235.1 of Helianthus tuberosus. Lineage (NCBI taxonomy): Eukaryota > Viridiplantae > Streptophyta > Magnoliopsida > Asterales > Asteraceae > Helianthus > Helianthus tuberosus. The sequence continues at coordinate 137,921,946 of CM060357.1, forward strand.
AGAAGCTTCTACCATTTTGTCTTTTCTGCAGACACTTGGGCACGCCCCCGTGTCCGCTAGACACGGGCGTGTTCAGCCTTCTGTTGTCTTGTTTTTGCTTGGGAAGATGCTACCGAGGGGTCGGGCATGCCACATTTATTCCTTTTCTTGTATTTATGTTAGATTTAGCTGTATTTTTGCTTCTTTTGTTCATTTGAGCTCATTTATTCCTGAAAATACAAAAGGAAGACAAAAACACACTTTTTCCAACATTAGTACTAAAAAGGGTTAGTTTTATGTCTCATTTGATGTAATTTATATGTTGCATTTTACACACATCAAATACCCCCACACTTGAATCTTTGCTTATCCTCAAGCAAAACTCTTTATTTTGTGGCTTACATACCCAAATGGAATGGGTAGAAGAGAAGAGTTGGGCTTGTCTAGAGTGTCGGGATTCCAAGATCTTTATTAGGTTTTATTTTTATGTTATTTACAATACTATTCGTTATGATTTATTTAGAACATTTCATAAGAGAAATTACTTATTTGGGCATAACATGCCTCTTTAAAATTCCATTTATATACAAGTTCACATACCTCACGGGGGATCACTCAACACTCGGCCGAAGATGTATTTTTGTGAAACACTCGAGAGCGGCATGGAACTTACTTCTACCATATGCTTGCCAATCAATCAATCCTCCTTCTTTTTAACTATAAACCTTTGCAAATATCAAGAGGACTTTGGGGAAGGGTTAGGCTTGGGTTAAAGGTACGTGGTTTTGGGTACGTGGTTAGTAGAAAAGGGCGAAAGGCGTAAAAAGCGTCGGTTTTCGTAAAACATTTTGTTTTGTGAGTTTTTATTCCAATGAAGCATTTTTCAAACAAGGTTTCTTTTGATGAGCTTGTTTGTTTATTGCTAACTTCATCTTTTTTTTTTTTGATAAGGATGTCAAAAGAAAACCGAGCTTTTCACTAAAATAAAGGTTTAAAATGAAAAAGGTTTTGGTGGGCAAAGGGTGTTTGTTTTGGGTATAGAAATGAAAAGGTTTAGGCTCAAAGGTGTTAACTAGGGGGATTTTTGGGTAGGTGGTAAAAAAAAAAGAAAAAAATGGTGTTGAAAGAAAAAGGGTTAGTCCTAATGCCTCTATCATTTACTTACTTGGGTTTAAGTTGGTAAGGACCGGGAATGTATCGTCATGGCAAGTTCTAGAGTCGTAAGAAACCAAGCGGCTATTCACACAAGAAATGAAAAATGAGCATTTAGTTTAAAGATGTGTATTTGTATGCTCAATAAAGGCACAAAACTCACTTTTTGTGGGAATGGGTTTTTAATGTGATCAAGTATATATAATCAAATTTTAACTAGATTTGTCATGTCGTTTCATAATTTTCTTAGGTTGGTTCTTTTTATCACGAAGCTATTGTTTGTAAATTCGTAAAAATATAACCTTTTTAGAACTTGTTATTCCCAATTTGAACCAAGACAAGTAAAAAAAATGAAAAGTTTTTGAAAAATTTTGGGGTGTTTAGCGGTTCCCATAGAGTTTTGTGTAAGGCTTGTAATTAAGACTTGCAAAATTCAAGGTTTTAGCATCCCCCCCCCCCGCCATACTTAAATCACACATTGTCCTCAATGTGTCCCAAAATAAGTTTTAAGGTTGATTGAATGTGTAAAAAGGTGTGTTAAACAAAAATTTTCTGTTATTGGGCACCCGGACACGGGCCCGTGCTTGCTGAGCACGGCCCCGTGGTCAGATTGCCATTAACTGGAACTTATAGAAGGTGGACACGGGGGCGTGTCTGGTGAACACGACCCCGTGTTGGGCAAAAGTCTGCAAAATTTTGACAATCAGCAGGTCTGGGCGATGGGAACGAGGGCGTGTCGGCTGGGCACGACCCCGTGTGGACAAACTGTAAACATGTAAAACAGGTTTCTGCCTTCGGCTTTGCTGTCCCGTCTTTAGTAGCACCAGTGTTTAGTGCTCTAAGCCTCGTGAGTACCTGTTTTACTAATAAATACCACACCAACCAATAACAAACGTCCTAATTTACCAAAGTTTCATCATCCACATCACAAGTTAAAAAGAAAAGAAATGCAGAAAATAAAAAGAGTCAAGGGAAGTAAATTGTTCAACAAATGGCACGCAGGCCATGAGATTGTTTTTGTGATAAAGGGTTAACCTGTTAGACCATCAACCGTGTGCTGCTATCTCCACTCCTCCCGTTCAGTCCATGTCCTCGTCGTCATCATCATCGTCCCCTCCGTGGCCCGCCATATACTCCCGGATGTTCCTAATGTCATCCTTCATGTCGGAGATATTTCTCTCTATCACTCCGACCCGGGCGTATGTGTTGCTGGCCATGTTGTAGGTGTTCCTGGTGCACATAAAGTTTTCCTGCAATAAATCATGTAAGCTTTAAAAGTTAGGAAAACCACCTCCTTGAGAAGAGGATTGACCCGGATCACTATGGTGCTAGTAGTGGTACTGGGGAGGAGGTTGGATGTGTGGAGCGTGTAGGACCAGAGCTTCTTGAGGGTTCCATGCATGCCCTTGAACTGTTTGAAACCTGACCGTCCCGTCATCCGCTTCATTGATCAAGTTCATGGAGCGGCAAATGACCATGTCCACCTTTCCCGACCATGGGCCCTTTTGAAAGGACCTTGGCATCCTCACAAAGTGTTTGAAAAGGTGGTAAATCCACCCTCCGAAGAAGATAGGAGTCGGGGGAGTAGCAAGTTGGTTCAAGTGCATGTTACGGAGTAGCAGGTATGGGACATCAAGGTTGACACGGTTGTGGATGCAATGGAGAACTAGTAGATCCGGTAGAGAGGGTCTCTCAACAATGTGCTCTTAGTTCGGCTCGGGTTATAGCCGCCCTCTCCGATCTGAGCCCAAGCAGCTTGGCGTTGATTTTCTGGAATTTCACGGAGACCGCCGTTGTTTTCTTCATCCCCAACATCCTCTTCTGAGTACAACCCGATAATTGCTCCAAATTGTGCAACTGAGATTGAGTATGTGGTCCCTCCACAACGGAACTCTACCCCATCATTGTTAAACAGTTCGGCTCTTGGCTTAAGGACAAACGTGCTGTAAAATTCCATGTTATATTCATGCACGGAGTGAAGTCGAGTGCAGAGAGCCACTTGTAGCGGGCCGGTGACAATGGTGTTGAAGCGGTCTATCTAGTTCACTTCTTCAAGAGTGTCCATGCACACTTGTCTAGGATTCTCTTCGGGCCTAGTTCTTAGCACATCATACCGTGCTTGAGCAGCCAACTCACTTGCGTTGAACCTGGTGAATTTCTTGGCCATCTGAAAGAAAACACCAAACAATTAGCACGAAACAGTGAAATTTTCAAAGAAAACTGAAAACAGTCGGCTGAACACAGCCCCGTGTTCAGCAGACACGCCCCATATTGGCCTGAGTTTAACTGGACACGGCCCCGTGCCCGCTGAGCACGACCCCGTGTCCAGGTGTCTGTTTCCCAAAAATCCCATTTTTCGACCCGGTCCCGAAAACTTGAAAATTTTTGGTACAGTAGGGGCGGTTTTCCCCGAAAATGAAACCCCAAGTGCAGTTTTTCCCAAAACAAACCGTTTACCCCTTTAATTTCATCTTTTTCGGTTCAAAAACAAGGGTTTGGGGTTTTTGTGAGAAATCGGGTAAATCTACAAACAATACAAGTTGATTTACTTCCTATAACATGCATCTATACTAATGCTAACAGATTTATGCAAAAATTTGAGGTTCGATCCGGTTTAATTTGAAGAACCCTATATTTTTCCCCTAATCTTGATGTTAAACTACATGCAAGTACTTAATCTAACTAATTATAAGGATAGAATCATACCTCGACGTTATTAGAAGGAGGGGAAACGTAGAAATCTGCAGGAATTTTTGCCGGAACCAGAGAGTTCTTGGAGAAATGGGGCGTGTGGAATGAAGAAAGTGAAGAAAAGGGGGTTTTTATCCCGACAGTTGCGCGGACACGGCCCCGTGGGCGGGCAATTTTGAATTTTTTTTAGTGCTCGTGTGAGTGCCCTGTTTCCCAAAACTTGGTTCTATAAATCTTACTGGTTCAGATGTTTTCCCGATTGTTCGTAACATACCAGGTATGATGCTGATGCTTGAACCTTTGTTTCATTCATCGATCGTTTGAAGCAAGATTTCTTCCTCTTCATCCTCAATAAATCCTTGATAGAGCTTTAGCCGTTGGCCATTGACTTTGAATGGAATTCCATTCCGAGATTTAATTTCAACTGCACCGTGTGGGAAAATATGGGTGATGGAAAAAGGTCCTGACCACCTAGACTTTAATTTGCCAGGAAATAATCGAAGTCGTGAATTAAACAATAGAACTTGATCTCCTACCCAAAATTCATTATGTTTAATGTGTTTATCATGCAAAATTTTCATTCTTTCCGTATAAATTTCGGAGTTAGAGTGTGCATAATTCCTTAATTCGTCTAATTCATTTAATTGGCAAAATCGATTTTTACTTGAAATTTCTAAGTCTAAGTTTACGTTTTTAATTGCCCAGTAGGCCTTGTGTGCTATTTCTACTGGCAAATGACAACTTTTTCCATAGACGAGCTTATATGGGGTTGTACCTATTGTTGTTTTGTATGCTGTTCGAAAAGCCCATAAAGCATAGTCTAATTTATCGGCCCATTCTTTTTTTATTTAACCCTACGGTTTTTTCAAGTATTCTTTTTAAACCTCTATTAGTCACTTCGGCTTGTCCGTTTGTTTGAGGGTGATATGCCGTTGAGACCCGGTGATAGACCCCATACCTTGTTAAAAAAATTTCAAGTTGATGATTACAAAAATGGGTACCTCTATCATTTATTAATGCTTTTGGTGTTCCAAAACGAGAGAATACTCTTTTCAGAAATCATACCACGACTCTTCCATTGTTAGTTGGAAGTGCCTCAGCCTCGGTCCAGTTTGACAAGTAATCTACCGCTACAAGTATTTATTTGTTTCCTTTTGATGGTGGGAAGGGTCCCATAAAGTCGAGTCCCCACACATAAAAAAATTCACAAACGAGAATGCCATTTTGTGGCATTTCGTTTTTGGAAGAAATATTACCTGATCGTTGGCAAGCGTCACATGTCTTGTCAAGACTTTGGGCGTCTTTGTAAATGGTTGGCCAATAAAATCTTGAATCAAATACCTTTCGTGCGGTACTTGCGGCACCATGATGCCCTCCGTATGGACCTTAATGACAATGGCGGATAATTCTCCTTGCCTCACTACCATGTACGCATCGAAGGATGAGTTGGTCGGCACACATTTTGAATAGATAAGGATCTTCCCAAAAATAATGCTTTACATCGGCAAAGAATTTCTTTCTTTGATGATGTGGCCATCCTTTTGCGACTATACCGCTAGCTAGGTAGTTAGCATAATCGGCGTACCAAGGCTCTTCTTGGTATTCCACCATTTCCAAGGACTCCGTTGGGAATTTTTCGTTGATTTGCTGGTCCCTGGTTGCCTCCAAAGCTGGGTCTTCCAAGCACGAAAGATGATCTGCTGCTGTGTTTTCTGCTCCTCTTTTGTCTTTTATTTCAATGTCTAATTCTTGGAGGAGTAGAATCCACCGAATCAAACGTGGTTTAGCATCCTGTTTCTTGAAGAGATATCGAATGGCTGCATGATCTGTATAGACTATTGTTTTAGAAAGAACAAGATAAGAACAAAATTTATCAAAAGCAAATACCAAGCTAGTAATTTCTTTTCTGTTGTTGTGTAATTTTCTTGTGCATCGTTAAGTGTTTTACTAGCGTAATAAATTGGGTTAAAATGCTTATCTTTTCTTTGTCCCAAGACGGCTCCAACTGCAAAGTCACTTGCATCACACATGATTTCGAAAGGTAATTTCAAATCAGGTGCTATCATGATAGGTGCATTGACTAGCATTTCTTTTAGGGTTAGAAATGCTTGGTTGCAATCCTTGTCAAAGATGAAAGGGGCATCGTTTTCAAGTAATTTTGTTAGAGGCCTTGAGATTTTGGAAAAATCTTTGATAAACCGTCTATAAAATCTGGCATGCCCTAGGAAACTTCTGATAGCTCTAACGGAGGATGGGGGTGGTAATCGAGAAATAGTGTCTACTTTTACTCGATCAACCTCCATTCCTTCGCTTGAGATTTTGTGACCGAGTACTATTCCCTCTGTTACCATGAAATGGCACTTTTTCCCAGTTAAGGGCGAGGTTAGTTTCCTCACATCGAGATAGCATTCATTCAAGGTTATCGAGGCATTGGTCGTATGAATCTCCAAAGATAGAAAAGTCGTCCATGAAGACTTCCATTGTCTTTTCTATCATGTCATGGAAAATGGCCCCCATGCAACGTTGAAAGGTTGCGGGGGAATTACATAGACCAAAAGACATGCGTCGATAAGCAAAAGTTCCATAGGGACATGTGAATGTTGTCTTTTCTTGGTCTTCGGGTGCTATCAGTATTTGAAAGTAACATGAAAAACCATCTAAGAAACAATAAAATTTGTGACCGGATAATCTTTCTAACATTTGATCAACAAAAGGTAAAGGAAAGTGATCTTTCCTTGTTACCTCATTTAATCGACGATAATCTATACATACCCTCCATCCTGTGACGGTTCTTGTTGGTATTAATTCATTTTTCTCGTTAGTTATTACCGTCATACCTCCTTTCTTTGGAACTACTTGGACGGGACTTACCCAAGGACTATCAGAAATTGGGTAAATAAGTCCGGCGTCAAGTTTGATGACTTTGTTTTTAACCACTTCTTGGACATTTGGATTCACTCTACGTTGTGGTTGTATTACCGATTATTAAAATTTTGTGTGTACACATGGAAGGACTTATGCCTTTAATATCTATAAGCTTCCAAGCGATCGTGTTTTTGTGTTTTTTCAAAAGTGAAACTAATTTTTCTTTTTCTAATCTAGTTAATTTTGACGAAATAATTACAGGTGATTTACCATCTATGTCTAGAAAAGTATATTCCAAACCTTTTGGAAGTTCTTTGAGCTCAAGATGTGGGTCTTTAGGAGACTCCTTATTTGGTTGCTCATTTCGATTAAGAACCACAAAAGTTTATTCTATGGCGATCTCTTCTTCAACAAAGTGGTCAATTTCATCTCTTGTATCGGGTGGTTCATCTTCATCTTCAATTAGGGGGTCATTATTGCCGAATGGATATTTCATTGAACGCTCAATATCGTCACTCTTTTAGATGCCCCTAATTGAATAGGTAAGTTGTTGTACTCCCGGTTTTTCAAGGCTTCGTGGGTCTTTACAAAAGGTCGTCCCAACACTAGGGGAGCGTCATCAAGGATGACAAAGTCGGTTGGAATTACCATTTGATTAGTTTGGACCAAGATATCCTCAACTACCCCTATTGATTTTATTACTTTCCGATTAGATAGAAAAATGGGTATTTGAAGTGGAGAAAAATCACCAATACTTAATTTTTCTAAAATGTAGTTTGCCATTATATTAACGCAAAGATCTTTATCAATTGTGATGTTACTAATAAAGGAATTTTGAAAAAAAATATGGAACCGGTGTAATGTTAATTTCAAATGGATCTTCTTTTATTAGCGTAGTTTGATCATTTGTTAACTTAATGCTTACCGTTTCGTCAATTTTAGTGTTAGTGTTTAACTCTTTTAAAAACTTAGCATGAGTGGGTACTAAACAATGATTTTCGAAAGAAGGTGACAAGAGATTAATTTCTTCAAAATTAGACTCTTCTTGAATTTTAGCGTTGTCGGACTCACCTTTTTCGTTGTTTAACTCATGTGTCGGCTTTTCACTTACTTGTTCTTCCATTTTTACATTTTCAACTATCTCTTCATTATTACGAGTTAATTCTTCCCTTGCGCGGGACTCCTCTTCCCTTGCGCGAGATTCTTTTATGCATCGTTCGATAGTTTTAATGTGTTCTATTATCTTATCGGCTATGTGGGTGATAGAGTAAGGATCTGGATCCTCAAAGCTTGAATTTGGATGTTCGATCCTTGGTTCCTCATAATACTCATATGAAGTAGATGGTTCACACCATTGTTCCTCATTGTAAGTATATGATGGATAAGGGTAGTAACTTTATTCTTCATAATACTCATTTGGGGTGGGTTGTTCATGCCATGATTCCTCATAATAAGCATATGAAGGTGGAGGCTCATATCTTGGTTCCTCAAAGTATGAGTATGGAGGTTCATACCTTGGTTCATCAAAATATGAGTATGAAGGAGAAGGTTCATACCTTGGCTCTTCATAGGATGTGTATGAAGTCGATGGCTCGTACCTGGGCTTCTTATAGTAGGTGTATGAAGTGGATGGTTGAAATAAGTCACAATATTGTACAGAGTGAGGGTTACCACAAATGGTGCAATAATCTTCCCTATAATCATCCTTCTCATAGGTGTAGTTGTAGCCTCCTGAGTATTGATCCATAAGAATCACTCAGCAGACCACAACAGAGTCTCTAGACCAGAAAACAAAAATAAAAAAGGAAACAGAGGCTGGACACGGCCCCATGTTCAGTAAGCACGGCCCATGTTCGGATTCTGTATCTGGGCATTTTAATAAAAGTGACTGGTTTTGTGCAGCACGGGGGCATGTTCAGTGAGCACGACCCCGTGTTCAGACTCTGTATCTGTGTGTTTGTAAAAAAAATGTGCAGCACGGCCCCGTGTTCAGTGAACACGGCCCGTGTTCAGTCTACTGTAAATGAAAAAACTAACTAAAATGCAGAAAAATGCGCGCGTTTTAAAAAGGTTTTGAAAAACTGATTAGGCCGTCAATTTTAATCTTTCTAAAAATCCTTGTGTCCTCGGAAACGGCGCCAAAAACTTGATGTGTGTGAGTGTTATATAGTTTTTAATGTATATTTTAAGCCCATTTTAACACTTTAGTCAAGTTTTAAATTTATAAAACACGATATTTTACTAACACTAATCACATATGGGCAAGTGCACCCATCGTGAGCGTAGTATAGCGTTGGTAAGCTACCGAGGTAATCCAAGGACACAAGAGCTTTTAGTACCGGTTTATCCTCAACGTCTAATCAAATCAAAAATTAAAAAAAGGTTTTAAACAAGAAAATGAAAACTAACTAAAAATGCTAAAAATAAAAATAAAAATAAAAACAGATAGACAAGATGAATCACTTGGATCCGACTCTCCTTTAGTGTAACCTTTGATTATTTCCGCACTTTTGCCCTTTTTAAGAGATTATCTTAGTTATAGTAGTAGGCCCCTCTTTTGAAGGTGACGTTACCCTCAACCCAGTAGTTTGAGTCAGCAAGGATACAATCCTAAAGGGTTGGATTATTGAAAGATAATTAATTAAGTTATTAATGCGTAATGTGGTAGGCCCCTCTTTTGAAGGTGACGTTACCCTCCGATAAGTAGTTTGAGTCAGCAGGGATACAATCCTAAGTAGCCGGGTTAATGTATTAATAGTAGTTTACATATGAGGGGATCAAGCCATTCGCACCCCTGCCATCCAATACCAGTGGGTATTGAAGGATGTTGGTGCATAATGTCTATCGCCTACGTCGTCAGTCATGTCGCGTCGTGAATGTATTTGAAGGGTTTAAAGTGGTAATTTTATGTTAATAGCCCACTTCATGTGGACTGGCTGATCCACTCCATGTGGACTGGCTGATCCACTCCATATGGACTGGCTGATCCACTCCATATGGACTGGCTTCCCTATAAATAGGGGTGTTGGTTTTCTCATTTGTAACTTTGGAGAGGATCTTGAAACGAAGTGCTGCCGGTTTCTCTGCGTGTAAAACGTCATTTTATGAATGAAAACCAAGTTTAAAGTACTTCTTTCTACTCCTACTCACATTCTCTTACTGATTCACGGTTGCTAGATGGATTCCGCCTATCTAGTGATCTAGATTTAACTCTGAAAGACTCGTATTTATCGAATCTCGATCCTACAAGTGGTATCAGAGCTCAGGATGAGTTAAATCTGAGAAATAAGTGTTTTGAATGTGTGTAAATCTGATTCTTCTACTCTTTCTTGGACTTTTGAATGATTTCACGGACAAAATGGACTGATTTTTGAATATGTTGTGTAAAACACTGTTTTAAACATTCCTACAAAGTTTCAGATCTAAAATCGACTTAAAACTTGCCGAAATCATAAAAAATTGTCACTTCGTTTGGAAATTATACTCAGTCCACATGAACTGAGTTAGTTCGTTTGAGTTTTCATCATCACTCCATACGAACTGGACAACATCACATCCAGTCCATACGAACTGGAATATATCAGCTCCACTCCATATGAACTGGAATATGGCAACTCCACTCCATGTGAACTGGACTATAACATTCCACTCCATGTGAACTGGACTGTTAGATTCCACTCCATGTGAACTGGACTATAACATCCCACTTCGTATGAACTGGACAATAACATCCCACTTCGTATGAACTGGACATTAACATCCGTTTGAAAGTGCAGACTGTTTGAAAGCCCAGGTCGTGTGAATCAGATCGTTTCAAAAGTCATTTCACTTGAAAAAATTAATTTTTCAAAAACTTGAAAATTTTTCGAAACTGTTTTCGTAAAATGGAAAATCAAGATTTTTATAACTTCTTCGCCGGCAGTGGTATGACAGCAGGACAAACATCAGGCAGTATTGTACAAAACGTGAATATGGAGAATGAACTAGGGACGATGCAGAAACCACCTAAACTGATGAATATCGATGAGTATTCGAGTTGGTCTGGCAGGTTTAAGACATGGGTTCAAGCAAACCACTTCGAGTGCTGGATGAAGATTGAAGCGAAATATGTTCCTCCAGTAGATGGCTTGGGTCATGTGAAAGTGATTGGTAGTTTGACACAAACTGAACGAGAAGATTTCAAAGCTGAGAAGAAGATGATGAGTATTCTTCAACAGGCGATTAAAGAGGATATTTTGGTGTTGTTGCAACATGAAGATAATTCACAATCTATTTGGGAGTCGCTGAAATTAAAGTTTTAAGGGAGTGTGTCCATGCTCAAAAGCAAAAAGGCTTTGATAAAGAAGCAATTTGACATCTTCACTGGTATGAAAGGTGAAACTACAAAACAATTGATTGAAAGATATTGCCATCTAGTTGTGGAGATAGGGAGATTGGAGATAACCAAGACTAATGAGGAGTGGATAGATAAATTGGGAGATGCATTTCCATACGATGAATGGGGTACTTATTTGTTGGTGTTAAAGAATAATACAAATTTTGCTAATTTGAATCTTAGTGGTTTCATAAAGAAGATCGAAGCACATGAGTTAGAGTTAACAAAGATTAAACAGATGAATTCTGCAAATGTTCAACATGATGTTTCTTTATATTACAAAGGTAGTTCTCCAGCAACAACGAATCTAAGCCAGAAGATTCAAACAGGGTTTAGTGCAGATTTAACAACCGGTGCTTCGTCTAGTACTTCAAGCAACAATAAGCCTTCACCGTTTTCAAGTTATGAGCCAAATTCCAAAGTTCCTGAACAAGTCACTCCACGAAGATCATCAAGCTCAAACAATCAAAGTCAAGGTCCAGGGATACTGTGCAACATTGCAGTAAACATCAAGAATGCTCAAGATTTTACAGAATCTTCTGCTAAACAGCACATTGCACTACTCGCATCAGTACTGGAATCTTACGAGAGTTTGGTTGCTGGAAGAATAGGAAACCCCGATATGACGAAAGAGGACTATGATCAAATAGATCCGGAGGAGCTCGAGTTGATAGAAATCAAGTGGGGAATGGCTAGTTTGGTTAGAAGAGCTCAACGATTTATGGAGATTACGGGTCGAAACAATTTGTTAGGACCGGATCAAAAGCTTGGATTTGATAAGTCCAAAGTGACATGTTTTAAGTGTAAAGAGATAGGGCATTTTAAGAGAGAGTGTCCAAACAGAGAGGTCAACAATCACCAAAATCCTTTTACCAATGATTACTACAGACAGGCGATCTATCACAAAACGAATCAACAACCTGTCGTTCAAAGACCACAGATCGAGAACAAGCCGGAAAAAGCTCTTATAGTCAACCAAGATGATGAAAAGGTAGCTGAAGGATTCAGTTGGGATAAATACATCCCTGGCAGTGAGGGTAGAGGATTGATGGCTGAGATTATGGAAGAACCGGAGAATGTTGTTGAAACAGAGGTTGTTAGTGAAAATGTGACTGAAGAAAGTTCGGTTGATCTCGAAGAATTTGATGCAGAAATCTACTACTATCAATCAGAACAAGAGGTTTTAGCTAGTTCTTTAAAATCAATTATACCTCCTAATATGGCTGATTCTTTTGCAGGTATTTTCAGTGAGCCAACAACAGGATTTTGCCCACAGTATGAGGTTGAGAAAGCTCAAGTTGAAGAGATAATTGATGTTTCAAAAGAAATGACTGAAGAAACACTGAAAGAGATTGCTGACAAAGCTTTGATGTCAAAACTGAAAGAGGTAGACACAGAGCCTGTAAAACCAGAGTCTGTCGATACTGAGTCAGTTGAAAACGTGTCGGTCAAAGTAGAGTTAGGTTAAAAGGAGTCTGACGGGAAATCCGAAAAGGAGGAAATCAAAACAAAAGGAGTGACTGAGTCAGAATCTGATAATGTCGGTAAACAGGATGTTAAAATTGATCAAGAGGAAAAGATTGTTGAAAATATTGGGTCAATGTCTGAAACTTCATGCGAAAACTGTTCAAAACCCTGCATGGAGTGTCTTGAAAAGGACACAAAGTTTCAGGAATTGAAACAATATTCTGATGCTCTTAAATTTGATCTGAGTGAAGTAAAAGAAGCATATGACAAGTTGGCTAAATGATTCAAAATGAGAGTCTTGAAAATGATAAAGCCACAAAATTGCTAAAATCAACAGTTTTAGATAAACAAAAGGAAATCAACTTTCATTTGGACACGATAGCTTCATTGAAAAAGGAACCGGAGTTAACAAAAATTGAGAATGAAAGAATTGATAAGAAGTTGATGAGTTATATTGCATCTTCATATGTGATTGAACAAATTGTCCCGCAACAACCAGATGCAACACCTGTCTTTAACAGTGCTCCATCCCCAATGTGGAATCATTACACTCAAAAGTATCCAGATGGGATGGAAGCTGCTTTGAACCTCAAGTTGAGAACCATTGAGGATGAGTTACCTGAGAGTATTGATGTTACATTCTCTCCGTCCGACACTGACAATGAGTCACAGGTGATCAAGACCGTAGTTGACCAAGTGTTAGACGAAGAGAGTGATAACTCATATTTTGAAACTGTGAAAACACATTTGGAAAATTCCAGTTCTGAATGTGAAGATGATGGTAACTTTTTGGACAAATTTATACCAAAATCAGAAAAGGTTGCGAATGATGATCCGATCATGGTGGTCTACACAATGATTGGAACTGACAAACTCTATTCTGATTTTGAGTATCCGATCCAGAACGCAAACATGAAAAATGTTGAGAAGGTGTTTAAGCTTGTCGAGATTGATAATTCTGAAGTTAACAACAATGAGTTTTTTTCAAAACCTAAAAAGTCTTTTGTGAAACAGAACAACCCTAGGAAGAAAGATTGGGTAGGTAACAATGGGTCTAACAAGAAAAATGGAAACAATTTTAAAAACAAAGGTATTGGGTTTGAAAAGAAGATGGCTAAACAAGTGGTAAAGCCAAAGGATAAGATGTGTGATGTTTTTGTCACGGGAATGAACTTTGTTGATGAGAAGGCGTATATTTTCTGTCAAAAAGCCATTGATGATTTCAATGCAGCAAAAAAGTTGAAAGAAGAGACCTACAAATCTACTTTTGTTGAGTATGACAAAAGAGTTTGTTACCGCTGCAATGAGATTGGTCATATGGCAAAGCAATGTACCAAAAAATTGAAAAACCCATTTTCAAGAAACCTGTTTTGCAAAAACCAAAACCTAAAACTTCAAGTTATAATAACGGTAAAAAAACCAATGGTTTCTTCTGTTCGAATCCTGAAAAGAGGTGAATCGTTGAAGTCCGAAGAAAAACCGAAATCAACTTTTGAGATTGGTGAATCTTCGAAAACCCAAAAGACTTCAAAGATTTATCTGAAAATGAAAGTTTTTGAAACTCAATCTTGGGTGGCTAAAACAAAACAATCAGTTGAGGTGAAGAAAATGGAGAATGAGTTAAAATCTGAATCAAAAGTGGATGTTAATGATGTTCAGAGATTTGAATTTGAATTTGAATTAGACAAGTTTCTTGCAGAGTTTCCACCAATTAAAGATGGAAACTAATCAAAATCTAAACCTGTTGTTCCAAATGTGATCTTTAGTATTCCAAAAGTTGATGAGAAATGTGATTTAGTGTTTGGTAGTGTTCCACAGGAAAAGAAGTCATGGGCTTCATTGTTTGAATAAAATTGCTATGATAAATGCAGGGGCTGCCGAGGTCGTATATCTCAAAGTGGATAATGGATAGCGGAGCTTCAAGGCACATGACCGGAATGCTAGCATTGCTTTATGACGTAAAATCTTTGAATGGAGGATACGTGGGATTTGCTGGGAATCAGGGAGGAAGGATTGTTGGTCAAGGGACTCTAACGAATAGAGTCATTTCGTTTGATAAAGTGAACTATATAATTGAACTGGAAAACAATCTGCTAAGTATTTCGTAGATTAGTGACAAATCATTTACTGTACACTTTACTAAAAATGAATGTCTTGTCTTAAAACCTGGTTTCAAAATTCCCGAGGATATGGTGTTGTTGCGAGCTCCAGGCGAAAATGATTTGTATATTCTTGATATGAGTGTCGCAACAACAACTGATCATCAGAAACAATGTTTTGTGTCAAAAACAAAGGCTACTGAAAAAGAGTCGATAATGTGGCATCGAAAGATGGGCCACATTCATATTAGAAAAATGAACTTTCTTGTACACAATGATTTAGTTGAAGGTGTAAATTTGAAAAGTTTTCATTTAAATGATGATTGTGTAGCTTGCAAGAAGGGAAAGCAGACAAAGAAGTCACACCCACAGAAGTTGCTAAATTCAATCAGAATGCCTCTCGAGAGACTCCATATGGATCTCTTTGGACCAGTCAATGTGCAAAGTATCAGCAGAGACTTATACTGTCTAGTAGTCACTGATGACTTCACTAGATTTTCTTGGGTGGTGTGCATGGAGAGGAAAGATCAAACGTTTGAGTCATTGATGATCCTATTCAAGAAGATGGAAACGTTGTATAAGGTGCCGATTAGGAGTGATAATGGAACGGAGTTCAAGAACAATCGCATGCTCGAGTTTTGTAACGAAAAAAGGATTCTTCATGAATTCAGTGCACCATACACTCCACAGCAAAATGGTGTAGCCGAACGAAAGAACCGTACTCTAATTGAAACTGCTCGAACGATGCTGGCCGATTCCAAACTACCGATCCATTTCTGGAGTGAAGCTGTGGCAGCGGCATGCTATACCTTGATTCGCGTTCTTACTGTGAAGAAATACAAAAAGACTTGCTTTGAACTTCTACATAGATATAAGCCAAATCTGAAGTTTTTTGAACCGTTCGGATCACCATGTACTTTCATTGATCCTGATGGCAAGTTTGGCGCAAAAAGCAATGAGGGTTTCTTTGTTGGATATGCGAGTCCGCTAAAAAGAGTGTTCGTTCCATGTCTGAAGAAGGTAATTGAAGTTCAGCATGTAGACTGTCAGAAGCATACGGCTCCACCGCAACTTCCTGGACAAAGATTGCTTTTCGATTACGACAAACTCTGGGAGTCGTTCCAACTACCGACAGAGCCGAGTGAAGAGGAACTTGCTTACTTATACCAACAGCAGCAATCCATGGTACAAGATCAGATACCAAGACCGTTGGTGGTTACTCAACCTGATGTGGGAACAAGCATTCCTACAACTGGTACAAATGATCACGAGGCAGGTCCGAGTGGAACGGCTCACGAACCACCAGAGGAACCAGCTCCATCATTTGATCAATCTGATGACTCAGATTCGGAAAACAGTCCGATATTTGATGAGGATCCAAATGTTGCATCGACTGAAGCTGAGAATCACACCGGTGATCTAGATATCACGAATCTGCAATCGGAAGTTAATGTGCCTGACACTGTCATGCCATGAACTCTTTCTTACCATCCTTCAGAGCAGATTATCGGAGATCCTCAGAGCGGTGTTAAAACACGAGACCAGATCAACAGAGCACTTACTTGTTTTTATACTTCTGTTGCTCCTTTACAGGAGGAATTTTCACTTAAATGTTTTATCTCGCAGATCGAACCCAGAACATATAAGGAAGCTTTGACTGAAGACAGCTGGGTGAACGCTATGCAGGAAGAGCTGCAGCAGTTCGAGAAACTAGGTGTTTGGAGATTAGTAGACCTTCCTGAGAACCAGAAGCTGATAAAGACAAAATGGGTATTCAAGTGTAAAAGAGATGATAGAGGGGTGATTGTAAGGAATAAAGCATGACTGGTAGTACAGGGTTTCAGCCAGCAGGAGGGGATTGATTTTACTGAGGTGTATGCCCCTGTAGCTAGGCTCGAGGCGATACGAATCTTCCTAGCATTTGCATCGTGGAAAGGATTCAAAGTATACCAGCTAGATGTGAAGTCTGCATTCCTATATGGCACCATCAAAGAAGAAGTGTACGTTGGTCAACCGCCGGGGTTTACTGATCCAGTACACAAGAATAAAGTCTATCTTCTAGATAAGGCGCTTTACGGACTACACCAGGCCCCGAGAGCCTGGTACGAGACGCTTTCCCAACATTTGCTGGACAACGGGTTTAGCAGAGGGACAGTTGATAGTACATTGTTCATCAAAGAAGTTGCAGCCCATCTCTTAATCGTGCAAATCTACGTCGATGGTATCATCTTTGGTTCAACAAATGATGAGTTGTGTAAAGATTTTGAGAATGTGATGAAAAAGAAATTTGAGATGAGTTCGATAGGGGAGATGAACTTCTTCCTCGGGCTACAGGTGGAACAAATGCCCGAAGGAGTCTTCATTCACCAAAAAAAGTACGTGAACGATGTTCTGGAGAAGTTCAACATGGCTCAATCCAGTCCAGCATCAACCCCCTAGCTCAGAATCATGGGATTTGCCCAGACGAGAGTGGAGAGAAAGTGGATGAGACGTTGTATCGGTCAATGATCGGATCCTTGATGTATCTTACTGCTTCCCGCCTGGATATCATGTATCCGACGTGTTTGTGCGCATGATATCAGTCAAGCCCATGCCAGTCTCACTTGACAATCGTGAAACGAATCTTACGGTATTTGAAAGGCTGCCCAAGCACCGGCTTGTGGTATCCTAAGTCAGATGATTTCTCTCTCACAGGTTTTACTGATTCAGATTATGGTAGTTGCAAGCAGAATGCTAAGTCCACCACTGCTAGGTGTCAGTTTTTTGGAACTCGACTGGTCACCTGGCAGTGCAAGAAACAAACCTCAGTAGCGCTCTCTACTTGCGAGGCAGAATACTTTTCGGCCTCGAGCTGTTGCTCTCAGATCCTTTGGATTAAACAGCAGATGCGAGACTTTGGTTTGCAGTTCTTGAATACTCCGATTTTTGTGGACAATGAAGTGGCTATTAACATAACAAAAACCCGGTTCACCACTCGAAAACTAAACATATTGAAATTCGGCATCACTTCATCCGTGATTGCTACGAAAAGAAGTTAATCCGAATAGAACATATACACACCGATGAACAGAAGGCTGATTTCTATACTAAATCTTTTGATAGAAAAAGATTTAATTATCTTTTGAAATTGAATGGGATGAAAAATATGTTTTCTGGGAGGGTAATCGAGTGTGAAGCGGAGGAGGACGGTGATCTGATGTGATCCACGTCAAAGTTGTCAAGTTTTTGTACAGTTTATTTTCTGCTTTTGTTAAAAACCAAAAATACAAAAATATGTTTTTGTTTTTAGGGGGAGAAAGTTTGCAGAAAAATACAAAAACATGATAAAATTACAAAAATCAAAAACATTTGAAAAAGTAAAAATGAGTTTGTGTAAAAAGGGGAAATGATAGTACATCTGCTAGACAGTGCAGTACGCTAAAGAAATGTAAAGTCAAATGTGTTAAGCAGTCTTGCATATGATATGCCGATAGGTTTTTACACATTTAGTAGGTTTGTTCGGGATATAAACATAAAATTTCTTGCTTTTATGTGGGGAACATCTCTCGGATATATGGGTAACCCCCGAAATCTTGTTTGAAAGACCCCCTTTTCTGAGATACTAGGTCTTTATGCTTAGTGATATCTGAGGTATTATCCCGGGACTTTTGATAATGCGGAAGCAATTGCCTAGTCCCCGGAGAATACTTTACGCTGCTTGAAATAAAAGCCCCCCCCCCCCCCCCCTCAGCATAAAAAATGATGAAACATTGAAGATTCTCTAAAGGGAACCCACCAAAGTCGAGGCTGTCATCTCTCTGCTGAACGGAAGTTCTGACCTGAGCTCTCACGGCCCTCGCATCTAACCCCTTACAGATATCATCTAGGTATACTCACCTGTAAGACTGAATATTGGGATCTGGATACGGGAGTATATTCTGAGGTGGTACACGCATAAAAGTTAAGTCTTAAAACACTAATTCGTATCCTGGACAGATTGAAAATTGTGTGAAAATTTAAGAGGGTCAGTATATCGGCAATCAATGTGAACTGTTTAATACTGAAAATGTAATCTAAGCTTAAAGGTATTTGTATCTTGTCGGCAGCTGATATGATCCCCTAACACGCTCACAAAAATATTGTGTGTACAGTTTGTTGCTTATTAAAAATCCAATTGTTTAGCAAAGTTAAAATTCAAAAAGATTTTGTTTTTCATCTTATTTTCGACAACGGACGTTGGGGATCTGATGATCAAAGTCTTGTGTGCTGAACAAGTCTGGATCATGAGGGTTGGGTAAGCAGAAGTTTTTGAAAAGGTGTTTGGTAATTGCTCAAAACGTTGAAAAGTTCATTAATTTGAACTTAATTTGTTTCAAAATATCAGCGAGATCAGAATTTGGTCGGCCAAGGTCATTAACTTGGACTTGGCAGGTTAAACAGTTGACCAGGGTCATTTATTTGGACTTGGTTAACTAAGTGTGTTTGTTAAAAAGTTAAAAAAAAAATTCAAAAATCAAAAACAGTTTGTGAAGTCTCCAAGGTCATTTATTTGGATTTGGATGATTGACTGTGTGAGATTTAATTGCTCAAATTGATAAAATTTGATTGTAAAGAGTTAGGTTTAGTTGTTGGATTCTTTATATCGTCAAAACTTTATAGGATTGTGAAAGAACCAGGTCATCAATCCTGGACATTTAAAATGTTTATTCTCATAAATGTTTGAGGCTTGCAGGTGAAAGTTCCAGATTAAGATCCCGATAGCTGAGTCTTAGGGGGAGTCTGAAGACGAGCTTGATGCAAAAGGGAGCTTGTTGCTGGTAATCCAGGTGTCGATGCCAAAATCACGGAAGATTGATGAAAGGGGGAGCCTGAAGAAAGAGTTGCTGAGAAAGTCAAAACAGAGAGGAGAAGTTTTTAAGTCTATGTGAAGAAATTGTTGAAAGACAGGCAGACTGAAGACTCCGGCAATATCCAAGGGGGAGTTTGTTGGTGCATAATGTCTATCGCCTACGTCGTCAGTCGTGTCGTGTCGTGAATGTATTTGAAGGGTTTAAAGTTGTAATTTTATGTTAATTGCCCACTTCATGTGGACAGGCTGATCCACTTCATGTGGACTGGCTGATCCATTTCATATGGACTGGCTGATCCACTCCATATGGACTGGCTGATCCACTCCATATGGACTGGCTTCCCTATAAATAGGGGTGTTGGTTTTCTCATTTGTAACTTTGGAGAGGATCTTGAAACGAAGTGCTGCCAGTTTCTCTACATGTAAAACGTCATTTTATGAATGAAAACCAAGTTTAAAGTACTTCTTTCTACTCCTACTCACATTCTCTTACTGATTCACGGTTGCTAGATGGATTCCGCCTATCCAGTGATCTAGAATTAACTCTGAAAGACTCGTACTGATCGAATCTCGATCCTACAAAGGAGATCCTAGTAAGCTTGACCCAGGTCCTTGTAGGATCTATACACTGAACAAGGCAAGAACCTTACCAAACGATTCCCTTAACCCCCTACCAGGTGTAACACCCCGAAAACGGGTTTGGTAATCAAACCCTGTTAATACTAAGAGGCGGGTAAAATACCGTTAGTGGTAAAATTAACCCGGCGAATATTAGGAGTTAAGTAAATAAACTTGATATTAATTAAAAAGGAGGATAAATACTTTGAGAAAAGCAAAGTATATAAAAGGCCCGAGATTTAACGGGACTTAAAATAAAACGGGTTGTGAACAAGATAAAGTAACTAGGAAATAAATAACCTAGTACAAGCCTTGTAATTAAGTGAAAGAACAAAATACTCAAATTAGAACCAATTGATAGTTGAGGGGCTGAAAGTGTGTAAATTAAAACTAATATTTATGAAATAAGAAAATTAAAACCCAAAAACCCATTTTGGGCGTGGGTTAAGATCGAGCTAGGAGGGAGTGGCGACCAGGGTTCTTCACAACCAAGAACTCCACAAAACTCAGAAATTGAAGGTTAAAATCAAGTCCTAAGCGAAAATCGAACATAGATTAGTGATCCCCATCACAAGGAGATCATAAGGTATGTAAAATTTGACAAGAATTCTCCACTTGAAATTCTCATGAATTTAGAAAATTAGAAATCTGTTGATGCATGTTTGTTTTATGTATAGAAAAAGAATGATATAGTGTCTAGGAGTAAACCCTAGACAACGATATATGAAATCCTGGCTAAATTCTGAAAATTTCATGAACACATTGAAGGTGATTCATGGGTTTTGTGAGAAAATGATGAACACTAGGATGTAGAATGCTAATCTAGTGTAAATTGATGCATAAAAACTGATTTATGAAAATATGATGCGTAGTTCATGAACACTAGACATAGAGGTTGATTTGTGATGTAAATCTTGGTAAAAATAACTAGTTATGAACTAGTTAGTAAATATGTAAAATTATGCCCACTAGGTGTTTGTTAAAATGCCTAAACGAAGCTAAAATGTTGAAATTCCATGTGAAATATGCATTTGGGTATGTTGATAGATCAATTGACTTCTAGGAAGTCAAACTAACCAATGATTTAATCGAACGATAAAGTCGACATAAGACTCGTTAGATGGAGTAGTCATAATTGATAATAACTAATCTAATCATCTTATAAATTATGATGATAGTTTGACGCCTAACGAGCTAGGTGGAAGTTTGATGAATGAACAGGTCAAACGAATCAAGAAGGAAAGAAGAAAGCGTATTCGGATGTGAGGTAAGTAAAGCTTACGCCCCCTTACATTATGTACAAATTACATAATTGCATGTATTGTATATGAATGCTACTAAATGGTGGGTATAGAATGTTCCGACACGATTCAATAAGAGTCGGAACGAGGGAAATTTGTAAGAAATCATGAGTTATGGAAAAAGGGAGTAAAATGGTAAATTAGTCATGTAATGACGAACAAATAAAAACGGTTTTAGTAAAACGAGTTCAAGGGAAAACTGGGATAGGTTGAAAGAGATGAAATGATAATTAAATACATCTCATACGGAAAAATGGTTAATTAGACTAAATAGGTCAAATGGTGTTGTTAACACCATTTGACAATCGCTTGTTGAGTTTTGCAATCACAGGAAATATCATAAGCTTGCGTTGCTTTAACTAGAAAGGTTTAAAGCAAAAATTATGTAAACGGGTCAATACTTTGACCCGAGCCAGGTACGTATAAATAAGCTTTTAGTTAAACATACAAGCTTGGTCAAATATTTAGCGAAAGTCCTTCGTCGTATAGTGAGGGACTAAAGTTGACCAAAATACCCTGGAAGGGTATATTGGGCAAACGATCCATAGGGGTTGTTTAGGAACTTGCATAAAGATTACGGAATCATTAGACATGAATAAAGGTCATAGGAATGCACATTTGCGGGTCAAATGCTCAAAAGTGGTCATTTGCGTAAAATGATAAACCGATGGGTAAAATTGGGGAAAAGGGGTTCATTATGATAAATCCACCACAAAATAGTTGTGGTGGAATATTTGTAGTTAATTAGATATGGAACTTTTGTAGCGCCAAAAGAAAGGTACAAGTTATAGACTAAAATGCATAACTACCCTTAACGGGTCAAAATATGCATTTAAGCGTAAACGGGATTTTATTACTTAAGAAACCCGTGATTTGAGATTAATACAATAGGAGACATTAAAACTATGAATTTCATAAGTTTAAAGATCAAGTAAACATGTTTGATGATGAAATCATGAACGGGTCAAAATTTGGTAAAAGGGTAACGATTCGAAGGCTTAGAAGTCTCAAAATTATTTATGTTGGATGTTGGATTTTAACTCCATATGATGGAGAATCAAATTATAAACACGTAGGAAGAAACGGTAGGTTAAACGGACAAGCGGATTGAAAGATACGAAAGTTTTCGTGTCAAAAACGGCAAAAAGGAAAGGAATGATGCAGGGGCCACCGTAACTTACGGTGCCACCGTAAGTTACGGTGGAGCTGATTTGGTTACGGTGCTAGACTACTGAAGTACGGTAGGGAAATGTTAACACAGGAGCCACCGTAACTTACGGTGCCACCGTAAGTTACGGTGGAGGTCAGAATTGAGTTATTGTTTTGGGATAACATATCAATGTTGGATTTTTTTTAGTTTCCTCGTTGTATTAGTTAATTAATTATCAAAACTGACTTTTAAGTTGGTTTTGATCACAGGTGAATGTCGAGAGTCCCGGATGAAGATCGAGCATCGAGCAAGAACCGAACACACGTTAAACAAAGCTTCCGCAACGTTGTTTTGTCGTTATTCTAAACGGCGAATTAAATCACATTATGTATATCACATAAATTGTAAAAGTTTTGACAAACCCGTATTTCCGATGCATAGGTAATCATTAATTACATGATTATTTTCGCAAAATATGCGTTAAACCTTGATTTATAAGAACGGGTGTTACAAGTTGGTATCAGAGCCTAGGTTTAAGAGATTCAAGTATGGTGGGAAAACTATGCTTGGACTTAAACCTTATGCTCTTAATAAAGATTGGTGTTCGGTTCGAGGCTTGATCGCAAATCCGGTAAGTACATGTATATAGTAATGATTGAGTATGATTAAAGTGTTGAAGAACAACACATAGGGTTATCGTGTAATACACGATACATCAATCAAATCGATAAAGGATAGATATAGTCAATGAAATTATGTGTGTTGACACGTATAGTGGAAAAGCCTTGTATTATAATACGGGCTATTATTGATGACGACACTACTAACTTTTGTGAATATTTTAATTGAAGGACACTCTCATCTGAAGATGACGAGAGTTGGACAAATTACGGATATGAGGATGAAACGGTCCGATGTATGACAAGCAAGCATACCCATCAAGGATCTAAATCGCGTGGAGATCACGAACAAGGTTGACGGAAAAAGGGAGAGCCTGATAGAGCAAGCATTATTAGGTGCACGTTTTAAATTATTACATAAATAAGTAATATGCAACAAATATATAGAAATTAAAATTTTCGTATGTAGATTGAAAACTTGGAAAAAAAACCTGAATAGAAAACCTATCCGGGATATTGTTTCCAAGAAAAACAAATAGAGGCATTACTTACATGGGGTGTAATGTGAAAATTATAAAAAGGTCATGTATACCAGGTGTTGATCGCTTACTCTGGCCAAGTAAGTAGTGAACTCGTGGTACCATGAACTTCTTATGATGGACACATTTGTGTCCGATGTAGTAAGGGTAGGGGTGAATGGTACTAACTTAAAAAGTACCCAAATGAATCCAATGAGCAAAATGTTTGTTAATAATGTAAACGCACAGTCGGGTGACGGAAGCGTATTACATTAGGATGATGAGCCCGAGTGAAGGGACAAAGATTAATGTAAAACGATTAAGGTATGCAATTGGGAGGGGTGCGTTTACACTCGAACCCGAAGAATGCAAATATGACTCTTAACGGGCCGATTTTGTAAAACAACAAATTTGAGAACAAAGTAGGAATATAAAAGCGAAGCGAAGTCATAATGCATACCGTAAGGGTTGCAATAATAACGACTTCGGTAAAACACCCGGTTGGTGGGTAAGGATTTAAACGCATGCGTAGACTGAGAAACAGGAACACGAAATAGAAAGTCAAAAGACTCGGAATATGAGTCATGACTAAAAGATGACAAAAATTTTCGCAAACATAAATTTTGGTAAGTACGTTCAACCATTTCAAAGTTGAACGGGTCGAATAGAGAATGAAGTTTGACGTTCATAAGTGATGAAACCTCACACGAATAAGTCAAACGAGATAAATAAAGTATAAAAGCTTGGTAGTGCAAATAAGCGCAAACCAAATAATGGAAGCGCGGGATATTAATGAGCCTATGTGATGGGTCGTAAAGGAGTGTAGTATGGAAAACGCAAACCGGTGAAACCGGAAAGCTAAAAACATTAAGATAAAAAGAACCCGGGCAATGGGTTGTAAAGAAATATAAGCATGAACCGGATAACGGTAAACAAAGAACAAACCGACGTGTAAATGACAGAAAAAAAAATCCTAGAGTCGGAAGAATAATTCGAAAGAAAACAAATGTAGCCTTAGACAACGGTCAAGGTCAAATGAAATACAAAAGCGAAAATAAATGATTCTAAATATAAAAAGGGTGAAAATCTAAAGAAATGGCCTATGAGGTTAAGTGAAGGAACCTACGGGTCAATAGTGTAAGGTGAGGGAACTTGTTACGATTCCCCGCATAAAACGAGAGCGGAAAACAATAAATTATGGGTTGTCAATTTCCTTGATATGAGTAATTGACATGGTTAAAGAGAAAAACGTTAGACTAAAATTAAGTTTCAGTAAGAAATAACATTTTTACAAATATAAATTCTGATAGGAAATTGAATAGTAAGCATGAAAGATTCAAGTCTTGACGCTGATAGGCGCAAGACGATATATTCGAAAAGTGATCTTTTCGAAAATAAAAGGTTGATATAAAATAAACATGATGTGACACGATCACGGTTAGGAAACGTAATGTGAAGTAAAATCACATTATAACCAAGCGAGTGGTAAAAAGTAACGGGACTAATAAGTCTAGTTAGTGAGACCGGTTAAGGCCAGTAATTCAAATCAATAAAAATTTGGTTTGCTTGTAAGCGGTGGATTCGGTATAACTGAACCGCATAAATAAATATGAAAACAAAAGAAATTATTGCTAAAAGTGAAATATTTTACTAAAGACCTTTAAACAGGTCAAAGTAATGGATTCATAAAGAATTCGATAGTATATGAAAGCGATTGATATCGCTAAGTTAACTAAACTAGTAGAAATAACAGAATTTCGTTATTTCAAGTTACATTATGTCATATGAGGTACGTAGATGTTCTGTAATCAAAAAGATAATACCATAATTTTTCTGGTAATACTAACAAATGGTTAAAAGAAAAAGTAATGTTTAAAAGAATTCTCGACTAAAATACATTGAGTTTAAACTCAATGAATTATGTAAGAAAAGGATTCGAGGACGAAACCTCTTTAAGGGGGTAGACTTGTAACACCCCGAAAACGGGTTTGGTAATCAAACCCTGTTAATACTAAGAGACGGGTAAAATACCGTTAGTGGTAAAATTAACCCGGCGAATATTAGGAGTTAAGTAAATAAACTTGATATTAATTAAAAAGGAGGATAAATACTTTGAGAAAAGCAAAGTATATAAAAGGCCCGAGATTTAACGGGACTTAAAATAAAACGGGTTGTGAACAAGATAAAGTAACTAGGAAATAAATAACCTAGTACAAGCCTTGTAATTAAGTGAAAGAACAAAATACTCAAATTAGAACCAATTGATAGTTGAGGGGCTGAAAGTGTGTAAATTAAAACTAATATTTATGAAATAAGAAAATTAAAACCCAAAAACCCATTTTGGGCGTGGGTTAAGATCGAGCCAGGAGGGAGTGGCGACCAGGGTTCTTCACAACCAAGAACTCCACAAATCTCAGAAATTGAAGGTTAAAATCAAGTCCTAAGCGAAAATCGAACATAGATTAGTGATCCCCATCACAAGGAGATCATAAGGTATGTAAAATTTGACAAGAATTCTCCACTTGAAATTCTCATGAATTTAGAAAATTAGAAATCTGTTGATGCATGTTTGTTTTATGTATAGAAAAAGAATGATATAGTGTCTAGGAGTAAACCCTAGACAACGATATATGAAATCATTGCTAAATTCTGAAAATTTCATGAACACATTGAAGGTGATTCATGGGTTTTGTGAGAAAATGATGAACACTAGGATGTAGAATGCTAATCTAGTGTAAATTGATGCATAAAAACTAATTTATGAAAATATGATGCGTAGTTCATGAACACTAGACATAGAGGTTGATCTGTGATGTAAATCTTGGTAAAAATAACTAGTTATGAACTAGTTAGTAAATATGTAAAATTATGCCCACTAGGTGTTTGTTAAAATGCCTAAACGAAGCTAAAATGTTGAAATTCCATGTGAAATATGCATTTGGGTATGTTGATAGATCAATTGACTTCTAGGAAGTCAAACTAACCAATGATTTAATCGAACGATAAAGTCGACATAAGACCCGTTAGATGGAGTAGTCATAATTGATAATGACTAATCTAATCATCTTATAAATTATGATGATAGTTTGACGCCTAACGAGCTAGGTGGAAGTTTGATGAATGAACGGGTCAAACGAATCAAGAAGGAAAGAAGAAAGCGTATTCGGATGTGAGGTAAGTAAAGCTTACGCCCCCTTACATTATGTACAAATTACATAATTGCAAGTATTGTATATGAATGCTACTAAATGGTGGGTATAGAATGTTCCGACACGATTCAATAAGAGTCGGAACGAGGGAAATTTGTAAGAAATCATGAGTTATGGAAAAAGGGAGTAAAATGGTAAATTAGTCATGTAATGACGAACAAATAAAAACGGTTTTAGTAAAACGAGTTCAAGGGAAAACTGGGATAGGTTGAAAGAGATGAAATGGTAATTAAATACATCTCATACGGAAAAATGGTTAATTAGACTAAATAGGTCAAATGGTGTTGTTAACACCATTTGACAATCGCTTGTTGAGTTTTGCAATCACAGGAAATATCATAAGCTTGCGTTGCTTTAACTAGAAAGGTTTAAAGCAAAAATTATGTAAACGGGTCAATACTTTGACCCGAGCCAGGTACGTATAAATAAGCTTTTAGTTAAACATACAAGCTTGGTCAAATATTTAGCGAAAGTCCTTCGTCGTATAGTGAGGGACTAAAGTTGACCAAAATACCCTGGAAGGGTATATTGGGCAAACGATCCATAGGGGTTGTTTAGGAACTTGCATAAAGATTATGGAATCATTAGACATGAATAAAGGTCATAGGAATGCACATTTGCGGGTCAAATGCTCAAAAGTGGTCATTTGCGTAAAATGATAAACCGATGGGTAAAATTGGGGAAAGGGGGTTCATTATGATAAATCCACCACAAAATAGTTGTGGTGGAATATTTGTAGTTAATTAGATATGGAACTTTTGTAGCGCCAAAAGAAAGGTACAAGTTATAGACTAAAATGCATAACTACCCTTAACGGGTCAAAATATGCATTTAAGCGTAAACGGGATTTTATTACTTAAGAAACCCGTGATTTGAGATTAATACAATAGGAGACATTAAAACTATGAATTTCATAAGTTTAAAGATCAAGTAAACATGTTTGATGATGAAATCATGAACGGGTCAAAATTTGGTAAAAGGGTAACGATTCGAAGGCTTAGAAGTCTCAAAATTATTTATGTTGGATGTTGGATTTTAACTCCATATGATGGAGAATCAAATTATAAACACGTAGGAAGAAACGGTAGGTTAAACGGACAAGCGGATTGAAAGATACGAAAGTTTTCGTGTCAAAAACGGCAAAAAGGAAAGGAATGATGCAGGGGCCACCGTAACTTACGGTGCCACCGTAAGTTACGGTGGAGCTGATTTGGTTACGGTGCTAGACTACTGAAGTACGGTAGGGAAATGTTAACACAGGAGCCACCGTAACTTACGGTGCCACCGTAAGTTACGGTGGAGGTCAGAATTGAGTTATTGTTTTGGGATCAACATATCAATGTTGGATTTTTTTTAGTTTCCTCGTTGTATTAGTTAATTAATTATCAAAACTGACCTTTAAGTTGGTTTTTATCACAGGTGAATGTCGAGAGTCCCGGATGAAGATCGAGCATCGAGCAAGAACCGAACACACGTTAAACAAAGCTTCCGCAACGTTGTTTTGTCGTTATTCTAAACGGCGATTTAAATCACATTATGTATATCACATAAATTGTAAAAGTTTTGACAAACCCGTATTTCCGATGCATAGGTAATCATTAATTACATGAGTATTTTCGCAAAACATGCGTTAAACCTTGATTTATAAGAACGGGTGTTACACCAGGTAGCCAACATATCTCCATATAGACCGTGGAGATATGAATGGTGTAAATCTTTTATTTTATATAGATAGTAAAATAACGCCAAGACACCACGGACAAATGATAAGGAAGTTTCACCTTCAACATAAGAAACTAGTTATTAAAGTCATTAATACAAAAGCAAATAAAAAGTGTGAAAAGATTAAAAATAAAAAGTATTACACTAATTGTCAAGAACTCTTACTATCAATATTTGATGAAAGAGACTTAGGCAAACATGGCCTTTAATTGTCAAGAACTCTTACTATCATTCTTTGATCCTGAGACTACTACACACACTCTATGATGGATGATGGTGGTGGAGGTGGGTTGTGATGGTGGTGGAGGGTGGGTGAAGTGTGAGAGAGGTGGTTTGTCAATGGATGCTTTTGAAATAAACCAAGCACCCCTATTTATAGCCTGCACAGAAGCCCGGACACGGCCCCGTGTCTGCTGGGCATGGCCCCGTGTCCACCCATCTTCTCTTTCTTCATTAATTGCAGTTTGTCTGTATTAGTTGACCACGCCCTCGTGTCCGCTGTGCATGGCCCCGTGTGAAGAAGCGTATATGTACTATCAAGATTTGCCCAGATTCTGCGAATCTTAGCGTTGACCACGGCCCTGTGTCCGCTGGGCACGCCCCCGTGTTGGGAAATAGAAGCTTCTACCACTTTGTCTTTTCTGCAGACACTTGGGCACGCCCCCGTGTCCGCTATTCACGGGGCGTGCTCAGCCTTCTGTTATCTTGTTTTTGCTTGGGAAGATGCTGCCGAGGGGTCGGGCATGCCATGTTTATTCCTTTTCTTGTATTTATGTTAGATCTAGCTGTATTTTTGCTTCTTTTGTTCATTTGAGCTCATTTATTCCTGAAAATACAAAAGGAAGACATAAGCACACTTTTTCCAACATTAGTACTAAAAAAGGGTTAGTTTTATGCCTCATTTGATGTAATTTATATGTTGCATTTTACACACATCAGAGATGATGTTGTGATTTGTGAAGAAGAATAACAGTAATGGGTGGCGATTAGGTAAGAGATTTTGTTTTTGTTAGGGTTTCTTTTGTATTTGCAGATTAGGTTAGACTTTAGAGATTTGGGGGATTTCATTCAATGGCAGGTACAGTGGCTTAGCTTAGACTTTGGAGATCCTCAAAGTGATTTTGTTGAACGGTTGTGTTTTAGGGTTGTTTAGGTGAGATGTAGGAAAGTGAAAGTGAAGATGTGAGAATCTGGATTTTGTAGCAGGTTTAAGGGGGTGTTTGGCTAAGCTTTTCCACACCTCGTTATAACTTATTGACTTTTATAAAAAGTTAGTAAGGAGAAAAAGTGTTTAGCAAACTCAAAAGGACTTTTTAAAATGACGTCTTTTATAGAGAGGAAAAATCACTTTTGAAAAGTTAAAGCATTGTGACTTTTTGAAACTCCTTATAACTTTTCATAGAACATGGAGGTTTTTTGAAGCTCCTTAGTCATTTTACATGAATAAGCTAAACCAAACACTTTTAAAAAAACAACTTATTGACTTATTGGCTTTTCCCACCACATAAGCTAATCGAAACACTTTTTTAAAAACTCCTTTTCAAAAAGTCATAAGTCAATAAGTCATTTTAACAAAATGTCCTTTTTGAGTTAAATAAGCTTAGCCAAACACCCCCTGAATGTGAAGTGTTGGGATTGAACCCTACAAAGGAACAGTTGATAAAGCCAAAACTGGTTCAGAACAATGGATCCTTCTTAAGCAGTTGTTTGTACATATCTCTCCCCTTGACAGTGGCTCCACCTACTGATAGACTCAAGTACTGCTCTTTACAACTGCTGCTGATCTAAAGACTGGTGGAAAATTAAAGTGCTGAAGCTCAATCTACTAATGTGTCTCAAGTACTGCTGAAGACCAATGCACTGCTTAGCATACAATAGTGGAATGAAGAATTGTAAGTCCCAAAACTATCAATCGGATATCAAAATCACAATCAAGAGTGCAGAATACTAATGAAAGTGATAAGAACAAGAACTTGAATGATTGAATAATAACCAAAGTGCACACGGTTTCTAGAGAACCGTATGGTACACAACCAAGGAATCGAAAATGACTAGAAGAACAATAATCTAGAACAGCCAACCTCTCTAAAATGTCTAACCCTAATAATGAACTAAACATGTCATTATACAGGGTTCTTCTAGAATTCGGCCCACATGGCCTAACCCAAGCCCAAATCACTAATTTAGCCCACATGGCTTATTTAAATATTGTCTAACCCACTACAAGGCTAAGCCCAATAGCCTATAATTGTGTTTGATAAAGATAAGCGTAAACCTACCCAATTATAGGGCCTTACAATATCCCCCTAGGTTTATGCTGTCTTTATCAAACTGTTGTCTTCATCATGAATCTGTGGGAAGATGCTTTATCTCTTAATCTTCAAACTTGGGCTCTTTGTTCTTCTAAATCACGATCAGCTTTGCTTGAAAAACTTGTTGAAAAGAATGCAAGCGGTGGATTCTAAGCAACCTTTTTCCTTGTCAATGTCATCTCTTTCAAGCAGGTTCACAGGTAGTTCTTCAAATGTACTATCACTGTCAGATGATAACTCGTATCTAGTTCTTCTGACTCAGGCACATCTTGTTGTTGTGATACTTCATGCTTTGTCAGCAGCCAACAACATCTCAATCTTCAACAACCCTTGTTTCTTGATATAAGTCAATTTCTGCACATGCTGAGAAACTCATAACCAACATTTCTAAACAACATAGGGAAATACCACATGAACATTTGGTACATCCAAGTATTTGTATTCGGATTTCACAATTCAAATTTCATTCAATTTATGATGATCAATCAAGTCTTCAAGAACGGTTAAATTTTTAATTAAACAAATAAACACTCTATTTTTGGATTTTTGATTTTATAAAAGCTAATAATATAAACAAAAACACAAATAAACAAAGAAACTAATATACAATTACAATTGCAATGGGATCAAATCACAGTGTTTCAGGCCAGACTACACTTATCAACACTAATTTACTTTGGATGATCTGAGCGATTGCCAGTATATTTGTCCACTTAAACTTATCTCCTTAGGCCTTTTTAATGTAACGGTCTGCAACTGATTTATCATGTTTTCCTTTTAGATTAATATGAACACTCAATTCAATCACAATCAAATCTCGGAATTTTTAATCTGAACACGCTATCATACATTCAGTTTCCCTACCACATATTTCACAAGCCCGTTCTAGGATTCTGAAATCTTGACTGGGACTGGATTGAGAAGAGAAAAGAATAGATCAGCAGCAGAGATGGATATAATATACAGATCAAATGAGATTTTCTCAGTTTGATATAGGTTTTATTTTTGGGTTTCTTTTGGGCACTAGAGGGCCTCTTTCGGGTGTATTTGATCTATAGTGCGACAACGTAAAGCTAGGTCTTTGCTCACGCAAAACAGAAGCTGACGTTGCCTAGCACCTCCAGGTCTTTGCTCACGCAAAACAGAGGAGATACACGAGTTGGTCAGAAAAGATTTCAGAACTAGAACGAAATTTTGTGTATCGGGACGTCACACACGTATTCCAATAGCCATGTCCTAATTCCAAGTGATGTTCTTTCCTGAGGTCATAGAATAATATTAGTGTTTTGCACAGAACCAGTCAAAGAATCTAGCCATCAAGATAAAGCCTACCAACATATCGCTCTAGAGTCAGACCGTTTTAATATTGGTCTTACATGAGTCATCCTTAATCCACATAGTGAAATTATTTCATTTCCCATGTATGCAACAAAATATTTTTTATTTTTCTGTTTTTCGAATGTTTTTATATTTTCTCATTTTTTTTAATTTTTAAAAGTATTTACAGATATCTTAGGATATCCCCCTAAATTTGTAAATAAATCTTATACGCAAATTTACGTGACAACGAAAACGTATGTACAAAGAGAAACACGAAAGAAAGTAAAAATATTTTTGTTGTTTTTGTTTAACCGTTCCATCATCAGATTTAAGACTAATCAATGTCGAAATTAGAATACGAAATTCAAATATGTACCTTTTCGCTGATCCTGTCTTACTTCTCTCATCTCCTTCACACGAAACATATCAACTGTAAAGAAATATACATTTTGCAACAGTGAAATATAACACAGGCCATCGTGGTCCTGGGTATTCCTGAAGCATCAATATAACACACTTCTCGAAAGCACATGCCCCCTTTTGATTCAAGGACCGGCGATGTTGCTGCATTATGTTTTGCCTTCCAAACTTGTTTTGGCTTCTCTAATTTCTTAGGTGCCCTAGGCAAAACTATTTGCTTTTCAACCTTATTATTTTTCAGAACTTGTTTAGGTTTTAAAGCTTGTTTTCTTTTTGCTTTTGCAACATTCCAATCCCTATCAGATGGTTTAACCTGGGGAGGCTTATTCATCATTGCCTTAGGCTTTTCAACCCTCATCGGCTTAGAATAAGATCTATCCCTAGGTGTAACCTTCTGATGTTGTGTATAGTATGGCACATAGGGACGATATGTGCAATTCCTTGCAATGTGACCGGGTATGCCGCAGTTGTAGCATGTTTGCTTCTTTACATAAGGAGCATAACCCGATCCTTTCAATCCAACTAATCCTGAGTATGAGTTATAAACTTTCTTGGATGATTTGTTTGCAGTCTTTTCAAACTTTGTGCTCTGCTTCCTATGTCCCTGTTTGCAACAGTTAGCACATTTACTGGATTTGGCAGTCTCATTTCTAACTGTTGGCTTTGGAGGCACATATTTATTTGAAGGGCCTCTCAAAGCTGGCTCAGAAACAGCCTTTCTCACATATGGAGGAGCATTAGCAGATAAATTTGATGTTTTTAAACAAACATCGTCAGCTTTTTGACAAACAATATCATCCTCCTCAACCCAATCCTCAATTATTACCTCATCTGCACATGAAGTAAAAGCATCAGTAATGTTAACTTTTTCACAAACGGTGTCAGGCGATGCCGCAGTAGTGCTTGTAGTTTCGAGTGACACCGTTGGTTCAGAAGTTCCAGAATCATTATCATTCGAAAGTGCAGCAGGAGCTTCTGTAGTCGTTTCTCCATTAGACTCAACAGAAGCTCCTAAAGTCGATTCTGATTCTTCATTTGTCAATTTTGATTCAGTCATTTCAGATGATTCATTGCTAGATTCTACTGAATCAACTAACTCTGAATTTTTACAGTTAGCTATTTCTGAGGAATCATGTACCGAATCAGATGAAACGGGTGAATCAGTTTGTTCACTAGACTCTACGCCAGTCTGTGGTGATTCAGCTTTTTTAGGTGATTCATTATTGACAACAAGTGATTCATCCATCTCTGATTTCTCAGGATTGGCTGCCTCAGTAGCGTCACAAGTTGAATCACATAGAGAAGCAGATTCACTTTGTTTGCCCCTTTTAAATTCTTTCATAAATTCAGTCAAACCTTTTATCATGGCAAACTCAATGTTGTCTACATTAACTCTAGGCTCTTTTGCTTCAGGCTCTTTTGTGACAAATTTATTTTCACAAGATTTTTTTCACTCACATGATTCTTCTCCTTTCAACACTTGAAAATGTTTATCGACACTTGC
Organism: Helianthus tuberosus; assembly: GCA_030545235.1. Taxonomy (NCBI): domain Eukaryota; kingdom Viridiplantae; phylum Streptophyta; class Magnoliopsida; order Asterales; family Asteraceae; genus Helianthus; species Helianthus tuberosus. The sequence goes on from CM060357.1 coordinate 137,956,096, forward strand.
ATTTTTCTCAAAGTTTAAGGTTTCAGTGTGATTCAAAACATTTTCTGATTTAACAAACGTTTGATTATAGGCCTGTTTTTCTAAGATGACTTCAGTATTATCCGGCCTGGTGATTTTTATTTTTCGAGGCTTGACAGGCTCAGACTTTCTATCCTCTGGTTTTCCATATTCCATCTTAGGCAAATTGTCTATCTCCTCTTCAGTCATAGGAATTGAGGAATAGTTATGGTTGTATGGTGGGGGTATGGATACAAAACCCAACCCCTTATTCCTCATTTCCTTTTTGCTATACTTTAACTGTTGATTTATCATTTTCTCGACCTTTTCACTTGAAACATCAAATTTCTTAAAATTAAATTCTGTATTTTCGAAAGTCAATTTTAAGTCGTTTAATTCAACAGTTAGTTTTCCAGATAGCTCCTTGAAGTGGAGATATCGACAGTTCTCCTCGCTTAGATCACTATGCAACTTTCGAATGTCACGTTTTTGAGCCTCTACCATCTCTTTATACCCATCCAGTTTCTTTTTAACTTCGTAGCTACTGGATCTGGTATATTGAAGTTGCATAGTGAGCGATTCGGCCTGTTCCTTAAATCCTTTTACCTTCTCTTTACATTTTAAAGTACAACAAACATCATCTACACATACATCAGTGGGAATGGGAGTGAAGTCGTGAATTTGAATACCTGCATCAGAAGTGGAGGAGCAAACTGCAGCAGGCAATGGAGCAGTAGGAGTAGGAGTGGGTGAGCAATTTGCATCAGATGTGTTATCTTGAGTAGACTGCTTGTCAACATTGTTATATGATTTGATGAGTGAGATCAGCTCATCCGGCTTCATTTTGTAATAGTAGCAGTCGGTTGTCACAATTATCTGATTAACATTTCTAAACCAACTATAGTTTTCCTGATCTGGAATCCTATTTATATCATCCAAAAGTTTTCTGTTGCTCGTGTGAGTAGACACCACCATCTCTGCCTTCTCCATTTCAGAGAGTAGTTCAGTGAACCGGCCTGTAAGTGCTTCTATAGATTCACCATATGAGTATCTGAATCCTTGAAGTTCCTGCTCAAGCACCTCTTTCTTAGAAGACATTTTTAAGATTTTTAACTGTGATCCCCCGAAAGTATGATCCCCCAAAAATGTGATCCCCCAAATATGTGATCCCTTAACTGAAACCCTTTACCACACGCATGAATCAACTTTCTCTACTGCACGTCCAAACCTGTCAAAACTTATCACCAAACAATAACAAAAACCCTTTTTTTAATAAACTCTTTTTTTATGATTTATATTAAAAAAACTAATTAATATTATAATTATAATTTTATATTATTATTAATTATTAGGTAATGATGATTCAATGATGATTATTATTATTATTATTATTATAATATATTAAATATTTTAAACAACATTTCTGTACTGTACGTCTTCTTCGATATGCAATCCAAACCAAAACCCTAACATGAATTTCAGCCGCCAAGCCTCTTCTTCGTTTAAAGAATGAACCAAAACCAAAAACAAACACCCTAGAGGTCACCATACAGAGGTAATGGACGGAGGTGAGGAGGTTGGTCGGTATCAATGAAGATGACGATGATGGAGTTCGAATGTCGATGAAGGTGACAAATGATTAACCAGGTGACGAAGATGATGGTGACCGAGTATGTATCGTCGAGATGATGACAGAATATAACGATGAATATGGGTTGTCGGAGATGATGATACACTTCGGTGAATGATGGAATTTGCAGTTATGTGATGTTTGTGAAACACGGTGGTGACGGTGGTGCAACACAACGATGGTTCTGTTGACAGTTGCGTGTACGTATCACGTCGGAAGTGATCGAAACTCGGTGGGAAGTTCAGGTAGGTAACGATAGAGATGAACGATGATGAGTGTTGATGATGGAGAATCATAGTCGCACAAGTTTGATGGTGACGTCACTTCAATCGCACAAGCCAAGTATGGTTCGGTCGCACAAGATCAACTTATTGGATCGCACAAGAATCCCGTAGTCGCACAAGACGGAAATTCAGTCGCACAAGATTGGAATGTTGTAATCGCAAAAGTTAAAATTTGTAGCCGCACAAGATCAGTTGCTTCAATCGCACAAGTTATTCTCTGGTCGCACAAGTCAACTTTGTCCCCACACCCATTGTTATTTTCAATCGCACAAGAAGAATTCAATTTTGCTGAATGTTGATACAATCGCACAATTTGAATTGTATCCAGCCAATTTAATTCAAATTCCCCACTTCAAATATTTTACTCTTTCCTTGTGAATAGAGTCAGCAAATAAATCCCGAAAATCAAGGATATGAATTGAAATTCAAATTCTTTGATTCTTTCCACCGATATTTTCCTAAAATTCAGGAAACACCTTTAATTTTTCCCAAAACAAGATCAAACCACTAATTTTTGACTGTTCTTTATATCTTCAAGTGTGTTCTTCGCGTTCTTCGAATCTTCAAATAATATCCGATTAAAACCGAGCCTTCGCAAGACTACTTAGGCTCTGATACCAATTGTAAGTCCCAAAACTATCAATCGGATATCAAAATCACAATCAAGAGTGTGGAATACTGATGAAAGTGATAAGAACAAGAACTTGAATGATTGAATAATAACCAAAGTGCACACGGTTTCTAGAGAACCGTCTGGTACACAAACAAGGAATCAAAAATGACTGCAGGAACAATAATCTAGAACAACCAACCTCTCTAAAATGTCTAACCCTAATAATGAACTAAAGATGTCATAATATAGGGTCCTTCTAGAATTCGGCCCACATGGCCTAACCCAACCCCAAATCACTAATTTAGCCCACATGGCTTATTCAAATATTGTCTAACCCACTACAAGGCTAAGCCCAATAGCCTATAATTGTGTTTGATAAAGATAAGTGTAAACCTACCCAATTATAGGGCCTTACAAGAATCAGTAGTTTACTTATGCAATATATATAATCAGTAGTTTAGTTGACAGTGTTTGTATAGATCAGTGGTTGTAGGTTGTTAGGAGGTTAGATGTCACTTTCATGGTGACGTCAGCCAAAGATGCTCAGTGGTTATCTTGTACTATAAATAGAACAGTACCCTATACTGTTCTGTTAGCTCTTTTCACCCAAGTTAATTCTGTGCAAACAATCAGTGAGCTCAGGCTGAGGGGGGATCTATGCATGGATGCATTTAGTTTGTTTATTGTAATCAAATACAATCATTTGATTAAATGTTAAACATGTTTGCTTAAACTTTTCTTCCATTGATTATGTGTTAAAAGTTTATTTCATGCATTCCACTGCAATTCATCTCTGTTTCATCTTCATTCTAATTAAACAAACACAATCTAAGAAACTCAGATCCTAACAATTGGTATCAGAGCGAGGACAGTCAAACTTGATCTAACAATCAGTTTGACGTAAAAGTTCAGCTTAATTTTGTTGATACTTTCAATTGTTAGTTTTTAGTTGAAAAACAGAGTAAAGTGTAATCACGTACAAAAGTTGATTATTCAGTACCTGTAAAACAACCAGAATGGCTTCACAATCACAGGACAACACTAATAACACTGGTTCACTCTTTAAACCACCTATATTGGTCAGATCTGAATACAACATCTGGGAGCATAGGATGAGTCACATATTTGCTCAACAAAATACCGGGTGTTGGAGGTCGGTTGTCTTTGGACCACATGTTCAAATGGTGCCGAGTGCTGAGGATCTAAAAGTTCTTGTACCTAAGAAAATTGAAAACTATTCTGACCAGGACATTCAAAAAATTGAACTAGATGCCAAAGCATTCAGCATCGTTGCATCCGCACTACCAAATGAAATTTATGCTCGGCTGTTACATTGTAACAGTGCCAAGAAATTGTGGGATGCACTTAAGGAACAGTTTGGTGGGACTGAAGAAGTAGTTGAAAATAACAGGGAGGTTTTGAATCAACAGTATGAAACCTTTTGTCACACTAAGGGTGAATCATTAACACAACAGTTTAAACGTTTTAGCTGTCTCATAAGTGAACTGAAACTTGTTAAGGTTGAATTTTCTAAATCAACTCAAAATAGTAGGTTTCTTAGGTCACTTCCTGAAAAATGGGACACAATTGCTTTTGTAACCAGAAACTCAGTTGGGTTCAAAGATCTTACCCTGACACAACTTCATGGTAGACTCCTGACCTATGAAAGGGAGTTGAACCAGAAAAAGAAGTTACAAGAGACTGGGAAGGTTGCAGATGATTATTCTTTTGGAAACACAACTCTTTTGGGTCAGGAAGAATCTGGTGGTAGTAAGGATCAGGGTTATGATCATTTCATTGACATAACAGCTAGTGGAGGTTTTAACAACTCTGATTCTTATTCATCCAATTATGCTTTTACAGCTAATGGAGAAAACCAGAATTATGATAATATGTCCTTTGAACTCAATGATCTCCAGCATTTTGATCCAACTGATCTGGAGGAAATGGATATTTTGCACCAACTTGAACTACTGAGTGTTAGATTTTATAAGAGAACAGGGAGAAAATTTCCAGGGTTACATGGGAACTTGAAAGTAAGGTTGGATAAATCAAAGATCAAATGCTACAAGTGTAATACCTTAGGTCATTTTGCTAGAGAGTGTAGGAGTCAAAACAATGGACCAATCATCACACACCCTAGTTCTAGACCACAAAATAACCAAACCACTGTGTAGTATTCCCAATATGCCCCTGCTGCTTGTAGGATCGTTTTCAGACCCAAACGAGTCTATCAGAAGAGCTCTCGTCTGTTTCAGAGGCGGAAACTAAGAAACAGACTATGAAAACAGCTTGTTTTACTAATTAACGTCTTGTTATATTGATATCACAGCTTTACAGATCAAACGACGCGTCGGCAGCACTTCGGTACCGGAATGAGAACTATTCCAACTAATCTCGCTTGGAAGGTATATATAGGACTCATGATTTCGCTTGAAGGTCACAAGAGTCAATTCAAGCGAAATTAACAGAGTTAATTTCGCTTGAAACTGTCAAAGTCTCTTTCAAGCTGAATCATCCACTTCAAGCGAAATTACCTTTAATACAACCTAAAATCTCATATTTTCTCGTACAACGCGCCCTGATCTAACAATTCTAATACTTGACTCGATACAAGACGAAGTCGACAGACGTATGCACCAACACTGCTCATGTAAACACTGCTCATTATGCACACCCTGCAACACCTGTTCCTGTGCACTATGTCCAAACCACTGTTCCTCAGATACAGTATAAATATGTGTATCATTACGGAATAATCAGTTATGTGACAAAAGTTATGTAACATGTTTAGTCATATAACACTTGTCATAGGGCTAGTTAGACGTCTCGAGTGCACTTTTGCGCGCACGACGCGTTAAAGTAGCATAAGCTACCTAAACGGGTCGTAATGGGTCGTAAGCACTTAGTTTAGGTTTCATTTAGTATGTAGGCTTTGTTAAACCATATGACACGAGTCTCTACACTCGTTTGGTTTACGAACCCTCATCCTATCCAATCCTCCGATATAGGTCCGGTTTATTAACATAGTTACCTATATTAGGTGCCGTTTGATATCCTTGATCTCTAGCATTGTTTGGTTGTTACTCAAGGACTACTAAGCAATCTCAAGTGAGTACATAGACCCCTCTTTTACTGTTTTGCAAACATTTTGGGGTGGAACACATGTGCCTACTTGTTACTTTCATGCTTTCCTGTTTTCACATCATATACTTGCTATGTTTATTAGTACATTTATAGTACATGATTTCATTACATTTTATGCTATGTATGCCCATTGTGTGCGTACTTAGTACATCATTTTACATTACATTTTATGCTATGTATGCCCATTGTGTGCGTACTTAGTACATTGTTTTACATTACATTTCATGCTATGTATGCCCATTGTGTGCGTACTTAGTACATTGTTTTACATTACATTTCATGCTATATATGCCCATTGTGTGCGTACTTAGTACATTGTTTTACATTACATTTTATGCTATGTATGCCCATTGTGTGCATACTTAGTACATTTGTTATTCATCACATGCTTACATTTTGATATGATATTTGGTTTGTTTTGATGGATCAATATACATTCATTAACACCGATCACGCCGTTCGTTAGTAGGTAGTGGTACCATAGGAATTGACAACTCCCGTTCCGGACATCCTGGGTAGGTTTGGATGAAAGGAATGACCGAATTCGATACACATAACTTAGATAAACCTTTAATTTATTTAAGGGTTTATCGCCACAGTCTCAAGGCTTGGATGTATGCATTCTCACAATACCGCATATATGTTTATATCAGTATAGCATGCATTTGTTCCACAAAACATAGCTTTGATTTAAACCATGTTTTACTTCAATACTTTGTTTTTGTGCATATGGTTTAGTTGATATATTTCACTAGCCATACATATCATTTTGGTTACACATTACATGATTTACATTTGACACATAAACATTATTGACATTGGTTATACATTACATGATTTACATCTTGACATAAACATTTTGACATATTATTCAATACATTTGGCAATTGGTTTAAACATAAACATCTTACGTTGTTGGTTTGGTTTGAGTAAGTGATTTAAGTAACGAGGCGTGTGTAATATGATACAAGCATGGTGGATACGCCGCTGGTACTTCCTATATATAAGTGATTGTATGGTATTACATATCGTAGCGTTATTTGAATCATTTCAATTTGGACATATAACATTTTATACAAATAACATACTTTTCACAATACAGTGTTTTACAAACAACTTAATTTATACAAACTCATTTCACATGGTTATTCACTTAACCATGTATTATTCTTTTATACATATATATCATTTAGTTTATTTATCACTTTTCAAATGATTTACAAGACAAAGCAAATTACAAGGTTCATGACTAAACATTTTCTTAAACATAAGTCATGAATTCTATTTTCACAAAACCTATGTATCTCACAGGCATTTTTATGCTGACGTACCTATTTTCACATGTGTTTCAGGATATGATGCATAGGATTTATCAAGATACACTTAGGCGTACTTGGGCCTTAGCGACAATAAAAGATGCAAGGCTAGTTATTTATGTTATGTTTCTCTGATTGTCAAGACATTGTAACTCTTTTATTCAATAAAACAATATTTCAATTTCCATGTGTTATGAAATAATGATTCTGATACAACACTCCCCGACGTTTTCCGCCACGTTTTGTTGTTCTACGTGGTCGGGGTGTGACATGTTGTAGTAGGATGTTGTAGTGAACATGTTGTTGATTACTTGATGATTTACTTGTTAATATTGATGTTAAAGGTCGTTGTTGATCACTAGACATGTTAACAGAACAAATAGGACATGCGTTAGAACACAATAAGCTGAAAACAGCTTCTGTCCAAGCACTTATAGCCAACTTCAGTTGGCTGTAACCAGATCATAACTTAACAAAAACTTGATTTTCTTGAGTCTATAACGTGTTATTATGAAATACGGTTCTAATGGCACTGGAATCATAATTTTTGGCATACTTTCACAGTTTGTCATACTTTAAATTGGCATGTTATTATGAAATACGGTTCTAATGTCTGTTACAGTTTAAATTGGCATACTTTCACAGTTTGTCAAATTTAGTCCCTGTAAGGGAATTAACTTGTTTTTGCCATACCAAAGCCTTCAAAACTTATTTCTAAGTGATGTAAAGGTTATTTAAGGTATGTTAAGTATATGTCACTATTCTGGAGTGTTTGTTGCATTAAACTGGTTATATTTACGCATCGGTGTGCGTATAACCTTCCAGAAAGCGATGTATAGTTTGAAATTGAACAAAAATTGACATGTGCAAAATGATACACATATTTATACAAATCCCAAGTAAGAAATACAATATTTCATTGGTTCGGTATTTGTTTGATGGTCGCAGTGACCCAGGTGTCACACAACATTTCATCACATTTCAACAATATTTCATCATTAAGTTAGCTCTATGTTCAAGACTTTTGCATATGATCTTCTAGTGTTCTTAAGTTTTCATAATAATCTAACTATTAACCATCATAAATAGGAAGCAAATGAAGATCAAAGGAGCTTACCACTAGCTTTTAAGCTAGGGAAGAAACACTAGAGAAAACGAGTGGATAAAAAAATCTAGAGAGGTCCTTCCACTTCCGAAAGCACCGAGCTTCGTTGTATGCACTTTAACACCTATGTATGCCCTTAGATTGGTTGAAGATGATCAAGTGATGATGGTGGTGTGTGGTGTGGTGGTCGGCCGAGACCAAAGAGGGAGAGGGAGAGAGTTTTGAAGTGTGTTATGTGTTGAAGATAAGAATGATGATGATCTTATGGTTTTATAGAAAATCCTGCAACATGTTATTGTCCATTAGACCTAATGTTCCCTTAGTACAATGAAAACCCAATAAACAAATGAAGAAAAATCAAAGTGGGGATCCCACTTCTAGAACCGATTTGGGGGGGGGGGGGTTGGTTTAGTTGGGTGGTGATGGATGGTTAGGGAAATTAGTTAGATTCCAAGTGTTTAGTTAGTGATTTATGTGTGTTAAGTAATATATAGTATGTTAGGGTGTTCGGGGACCATAACTAGCTTAATAAAAGTGAAACAATGTATTTGACAATATTTTTATGTTTCGGGTAATGTCCGGTTGTTCGGTTAGATACCGTATCATTAAAGTGCTTAATTATTCCGTAAAGTGTCTTTTATATATCTTTTTGTGTCACAATTAATTCCCGGCACTTAGGAAAGCATACAGGACCATTTAGTCAATTTTCTGCACAAGACTAGTATGTTAAAAAGCACAAGTAAGTATGACACAGTAATCAGAAAGCAGTTAAGTAATTCAGCACAAACATCAAGCACTTTAATTAACATTAATGAATCGTACGGATACATGTATTTTTGAGGGTTGTCACATTCTCCCCCTGTTAAGAGAATTTCGTCCCGAAATTTAGCACGTGGTTACTGAGGAAGCTAGTTGAGTTGCGTGGTTTCCTAGTTTTCCTGGGGTGTCACATCATCCCCCCGTTGGTTTGGAATTTCATCCCGAAATTCTGTAGTAGCTTCAGCCTCAGTAGTGGTTGCACTTTTCTTAAACAAATGGGGATACTTGAGTTTCATTTGGTCTTCTCGTTCCCAGGTATACTCTGGGCCACGACGGGAATCCCAACGAACTCGAACAAGAGGTATTATGGTACGCTTGAGAATCTTAACATCTCGATCAGTAATCTCTACTGGTTCCTCGACGAATCACAGCTGGTCGTAGATAGTGAGCTCCTTGAGAGGAACTATGAGGGTCTCATCTGACAGACACTTCTTCAGATTCGACACATGGAAAACATTATGAACTCCGCTGAGTTCTGCCGGTAGATTCAGCTTGTAAGCGACCTTGCCAATTTTCTCAATGATTTCGAACGGTCCGACATAATGCGGGTTGAGTTTGCCTCGTTTGCCAAAACGATCTACGCCTTTCCAAGGTGAGACTTTGAGTAGCACTCGATCCCCAACCTGGAACTCGAGTGGCTTTCTTCGCTTATCAGCATAGCTTTTCTGACGGTCACGAGCTGCCGCCATTCGTTGTCGTATCTGAGCAATCCTCTCGATTGTATCTACTACAAGTTCTGGGCCAGTGATTAGACTGTCGCCAACCTCTGCCCAACAAAGATGTGATCGGCACTTCCGTTCGTACAATGCCTCGAACGGAGCGGCCTGGATACTGGTGTGGTAACTGTTGTTATACGAAAACTCCACTAACGGGAGGTGTTTTTCCCATCCATTACCGAAGTCGATTACACATGACCTAAGCATGTATTCAAGGGTTTAGATGGTTCGTTCAGATTGCCCATCCGTCTGTGGATGATATGTCGTGCTCATGTCTAATCGAGAACCAAAGGACTTGTGCTTAGCTTGCCACAATTCAGATGTAAAACGCGAGTCACGATCAGAAATGATGGAGGTTGGCACTCCGTGCCTCGATACTACTTCCTTTAGGTAGATGTCTGCTAGAGTAGAAAACTTATCGGTTTCCTTGATAGCCAAGAAGTGTGCAGACTTAGTCAATCGATCCACCATCACCCAAATGGTATCATTTCCGCGTTGAGATCTAGGCAGGCCAGTAACGAAATCCATGGAAATTTGCTCCCATTTCCATTTAGGTATCTCTGGTTGTTGAAGTAGGCCTGATGGTTTCTGATATTCGGTCTTGACTCTCGCACAAGTCAAACATTTGCTAACGTAGGTTGCTATGTGGGCTTTCATGCTAGGCCACCAGTATGTAGTCTTGAGATCATGGTACATCTTATCCGAACCAGGATGTACTGAGTAACGAGACTTATGCGCTTCATCCATCACAAGCTCACGTAGGTTTCCATAAAGTGGGACCCAGATGCGCCCTGTTACATAGTAGGCTCCGTCTTCCTTTTGTTCTAGCCGCTGCCTCGACCCTCGTAAGGACTCAGCCCTGACATTTTCTGCTTTCAATGCTTCATCCTGAGCATCACGAATTTGAGCGGGAAGGTTAGAGTGAATGGTAAGCTGTAACGCACGTACACGCTTAGGTATAGTATCCTTTCGACTGAGGGCGTCGGCCACAACATTGGCTTTGCCCGGATGATACTTGATCGCACATTCATAATCGTTCAAGAGCTCGACCCATTGGCGTTGTCGCATGTTTAACTCCTTTTGCTTGAAGATATGCTCGAGACTCCTGTGATCGGTGTAAATGGTGCACTTGGTACCGTACAGGTAATGTCTCCATATCTTAAGTGCGAAAACAACTGCTCCCAGTTCCAAGTCATGCGTAGTGTAGTTCCTTTCGTGAACCTTAAGTTGACGCGATGCGTAGGCAATGACCTTGTCACGTTGCATCAACACGCAACCACGTCCTTGTATGGAAGCGTCGTAATAAACCACAAAATCGTCTGTGCCTTCAGGCAATGAGAGGATAGGCGTACTACAAAGTCTGTCTTTTAAGTGCTAAAAGGCAGATTCCTGTGCATCACCCCAACGGTAGGTGACACCTTTTTGAGTCAGTGAGGTGAGAGGTTGCGCAATCTTTGAGAAATCCTTGATAAATCTTCTATAATATCCTGCCAATCCCAAGAATTGGTGGATTTCTATTGGTGTACGGGGTGCAGGCCAGTTCTTGATCGAGTCAACCTTGGATGGATCAACATGAATCCGATCCTTTTTTACCACGTGGCCTAGAAAGTGGACTTCGCGAAGCCAGAAGTCACATTTCAAAATTTTGGCATACAACTGCTCTGTTCGAAGAAGTTCCAGCATAAGTCGTAGATGCTGCTCGTGTTCCTCCTGACTCTTAGAATAGATCAGGATGTCGTCGATGAAAACAATAACAAACTTATCCAGGTAAGGTTTGCATACTTTGTTCATGAGATCCATGAAGACTGAAGGCGCGTTTGTCAACCCAAAAGGCATGACCAAAAACTCATAATGGCCGTAACGAGTTCTGAATGCTGTTTTGGAGATATCCTCATCTCGGACTCTCAGTTGATGGTAGCCTGACCTCAGGTCAATCTTTGAGTAGAAACTCGACCCTTGCAACTGGTTGAATAAATCATCAATGCGTGGGAGAGGATAACGATTCTTCACGGTCACCTTGTTAAGTTCGCGGTAGTCAATACACATTGGGAAGGTACCGTCTTTCTTCTTCACGAATAACACTGGAGCTCCCCAAGGCGAAGAGCTAGGACGTATGAAACCCTTTTCCAAGAGTTCTTGCAGTTGCGTGGACAGTTCTTCAAGTTCTGATGGAGCTAGACGATGAGGGGCTTGAGCTATTGGTGCTTCTCCAGGAGCTAGCTCGATTTGAAACTCGACTTGTCGATGAGGCGGAAGACCAGGTAATTCCTCAGGAAATACCACAGGAAAATCGCGCACAACAGGAATGTCTTCAATTCTCTTCTATTCCATTGATGTGTCAGTAACGAGTGCTAGAATGGCAGTATGGCCCTTTCGCAAACACTTCTGGGCCTTAAAGAAAGAGATGATGCCCACAACAGCACCACTCTTGTCGCCATGAATCATGAGGGGTTCTTCACCAGAACGAGGGATGCGGACAATCTTCTCGTTGCAAAGAATTTCCGCTTGCTGATGAGATAACCAATTCATCCCAATAACAACGTCGAAACTACCCAGAACGATAGGAATGAGATCGATAGAGAAGGTCTGACCAGCTAAGACGAGGTTACAACCCTTAAATATGTGTGTGGCTTCAAGACTTTTACCGTTTTCTAGTTCTACCGTGTGTTTGGTGTTCAAAAGTGTTGGGGTGCGCTTAAGCATTTGACTAACTTTTAAGGACACATAACTAGTATCGGCACCCGAATCGAATAAAACAGTAACAAAGAAATCGTCCAGAAGAAACTTACCCATCACAATGTTGGGATCGTTCCTCGCATCACCCTGACCTAGCACGAAAACACGTCCCCTGGCACCATTGCCATTATTGTTACCCCCGTTGTTGCCTCCATTATTGTTCCCATTTCCTTGGTTGTTGTTGTTCTGATTCTGGTTCAGCTAAGGACGGTTCCTCTTAAAGTGGCCTTCAGCGCCACACTGAAAGCATCCTTTATTGCCCTGCTGTGGCTGCTGCTGGTGGTTCTGTGGAGCTTGTTGTTGTTGTTGGCGATTCTGATTTGCTGGTCGTGCGCCTCTACAATCCTTTGCTTCATGGCCAAACTTGTTACACCTCAGGCAACGACCCTTGTGGCACTGCCCGCTATGATGCTTGTTGCACCGGTTGCACTTGGGGTGGTTCCCTCGGTATCCACCATGTCCTTGATTACCAGAAAATTGCTGGCCAGGACTCTGGTAGTCATCAGTCTTTCGCTGCTGAGACTGAACTAAAGTAGAACCCTTACTGGAATTCCCATCACATTTTCGCTTGTTATCATTGGGAGCGTCAGTAGTAGTAGCACTAATACGCTTGGGCAGTTTGTTTTGTTCAACTGCTTGATCGGTGAGATGATGGGCCAACTTAATGATTTGCTGAATGGTACCCAGGTTAGCTGATGTCACGTGACTCTGAATCTCTGGTACAAGACCGTTGAGGTATAGCTCAATACGTTTGATGGGAGGGTCTACCATAGTAGGACACAAGATGGCCAGTTCGTTTGACCTCTTCGTATACGCCTCAATTTCAGACCCTGTCATCTTCAAATTGAAGAATTCCACCTCTAGCTTGTGGATGTCGTCACGACTACAATACTCTTCTTTGATCAGTTCTTTGAAACCGTTCCATGGGGTGGCATTAGCAACCGCCAGCCCTAGTAGTTGAACTTGTGCTTTCCACCAGGTTAACGCAGCACCTTCGAGTGTTCAAGTAGCATATTTCACCCTACGATCTTCAGGGCATTCACACATCTCAAAAACAGACTCCAGCTTCTCGAACCAGTGAAGAAGGCTTATAGCTCCTTCAGTGCCACTAAAAGTAGTAGGTCGGCAGTCCATGAATGTTTTGAACGTACATACGGGAGGCTGAACATGTTGACCTCCTGCAGGGATAGCTGCGAGTGCCTCAGCCACTCGTTCATTGATTAGAGCCGTCAGCTGAGCTTGAGTCAAGTTCAGGCGTCCGCCCATGATCTTCACATCGAAAGAAACACAAGTAAGGAGTGGTGTCGCAAAAGTGCGTAAGTGTGGGACGACAGAAGAGAGTAAAAACACAGGGTTTCAATTATCAGTTGTTGTATTAACTAAGCATGCAATGAACTATGTAGACAAATAGACAGGCAATGTAAGCATGAACCATTTCACCTATGGTGTTGAGTCTTGCACGTGGAGCGAAGCGTCGTTGTGGATCGTTAAGCACTGTACAGGTTATAGTCTGGTTTTATCAAAAAGCTTTTCCCCCTTTTTAAAACCAAGTTCACTATAACCAATGGCTCTGATACCAATCTGTCACACCCCCAAATCCACCATGCGGAGTACCACCGCTTGGAGGCGTGACATGACCAGGATCGAGC